>CM065681.1:22682251-22684751 GCA_017654935.2 Phymorhynchus buccinoides | reverse complement strand
CCCTCCTCCCCCTCATCACTCATACTCCGTGTAAATGGGCGTGCATGTGCGCATGGGCGTGCATGTGCGCCCGCGCGTGCATGTTAGACATACAGGCAGACAGATGGGCCAAACAAAAAGAAAAAAACCAACACACCACATGTTTATGCACTTTTCGGCTTATGTCTTTGAACGCTAGTTAGTAAAATAAAAGCTTAAAAGCTTATCATTATAATAATAAATGTATTCGTGCAAGTTTATAAATGAGTACATTCACCGTAAGCTGATTTTGTTGCTTCGTAAAAGGAAGGCTGGTGAGAGGTTGAGGGATGGAGGAGGGCACGAGAGAGAGAGAGAGAGAGAGAGAGAGAGAGAGAGAGAGAGAGAGAGAGAGAGAGAGAGAGAGAGAGAGAGAGAGAGATGATTCATGTCTCTCTGTCCGTCTGTCTGTCTCTTATGTGTCACCTGCCACCCCGCTCACACACACACAATTGCCACTTTTTATGGCCGTACCAAAACACATACATAGACACACAGACACACAGATATACAGACATACTCACACATGCGCGCGCACACACACACATACACACACACACACACACACACACACACACCACACCTCACCAAATCACAATACACCACACCATTATCACTTTTTGTGGTTTAATCTCTCTCTCTCTCTCTCTCTGTCTGTCTCTCACGGGCTGGGTGGAAAAAAGTAACTTGCTTATCTCATGTTCTGGTTAAATCAAATTTCGTTTTCGTTTTCTCTCTCTCTCTCTCTCTCTCTCTCTCTCTCTCTCTCTCTCTCTCTCTCTCTCTCTCTCTCTCTCTCTCTCTCTCTCTCTCTCTCTCTCTCTCTCTCTCTCTCTCTCTCCTCTCTCTCTCTCTCTCTCCTCCTCTCTCTCTCTCTCTCTCTCTCTCTCTCTCTCTCTCTCTCTCTCACACACACACACACACACACACACGCGCGCGCGCGCGCGCGCGCTGTTATCATTTGTTGGTTTGTTTGTCGGTTAGTCTACCTCACAACGAATCGCGGCAATCCTCTTACAACGTCACTCCCAACCCCAACATGCAACCTGTTGCCGAGTTTTATTTATATCTAAACCAAAAGCTTCAGACGAAAGGACACCCGTGACAGCCAGTGATTGACAAAGACAGACAGAGAGAGACAGAAGACAGAAATGATTGAGACAGACAGACAGACAGATAGAAGACAGACAGACAAACAAACCCAAAAGCCACGCTGGTTCATCCCCACCCACCCCTGTCCGCTTCCCTTTCTCCATGAACTCGCAGGGAGACAGACAGACACACGCACATGCACGTGCGCGCACACGCACGATCGCACGCACACACGCGATCACACACACACGCACACGCACGCACACACACGATGCTAAATGCTTTTAAAACTAAATTCACAAAAAATCTTCAATGTGTATGCGGTGCTATTGATAATTGTACAACAACACACATTCTATATTATTGCCCTTATTTTGAATCGGCCCTTTCAGAATTCAGAAAAGATGAATCCAAATGTATATTCCAAGATGCCGTATCTCTTTTGAATTTTGTACAAACTTTAATGTTAAGTCCATTTGGCTCGTTTCTATGATTGCTGTTGGGTTTTTGTTGATAGAATGTTTGCATTTTTATTTTATAATAGTTCAATTCTGGAGTATTTATTTTCTTTTATTATCATTATTATTATTGTTTTTTGTGTTTTAATTTTTTTTAAAAACTGTTTTAACTAAGCATACATCCCCTAATGTTACTTATAAATATGCACTTTAAGCACACACAGATACACATGCACATTTACTCGCGCACACACTTCTCACACACTTTCATGTCTAATATCACTTCCAAGTGAAAAGACGTTAAATTAAAGAACAACAACAACGCACGCACACGCGCGCACACACACACACACACACACCCATCAACATTTACTCCCACCTTCTCTACCTCCTTTCCCACTCTTACCTATCTCTCCCTTTTCCTCGTTGACAAATGACAACATTGATGGATATGTGGTAAGCACGCATACGCACACTTGCTTCTGTGTTGACGTCACTATCGCTGACAATAATCCCTCCTTTTATGTTGAGCGCAAAGTTAAAGCGGGAGCGACAGACGGAAATAAGGGAATATAAATAGAGAGAGAGAGAGAGAGCGATGGTTGGGGATAGAAGAGAGAAAGAGGGGGGGGGGGGGGGGGGATGGTTGGGGATATAAGAGAGAAGGAGGGGGAGAGGTAGCTAGAGAGATGGTCGGGGCTGGAGAAAGAAGGAAAGAGAAGGGGAAAGAGAGGGAGAGAGATATAAAACAGAAACGTTCTCATCAACCAGACCGTTGTCCTTTCATGCAGAAAGGAACTATCAGTGATAAACAGCTGTAAAGCATATTATACTGTACTGCTTGTGGAATAGTCTGTTTCTGTTAAGAAAGAAACGCTTGATTTTTGATGCATTTTGTTTCAGTTTTTCGCCTTGTTTTTTGAAGAGCATTG
>CM065681.1:22609632-22681751 GCA_017654935.2 Phymorhynchus buccinoides | reverse complement strand
CACCACAATTACAAAAATACAAAACCAATTAGCTATGGGAAGCTGAACAAACCCCTTTTAGCAAATACCATTTGTTTCCCACAACAATTTCTCCAAAAAGACCTCACCATTACAAACTTGGGGGTGGTCAAAAAAACCATCCACTTTACTACTTACTACTAACCACAACGTTTCAATAACCAAAAACCCAAATAACAGTAAATAACAATTTACAGTTCTTTCAAAAATGCCACCAAAAAAAACATCATTAATAAAAGCAACAACAAAGGACCCCAAATCAAGTACTTTTTCAAATTGACAACACATTATTGGAATGTTCCTATACAATTAAAAAAGTATATTATAAAAAAATTAAACTTTTCAAGGCAAAAACTAACACTTCATTCTCTTTAAAAACAAAATATTGAATTACAGTAACATCCCCATTTTGCCATTTCCTTACTTTAATAACTTAAATTCAGCATTAGTAGCAACCACAAAAAAAAAATTTAAAATTTTGTTTCTTTTTTAAACAAATCTCTTCATTATGTTCAACAAACAAAAAACAACAACAAAAAAAACAAAACTACAGAAAGTCATAGCATCCAAACACTCTTAGTTGGATGTGTGTCTGCATAGCGAAAAATCGTATAAGTAGAAACACATCAAATGTATCCACAAGGGCGCGGTTACACAAAATGGATTAATAAACTAAAAACAACAACAAAATAATTACTGTCAAGTATTAATGAAAAACACCAAAAAGTAAACAGTAACCAAGTACTTATATTCGGCCAAAGCCTGGCTAACAAGGAAAAAAAAAATTGCCAACACTCTTACACAACCCCGCCAAATTTAAAAAAAAAAAACACAAAAAAACATGGTTGTGTTTTTTTAAACCCCACCCAAAAAAAAAAACCACACACACAAAAAAAACAACCTAGAAAGACTAACAAAAAACCAAAAACAAAAAAATAATATATATAATTAAAATTCCTAAAACAACTAACAAAACACAATTAAAAAAAAAAACCTGTACCCATACAAAATTTTCTCCATCTGTCATCAACATTAAATCCCCCACAATTCCAGCTTAAGCCAAAACACTAGCCACACTCAGTATGGACAACCTAAACCTCTGGTGCAGGTACTAGTCTAAACATACACCACTCTAAACTAAACCTACTAACCTTCCTTTTGCAAATCTACAAAACTAAAAAGCCCCATTGCCATCTGCTGGCATACAACTTTCCAGTACCCATTTAAAAAAATAAACTATTTTTTTTATTTAAAACCCTATACTTAAAACCCTTATGCTGCTACTGCTTTGGACACGACTGACAAAGTGCTGGCCAAATCAATCATACACCTCCATACCCTCCTAATATATATAGAACACCTCGATCAGGCGCACCATTCTGCCTAGAATAAACTGCTGCCCCCTCTAAAAATACCCACACTTGTGTCCACCCTCAAGTCCTATCCTGCTAGAAGACGGCATGACATAGCAGCCGTTAACACAGGCGTCTTCAGCACACTAGGCTTCCCTCGCTGAACACTCCACTCGTGATCCCGATCCCACAAAGCCATCAACATTTCCAACAAAAAAATAAACTTCCCACCAGTCTCATCCCATGCGCGCCAGCGCAAAGGCCAGAGACTTCTCACTCTAACCCCCAAATCACCACACTGTTCGATATGAAACCACTCTCTGTCTTGTCAACAACAACTAACACTACAAACAAATTTCCCCACTTAAAACTACGTAGCAACTCCTACAAACATCCTTCTTCCAGCCCTTCATCTTGGAAAGCCAACTCACAACCAAACTTTATCCTTTTTAACTAAGAACTACAGCCATTGTAGTTGCAGGCTTCTTCTTCAGACTTCTACAGTCTCTCCTATGGGAACGCAGGGGACCTGGCACAAAGGGCCCCCTCCAAATTCTATGCCTAAGAGGATAACATCAACCTATCTAGGTTCTCAACACCACCGCCGGGGCCTACCGTATTCCCTCGACGGGTCTACAAGGAGCACCAAACTCCGACGGGCCACTGTCGAGTTCCCAAAACCCTCATTTCCCGTTCCGCAGCGTTCCTGCCCTACGGGGAAAACCATTAAGTCCCGGCCCCACACCCCTGGTGCGGTGTCGGACCTCCTTCTCTTAAAAGCTCCCGCCCCCTTCTTTCGTGATGTTTCCCCCACTAGGAGACCTGCAACCTACCCCCGCACCCTTAGTGGGGACTACATGAATCAGGAGCAGCAATGGATTATTCCTTGTAATCAAGGTGGTTGCTGGATCCTATCCAAGTTATCAGTACACACTCATGACATCGTCAATGTCAACACCGGCGGGGATACATAGGGCCTCCCCAGTGTCCCTTCATCTTGCCACTGAAGCCCCACAAACTCTCTGCATGCTCTGCCATACACCAAGGATTTTTGCATTGGTTCACGCCAATCGCGCTGTCAGGATGGTACCCACAGCCTGGGATAACCTCAATCTCTTTCTTCCTCATCAAGAGACTGCATGTTTGCTAGCCCAGCAAAGTCTGTCAAGGGTCCGAAAGAGCCTGATGTACAGGAAAACCGGTTTTTGGCATGACTGAGGATGCAGATGTCTTCTCCAAGTCGGACAAATCCCTTTCTTATACACTCCTATGAAGGAAGGAAGCGTGTTAAATGACATGCAGTACCCAGGAATTTCTGACTAACCCATCCCATTATTCATAACCTAAACCAGCAGCAGAGCTTATAACACAACAAACCAAATGGGTTCATGAAAATGTAGCTGGTCGCCATAAAATGGAAGGAAAAAGAAAAAAGAAGTTATAGACAAAAGATTAGCATTGACTTCTTCCAATAGCTGTGACTCAGAAAAAAGAAGAGAAAAGGACAATAAGGATGAAGGATAGAAGGTCCACCAAATCAGCTTACTGCAAAGTTGAAAAATGGTTTAGAAAGACAGGAGATAGAAGAGAGATTAGATAGGGCCAGAGAAATTTGAGGGCAGGAGGTAAGCTCTGCTACGAAAGGTTTAGAGAGAAACACCAGAAAAGAGTTAGAAATAAAAGTAAAAAAGAGGGAGGAAATAAACATGAAACCAAATCAAACTGGCCCAGTAGTTAAAACCATAGCAACCCAAAGAGAAAACAAAAACCACTCGACTAAAACAAAAACTTCCAACACTTCTATCACAACACCAAAAAACAAACCATATCCACATCTAAAGAAACAACAAGCCAAAAAAATAAACGCCACACGTAGTAAAAACAACTCTAGTATGAATGAATTAACAAAATACACCCAAAAAAGTGGGAGAAAAGTGCCCGAGAGGGAAAAAAAAGAAAGAAAACTGATCCCACTTCTGGACACCAAAAAACAAAAAGTGGTGGTAACGCCGGGTGTGGAGTATGTGTGCGCCGGTGTTTAGCATCCTGACAAATGCTAACTCTACAGCATTTTTCAAATCGGCACACTTCCTCCTTCCGGCGTTACACCCAAAAACCAGAGTTTGCGACCGGAGATCAGCGCCCAAAGTTATAAAATAGGGACTGCCGAAAAAAGTATTTGATTAGGCGTAATCTGCTGAGAGTATCACACAGTATCTGCACCCTTCTATCTATATTTTTGAAGTTCAAAACATAATTACTGTAAATTAAAGACAACCTCTTTGTTTTGTGTGCTGTATTTGTTGGGGGGAAAAGATATATATTTAAAAGTATTTGCCTGACCTTGCATTTTCTGAGCATGATTTTAACTTAAGATAAAAAATAAATTTAAAAACTGACTTTTGTGTTTCTTTCTACATGCTTCGTTTCCTTCTGGATACCGAACCACTGACTTTTTAAATCTTGAATCGTGAAAACTTTCACGTGCAGAAGAAGATTTCGCCTTTCAACGCCGCCCGCTTCCTCTCAAGTTATGTACAGCCGTGATGAGCTACTGTCACTGCAAAAACAGACACTTGAAAACTTGTCCCATCAGTGGGTGAAAACGCTTCGGCAATTTATTCTTGAATACCACAGCATCTACCGTGTCATTGAAAAGAAAGAAAAAGAACGACGGCCTTTCGTACGGTGGCCGTTTAGAAAAGAGAAGATTTCAGAACGTAGCCCATTCCTGTGGTTGTCTCTGCTGCGATCTCCCAAACCTTCTCCAAAAGGTATAGGATGTCCCTTGATGGGTTTGCTGGTGGCATAATTGGCAGGTGGGAGGAAAGCGAAAGATCTTTAGCAAGTTTTTAGGTGCTAGACAGCGTTTCAAACGCCAAAGGAACTTTTTAGGCAGACAAAACCTTCTTAATTCATCGTTTTTAGAAGCGGGAAATGATAAACTTAGCTGAATTTTTAATATAAAGAATTTTAGTAGTTTTAGTGTTAATGTGGACTGGTCAGTGGCGGTGTACGAGTGAGTACTTGTGCTGAGTACTTAGGTGTTTGTTTCGACCTGAGATAGTGAGGATGGCGCCCGAGGTTAGGCTGTACATTTTTCTCTCCAACACACGAACATCACTAGCCTTCTTCCCCCCCCCCAAGACCTATCTGTTTACAGTGAATAGTTTTAAGGGAAAACAAAAAATAAAAATATTAAATTTAGAAAAGGCAAAACAGGTTTTCCCCCCCCCCTCCCCCGGTCAGTTAAGTCCGTGAAAACTTTTCTTGAGTCTATGGTGTGGCAAAGAGAAGAGGACTTTCACTTTCAGCAAAGTCTTGTTAAAATAGGAATGTAGAGAAGAGAAATTTTTAAAGTCAAGAAAAAAAAAAAAAAAAAAAAAAAAAAAGAGATAGAGAGAAAGGTTTTTGTCTCAGGAGGAATCCAGTTAGGGAAAGAGTTACCTGGTTAAGAGTGGACCAGACAACGTAGGCAAAAGGTACGGGAAAAGGGAAAGACAGTCCAGCCTGTCAACGCTTCTGAGGAAAAAAGGAGGATAATCAGCAAGACTTCTACTTCCACGGAGGCCCCTGAACCCAAAGGGAAAGACCCACCATGTCATGTGTTTGTTGTGACGAAAGCTTTGGAAACTCAGGGTCTTATGTGATAGGTGCAACTATGGACTCATGGCCCTTCAAATTCAAAGTCCAACTGTAGTGGTTTTGACAAAGAGGTGTATGACGTGTTACTCTCCACAGCACCAAATGCCATTCAAATGGTTTTGTCCCGAAGGTTGAGAAATTCCTCAAGCAAGGTTTCAAGACGGGCGGACTCTAGAGAAACAGTGACAAGTATACGAAGATTGGAAAACCCCAATTTCAAGTTCATGCAAAAACATCTAGAGGGCAATGTGTAGGTTGTAGAAGATAGTCTTGAGAAGGGAAAACACAAACAAGGTGTGAAAGCAGGAAACCGGGGGGAAAAAGACTCATCTGAGGTGATGAAAACAGCTACATTGAAAAGTGGTACACAGACTTCAATAGCATTGAAGAAGATAACAAAGAGATAAACAAAAACAGAGGAACAAAAAGGAACAAGAGAAGCCACCTGATTGAGTTTAATATTAAATATCCGTTGCTCAACTAACCGTTCAACGACAGACTGGAGCCCCCTTGAAGGGAAAAAAAGAATGTCGTCATCTTTGGCCTACAGGTACCCTGATACAAACATCAGAGAAGAAGTCAAGATGAGTGACCTCGTTTTTTTTTAGACCACACAGGGCACCCCATTTACAAGACAGTAACACGGACACAGGACATACAAACCTGGAGGACGACTTTCCAGACAAGTTCAGATAGGATAGGAAAGAAAAATATCTTGAAAACAAATCTCCCTAACTAAAAGACCACTTCTGGTTCAAATCCAGTTGAAGAAAAACACAAAGTCACATTTTATGAAAAAATGTATTACAAAAGTTGAAGGGCTCTAAATATAATATTAGGTGTAAGAGAAGACTTAAAATAAAGAGGACTGGGCTTTAGGGAGGAAGAAGCAGCTTCTCGGAGGAGGGAAGCAGCCAAACAGAAACTTCCGGAAGGAAACCGGACCACTTCAGTGGGTCTCGTTTAGTAGTTAGAAGTAAGGGGCGAACCCTTAGGGAACAGGAAGGTTGCGAAAATTGAAAATGAATCTAAACAAAAAAGGTGGGGATAGTGATTTGGTGCTTTCAAATGCAGATGTTTTTACAACTGATACAATTTTCAGAACTTTAAATTCAGGAATTCAACTTCTCGGATAGAATATAGAAATTAGAAAAACCTGATATCATTCAAATTTCAGAAGCTAAGCCTAAAAACATTACAGCTTTGTAAAGGAACCCCCTAGTACTTTCGTTTAGAAGGCTTATGAAAATATGGGCGGACTATATAAAAACACTTCAGGACATTACAGGTAGAGGCATCATGATTTTATATGTTAAACAAAGGTCTAACTACCGTTTTAAGCAAATGTCAGCTCTTTCCCTGTGATTTAGTGGTCTATTAATGTGATCTAACTGTAGAGATTAAGCTGAGGGCATGATTTGCCTATGTGTTTGTACAATTGTACAGAAGTCCAATTTCAGACCCTGTGTAAAAATTAATGATAATTCTTAATAAGTTTTAAAGATATTTGGTGAAATAAGGTTTCGAATCCCACTTGATAGTTGAGTAAGTCAGTGATTTTAAATTTCAGAGCATTAATCGATTGGAAGAATGGCAATTGTGCGTAGGGGATGAGATAGTGCAGGCTCTTTAGTTCTTCTGGAGGACTGTTCGAGGATTGTTTCTTTTTCCAGCATGTGACAGAGCCAAACTGGGGGTTTAGAGGAAAGCAGATAGGCTTCTTTGTTAGATTTGGTCTCTCTTAACGGATAATAAGGATATTGTGGAAGATGGTAATTTTTAAGATTTCTCCCTCTTGGAAAAGTGGACCCCCACCCCACTGATGTGTTTATTAAGTTTAATAAATTTGAAATTGTGGTGAAAGACACTTCGATGTAGGCAGCCTAGGGAGGTTATATGACAAGGGGAATTATGATAGGATGAAGACGGCTGTTTTGGGATGTGGATTGGGAGGGCAGAGGATGGAGGAGTGTGGGGAGGATAATTTTATAAAGGAAAAATGGGGTTGTTTTTCAGAGTGTTGAGGGAGGGTTGTGGAGGCCGGTGTGTGCCTTTAGGTAAACCGAATAAACTTCCCCCCCCCAAATACTGGGCGAGTGAGGCAGAGAACAGAACACCTTAGGAAAAAAAAAAATATGAAGAAGATTAAAGGAAAGGCACAGACTATGGAATAGATACTCTTGACGGGTGACATTGCCCCCCGATAACAGGGACTGTAGAACCCGGAACCAGGTAGGAGCTTGACAAGGATGGGCACAGAGAGACGGGAGGAGGAAATGAGAAAACATTGGCCCCCCCCCCCCACATGGAAAACCATCAAGGCAAAACCCTAAGAAGTTTTTGCAGGTATGTTAGTAGATAAAACTAAAACTAAAACCAGTGGGGGCAGTGATTTGACTAGGCCAGAGACAAAAGAAAAGGCAAATGTACTTGCAGAGTTTTTTCTCTCTTTATATTCACTCTCGTTTGAAACCAGAGGCGATTGGGAAAACATTAACCCCAACCTAAAATTACCAGAGGTTGGCATCTTTAACATTTATGATCGTGAAGTGGGAATCAGCAGTTAAGAAAAACTGTTAGATATAAGATTAATATTGCAAAAGTCACCAGGTTCAGATGGCAGGCACACTAGAGGCTTTATTTATGAAACTCGAGATTGTAATAAGGTAAACCATTTTTAAGTAAAATTTTCCAGTCCTCTGTGGAGCACAGGTAGATTGCCAGCATTCTGGAAGGAAGGCAAACATAACAGCAATACATTAAGAAGGGTAGCAGGGTAGCTAGTGGCAGGAAAAACTACAGGACCCCGGTAAAAGCCTACAAGACCGTTTGTAAAACTGATGAGGACCACTTATAAGGGATTCGTGGTTAATACACAATGAAAAGTAATAAGTAACCTTACGTGACAAGCAGTTTGGCTTTATTTCTGGCGTTCAACAGTGTTACAGCTCATTTAGGTGATTATGGATATCTGGCACGGACAATTTGGACAGAGGTGGTAGAGGAAGATGTGGTTGTGATTGTGATTTTTATGAAGGCGTTTGATAAGGTCCACATAGGAAAGGCAACCCAAAGGGTCCTCCAAGTACTATGGTTTATAGGGAGGCCCTTGTTTTGATGGAATCACAAACCTTTTCTAAAAAAACTCGCAGGCAAAAGGGTAGTGGTAATGGTTGTGAATCGTTGTGGCCATAGAGAGTTCCCTTAGTGGTAACCCCAGGTGTTCAGTCCTAGGTCTATTTTATTGTCATACATACATAAAACTTACTTTCCGGAGGTGTTAGCAATTCTGAAATTTACCTTTTTGACAGATTATACAAACCTTTAGGGAGACCTCACAGACAATGACCCGCGAAAACTACAGCAGGACCCATTGACAAATAGCACGATGTTGACCCGTCACTCACTACTCAAGGTTTCATTCCAGACAAGGTGCTTCATGCGGATTTTGTGTCCCCCCCAGTGCTAACAGAGTGAAAAACACGAATACACAAGGGCCAGGACAGGTAGCTCTTCAAGCAATCGAGATCATTTGGAAACAGTTCATTAGAGTGTTTTATAGACGAGAAAATCAAATTTGCACGAACATTTATAAAATAAAAGGTCAACAAGGGGCTAACGCTATCATGAGAATATCAGATGAACATACCAGTTTTATGAACGAAACGTACGTTTCTACTACTATGCAGTCACTGGTTGAGACCCATGTAGGATATGCGACAAAATCAAGTTTGGTCACCACTATAATAAGAGGACAAACAAATGTGTTAGAGAATGTTCAGAGAAAGAGTTCCTCCAAGGACCTAGTACCAGGATTGAAGACCTAAAATTATTGAAGAACGACTGAGGGGAAACTCAGGGCTACCAACCTAAAATATAGGAGAGCCAAGAGGAGACATGATTTTGAAAATGGAAATAGGTCAGGTACAGGTAGAGAAAGACGACTAGGCCTCGCGGTCCCTGTTCAAGCGTTCTTTTTTTTTTTTTTTTTTTCCTTTCCTTTTTTGGGGGGGTTGCACAGCTGTGAACCGGTTTTTGGTCTAGACTATTCGTTCTACTGGTATTTTAAATTTACTCTAAAGGTGTGGGTTCTTTGGTCCAGGAGGTTTTTGAATTTGTTCGTATCAGGTTGCAAGGTTGTCTGAGCAGGAAGTGCGTTCCAATAGTTTAGTCACGCGTTACTTTTCTTTTGAAAAAGTGGGTCTCTGATGGTTAGTTATATACTATACTGTGTTAGTAATTCTTTTAAATTCATACTAATTCGTTCATACTGGTATTTTAATAATTTACTAAGGTTTTTGGGTATCTTGTGCCAGGAGGTTTTTGAATTTGTTAGTATCAGGTGCAAGTTTGTCTGAGCAGGAAAGTGCGTTTCCAATAGGTTAGTCAACTCGTACTGGAAAAAAGTGGTCTCCTGATTGTTAGTTCTACCCCTATACTGTGTTAGTATTTTTAATCATTGATTTCTAGTCTTTGAAAAATTTGAAATCTGAAACAAACTTTTGTTTAGTATTGTCAGGGACCATTAGAATTTTATTTATACATTAATTAGGTCACACGAATTCTTTCGTTATTTCAAGGGATGGTAGATCAAGTTGTTGTTAGCCCTTTCACTGTAATCAGAATTCTTTACAGAACTTTTAATATCTTAATTTCAGTAGCTCTCTCTGTTACACGCTCAATTGAAAACTGATTGTCGTTTTTAAGATATGGATTCCAAATTGGGGTTCCCATACTCCAGATGTGGAGTCTAACCAACTTTATTATAGGGATTAATGAAACACATAATTATTTAGTCCTGTAAAGTTCTCCTAATTAACCCTAACATTCTAATTAGCTTTATTTAAAGCTGTTGTAATAGCTCTCAAATTTTCAATTTTAGAATCAAAATATTAACTCCCAAGTCTTTTTTCTTTACACAGTAATCTACTACATGTTTATCTGTTGCCCATGATATTTCATATTCCCTAGGGATTTTATCAACCCTAAATGGCATTAATTTTACACTTATTGCATAATTAAATTATAGTTTCCATTTTTCTGACCAGTCAAATAAGGTCTATTATACATCTGTAAAAAATCTGATTTTCCAGAAGAATTATAAATTTTGAGTATCATCAGCGAAAACACTTTGCATCCGCTTTTCGTACTTGATACTGGCAAGTCCATTTGATAAAATAGTGATAATAAAATTGCGGCCTAAAATTGCTCCTTGTGGTATACCAATCAGTTATGTCAGTATTTGATGCTTAATTTATTTCCAAACCCATACTTTCTGTTTTTTTTTTTCGGCCTGTCAACAAAATCTTTTTACCCATGATTAAAAATGTTGCAGGTTATGTATATAATTTAATTTCAACAAGCGGTCCTGTGGTGAGGGACGAAATCAAAGGCCTTTTGGAAAATCTAAGTATCTATGTCGGACGGCTTCTTTATCTTCTATGAGGTTTAGTAAAAATCAGTCCATAACCTCAACTAGTTGTGTTCATAACAAGAACCGTTTCCGCTTTCTTAAAACCATGCTGGCAATCTGAAAATATAATTTAAAATGTCATATGTTTCACTATCTATAGAGCCCTGACAAATTGCTCTAACAATTGCACACTATGCACGTCAAGTGGGGACTGGTCTATAATTTCCTGGGTCAGTTTTTAGTTCCCTTCTTATATATAGCTGTTTACTTCGGTCTGGTCTATCCATGTGATGGGGTAATATCTGAATCTGATTTAAAGCTTTTAATTTAAATAGTATGTCAGGGGCAGTGCTAATTCGTCAACTCAGTCCTTTGTACAAACGTGCTGGTAACCCTTTGTCAGGACCTGAGGCTTTTGTTAAACATTTAATTTTTTAGTTTGTTTTTTGACAGCGTCTTTGTAACCTACTATATCTGTACAGTAAAGCAGGTGGCTCTCATTTAGTTCTGGTAGTGAGTCAGTGTCTTCTTTGGTAAATACACTTGCAAAAGAAAATCATTTAGAACAACTTGCCCTTGTCTTCGTCAGTCGTAAAAAACTAAATTACATAGTGTCTCCTTAAGTGGGCTAAATACCAGGTATTACATTTCGCTTTGAGTTTTAACATATTTCCAGAACATTTTTAGGGTTGATTTTAAGTTATTTGCAATATTCTCATGGGTTTTTTTCCCCTCGTTCCTTTTTTTTTTTATTGTTTAGAAACAATGTCTCTTTTTTTCAGCATATTTTCTATAACGTTTGCTTGCCCTTAGATTTAACATTCTGTGTGTAAGTATCTTCGTAAAGCTCATTTTTTTCCCTTACACTTCTCCTCAAGTCCAGGGACATCAGGTAAGGTTTGTGCTTTTCTGCTAATACCCTAGAAGGCATTAGCTTTACCTTAGGGATATGTTTATCCATTTAATGATGGAATTTTTATCTCTTATATCCTGCCAAACCACTCTTCAACAGGTAAGTCGCCTTAATGATCCCAATTCTGGACTTTTTTAATTTCGTTTTTTCATTTGTTGGTGTAATATTCCCCTCGAGGTTGTAAGTCTAAAAAACCTTGATTGTATTTATTATTTGAGTGTGTGTATTGGCATTATTAGGGGTATATAAAATTCTCACTGGAAAAATTACGAGACAGCCAGTGTCTTAAAGTTTATACCACTGCATATAATTCAGGAGGCAAATACACTCGTAGGTCATCAATACAAAGTGGCAAAATACCGATAAAATTTAAACTTTTAAGAAAGAACTCTTTTGTTTGCCGTTTAGTGTAGATGTGTGGAATACTGCCAGCCCAATGTAGTGAATCAGTTTCCAATCTTTGAAGCACGCCCCTGGATAAATAAATGTCCGGAGGGCAGGGGGACGACCCTTCAAACACAATTGCCGACCACGATCAAAAAACTATCAAAGTAAACTACGACGTCGGTGTGAGCCGGACAGAAAGAGGGCAGAAGAGCCTAGGTCTGGCCTGCAGTCGGACCATTACATCTATGTTATTCTAATGTATGATATTCCTTCGTTCGTCGCTTCAGTGAAAGAGACGGCAATGTGCACTTCCGGTGCACAATGAATAAGTAGTCGTAAAATTTTAGATGAAAAAATTTACATCTGCGGCATTGCGCAATTAGAACAGTTACTTACATCCCGTGATTACTACTAACCAACCCATCCCTAAACCCCCCGAAGTTGAAAAAAACCCTCCGGGCAAAAATAAGAACCAAGAAAATAGAGCAGGGAGAGTGAAAATCTACATATTTGCAGAGAAAGGAAGAGAAATTCGAATGTACCCCAAAGCCATGCACTTAGTTTCGTAATTATTCACAATGGCGGAAAAAACAAACCGATTCTGATTGGGCTACGCGGCCCTAGAGTTAAAAAATCTCATAGAGGTAAATATACCACTGCCACACCGGTTTGTGTAAACATTGACAATCTTATTCTCCGTTCCCCTGTGATTCCTATCTCTCCATTCTGGGTCTGGAACTCAAGGTTGGTTAATTCAATGCACAATCTGGTTAGGACCCAACTGTAGAGAATATAAACGAACTGCAATTCTTGCTTTTGTTTTGAAGATTAATGATGTTGACATTCTCTTTTTGTTTGAAACTTGGCCTCAACATGAAAGGGTGACGAAGCTGCAATGTCGTTGAATCTTACCCTGGTGGGACTCGATCTTCTCGCACCCCGCGCACCTTCTGGAGCCGAGGGGAGGCGGCGGGATCCCATTGCAGTGATTCTACAGAAAGGACCCTCATCCCCCCACCCTCAATTTCATCACCAATGTTTTCATTTAGTCACTTGGCTTTCGAACTTTTACACAAGTTCTTTGAACTTCTCCGCATACAAGTCCTCCACTTCAAGTTCATGTGTGTGGGGGGGGGTTATCGTCCACCGCCAACGAAATCAAAAAACAAGTTGAAACTGAGTCTGTGTTCTTTGATCAGTTTCCTGACACTTTTTTTTAGACCACCCTGCAACACACTCCATGGCAACCTTTTGTGTCTTGGTTGACTTCAACTTTCATTGTGGACCTCCACCGATCGATCGTTTATCCCCCCGTAGTGCTCGGTGAAATTCCTTCAATCCCTCCACATGTTACAATCTTCGTTCAGGCTGTTAGGAGGGAGATCAAACCACAAAGGTGGACATACCCTGGATCTGGTATAATTGGACAGGACCCAGCCGATGGAGGATCTCCAGTCAACGGAGGGTGAACTGGGTCTGGAGTCAGATCCACTCCTGTGTGTGCTGTCTTCAGCATGGAAGCTGCCATTGTTTCGTTCCTGGTCCGCCGCAACATACCGGAACATCGAAAGTCCATCGACAGAATGGCCATTCCAGGAGGACCTGCCAGGGCTCGAGTGGGGTCCACGAGGACTGCACAGCCGCTCAGTATCAATGCGTCCCTGAGTGCCGTGGTTGGGACTGTCAGCGGCCTTCGTCTTCAAGGCGTTCGTGTGCTCCTTTTGAAAAAGGCCACCAGGTCCATGGTCGGGCTTTCTGGTGAACGGAGCTTTGTGGAAAGCAAAGATGGGAGCGGCGACGTTGCAGAGGATCAGCGGGAAGACAAGCAGAGAGGCAGGGAGAAAGGGTGGACTGACTGTTCTCAAACAAAATCCCACCCACTAAGCTAAGAAACCAACCCCCCCCCCCCCCCTTTGGTTTCTTTTCTGTTGGCAAAAGTTAAGGACTCTTTTTTACCCATAGCCAAGATCTTGAGTCCAAATCCAGCAAAAGGAACTCCTATCATATTACTAAACAGCTGTCCTGCTCGCCACAAAATCTAGCCCCAACTGCCCACCTATTCTATCCTCCTTCCACTCTGCCTAAACATATTTTTCTGATTATTTTTCCAAGGAAAGTTGAAAAAACAATCCGGAAAAGGAACTTGATAAACAGCTAACAGATTCCAAACACTAGGCAAACCTTTCACTGGCAGTTCACTCCTCATTCTCTCCTGGCAACGAAGGAAGATGTTTTTGAAGATCTTGAAAAAGTCTGCACCCAAAAGCATGGACCTTGGACCCCATTCCCACTTCTATGCTGTATGAATGTTTGGGATGTGTGTGTTACTGTTTAACAAACCAAAATAATCAAGATTCGCTGTCTTTTGGTCTCTTTACTGATGGTCTACACAAGAACTGCCATGTTTTAAACCTCTACTCAAAAGCACATCCACTAGACCACAATGATTTTTAAAAAGTATTTAGACCTGTCTCAAATCTATCTGTTCCTGTGTCAAAGATCATGGAAAAGATTGTTCTCTCACAGCCTTCTGGCCATCTCAATTCTAATGATTATTCAATCCTTTTCCCCCCTCATCAGCTTACAGACCAGGTAACAAGTACTGAAACTGCTTTAGTAAAGGTTGTTTAATGATCTCTTCTTTCTCTGATGAAGGAAAAAATCAGTTTCTGACTCTCTTGGACCTTTCAGCAGCGGGTTGATACCATTGAACCACACTACTATTCTTTTCTCGTTTGGAATCTGTTTCGGCATCAGTGGTAAAGCTCTCCAGTGGTCACTCTTATCTTCTAGCCGTACCCACATTGGTTCCATTACAAGGGACACCAACTGACTCTGCCCCAGACTCGGTTTCCTGTGGTTGGTGCCACAGGGATCAGTCCTGGGGCCCTGGTTCTATTTGTTCTCTTTACCCCCCAACTTCTCCTCTTTCACGACGTCATGTCCAGGGCATTCAGCCTCTTATCACTCATTCGCTGAATGATACCACTGCAGAAGTTTTATAAGCATCTAATGAAATTGATGATTTCTAGTTTTGGTCCATGCAAGGATTACTGTTTAGATGTCAAGTCCTGGAGACCTCCAATTTAAATTAAAACTCCAATGAAGAATAATAAGGACGGAGGGCATTGATTGTTTCCACTCAGAGAACTTCCACCTCTGTCGTTTCCTGACTACTCTTGTCATTGGTTTGTGTGATGCTACCGTTCCCTTTCTGTTTCAATCACTTAAAACCTTGGTGTAACCCTCCCCCTGTTGTCAACTAACCTATGATCACTCATGGTCATGGACTTGACTTAGTAATGTGAAACTTGTTGAAACTCCGTCGGTATTAGTGCCATTCGCACTATCTTCACAGTTGAAAGGCCACCCAAGACATCTAGTATCAGCTTTGTACTGTTCTTCCCCATCGATTATTTTTGCAATCCCTTAATGGTAGAGCTGTCCTCAAACCCTTCTCAAAAAACCAACTCAGTGGAAAGTTCAGGGAACAAGCAGCCCCGGTTAATCTTAATGTCCTTCCTATTCCTCGTAACAAAACACTAAGACATATGGTGAAACGTCCTTTACCTTTTTCAGCGCCTTCCGCTGTTCTGGAAACACCCTACATATATGAACTTCGTTTTCTGCTAAATCTTTTCCAGTCTTTCCCCCCAAAACCGCTCTTAAAAAACTCACCTCTTCCGGCAATACCCTCTGATTTATTCCTTGTCACTGTTTTTCATGCCTTTTTTTTTAAACTGATGTCCCCACATTTGTGGGTGGCCGTGGATGTGCAGCGCGTATGTGGGGTGTGGGTGCTTGTGGGTGTGTGCGTGCCGGGCGTGTTGTGCGTGTGCATTGTTGTGATAGTTGATATTGTAGTAGATATTTATGATTTATGTAATATTTAAACAATTGTGAAGCGCCCTCGGGAGCTCAAGAGAGAAAGGGCGCTCTATAAATGTTATTTATTATTGTTTTTTTTTTTTTTATCTTTTAATTATTAGAAAACACAGACAGCAAATTGGTTGCGTTAGTCGGCAGACAAAAATGAACAAAATGAACTCGGGGCTATTGAGAAGAGCAAAGCAGATGAAAGAATACATGTCATAACATCACAGTCGGACAAAATTCTATAGACTCCCCTGAAGTTCGAGTGTGCTGCGGGGGTGATTCAAACCGGGCACACATGTAAATTCCTCACTCCTAGCTGATGCATTTGTAACCATAGTGTGAAGGAGCTTCGGATCTGGGGGATGATTCCTGGAGTTTCTTTTAGCCATGGTAACATTACAACCAAAAGTTCAAAATTCGAAAACGGCCAAATGATAAAATGAAAACAAAAATTGTCCTTGCTTTTTCCTTTCATTTTAAACCCAAACACAATTATGGAAAGGAAAAAAACTGCTTTTTCAAAACATTAATTTATTTAATATTATCACCTGGGCTGTCATAACCTAAATCAAGGTTCTTGCATATACATAAATCTTTTTTAGGTTATCACCTTTCTTAAATAATGTTATAATCTGATTGTTGAGAAAACAAAAAAATAAAAAATGACAAATGAAGCTAATAAATAAAAGTAATGATCCTTAGGCTTTTCTGCTATGAGAAGTCTAAGAGCAAAAAACTCTTCTGCCCTAATCCATTTCAACACGGGAAGACGACGAGATGGAAAATGGAGGGTTTAGGAGGTTTACGTCATCTGGTAGGAAATCAGACCACATATGGAACATTGGTAAATACAAATATGGTGGGAAAACAATTATGGAGGGCAATGCCCAGGAGGCAGTCACCCCCCTGTGAAACCAGTAAGTCCCGATTGTTTTTTTTTATTTAATACAGATAGCTGTAGGGTGACCAACGCCTCGGTTAAAACCTCATTGGCTATGGGGCAACCGCCACAAAGTTTGTTATAGTATATAGTATTTTCAACACGAAGATGGATTGATAATAACTGTTTCACCACAAGCCTACTAATGGATTATAGCTAGTTGTGCTATAGTGCATTCTGGACCCACTCAGCGTAAAATGGGGACTTTAAAAACATGTTTAAAAAAACCTCCACCTGGACATAAACTCTTGGAAGATACGATAAAAAAAAAGAGAGAATGAAAGGAGGAATAAGGGTGGAGGAAAACAAAAATGAAAGAAGAAGTAACAAAAAGGGGGGGGTAATGTTGAAGAAAAAAAAGCAAAAAAATGGGTGGGGGGGGAAGGAGGATAGAGGTTTGGCAAAGGGAAAGAAAAAGGGAAATGAAAGGGAGGGGAAAGGGGGAAAAGAGAGGTTTTTTTTTTTGGGGAGTGTGAAGGGATGAAAAAAGATGTTGAAACTCGAGATAAGGGGGGGGAAAAAAGAAGGGGAACGAAATGGAAGGAAGTGGTGAAAAGAAAAGTGGAAATGGGCGGGTGGGGGAGAAAAAGAAAAAAGAAAGGAAAAAAGAAAAGGAGGGAAAATGGGGTGTATAGGTAGGAAAAAATGGAGGAGGTAAGGGGGATGTAAAAAAGGGAGAGAAAGGTGGGAAGAAGGTGAAAGAGCGGAAGGGAAAGGATTTCCAAAAATCGGGGAAAATGGTGGGGAAGTAAAAGGATGTGAGGGTGATGTAAATGGAATGGGGGATGAGAAAGAGTGGGGGAGGGGGGGTGGGGAAAGGGAAAGGAGAAAAGGGGGGGGTGGAAAGTAGAAGAGTGGAGGAGGAGGGAAAAAAGGAAGGGAAACAAAGGGGGTATTGGAAGGTAGGGGGAGGGGAGAAAAGTATGAAAAAAAAAAAGGGGGGGGGGATGAGTGAAGAAACGGAATGGAGGGAAGGGTGGGGTTAGAGGAGGGAGGGTGTTAAAAAAGGGTAATTTGTTGAAGGGAGAAAAAAAGAAAAGGGGGGGGTAGGGGAAGGGGTGGAATATGAAGAGGGGTAGAAAAAGTGGTGGTGGAAGATGGGAAGTAAAGGGGGATGAGAGAAAGAAAGGAAAAGGGGAAGAAACTGGTGGGAGTTGTGAGAGGGAAAAGAAGGTTTGTGAAATTGGAAAGGTGACAGGAAAAAAAAGGGAAAAAGAACGGGGGGGAATGTAGAGGGAAAATGAATGGAGTGTGGTGTAAGTTAGTGAAAAATGAGAAGGGGAAGAGTGGGAAAACATTGGAGGAGGGGTAAGTGTGGGGTGATGGAATGGAAAAGGGTCTCTTCTTTTTTCCTACTTTTGGTGAGTGGGGAAAAATGGGGAGGAAGGGAGGATGTAGAAAAAAGTAAAATATGAAAGGGGGTAAAGAAAAATAAAGGAGGATATAAGGGGGGAAAGTGGTGTGTGATAGTGAAAGGGGGGGGGAAGGTGAAAAAAGGGGAGATTGGGTGTAAAAAAACGGGAAAAAGGGGTAAAAGGAAAAAAGGTAAGGAGAGAGGGGGGGCAGGGGGTGGGGAAGAAGAAATGAGAGTGGGTGTTGGGTTTAGGAGGGAGAAAAGGTGAGGGTGTTTGTGAAAAGTAATCTTGGGGAAGGGAAAGTGTTACAATAATAGTGGAAGAGGTAAAATAAAGAAAAGTAAGAAAGGGGGTAAAAAAAAGAAGTAGGAGGTTAGGGTGGGGGGGGTGGGGGGCCTGGGGAAATTAAGGGGATAGGGGTGAAAAGGGGGGAAAGGGGAGTGTAGGAAAGGGAAGGAAGGGGGGAGGGGGAGAAAGAAGGGGAGAGGGGAGGTAAAGTGTGATGAGAACCAAAACAAAAAAGGGGAAGAAAAGGGGTATAAAAAAGTGTGGGAAAAGAAAGGTGGTGAAAATGAAAGGGAAAAAGGAAGGGAGAGAAAACAAAAAAAGAAAAAAGTGAAATTGGGGGGGGATAGAGAAAGAAGATTGGGGGAAGGTGGAATGTGGGAAAAAAAAAAGAGAAAAACAGGGGGTAAAGGAAAAAGAGGGGGAGGGTGTGGAATGGGACGGAGAAGGAAGGAGAAATGGGGGGGGAATGGAGGTGGGGGGGGAGTGAAAAAAAATTTGGGAGAAAAAAAAGAAGGTGAGGTGTGGGGAAGTGGGGGGTGGAAAATAAAAAGGTAAAGTAAGAAGGGAAAGGGGTAAAAATAAGGGAAGGGGGAATAAAAAGGAAAGGGGGGAAAAGGGAGGGGTGAGAAGGAGTAGGGGGGGTCGAGGTGAGGGAGGTAGGTGGGGGTGGGTGAGTGGGGGAAGGGGGGAAGGGGAAGAAGGGGGGTGGTAATGGAAGGGAGTAGAAGGGGGAAAGGGATGGGAATATAAAAAAAAAAGGGGAAAAAAAAATATAAAGGGAAAAATAAATGAAAGAGGAAAAAAAAGGGGGGTAAAGGAGGAAGGAGGGAAAGCCCATAGAGGGAAAGGGGAAAAGGGAGAGGAAATTCGGTGTTTAAGTGGGTTCTCTTGGGGTGAGAGAGGAGATGAGAGGGGGAGGGGGTAAGGAAAGAGGGGGGGGTCGGAAAAGGTAAAAGGGGGGAAAAAGGGAAAAGTGGGGGAGGAGGGATGTAAAGGTGGAAAAAAGTGTGAAGAAGGGGTAGGGGAAGGGGGGAGGGATTCCAAAAAATGGGGAAAGTGTCTGTGAGAAGGAGAGCAGTTAGGTAAGGTAACTATGGGTAAAATGAAAGAAAAAAAAAAACCAAAAGAAAAGTAAAATGAGAAAGGAAAAAAACTGAGATGTTCTCAGAAGTGATGGATGAAAGTTAGTTATCGGGGAGGAAAGTGGGAAAAGTTAAAATTATTTGTGGCAGTGGTGGGGGGGATAAAAAGGAAGAGGATGAAGGAATGAAGATGGGGGATGAAGGAGGAGGGGGTAAAAACGGGGGGAAGGAGGACAAGAAGATGAAAAAGAAGATAGAAGAGAAAAAAAAGGGGGGGAAGGGGTAAAAGGGCAAAAAAAAATAAGAGGGGGAGGGGGGGGAAAAATGGAAAAAGGGTGAATTAAAAAGGGTGTGTATGCCATCAAGGACAAAAGAAAAGTGTCCCGAGGATAGGGGAAGGGGAATGGAGGGAAATAGAGAGTTTTTTTTTTTTGGGAGGTGGGACAGGGGGGAGAAAAGGAGGGAGGGGTAAAAAAAGAAGTATGTGGGTAATGTGGGGGGGTGATAGGGGGAAAGAAGAGAAGTATGAAGGGAGGATGATGAAAGGATAAGGGAAAACAGGGGTAAACAACAAAAAAAAAAGAAAAAGAAGGAAAGGGGTAAGGGGGGGGAAAGTAGGGAATGGAGGGTAAGAAAAAAAGGGAAAGGACGGTAAAAATGTGTAAAGAGGAAAAAAAAAAATTTTGGAAGGGAGGGAAGAAGGGTGTGGAGGGGGGGAAGGGAAGAAGAAGAAACGGTGTGGGAAGGAAAAGGTAAAGGGAAAAAAAAAGGAAAGTGGGGGGGTGAGAAAAAAGGGGGGAAAGGTATGTGGGTAGGGGAGTGGAAAAAGGGAAAAGAATGTGGGTAGAAAGATGTAAAAAGGAGGAGAAATGTGTGGGGGTAGAAGAGTAAGGGAATGTGGGAAAGGGATGGTGGTAAAGAGGTGAAAAAAAGGGAAAGGTAGTGAGAAAACAATTGGGGAAAATGGAAGTCGTGTGTGGTGGAAAAAAAGGAGGAATGGAAGGGGAAGTGAAAGAAAAAAAATAAAAATGGTAGGTAAATAAAAAAAGAAAGGTGGGTGGGGATTTGGTGTGAAGGAAGGTGAAAAAGGGAAACAATAAGAAAAAGGTAAAGAATGGAGGTGTAAATGTTTGAGTAAAAAGGGGGAGGGAAGGGGGGGGAATGGAAAAAGGGAGATGGGGTAAAGGGAGGTGAAAAGTGGGGGGTAAAATTAAGAAGTGAAGGGTGAGGGAATGAGGGGGAGAAGTAAAAAAATAAAAAGCTAGTAAGAGAAAAAAGGGAAAAGTCCCCCTCCCCTCGAACGAGGAAAGGTAAGAATGAAAAAAATAAAAGGGGTGGGAAAAAAAAAGATTAGAAAAGTGAGGAAAAGGGGAAGGGAGGAAGTGTAGGGGGGAAGAATTGGTTGGATAAGTAAAGCGGAATTGAGAAAAAAAAAGGGGTGGAAGAAAAATGAAGAAGATTGATAAAAAAGGGGGGTTGGAAGAGTTGGTTTTTTTGGTGGAAGGGGAGGGAGGGTAAATGGGAAGGTTAAAAGTAAAGATTGTTGAAAGGATGGATGGGTTGGGGGGTAAAAAAAGAGAAAAAAAAACAAGGTATTGGGGGAGTGGAAACGTTTGATGGAGAGAAATGAAGTAGAGGGGATTGATTGAAAAGGAAAAGGGGGGGAGGAGGGGAAAGGTGGGAGGTAGAAAAGGTGAGTGCGAAATGAAAAAAGAAAAAAAACAAAGTGGAGGGGAGAAGAAGGAGTTAGGGAAGAAAAGGGAGGGAAAAAAATGAAAAACGCCCTTTTTTTGAGAGGGGGTAACTGAATGTTGGAAAAAGGAAAAAATGGGGATGGTGAAAAAAAGAAAGGGGGGGGGTGGATGGATTCTCCGGGGGTAATAAAATGAAAGAAAGGGAAAGGGGAAAAAGTGAATGAATGAAGGAAAAAAAGGATAAAGGAAAGTAAAAAAAAAAAAAGAAGTGTAAATGGAAAATGAACCTTAACCCCTTGACTGCCACGAGGGAAAATTAAGGAAAAAAATCAGGGGCTAAATCATGCCATGAAAAAAAAAAAAAAAAACCTGATAGAGCCAATCTGGCAAAATGGTCAGGGGAAATATACATCTGGATGTGTTGTTAGAGCTGTCCAACCAGCATATGAGTATTCTTCTTTACCCCCAGTGATGTCATCAAGTCAGTACCCCCGCTTTGATACGTTATAGGCAGTCTCAAGAGGTTTAAGTGCTCTACCTGGCTCACACATACAGATCTAACTGTGTGGATGTCAACGCTCCATAAAAAACTGTGAAGGGAAAAAAACATTTTTTTTTTAAAAAGATAAAATTGTTATATTAAGTGAAATATCAAACTACCCGTTCAATAATTTATACCAGTCTCTTTTATAACAACCTAAAGCATATTCTAGTTGCCATCCTTGGCTGAATAAATCAAACAAGGTGAAAAAGAATACAGAACCTCGCAGCCAAACTGCATTACAGCACATGCAACAAAACAGCCTAAACAGCGAGGGTTCCAGTAACCAAGTTCTTGTTTCTACTTCCACACAATGCGCAAATTATACTTTCAGACCCCAACGACACTTCATCTTTAATAAATGAGAATAGGCCGTTTGTTGACGAGTAATGGGTTTTAAAAGGCTAAGTCTCTGGGAGAACTTTAGAAAAATTTGCCTTTAGACCACTTTCTCTAGGGTATGGGAAGATGAGCAACTTCCCGGGGCCCCTTTTCAATACTTAATAAAATTTTATATTTTGTGCCCGGGTTGTTAGTGCTATTGTACAAGGGAAAGCCTTTTAAAGCAGGTTGGGATTTCACTAATTCCCTTGCCGGACACTGAAAAAAGCCCTTGTTCTCTAAAGCCATAGAGATCTCTGTTACATTTTCCACCTTCTCCTGTGATATCAAGGCAGGGGTCAAATCCGTGGGGTGCCGGGGAGGAATTTCATCCCCGGGACTCCACCAAGCACCAAGGGCGGGTCCGCGCCAAAGCAACCTGCCAACCCAGACTCGCGGAGGAGGAACACCACGCCTGGGAAAACAGTTTGGCATCCGCTTCGAAGCCGTAAAATAGGAACGACTGGGCGGGCTACTCTCCACTGGCGGAAGGCAAGGCCCAGAAAAAAACTTCAAAAACAGCTAAGGTCTACTGGACTGCGCCCAAATTCAATTTGCAAAACTGTTCTCCTAAACGGGGGACACCGACACATAAATTTAGTAACCCTTCCGGCAATGGGGGGCGGAAACCTATAGAAAAAGGAACAAAAAGGGTCTTGGTGAATCCTTACGTTTTCGAATTCATTTCGGATTTCATTGTTTTTATCCATTCATTTTTTGTTTTGGCGCCATTTTGGAGCTGCCTTTATTATTATTGTTGTCATAAAAATCTTAATTGCAGGATTTTGGGAGTAAAATTAACCAAATACAAGGTGTGTCAAAATATTCCTGAAAAAAACCCTTTGGTTCAGGGGGGTGACTTTGATGAGAGTGGGAGTCTTGTAATTTTTCATGTAAAACCCTACTATTCTCTCTGTCTTTCCTACTTTTCTCTCTGTCCCCTGGGCTCTGTCTTTGCCTGGTCTTCTCCCCTGTGCTGTGTCAGCCCCATTTTAGAAGGAGCAATTCAACCACTTGTATTTCTTTTCTTATAACAAAAAACCATCTGACGGGAGCCAGAACCCCCGGCCCCCGGGCACAAAATATAAATTTATTAGATGAAAAGGGGCACCGGTTTCCTGGAGGGGGAAGGAAAGTTGCTCATCTCCCATACCTTAGAGAAGTGGGCTAAAGGCAAATTTTTCTAAAGTCTTTCCTAGAGAGCTTAAGCCTTTTCTTTAAACCCATTACCTCGTCAACAGTTAGGGAGGTGCGCCTTACAGTCCCCCCGAAAAAAAAAATACCGGTAGAAAGGGACCTAACAAAATTATTGTGAATTATCCAATACTTTGTGGTGCTGTCAGTTTTCAGTTAGAGGATTTCCATTAATATAAACTGTGGTGCTTCAATTTTTTCAGTTTAGATGATTTCCATTATATAAACTGTGGTGCTCAATTTTCAGTTAGATTGGGATTCCATTATATGACTGTCGGTGCTATTTTTCAGTAGATGATTCCATTATAAATAAAAACTGTGGGGCTCATTTTTCAGTTTTAGATGATTTCCATTATATAAACTGGTGCTCATTTTTTATGTTAGATGATTTCCATTAATAAACTATCAATAAAACAGGCCAGAGGATTCATAACTTCCCTATCACGGCATCACAATACAGTCCCATGGACGCGGGCCCGCGGTGTTTTTGTCCTGTCGTCTCGGGGCGATAGTGTATGTGCAGAGGACCCACGGTGGCCCGAGGGGAGTAAGGCTGTAGCTGGCGACCGTGCATGGACGCGCCAGTTTGTCCATCAGCAGCACCCATGCCGGGCTTCCAGCTGGATCCAGGAAAGGGCGCCGGCCTTGTGGCCGGAATGATGCGGCGTCAGAGCCTCGTTAACTTGTTGTAGAACTGGACCCACGTCTTCTGCCTTCACGTTCTTAAGGGGGCCCCGGTCCGTAGCGGTTGACTAGCAAAAAGCGGGAAGTTTTTCTAGGGATAATGTTCATTTTCAACTCTTTGGTTTTTTATAGAGATTTTTTTTTTTTTTTTTTTTTTTTTTTTTTTTTTTATAGCAGCTTGTCACAGAATTACGTCAATTCAAATTTGAATCACACGAACGTGTTTTTTTTAAAAATGGTGATAAAAAAGTAAGGCCTTGAAATGATTTAAGAATATAAAATTATAAAAATTTGAAAAAAAAATATATAAGATGTAATTGTGTAAACAAGATACGTAAACAAACAATCATTTACACAAGAGAGGAAAGGTTTACCACACCAAAAAATGGAGTAGGCGTGCTCTTTGCGGTTTTTTTGCTGCCCATTCTCCTGAGAAGAAGAGCAGTCCAAAATTTCACAGGGAAAATAATAAAGCCTCTGGACTACAATATATGAATACCCCCCAACCACCCCCAAAATTCATTTTCAATGTTATCAGCCATGCTACTTTCTTCGATTTCTTCTGTTTTCCTTACATTTTTCTTTTGTCCTCCTCACCTCATTTTGTATCAGTGGCGGACCATTGCGGTGTGTCAGCACCGGATTTCCATGCTGTACAGATGGCAGTGGGAACATTCCTTTGTATTCGTGGGGAACAGCGGGTGGTGGCCCAGGCAAACCCCCCCCCCGGACCAAAGACGCCGGTCATGCTTGGCGTAACTCTTCTGCCGCCTGGTAAAAACCATCCGGACAGCAACGTCTTGCCCCCTTCTCAATTTCGCTCCAAAGCAAGTGGAAGCACCTGAAATCCTGAGGAAGAGAAAAGAATACTTTTGATGAAAAGATCGTGTATTCCAGCCTTTCATTTAAATGTATTTTGTGATGTAAAAAAAAAAAAAATATTTTTGCTTCATATTATAAAGTGTATCCCTGGAACATTATAAATAAATGTTATTTCATTAGCAAGAGTTATCGTTATTTTTACGGACCTACCCATGGCATTTCTTTTTCCACACTGAGACCCATGGCGCTGGACAATATGATGAAACTAATACAGTGGAACTCCCTTATAAAATCCCTCCCACCATAAGACCTGATTCTCATGAAGACCATTTGCCCTTCTTTTGTGAGTATTAAAATTACTTCCTTTATAAGACCTCCCATTATAAAGACTCCCTCCACATAAGGACCTGGTTCTCGGAGACATTGCCCTTCTTTGTGAGATTTAAAAAATTACCTCCCTTTTTATAAGGACCCTCCCATTAAATAAGACTCCCTCCCACAATAAGTACCTGCTTCTCTGAGACATTGCCCTTCTTTGTAAAGTATCAAAAATTACCTCCTTATAAATGACCTCCCATTATAAGAAACCCTCCACATAAGACCTACTTCTTCTGAAGACATTGCCCTTCTTTGTAGTATCAACAATTTTACCTCCCTTTATAAGACCTCATATAAGATCCTCCCCACATAAAGACCTGCTTCTCCCCCCCCCTGCGACATTCCATTCTTTGTAAGTATTTTAAATTACCTCCTTATAAGACTCCCATTATACAACTCCCTCCCAATAAGATTGCTTCTCTGAGACATTGCCTTTCTTTGTGTGAGTATCAAAAATTACCTCACTATAAGACCCTCCCATTGTAATAAGACTCCCTCCCACATAAAGGACCTACTTCTTCCTCGAGACACTTGCCCTCCCCCCCTTTTTGTAATAAGTATCAAGAATACCTCCCTTATAAAGACCTCCATTATTAAGATTCCCTCCCACCATAAGGACCGCTTCTCTGAGACATGCCCTCTTTGTAAGTATCAAAATTACTCCCTTATAAGGGACTACATTCTATAAAGACTCCCTCCCACTAAATACCTGCTTTCTCTGAGAACAGTGCCCTTCTTTGTAAGTATCAACAATTTACCTCCCTTCAGACCTCCAATTATAAGGGGGAATCCCCTCCCACATAAGGGACCTGCTTCTCTGATAGGACATATGCCCTTTCCCCCCACTTTTTTGTAAGTAAATAAATATTACCTCCCTTATAAGACCTCCCATTTATACATCTCCCTCCCACAATAAGACTTGCTTCTCTGAGACACTGCCTTTCTTGTGGAGTATCCAAAATTACCTCCCTTAGAAGACCCTCCACCATTATAAAGACTCCTCCCACATAAGACCTACTTCTCTGGGACATTGACCTCCTTTGTAAGTATCAAAATACCTCCCTTATAAGGACCTCCCATTTATAAGGGACTCCATCCACATAAGGACCTGCTTCTCCTAAGGACATTGCCCTTCTTTTGTAAGTATCGAAATTTACCTCCCTTATAAGACCTCCATTATTGGAGGAAGTTCAGTCTAACGTCCGCGTATCGGCTTTCGCATGTGCGACGGGCGAACAAAACAACCAGGCGTTTTTTAATTAAACAAAAATTATGTTCCTGAATCGCTGTTTTTAGCCCAAAAGGCCGAGAAAGAAAGCGATCAGGAATTCCATGGAATTTAATAACTCAATGGATGATTTTTGAAGGGTCCTTTATAAGGGAAGCTCCACTGTTACAAAGAAAGTGTACGTAATTAACCAAAAATCTGAATTTCGTGTGTTTTAAAATTTGAGGATTGCGCCTTTTATAGTTCGGAAAATATGGTACCTATATTAGTCATATCATAGGTTTTACAGAGGTATCAGTCAGGAAAAAAAATATGCCCTCCGTGTTGTACTAGTATTGTAGTCCATAAAAAATAGCATTACAACAGAGTTTTGAAAACAAAAAAGGAAAAGAAAGCCAATACATTTTCGAGGGGATGAAGAGGAAGTTATTTTTTCACATAATCATTTTTCAAAACCAAGGGCTTTGCTCTGCAGCAAAGATTTCAACTTCATGCTGTCATTGTGCCCCGTGTTAAAGTATTTAGATGACGGAACTTTTTAGGAGGATTCCACTAAAAATATGTCAAGTCTACTCTAGGGGAAATGGACATTTCACTGTTAGTGGTCACAAGGCCACAGCCGTTGTAATCCACCACTCCCATACCCATGTGGGCTAAAAACAACACTTTCTATCAAATAAGACGATTTTCTGACAAAAAAAACTAGGGGAGAGACGTTCGCGAAAATTAGAGTTGTTTTTACCTCCATTCACTCTGTCCAAATACCAGTAGCAACGAGGCAAACAGACGTCAAAGCTTGAAACCACAGATGCGAGTCAGCGAACTTGCAAACATTTTTTTATACAAAATTATTTAGGGTGGCCAGTGGTCACCCAAAACTGACAAAAACTTGCAAAACTGGTGACGTTTTAAAATTAAAAATATAAATACATCATTTTTAGAATGAACGCCACAGGTGGTTTTCTAAGTGCTGTTGTTCTGCCTCAAACACAACGAGTCGATAGGTCTACGAGAGTGATGGTTTCTTAGAGAGACTTCCCTGTTTGACCGAATTTGAATTAGGGCAAGATCACTTCACACACACCATGAAATTACTCCCCTCTTAATTATTTTCGAAAACAATTCCTATTCTTTTTCAAAATCTTCAATTTGCACCATCACTGAAAAAATTAATGTTAGCTCATGAAAGACCCAACAAAGCACCACAAAAAAAATGCCAGCAAAAATAAAACACTCTAACATTACAACTTATCTATTCGTTCGGTTTTTGAGTTTTCATATTTAAAAAAAAACAGCTTTCAAGAAAGAATGGTTTTTTCACCCCGGAAAAAAACTCCTGAGAGTCCAACGATCGTTTATATTACAAGAACAAAACCACCGACTCTTACTTACAGTTGTAATAGAAAAAAAACATTGAAAAGGAAAACACCTAGAAGCTGTAACATGAAAGAATAATTTTTTTTGTTTTTAAACTCCTTAAGGCCGTGTACACAAATAAGCAGATATTCTATGCGGAAAAACCTAGTGCGCAATCCATAAAAGTGAAACAAAGAAAGAAGGAAAAAGAATGCGCACGTGTTCCCGAATTTTCCCCTATATGGGTAAACTGTTATCCTCTTCTCTCCACTTTATTGGGGGTTTTCCGTACGGAACTTACCCACGCCCTACCCTGCAGGGCACATCACAGTCAAGTAAGTGGTGTCCTCGTGGTCTGCGCCCAGGTGAAATGGTGGTGTAGGCGATGGTTCGCTTGTGGACATTCCCCCGAAGTAATGGTCCAACCACACGCAGTACACCGTCTCCAGGGGAAAGCTGATGGACGAACTAGTCACCTGTTCTGTGCCTTCCGCTGTGGCCCGGGAGCCTGAACACACGGACAGACAGTGAGGACAGTTCATACACACCCATGTACACTGTCTTCAGGGAGGGAAGAAAAGCTGATGCGAAACAGTCCAACCTGGCCTGTGCCTTCCGCTGTGGGCCGGAGGCCGGAAAACCACACACACAGACAAGAAGAGAGACAGTTCATACACACAGCCTGTTACACTGTCTCAGGGGAAAGCTATGCGACAGTTCATCTGCTTTTGTGAATTCTGCTGTGGCCGGAGCCTGAACACACAGGGACAGACAGTGAGACAGTCATTACACACACACAACACACACACACACATGTACATTCTCTAGCGGGGAAGCTGATGCGGACCAGGTCACCTGCTCGTGCCTTCGTTGTGCCCCCTGTAGCCTGAACACACAGACAGACAGTGAGGGACGGAAAGTCATACACACACACACACACACAAACAACATGTACACTATCTCATAGGGGGAAGTCTGATGCGAACCAGGTCACCTGCTCTGGTGCTTCTTATGGGCGGAGCCTGAACACACAGACAGACAGTGTGAGACGGTCAGACCCACACACACACACCACACATGTACACTGTCTCCATGGGGAAAGCTGATGCGAACCAGTCACCTGCTCTGTGCATTCTGGTTGTGGCGGGCCTGAACACACAGACAGACAGTGAGACAGAGTCATAACACACACACACACACAGTACAGGTCTCAGGGGAAAGTGATGCGGAACTAGTCACCTGCTCTGTGCCTTCTTGTACTGTGGCCCAGAGGAGCCCTGAACACCAAGACAGGACAGAGTCACACACACACACATGTACACAGTCTCTAGGGGGAAAGATGATTGCGGACCAGTCAAGCTCTGTAACGTGTGCCTTCTGCTGTGGCCAGACGGAGCCTGAACACACAGAACAGACAGTGGACAGTCAACACACACCACACACATGTACACTGTCTCTAGGGGGAAGCAGATGCGGACCAGTCACCTGCTCTGTGCCTTTCTGTTGTCGGCCGGAGCCCTGAAAACACACAGACAGACAGTTCATACCACACACACACACCACATGTAACACGTCTTCAGGGAAGGGAAAGCATGATGCGACCAGTCCACCTGCTCTGTGCCTTTCTGCTGTGGCCAGACGGAGCCTGAACACACACACCAGACAGACAGTCATACCACCACACCACACACACACACACAACACCACACACACACACCACACCACACACACATGTACAATGTCTCCTAGGGGGAAGCTGATTGCAAACCAGTCACTGCCTGTGACCCTTCTGTTTTAGGCCGGAGCCTGAACACACAGACAGACAGTGAGACAGTCATACACACACACATTGTACACGTCTCTAGGGGAAGGGATGCGACCCCAGTCACCTGATCGTGCCTTCCGCGTTGTGGGCCAGAGGACGGAGCCTGAACACACAGACAAAACAGAGTCACCACACACACACACACACACATGTACACTGTCTCTAGGGGGAAAGATGATGCGACCCAGTCAACCTGCTCTGTGCCTTCTGCTGTGGCCGGGAACACAGAGCTAGAACAGGGACCGTGTGAGGGACAGGCAGACTGGACATGGTCCATCTTTTTTTGGCTGGAGAAATCTTTGTTAGAGTATCTAGAAACAATGACAGATGACACGGGACCGGGGTAGCACGGGGAAAGACAGGTAGATGCAGTGTAAACAAAAGGAAAAAAGGTAGAGGCAAGGAGTGACAGATTTTAAAGAAAGTTAACAAGCACAGTACTCTCAGGTAAGAATGGGATGGGAAACGATTTGTTTACAAAAGATCCCCCCACCCCAGTATACTCACAGGGTGAATTTGATTACTTTAATAATATCCCCCTTCTTTAAAGATGTCAAGGAGTTGTGTCAAATCATCAATAGTAAAAAGCCAAAAACACTATCCGTGTTTGTGTGGGTTCTGAAACACAAAACGGGCCTTATACTCCGCCGTTTTTCGAACCCCCGGAATCGCTTTAAATTTGCTCGGTGAGCCCTACACGGGGCGATTGGCAAAGGCAACCGAGGCGGCCCGTTAGCATTTGCGGCGGTTTCGCAAATGCGCCGAAAACGCGGCATCCCGCGGGCCTCTCGGCGCCAGTATCTCCGGTGCGAATCGGTTCAAGAAACGCGCGCGTATATACGCCGCTTCACCTTTCACGAAATAAACTCGCCGTTTCTTAACAGAATCGCCCTTCAAATTTTGCTGTCAGGATTGCTATGGCCGGGCCAAAGCCTGGCAGCAAATTGGAAGAGCATGGCGAGCGGCCGTCACTCTCCAAGCAGCGCCAAGGGAAAACGGGGCCTTATAACTCCGCCGTTTCTTAACCGAATTGCATTTCAAATTTCCTGTACTCAGCGTACCAGTACTTGGATTTCCGTTACCAGGCCTTACCCAGTATGGTCATTGCCATTACTAGGGCGCCGCGCTAGTATTCATAATATGGCCACCATTTACAATATTCTTGTAGATTTTATCTCATAACCCTATGACAATACAGAAGCCATCTTTGATTCTCATGCTGCCAAGTGTGTTCTTCAGCCCTCGTCTGTCTTTCATGTGGAGGGTCAAAGGGCCGGGGTGGTCCGTGGATCAATTAGTCATGCGGGGTCCCGGCCCCACAGGAAAGCGTTGAATTTGGGACATGGGGCCCCGCTCGGGGGGGGTGGTTTTGCAAAAAATTGTCCGCCAGCCACTCCCAACACTTGTACTTGGAAATATGACCATCTGCCTTGAAAGGAAAAAAGAAAAGAAAAGGAAAAAAAAAAAAACCATAATCGGAAACAACTGAAACAATTTAATTTATAAATCAAACCTTTGGAAACAATAGTCTTCACACAATTAAGAGGTTATCTTCCTGATCACAAACAGTCATGGAACGAATAACAACCTCAACCAAAAATGAATTCAGGCGCAAAAAAAGATGTTTCCTTGGCAGAGGGAGGTGGGGGAAGGAAAAGGTGGTGCACCAACATTTTCTGGAGTCCAACCAATATACATTTCCAGCGGTGTGCATAACATACATGCTACATATAAACCGCCTTCAGGAATGGATGTGTGCATGAGCGCAAACGCAACACGCACATTGCAACACCACACAACACACTCGCCCAACCAAATAACACTCAAGATGCAGAAAAAAAAAAATAGCAAAGTGCAAAAAGGACGGCTTAGAAACTTCATATTTTTAAAATAAACCATTTTCAACACTCCACATGTAACAGACAAGATGTCGCCATCCACACTGGACTCCTTCACAGCGAGGTTCTCAGGGAATAATCATCAACATTTTTCTGGAAGGTTGTCCCAGTTGTACAGGCCTTGCAGCGACGATGATCCCGCAGCCACCCAAGTGAATATCCGACCGCCTTGCCCTTCATCCCTACACTATGGCTACTTATCGCCGCACTGTCAAATTTCTTTCGCCAAAAAATTTGCAGCTTCCAAAACACCGGAGCTACGCTGGCGGTCTGGTGCAAACTGTGTCTGTATGGTTCCACCCTCAGCAGCTGCTGCTTTGCGAGACAGAGGATCCTGTACTTGAGGAACTCGTTCGTAGCCATCTGTGCAGTGTAACTGAGAGATGTACGACTGTTTTGAAGACTGCAGTGACTGTGCCTGAAGTTCACGAGCGCCATCCGCATGCGCTTTGGTGGTCAAACGCGGAACGCGAGGAACGAGGTAGTCGAGGGAGGATCATATTGAAAGGAAGATAAGTAGGTTGGCAGCAAGTAAACAAACCACACAAAAAAGTTCACAATCTCAGTCTGTTTGCTAGATGTATGGTACAGCTGGAAAGGGGTCCCCCCCGAAAAAAGGGAAACAAAACAAAAACAACGGGCCAAACTGAAACGGGCAACAAAAAGAACCAAATAGGCTGTGTTTATAAAGAAAGAGAAAGACACAGACAAGAAAGAACAATAAACGGAAGTATTTGAGAAATGAACATGCATAAATTTTACAATGTTAAGATTTACAAAATAAATTGTTCAAACTTGTTCAAACAAAAGCAATATTTCAAACATCATCGTTAAAAGAAATGCAAATAATCACAGGGAGATTTAAAAATGAAAGACGAACCCATATGTTCAGCTGGTTCAGATATTATTGCATATCTATCATTCTATGAAACATGGAAACAGCCTAAAACAAGCCTCCTTATATCCATGTCAATACTATAAACACAAATGATCATGTTAATTAAGAGTAAAATACAATCATGTCAATATTATAATACAAATATGAGAATGAAGTGCTGGTCATGCAAGTAACTACCGGTGGACTTCATATTAATTAAAATAAATGTTACAAAAATAAAAATGTACATGCACACACTGTGATGGAATGTGTCACGCGCGTCCCACTTTCTCCTCTACACCCTCTCCCCCCCCCCCCCTTCCGCTTGTGTCGGCCTGCCATCCTGTGACATCACAGAATTCACCGCTCAGTAATTGGCGCCTTGTGATCTCCCTGTCATACGGCGTTGACACGATGGGGCAATATAAGGCGGTGACGTCACTGACAGCTCGAGATCTGTAGCATTCTTTCTTGTCTACTAGTACTAGTCAGCCAATGAAATACACTATAGATTTGAAATCAAGTGGGAAAATGCATAGTGGGAGGCAAAACTCAACACATTCTCTTAGTCTAGTCACAAGCAAACTAAAACCTGGCTGAGTCAACACTGTAGGAACAAACCCTCTGCTGTTACCTGCCAGTAATACTATTAGCCCAACTAGTAAGTAATATTGAATGTGTTTGGGTGAAAAATAATTGCTTGAGATTTACTTTTGTTTGATTCTATTTTTTATCTAGATCCTATGTTCCATGTTGAATAAGTAGTAGAGGTGTCAGTGAAAAGAATTTGTAAATATGCTGTTCTAATTATGTGCACTTATTCATTCTTGTGTTTGATTTTTACTTTAACTCTTTTGGTGCAAGAACCGGATTCTATGCCTACTTTTATTTATCTATGTGTATGTGTGAAACTACTTGGTTGCAAACTTGCAGCTGTTGACTTGCACCCTTTACATTCCTTTCCAAGTGTTGGACTGAGTGATATTGTTGGCTTGATCATAGATTTTGATCTAGCTTGCTACTGAATCATAACAGTTGATTCCAGTACACATTTTATGTTTATTTCAGTTTGACAACTGAAATTCATATTATTTCTCATAGTGCTATTGTACAAGGGCGGCTGTTAACCGCCGTTTTGTCCAAAATCCGCCGTTTTGTCCAAGGGTAGATCCGCCGTTTTGTCCATATTTTCTATTATGATTTGGAACAAAACCGCGGTTCAACAATCCGCCGTTTTGTCTATAGACAAAACGGCGGTTTGGACAAAACGGCGGTTTGGACAAAACGGCGCCCAATTTTGAACCGCCGTTTTGTCCAAATGAAAGTTGGAGTTATAAAAACTCATTCTTGACAAGTTCTCATTTTTAAAAAAAATCTTTGTTAAATAAAATGAATAACAAGCTGACCACTGACAACTGGTCACTTTGGCCTAATTTCACCATTTGAATGCTAATTAGTGTATTAGATCATATGAACAATTGTTGATGTGGTTGACCAGTGGTCAGTGTCACTGACCAGTGGTCACTTTGGCCTATTGACTGAAAATGAGTGTATTAGGAGTTCAAATGAAAAATTGTTGATGTGGTTGACCAGTAGTCAGTGTCACTGCCCAGTGGTCACTTTGGCCTATTTTCACTGTTTGACTGCAAATTAGTGTATTAGTAGTTCAAATGAACAAGGTTTGATGTGGTTGACCAGTGGTCAGTGTCACTGACCAGTGGTCAGTTTGGCCTAATTTTACCATTTGAATGCTAATTAGTGTATTAGGAGATCATATGAACAATTGTTGATGTGGTTGACCAGTGGTCAGTGCCACTGACCAGTGGTCATTTTGGCTTATTTTCACAGTTTGACTGCAAATTAGTGTATTAGGAGTTCAAATGAACAAGGCTTGATGTGGTTGACCAGTGGTCAGTGTCACTGACCAGTGGTCACTTTGGCATATTTTCACTATTTGACTTCAGTAATTGTGTATGTGGTTGACCAGTGGTCAGTGTCACTGACCAGTGGTCGTCAACATTTTGAAATAAGCACACACATACACACACGCACACACACACACACAAACTATAGAGATATACACACAAATGGAAATTTAGAGATCCGAAGATTAGATCCAGAGAACTAGACTAAAAGGGACTGTGAAGGACACACATAGATCTACATTTCCGATGGCAGAGAAGGCGGGAAAGAGGGAGGGAGGGAAACAGTGAGGGGGGGGGGGGGAGAGAAGAAGGAGAGCATGAATGGACAAGAATTGGCCTGGGCAAGAACGTTTTCACCGTTTGAAAGCCAGATAGCCATTTTGCAATGAAGATGAGCAGAACATAACAATGAAATAACGGCAAAAATTGAACATTAAGAGAAATAACAAGTGAATGAATATACACAACACGAACAAACAACAACAGTAACAACAACAAAATAATAGATAAGTCTCACAAAACTGTAACATAGAATTTGAATCTGATGGGGTGGGGGAACCATAATTAATTATGAAAAGTACAAAACCGCTTACGACTCAGCATCAAGACAACTGATAGTTTAAAGCATATTTCCAACATATTTTCAGCCGGGGTCACATATCCACATAAATACAGATGAGTCAAAAGAACTGTAAGCAATTAATCAATATCAAACCTCAAACCTCTTTGATAACTGAATGAATTTACAAACTGTAAAGAGTATTTGCGTATTTTCTATTTGGTTTTTGCTTTGACTGCCAAACAGTAACACTCTAACATCTGTTTTTACATCTTCAGGTAATAACTGTATTGTCTGGGTACGATCTTGTTGATAAAGGGGACAGTTTAGAAGAAAATGGTTTGCATTCCTAATACATTAACGAACATTAAAACAGCAACACTAGGTCAAAGTCAGCATTGGTCAGTGACACTGACCAGTGGTCACTTTGGCCTTTTTTATGTGGTTGACCATTGGTCAGTGTCACTGACCACTGGTCAATGACATCAAACCTTGTTCATTTGAACTCCTAATACACTAATTTGCAGTCAAACAGTGAAAATAGGCCAAAATGACCACTGGTCAGTGACACTGACCACTGGTCAACGACATCAAAATTTGTTCATTTGAACTCCTAATACACTAATTTGCAGTCAAACAGTGAAAATAGGCCAAAGTGACCACTGGTCAGTGACACTGACCACTGGTCAACCACATCAAGCCTTGTTCATTTGAACTTCTAATACACTAATTTGCAGTCAAACTATGAAAATAGGCCAAAATGACCAGTGGTCAGTGACACTGACCACTGGTCAACCACACACAAAAATTTTCATTTGAACTCCTAATACACTAATTTGCAGTCAAACAGTGAAAATAGGCCAAAGTGACCACTGGTCAGTGATACTGACCACTGGTCAACCACACCAACAATTGTTCATATGATCTCCTAATACACTAATTTGCATTCAAACGGTAAAATTAGGCCAAAGTGACCAGTGTCAGTGGTCAGCTTGTTATTCATTTTATTTAACAAAGATTAAAAAAAAAAAGAGAACTTGTCAAGAATGAGTTTTTATAACTCCAACTTTGATTTGGACAAAACGGCGGTTAAAAATCGGGCGCCGTTTTGTCCAAACGACAAAACGGCGGTTAACACGGCCTTCTAGCCGGTTGGGATCCACTAATCCCTGCCGGCTGAAGCCCATATCTCTAATCCATAGACATCTACACCCATATTCTCCTGTGATTCTCAGCAGGGCATCGTGGTCAGGAAGGTTAATCCCCGACTCACAAGCATCAAGACGGGGCCGCTGCCAAGTCGCCACTGCACCCAGAAACCGCGAGGAGACCACACCTGTGCCGTGCCATCCTGCGATGCCTCATCCAGAACTACTGGGCGACCTACTGAAGAGCCAGCCCAGTCAACCCCAACGCTCACCAAATCCCCACAGAGAAAACAATTCAGCTAAGTCCTCGGGACAGTGCAAAGAACTTTAACTTAACCGAGCACTTGATATTAGTGACCCTTCCGGCTTGGGGCTAAACTTTTCAGACAGACAAAAGTCTTGCATAATCCTTTCGGATTTCATTTTTCATACATATTTTGTTTTGGCGCCATTGAGCTGCTTTCTTATTGCTGCATTTTGTGAGTAAATAAAATACAAGTGTACAAATAATTCTGAACCCTTTGGTCAGACTGATGGAAGTTTTGCCATTTTCATGCAAAAATCTACTTCTCTCTGTCTGTCATTTAGAGCAAATCTACCACTTGTATTTCCTTAAATCATACGAGCCAGAACCCGGGCAAAAATATAAATTTATTAGATGAAAAGTTGCTCATCTCCCACACCCTAGAGAAGTGGGCTAAAGGAAAATTTTCTCATTGAAAATTTAACACTTTAAAAGTCTTCCCCTAGAGACTTCACCTTTAGCCCATTCCCTCGTCACACACACATAAATATAATTATTCGAATTGAACATTGCCCAATCTTCTTTTAACGACAGAACATCTTAACCCCTTCATTGCTGCCTACTACTTGCGCATGCGCCGCCGGCTGGCCGCACGATTTTTGAACTCAGCGATATCGCTACTTAGCGGCGACGTATATATACGTCGGTGGCAAGTGTGACGAGGTAATGGATTAAAAGGCTAAGTCTCTAGGGAAGACTTTTAGTATGCTAAATTTTCAAATAGAAAATTTGCCTTTAGCCCACTTCTCTAGGGTATGGGAGATGAGCAACTTTCCCGGCCCCTTTTCATCTAATAAATTTATATTTGTGCCCGGGTTCTGGCTCGTATGATTGAATGAAATACAAGTGTTGAAGTGGTAGTTTGCCCTAAATGGCAGACAGAGAGAAGTAGGTTTTTACATGAAAATTACAAAACTTCCACTCTCATCAGTCTGACCAAAGGGTTCAGAATTATTTGACACTTGTATTTTATTTACTCACAAAATCTGCATAAGATTAGGCAGCAATAAGAATAAAGCAGCTCAATGGCGCCAAAACAACATATGAATGAAAAAACAATGAAATCCGAAAGGATTTACAAGACTTTTGTCTTTCTAGAAGGTTAGCCCCAAGCGGGAAGGGTCACTAATATTCTTCGGTGTCCTGGTTTCCAGTTATTGTTCTTGGCACTGTCTTAGGGACTTAGCTGTGTGAAGTTCCTCTGTAGGGATCGGCGAGAGCTGGGTTGACTAGGCTTGCTCTGGTGTAGAGTAGCTCCCAGTCGTTCCGGTTGCGGCGTCGCGGGATGGCACGGTTCAAGCGTGGTTTCCTCGCGGATTCTGGGTGCGGGGCGTCCTTGCGGCGGTCCCGTCTTGTTGCTTGTGAGTCAGGGATAAGCGTCCTGACCATGATGCCCTGCTGATAATCACAGGAGAAGGTGGGTGTAGATCTCTATGGCTTAGAGACAAGGGGCTTCAGCCGGCAGGGAATTAGTGGATCCCAACCGGCTAGAAGGCTGCCCTTGTACAATAGCACTAAGACAAATAACCTGAATTTCAGTTGTCAAACCGAAATCAGTAAAACATAAAAGGTGTACGGGAATCAACTGGTATGATTCAGTACCCAGCTAGATCAAAGTCTATGATCAAGCCAACATCACTCTCAATCCAACACCTGGAAAGGAATGTTATCATAAAGTGCAAGGTTGCAACCCACAGGCTTCCTACTAAAAATATACAAAAGAGTTAGTAGGCATAAAATCCGGTTCTTGTACCAAAAGAGTTAAAGTCAAAAACACACACACAAATAATAAGTGCACATAATTAGAACAACACGTTTCCCAATTCTTTTCAATAACATGTCTACTCCTTATTCATCATGGAACATAGGATCTAGATCAAAAATAGAATCAAACAAAAACAAATCTCAATCACTTATGTTACATCCCAGCCATCAATAATACTCACTAGTTGGGCTATAATAATAATAAATAATAATAAATAACATTTATAGAGCGCCCTTTCTCTCTTGAGCTCACGGCGCTTCACAATTGTTTAAATAAATACATAAATCATAAATAAGCTACTACAATATCAACTATCACAAACATGCACACAGCCACAACACACACGCACGCACACGCCCACACCCACATACGCGCGCGCACCCACCCACCCACAATGTGGGGGACATCATTTTAAGGCAGGAAACAGGACAAGGAAGAAATCAGAGGTATTGCCGGAAGAGGTGAGTTTTAAGAGCGGTTTTGAAAGACTGGAAAGATTTAGCAGAACGAAGTTCATATGGTAGGGTGTTCCAGACAGAAGGGGCGCTGAAAGAAAATGAACGTTCACCATTTGTCTTAGTGTTAGTACGAGGAATAGAAAGGATAAGTTTGTCAGAAGAGGAACGGAGAGACCTGGAGGGTGAGTACAGGTGAACGAGATCAGAGAGGTAGGCAGGACTAGATGAATGGACAGCATTGAAACAGAGGCAAGCAATTTTATACTTTAGAGACTGGCTGGGAGAGAGGTGGATTCTACCCTGTTGGTTCAGCCAGGTTTCAGTGTCTTCTGAGAGAGAATGTTTAGGTGGGGACTTTCCTCACTAGTCAAATTCCTCCTCCAATTTTAAACACCCGAGGGCCTATGATTGGTTCATAGCAGTCGACAAGTCACAAGATGACGCTATAATATTATGCATATTAGTACAGAACGATCACGCGCCGGTTACATCACTGGCACGTGTCACATTCCTCTCCCTCTCGTGATCGGGAAAGGAGATACGGGGAACAAAGGGAGACCGCCAATGTGGGTGTCACAAGCTGACAGGGAAGGTAAAACGGGCTTCAAAGAGATCGCGCTTCAGAATCGGCGACCTGTTTGATGTTGAATTGTAATAGGGTATTTGCCACGAGTTTTCGTGCTTTGAGTAGAAAGTAAAGGGGGGGGGGGGGGGGGGGGGTGGGGGGGTGTGTAGTTGAAAAGAAAGGGAGAAAGCAGGGCGTGCGTTTCCACCTTGTCACAGCAAGTACTGAAGCGCTATAGAGGACGTATAAATATGTCGTGGGCAGCGAAAAGGTTAAAACATCCAAACCAAGTACCTTACCTTTTCTGCATTCAACCTAACTCAAATCAAATTATTCTGATTTATTGCATACGTAATGCTATTTTTCTATCACAATGTTGTGTGATACCAACATTAACTGGACTACTTTCTACCCAGAGAATCTATTTCAACATGTCACTGTCAACATGGCATGTTCCGCTGGGTTACTTAATGCAATCCAAAAACGAACAGTCAGGTAACAGGTAAGAAACACATTATTTTTTTGTTCTTATCACCAGAGGCAGAATTGCTAGACATTTACCAAATAACATGCAGAAATAAGCAACATTATCAGTATAACCACAGACACAATAATCATCCATACATGTTAAGAATAAGAATGACTTGTTAGATTCAAGTTCAAGTGGTGGGCGGTGTTTATTAAGGACAAATCTGAAATGAGGTTATCACTATCAGCATGAAATCTTTCCTTAGTGTACGTGTATGCTACATGTAGTAGTACAGTGGAACCTCCCTTATAAGACCTCCCATTATAAGACTCCCTCCCACATACGACCTGCTTCACTGAAACATTGCCCTTCTGGCTTCTTTGTAAGTATTAAAATGAACTCCCTTATAAGACCCCTCCCCTATATTATAACCAAGACCTCAATTTGGATGATTTTTGAAGGTCTTATAAGGGAGGTTCCACTGTAATACTTAACTATTGTCTCCTTCAAATTTTCCCGTCACACTGTTGGCAGTTAATGTCAGATCACCCTAATTTGCAACCCTAGCATTTATCATTAACAATTACCTTCATAAAGAAAACAAAAACTGAAAAAAGACAAAAAATAGGAAAGAAAGAAAACAAAAATGAGAAGAGAAATAAAGAAGAAAAAATATATTAAAAAAAAAGTAAAAGCAGAAAGGTGGAGGGGAAGAAGAAAAAAATGCCTTCATATGAAACCCTGCACTTATAATAATAAATTACAATTTTAATTGCAAATATACATCACCTAGTGCATAATAATATAAATTAGACAAAACGTCTCACCACAGAATGCAAAAGACTGAGATTAAACGTATTAAACAACAGTTAAGGACTACTAAGACTAAGATTCACACTCTTCTATACAATTTATATACCCCTCTTCTCTAAATTACTCATTCCTCGTATACTCGCCTTTTCTTTCCTGCTTTTAATTCCACTTATCTATATATTCTTGTTGGTATTACACACTGGGAGGTTGTTGGTCACCTATTGCACTAACTTGACTAAGTTAAGAACGTAAAAATGGTGGGTAGAAAAAACAAGGTACCTGTGAAAAGGAGAAACTAAGCACTTAGTCATGAAGTGAAGACAGCAAAGTTGACAGGTTGTAGATCTTCCTCTTGTGAGTATAGTTCACAATCAGCCCAAAGGTCAGTGGGGGAGAAATAGTGGGGGTAGTGGAAAAATAGTGTGATTACAGTTTATGAGGCTAGAAGCCAATTGAGCAAAAGGGCACAAGGGCAACAAGTGAGGTGGGGGGAGGGGGGGAAGGGGGGGGGGAGAAAGGGGTGTAGATAAGATGGCTGTTGGAGAGGCAGAGGTAAAAGGGGGGGGGGGGGGGTTGGAAAAACAGCATTGGGGGGTAGGAGGGTGAAGGGGGATGGGGATGGGGGTTGATGAAATGGAACAATGTTTATTCCCTGACATTGAGTCCATGTGGACTCAATAAACTTTAGCCACTGACTTGATTCAATTTGCACAGACTTAGTAAAAAAATGCCCAATAAAACTGTTCTACAACACATATACCACAAATGATGACAGTTTAGTGGTTCAATATATATCATTTTTTTATATGTGTGTGTGTGTGTATCAGCAGGGATCAGTCTTCTCACAGAACATCATAGGTAATTTGACCAGTTTGTAGAAATATAATAGGTCATTTTCATAAAACAATAAGTCATAATGTAAAAAAAAAAAAAAAGGAAATGCAACTTGAGCGCAACAAACTGTCTTAGGACACTGTTGTATTAAATCAATCCCAGTTTCACAGACTGCATGTTCAAAGAATGACATGAGAAAAGTTTGGTGTGTTTTTTTAGGTGTTTTTTAAAAATATTCATTTCCTTTGCATGAGAAAAGTTAGTACAGTACTAAAGCAATATTAGAGCAATTATGTTTACAGTCTATTGTTTCACCTAAGTCAATATGATCACTATGGAATCAGTTACAGCGCACATCAAAGTCCATAAAGTTAATAACAGACATGAAGTAAAATAATAAGTCATATGACCTCTTGCCTGCAAAAACAATAGGTCATTTCAAAATGTTATCAGTCAATGACTGATGACTGGTGCTAAGAATGATCCCTGTGTGTGTGTGTGTGTGTGTGTGTGTGTGTGTGTGTGCGTGTGCGTGCGAGTATGCATGCTGAATGTGAAAGAGTATGCCTACCTTAACAAGATAATAACATACATGTATATATTTTATTGACCCACAATTTCAAACCACAGAAACCCAAACTTCCTTTTTCATAACAGATGGAAACATACCGACCTCATGACTAATGGGGCAGACGGGAGGGCTGCGGTAGAGGCTTGGGGTCGTAGCCTATCCTCTGGTGGACATCAGTGCGACTCTTGCTCCCCACCACCTCCGGTGTCACCGTCACACTGCCGCCGCTCTCTGCCGCAGCCTTCTGCTTCTTCTGCTCCAGCTCACGGGCTTTTTTTACAGCATCGTATTCCTCAAGGTCGTCGATCTTCACCTCGATTCTGGTTGGGGTTCTTCTCAACATTGTTCAGGTGAAGGCAGTATGATCGATAGAAGGGAAGGGAATGTTGTGTGGTGTTGAACCTTGTACTTGATGATCTTGGATGGAGGAGGGTCTTAATACTTGAAGTTCATCTTTGAATCTGTAAGTAACAGTGTAAACAAAACATTAAAATTAATCAATAGACCTAGTGAGAACTGTTATATATTTTTTATCACTCACACTGTCAAAGAACAAGGCAAACATGCTTTCTACCAATTTGGATTTATTTGAAGTTAAATGTTACTGTTAATGATACACTAATACAATAAATAAATCCATGGGCATAATAGCAGAGAATACAATCTATCCATTAAAAGAATCACCACTAATGAGAGCAAAAATACTTCAGCCGATAGCCTATTGTGATGTGACGAGATGTTTTGACAATTATCTTCTTTTTTTATCAAGGACATTTTTCAAATTTTTGTAATGATAAATTACAATAAAGTATATTTTTCTGTGTTTTGAAGGAATTGCCAAAATGTATTCACATTCTTTGTTCTTGTACATGTTGGCATGCTGGCTAAATTAGGAAAAATACTTTTGATAATTTGTTGGAGACTAGGCCAAGTCTTCATGACATCTTATATCTACGTAAGATCGATCCTCGAAGTTATCCAGCAGTATGTGGGATCCCTACACCAGCAAAAAATCACCAACAAAATTGAGGCAGCGCAGTAAAAGGCAGTGTGCTGGATCGTCAACCGACACCGACAGATATCCAGCGTGGAGGATGTATCATCAACTAAACTGATCCCCATCCCCCAAACGACAAAAGAAGGCTTGCCTCACCACATTCTTCCAACACCATCGTGGAGAGGTGGTATCCATTCCTCCAGGAAGCCTATCCAGGCCTGCCTTCCCTTAAAATCAACCCCTTACCCGAGGCTGAGGCGTACCAACTCACTGCCAGCATGGAGGACTGTACTGCCAGCAGTCCTTCTTCTTCTTCTCTTTGTGGCCCACAATCATTTGATTGATCATTCTGGCTTCCTCAGGGGGAAAAAAGACTAGAAAAAGGGAGATCAGTTCCATTGAATAAAGGGCATAACAATGCTTCTAGTGTGGCACTGTAATCTTTTGAATTGAAGGCTGTGGCCATGTTGCTGCTGAGGAGGAAGAGACTCCAGCTTGGTTTGGAGGTTGGGGCAGTGCACAGCACCGGTACTTATCAGATCTTGTGCAGCATCCATGGAGAGCCTGGTCCTCTGCCGTCTGCTCTCCAGTGAGTCTCAGGCCAGCCCAGGTTAACCAGCATGGTGTTCACACTGGACGTTGGCCTGAACTGGCTTAGCACAAAGCGCGCTGCTCTGAGCTGGACTGCTTCTAGGCTCCCAATGTTCTCCTCTGTGTACGGATCCCAGACAGAGCACACATATTCAAGCAAGGGACATACAAAGACTTTATAAGCTCGTTCTTTACACTGGTGCTACTGATCTTTAAATTCTATCTGAGGAACCCCAGGGTCTTATTTGCCTTGGCGCAGATGGTGTTGGCGTGGCTGTCCCAGGTCAACATCACTGTTGATGTTGACACTGAGATATTTAACTTCCCTGACGTCCTCAAGAGTGTATCCGTGCAGTTCCATTGAGTATTGTAGGGGGCTCCTACTCCTGGTGACTTGCATGGCCTGGCACTTGGCAGGATGAAACTCCATGTTCCAGCTTTTCTCCCAAGCCGCTAAGCGATGGAGGTCTTCTTGCAGCTAGTCCTGATCTTGAATGGAGGAGATCATCCTGCACACCGCGGTGTCATCTGGAAACAAACTTGCAGTTGAAGATTGTCTGGCAGATCATTAATATATTCGAGGAACACACATGGTCCCAGCACTGACCCATGCAAACTCTTGATGTGACCTCAGCAAAAGATAACACTGAACCCTCAACCAGAACTGCCTGGCAGCAGTCCTTGAGAAAGCTGGCGATCCATGCGTGGGTAGAGTTTCTGACACCTTAGCGTTGGAGCTTGTGTAGCACTAGCAGCAAGCTGTGGCTCCCTCATGTTTGGTAATCTCTAAAGCCAAAAATAGTTAAAGGGAAGCTACCCTGTTAAATGACTTTCATTTATTGGGCATGATTGTAGCCCTTTGTTTTGTACTTCCTCTTCCGTCCTAGATTATATCATGGCTCCGTCTTGGCTACAAAGATGAAAGAATGCATCATCCCCTCTGTCTCCCTCTGGACTTTAATCTGTCTATCCGCATAACACTACATGGTGTATGAAGCCCTACGAAACATCCCCTCTGTCTCCCTCTGGACACTGTGCATAACACACTACATGGTGTATGAAGCCCTACAAAGTGTGAAAGAATGCATGTCATCCCCTCTGTCTCCCTCTGGACTTTAATCTGTCTATGCATAACACATCCCTACAAAGTATGAAAGAATCATGTCTGTCTCCCTCTGGACTTTAATCTGTCTATCCGCATAACACTACATGGTGTCAGAACAGTTACTAGAGGACTAACAGTGAGTGTCTTCAGTAATTTTGTGTGTTAGCAGTGGACAAGATTTTGAAGATTAGACATGGCGAAGTTTCACCCACCAGAAACATTCGATTTTAGTGCCCCGGCACAGTGGCCAGAATGGCGTGAACGTTTCTTGAGATTCAGGACAGCAACCAAGTTGACTGCCGAAACAGGTGAGGTGCAGGTTGCCAGCCTAATTTACGCAATGGGGAGAGAAGCTGAAAAGGTGTTTGCCTCTTTCCAGTTTGAGGCCAGACAAGAGGGCCAGCCTGACCCCAGAAATAACTTTGAAAGTGTGCTAGGGAAATTCAACGAACACTTTATTTCCAAGAGGAACATCATCCATGAAAGGGCCAAATTTCATTCAAGAACGCAGTCAAGTGAAGAAACCGTAGAGCAATACATTAGAGCTCTATAATTATGAACTGTCAAGTAATTGCGACTTCAAAGAAAGTGACGAGGCAATTCAGGATCGACTTGTGCTAGGATTGAGAGATAAAGAGGTGTCGCAAAAGTTGCAGTTAGAATGTACCCTGACTCTCAAAACCTCTATCGACACAGCACGTCACTATGAACTGGTCAAAGGTCAGGTGACCGACCAAAAACAATTGACTGTTGATGCAGTAAGTCGAGGACCACAGCACCATCCCCGCTCGCTCACTTCTGGCGCAGGCTGGGGTGGATGAAGGGGAGGTGCATCATCTCATCGCGGCAGCATAGGGTCAGCCCAGCAATGCTCCAAGTGCTGCAGGACTCATGCCGGAGGAAATTGCCCAGCCAAAGGAAAGACTTGCAGGAAGTGCAGAAGAAAAATCACTTTGCTGTTGCATGCAGAGGGTGACGCATGGACAACATCACTTATGGACAGGAAGAAGCAGCCTTTGAAGAATAAATCGAAAACTTACACATCGGTTCGGTTACGCGGGCAGAGTGCGAGCCCCCATGGACAACATCGTTGGAAGTCCAGGGAAGACAAATCAAGTTCAAACTCGACACGGGTGCTGACCGTCTCTAAGGCTGAATACAATCAACTCAACCCAAAACTCCAGCAGACAAAAGCCAAGCTCACATGCCCTGGAGGAAAGCTGAGTTGCGTGGGTGAGTTTGATGCTCCTACGACATTCAAAGGCAACAACTGCATGCTGCGCATTTTTGTCATAGATTCGAGCACAGACAACTTGCTAAGCCAAGACGCAGTGACAAAACTAGGCCTAATTCAAAGAGTGAATTCCATCAAGTCTGTTCAGGGACGTCATTGACACTCCAATTCAGTGCAAGCCTGTTGCAATTCGACTGAAAGAAGACTGTGAACCGTACTCACTCTCCACTCCACGGCGAGTAGCTATTCCTCTCCTGACCAAGGTGAAGGAAGAACTGTCAAGAATGCAGGAAAATGGAATCATCGAGGAAGTCCAGGAGCCCACAGACTGGTGCACACCCATGGTGCCAGTCATCAAAAAGTCTGGAGGTGTTAAGATCTGCACCGACTTCAAACGTCTGAATCAGAGCGTGAAGCGTGAACGTTATATGCTGCCCACGCTTGAAGATCTCCTCCATAAGCTGAAAGGATCGGCAGTGTACAGCAAACTTGACGCCACTAGCGGATTTCATCAGATACCGCTAGATCCAGCGACAGCAAAGCTGACGACGTTCATCACCCCATTCGGAAGATTCTTCTACCACAGAATGCCCTTCGTTATCTCTTCAGCCCCAGAAATCTTCCAACGCACGATGGAGTCCGTACTCCAAGGCCAGCCAAATGTCCTGTGCTAACTTCGACGATATCCTGGTGTTCAGCAAGAACCATGAAGAGCATGAGCGACACCTTCAAGAGACCTTGGAGAAGCTCTCCAATACAGGCGTCAAGCTCAACAAATGAAAATGTGAGCTGCGTGAAGAAGAGATCGAGTTCCTGGGATATCGAATCAGCAAGGACGGAGTTCGACCTGACCCAGGCAAAATCAATGCTATTTTGAACATGGCAGAGCCGACCAACATCACTGAACTGCGCAGAGTCCTGGGCATGACCAACTTCCTGGGAAAGCATATCCTGCATCTGTCTAGCGTGACACGTCCCATGACTGAGCTGCTTGAAAAGAACAAAGCATGGCTCTGGGGTGCAGCGCAAGCCAAAGCCTTCAAGAGAGTCAAAGAACTGGTCACATCAATGCCGACCCTGGCTTTCTACGACCCCAGCAAGCCAACAACAGTGAGCTCCGATGCCAGTTGCTACGGACTGGGAGCTGTTTTGCTTCAAGATCACCCAGAAGGCGCAAGACCAGTAGTGTACTGTTCACGCACTCTCACCGCTGCTGAAAAGAGATACGCCCAAATCGAGAAAGAGCTACCTGCAGCAGTTTGGGCATGCGACAAATTTCACCGCTATCTTGTAGGACTGGAGAGCTTCAAACAAGAGACAGATCATAAGCCTCTGGTACCGCTGGTGAACACTAAGGACCTCTCAGAGACACCTATCAGGTGCCAAAGAATGCTGATGCGCCTGATTCGCTTCAACGCCAAAGCACACGACACACCCAGCAAGCAGATGGAGGTAGCCGACACGCTGTCAAGAAGTCCCGTCGACGAAGGTCAATCCGACACACTTCAAGATGCCATTGAAGCTCACATGAATTCCATGAAAGCCTCGTGGCCAACATCGGACAACTTCCTGGAGCAGCTGAGCAAAGCGACGCAGGAAGACGTGAACCTGAAAACAGCGTTGGACTACACTCAGAAGGGGTGGCCTTGCTACAAACAAGATGTGCACCTCGCCGCTAGAGACTATTTTGCCATCCAGGGAGAACTGAGCTCCTGGAATGGCATCCTGTTGAAAGGTGACAGACTGGTCATACCCCACCCACTGCGAAAGAAGATTCTAGAACAGATACACCAAGGCATTGTGAAGTGTCGTGAACGTGCACGAGAGTCAGTGTGGTGGCCGAAGATCAGCCATGACATCAAGGACCGAGTATCCTCATGCAGGATATGCCTGGAGAAACAGCCGACTGAACAACCCTTTCAACGAGTAGGCGTAGACATCTGTGAAAGCAGGGGAGACCACTACTTAGTCCTCACCGACTACTACTCCTGCTTCATCGAGATCGCCTACCTACCAAAACTAACTTCGCAGGTCGTCATCTGCAAAATGAAGAACATTTTCAGCAGGCACGGAATACCAGAGACAGTTGTGTCAAATAACGGGTCCCAGTTCGCGTCTATGGAATTTTGCGCATTTGCAGAGCAGTGGAATTTCGGCACGTGACCTCCAGCCCCCATTTCCCCCAATCCAATGGACAGGCTGAGAGCGCTGTGAAAGTAGCCAAGGCGATCCTGTCTCAACCAGATCCCATGATGGCCCTTCTCGTCCACCGCTCCACCCCAATTCCCTCCCTTGGCCTCAGTCCCGTTGAGATGGCGTTTGGCAGAAAACTACGCACCACTCTCCCCGTTCTGCCCAAAACGCTGATCCCTCGCACTGTATCCCCTGCTAAAGTGTGAACCAGAGACAATGCTGCCAAAGTCAAAATGAAGAACTATTTTGACAAGCACAACAGCGTTAGCCCCCTTCCTGAACTCCACCCGGGCGACACAGTCTTTCTGAAGAAGGACTCAGAGAAGAAGTGGACGCAGCCGGCAGAAGTCATCAAGCAGATCGCACTGCGGTCGTACCTTCTCCAGACGGAGGGAGGTAACCAGCTGAGGCGTAATCGCAAGCAGATTATGCCCCGTCCGCCCGCAGCCCACCCTGGTGATGAGGGCGACCCGACGACTGCAGTCCCTGCTGACATCCAGCCTGCGGCCGTTGCCACGGCCTGCCCCGGTCAACCCTGATCCAGACCAGCCGAGGCCCGCTTCACCTCCTGTGGGCCCACCGTCAAAATTTTTATAAAAAACAAACAATTTTGAGTTTTGTTCAGTTAAGAAGAAAAAAAAGAGAAAAGAAAAAAGTGCCTTTTAGTTAATTGTTTTGGTTTTACTTTTAGAACAGAAGAGTTTCAAGATTTTAATCTAAAAAGCCCCAAAGTATAATTATTTTTATAATTACCTTGATTTCAACTGAAATATTTTAATTGTGGTAAAGGTTTTTATGCTAAAATAAAATAGGGAGAGAGACAGAGAGAATATGAACACTATATGAAAACAATATACAATGGACAGTAAAAGTGTACTGAATTTTTTTTTCTTTGCAAAAGAAAATGTTCTTTTAATTTTAGCAAGCAGAATTTTACTTTCTAATTTTGAGATTTGGTATAAGGTGAATTACTAAAAAATTAATTTGAAAAGAAATCGGGTTAAAGATTTTATTGGTAAAAATCTTGGATGGAAATTCAGTTTAACGTCGCGTATCGGCTTTCGCCATGTGCGACGGGCTGAACAAACCAACCAGGGTATAAACAAAAATGTATGTTCCTGAATCACTGTCTTAGTACTACTCTTAGCCAAAAGGCCGAGAAGCGATCAGAATTTATTTTTAAAAATCTTGGGGGGAGGTGTTTGGCAATCTCTAAAGCCACTAATAGTTAAAGGGAAGCTACCCTGTTAAATGACTTTCATTTATTGGGCATGATTGTAGCCCTTTGTTTTGTACTTCCTCTTCCGTCTTGGCTAGATTATATACATGGCTGAACGAACACCACGTGCTTGTATGAAGCCCTACAAAGTATGAAAGAATGCATCCAGGCTCACCATGTTTTATTTAAAAAAATGTGAATGGATTGGCCCGCGAAAGCTGCAATGCCTTCAAACCCCTACCTTCCAGCAGTAGAAGACAGAACCACAACATGCAATTTCAACGTATTGGTATATCTGCAAGAACCGACTGCCGCAACAACTCCTTCTTTCCCAAAACCATTCGCGACTGGAACGCCTTGCTACCAGAAACTGTCCAGTCCCCCACACTCAGCTCCTTCACCTCGAAGGTGCTGAAGCTCCCTGCAAAAAGACTTCTCCCCCCCCCCCCGTGTGGGGTGGGGTGTTCTCGGACTAGCCACCTGGGCTGGAATGCCCAGCCTTGCATGCCCTCATATCTATCTAGCTTTTGTATTTCCCGCACAGCCTAAATTCTTTGAACCCCAGTACATGTCAATAACTGCCGGTTACGGAAGGTGGACATTACCAGAAAAAGAAGAAGCCTTAAAAAAATATTTTAAAAAGCTGTAAATAGTGTAACTCCCTCCCCCAACCCTCGAGCTGGATCTGGTTTCGGTAGGTCGCAAATGCGGCTTATTTCTAGTTCTAATGATAAATCCCTGCTCCCTCCCCCAACCCCCATCATCCTCCCTCCATTCTTCCAAACTTCCCTTCCCAGTCCCCCCCCCCCCCCCTCTCCAACCACCACCAGAGATAGAGAAAGCAAAACAGATGTACATAGTTTTAATGGTGTGAGTCTTAAGAGTTGTTTTAGAGGGAGTTTTAAAGATGGATTAAACAAGGATGGAGTAGGATTTAAGGTTCTGTATACTAATGCTGATGGTTTGACAAATAAGAAAAATGAATTGCTTTTTCAGATTGATGAACTAGAACCAAAAATTATTGCTATTACAGAGACCATTCCTAAAAACGTTAAAGACTTTGTACCTTCAGAATACAGCCTGGAAAATTTTAACATGTTTCACAACGAAAATCCTAGCCGGGGAGTAGCCTTATATTTTGATAAAACATTACATGCGCAAGAATGCACTACACTAAATAAGTGCACATTCCAAGAGTCAGTCTGGTGCCAGTTCCAAACTAAGGATAAAGAAAAAATTCTTGTTGGTTGCATTTATAAAAGTCCCAACACCAATGAGGAAAATCTTCAAAAACTCTACAAACTTATAGGAAAAGCCGAAATTCAGAAATATGATAAAGTTTTAATCATGGGTGATTTTAACTTTCCAAATATAGATTGGGAAGGGCATTGGACAAATGATAAAGATAATTATTTTATGGAAATTTTAAGGGATGCCTTGTTATTTCAAACAGTAACAGAGCCCACAAGGACAAGGGAAGGACAAAAAGAGAATGTTCTTGATCTGATTTTAGTTAACGACACTCAAATAGTATCAGACATTACACACTCTTGCCCCCTAGGCAAGAGTGACCACCAAGTGCTAACCTTCTCCCTGTATGCTAGTGTTCACAACACAGATCCCTCCAAATAAACAACAGCATATAATTTGAAAAAAGGGAATTATACACAAATGAGACAGGATCTTGCTGATCAGAGTTGGGATCACTTGCATGACTTGAGTGTCGAGGAATGTTGGCAGGACATTAAAGGGAAAATACACCTCTCAATGGATAAAAACATAACAAAGAGTAGAGGTATTAATAATATGAAGAAAAAACATAGACCTTACTGGATGTCACTAACATTAAGAAGAAAGGTGAAAAAGAAAGAAAGATTATATAGAAAATATTTAGAGAATGGGAAATTAAAAGCTGGTAAACGTTACAGGGACTATATAGAAGCAAGAAATCATTGCTGTAAAAAACTGAGGAGTGAAACAAAGGAACATGAAAGAGAAATAGCCAAAAACTGTAAGCTAAATCCGAAGATGTTTTGGAAATATATAAACTCTAAACTCAAACTGTGTTCTGGGGTTAGCTCTCTGAAGGATAAGCAAGATAATATTGTCACCGATGATCAGCACAAAGCTAATGTTTTGAACGAGTTTTTTGCTAGCGTGTTTACAAAGGAAAATACAGACAACTTACCACAAACTGCTAATGAGGCCCCTGCATATAGTGCAGACATTGTTATAACAGTAGAAGCTGTGAAGAATAAACTGAAAAACGTGGATGTGAACAAGGCTCAGGGGCCAGACAAGATCCCAGCCAGAGTGCTCAAAGAGCTACATCAGGAACTAGCAATTCCTCTAACAATTTTATATAATAAAAGTTTAGAATTTGGGGAACTCCCATCAGATTGGAAAACAGCTGAGGTCATTGCAATCTTCAAAAAGGGTACAAGAACTGACCCAGGTAACTATAGACCAGTGAGCCTGACGTGCATATTATGTAAGATTTTAGAACAGTTTGTACGGGACGCTGTTGTTAAACATATGGTAGATTTTAATCTGTTCACAGAATGTCAACATGGGTTCAGAACAGGGCGTTCTTGTATGACCCAGTTGTTAGATGTGATGGACGATTTTACCCAACTTTTAGAGGACAAAGAGGCATTTGATATTATTTACTTAGATTTTAGAAAGGCCTTTGATTCTGTGCCGCACGAAAGGCTACTTCTTAAACTGGAAGCTTACGGGATAACAGGAAACATATTAACGTGGGTTAAAAACTTTCTGAAGGGAAGATCTCAAAGAGTGCGGGTGGGAACAAAACAGTCTTCTAACACCGATGTTTTAAGTGGTATTCCCCAGGGTAGCATCCTGGGCCCAGTACTTTTTACAGTTTTTATAAATGATCTCCCAGAAGACATACAAAGTGCATGTAAGATATTTGCAGATGATACTAAGGTGTATAATCGTTCCCAAAATTCAGATGTACTGCAAAACGATATTAACAGACTCATAGAATGGTCAGAGAAGTGGAATTTATATTTTAACGCAGGAAAATGCAAGGTTATGCACGCGGGGTACAATAATCCAAGTAAAGCATATGAAATTACTCATGGCTCATCTAAGCATGTTTTAGATACTTGTACAGAGGAGAAGGACCTAGGGGTTATATTTGATTCAAAACTCAAATTTGATAAGCACATCACAACAGCGATAAATAAAGCCAGTAGGATGCTGGGCTTGATCAGAAGGAGTTTTAAAAACTTAAATAAAGAGGTGTTCATAAATCTTTACAAATGTTTAATACGGCCTCATCTTGAGTATGGCAATATAATTTGGAATCCCTTTCTTAAACGACAGTCCAGTGCAATTGAGAAGGTACAGAGGAGAGCAACCAAACTGATAAAATCCATGAAAAATTTGGATTATGAGGACAGGCTAAGTAAATTAGACTTGCCATCTTTAAAATACAGAAGACTAAGGGGAGATTTGATAAATGCTTACAAGATTCTTCAAGGCACTGACAATACTAACAAAGGCTTGTTTCACTTGTCTAACGAAATTAGAACCCGTAATAGTGAACTTAAGATCCTAACCAGGTACAGCAGAACTAACATTAGAAAAAACTTTTTTTCTAACAGAGTCACCCAATATTGGAACAACCTCCCTGCACATACTAAACTGGCCTCAGATACTAACAAATTCAAAAACCTCCTAGACAGTGATCCAAAAATTGCCCTGTTAAAGTACATCCATGATTAGTGCATCAAAATGGATGCTAAAAACAGCCACAGCAATTGCCAAACTAACCAAAAGGAAGGACGCATTGAGAGGCTGCAAGGCCTGGTCGTCCAAATACCTGACCTGACCTGACCTGACCATCCTATTCCTTGGCCTTGCTAAGTACCTCACCCCCTTTTTTGTCCAATCCCCCATCATCTGCATTCTCCCTACTACCAACCAAGAGGCCTTTAAAAAACCTTCCAGTACACTTTCTTCGCAGAACCCTTATTCAGTTATTGTCGTCATAATCTTCAAACCGATGCTGAAGCGTTCAGTGAAGGGGGACGTCATAAACTGATAGGCCAAAGCCTGATAAGGAAGATCAAAGAAACTTCAAGTTCATGCTGATGTTCGCTACAAGTACAAGCCTAAATGTTCACAACACCAGCTATCACAGAAGGGGGGAAATAATATATGAAGCATATATTATACTCACAATGACGAGTTTTGACAGGCCTATTTGACTGAATTGGTTCCACACCTTTCTGCTCCTACTTTCTAACTCGCACTTCGAAGCAGGCGGCATCGGTGTGTGAGCGCATGCGCAGAACTTAAACTTGCTGTTATGATAAATAAGTACCTGTCATTAAATATATACCTCTCGCATGCGAACTGTACCCATCTAACCCTAACCCTATCCCTAACCCTAACCCTAACCCTATCCCTAACCACGGAAAGAACCAAGAAATAGAGCAGAAGGGTGTAAATCTACATATTTGCCGAGAAATCGATGTACAAATCCATGCACTTAGTTTCGTAAAATTCACAATGGCGGACAAACAAACGATTCTGATTGGCTACGCTAGGACTACTTCCGGCTAGGACTACTTATCTCATAGAGGTAAAAATACACCGCCACACCGGCCTCATAATCATCTAATTTTGTCGTCTGCGAGGGAGGCTGGCAAAGCTGTGCGTGGAGACAGATTTTGCTTGAATTTGGCTGATTTCATTTATATCTGAAGATGAAGAAAGGAAGAGTTGATTCGACTTTAACCACAGCACCTGTGGTAACATGCATGAAAACTTTAATGATGGTGTTCAACTTTATATTTTGGGTAAGAATGGCTCATTCTGAGTGATTGTGATTCTCAGACTCACTGACAGACTGACTGAGTCTGAGCAGTGAGTGTGCGAGTCAATAATATGTTAGCTAAGAGTAGGCCTTGATACTAGGGTCAGTAGGGATGGAACTGAAATCCTAAATTGATTTGAGTTTGCTATAGTCAAGACTGATAAAAATATATATATTTCTGAATATTGATTGATATTTATCTGATTATGTTTACCACTAGACAGTAGTAGTACTTGGAGTACTGTAACAGGTCTGCGCGTTTGTTGGGTACGTGCATACCCCCCCCCCCCCCCCCCCCCCCCTTGAAATCGTAGAGATGGTAGAATCACACCATGCTTGCTTTGACGGGTACGCAACACCCCTTGGTACTATAGTATTAATCAGTAATGAAATTCCTGGATTACTTCTTCTCTGGTGGTGACCAACTTCTTTATATAGAACTTTAGATCGAAGTGAACGTTCACAGTTTCGATTAGGCCACACACAAAAAGGACAAAGAGGTGGATTTTTTTCAATATCAACAAAAACTGAGTGTGCGACAGACCGAGACAAATAATTAAACAAAATGAAAGATGGGACAAGAAAGCCTTACGGCTATGTTTTGAGTCACAAAATCCTAATCCTAATCCTCCTGATGAAGGTGGCCGATTGACAAGAAAAAGAAGAAGAGACCAAAAAAAAAGTCAACGGAATGATATATTGTCTGGAAATGGACTTGGGGGTGGGAGGGGGCTGGTTGCTGGATGGTTTAGAAGATCAGGCTGGAGGCTGAGAGTACTGCTGGAGCAGGCCCTCGTCCAGGAGCTGCTGTGGTGTTGTAGTCTGGACTCAAAAGATGCCAGGGATGGTGCTGCTACAATTTCAGGCAGTTGATTCCACTCTGGAATAGTGTGATGGAAGAAAGTTTCCTGTCTGTGCTGGGTCATGTATGATCGCATGTCATATACTGATATAGGCCTGTGAATTCATCGGGCTTCTACTTTTCTTTTGGGAATTTGGTGTTGGGGCTTACAAGTCTCATTTCATTCTTGAAGAGGCCACTCTTTAACTTATTTATTTTATACTTTACAGTAAGACTAATGATACTGTCTGTTGCTTGTTAGTATTCTGAAGTATTTGGGGAAAAGTAATCCAGGGGTTGAATTTCATTCGGCGTCTTTGGAATTGGGATGTTTTCCATTTGTAATCCAACTTGCCATCAAGCTTAATAAACTGTGACAGCTTTTTAGGTTTTTTTTCACCATTTCATGTTTATTTCTTTTTTCCTCATCCGATTTTGCAGGGTTTTTTTAGTTTATGAATCTTTTATAGAACTACTACATCCCTCTTTCAGCTTCATCCACAACTTTTCAATTTATTTACCTTTCAAGTCTTGTTTGAGTGTTGTTTCCCTAAAGCCGTAGTCATTTGTCTATCTCTTCGACATATCAGTTCATGAAATTACTTGAGTGCTACTTTGCCTAAATTCTTTTTTTTTCGGGGGGTTGAGGTGGTTTGTTGCTTTTTAGGGGGGGGGGGGGGGGGGTAGCAGTGGCCTCTAGATGAATATCACTGTCAGTTGTTTTATTTTTAATTAGGAGCAACCCCTTTTTCTCGCCTTCCCATATTTCGTCCCTAATGCCACTTGTCACTGACAATGTCATGCCTTAGCTTTGCACTTAGCTTCAAAGAGAGTCTGTCAAATCCCTTTAAAATAGCATTTTCCCTTCAGCTTCAGGGCGAGGTATTGCCTCCTTCACCCCGGGGCCCAACACAGATGCTGGTGACAGGTGTGTACCCCGCTGAGGTCTAAGTAGCTGTGCGGCCCCTGGACTCATAATCATGTTTTAGGTTTTGCAGTATTTTGTAGAACTAGAAGCACTCATGAAAATGCAATGTGTAACCATGGTAAATGTCAAACTGTGAGTGTGACCCATAATGATAGTGACGATAATGTTTCTGATTGTATCCATTTCATTAGCAAAATATCATGTCGGTACTCTTGGTCTCTAGGGACTTGGTGGAAGTTGTTATCTCTACAAATGTCAATCCCCCGAGAACAGAAAAAGACAGGGTAAATCAATGCCATGAGGATGTTTTGCAATACAGTAATCCATGCCACTTTCACAGAGTAATTCAAGGTTTACTTTTGCTTACAAATTAATGCAACAGTGTTACTGTTACTGTTATGCATATTTTATTGTGCTGCAAATACCATGTTTTTTAGACTAAGCCGCACCTTTTTTAAATAAGGCGCACCCCCCAAATTTTACCAGAATTTCAGATTTTGTTATTATATTTTCTTACTATTTTATGTCATATTATAATGCGCAGGGAACTGAGTCTGGGGGGAAATATGGTACTTGTTGCGTGGTACTGTTCAAGGGTTTGCCCTTATTATTTTCATTTTCGCTGATCCTTCTTCCTTTCATCACCCAGTCCCTCTTCCACTACCTTTCATCATTATTACCCTCACTACTTCAAGTGCAAGACGTATTTTGCTGCAAGTACATGTTTGCTGTTGCGTATTTAACTTAGTAAGAAACATTGTTTAGATTATATTTATTGAATGTTTTTTTCTTCAACTGTTAGTTTATCTGGGCATTTGTTGCTAAACAAAATGATGAAGTAAAAATGTACTTTAGTCTTCCCCTTCATGTTTGCAACCCTCAATCTCAAATCCTAGGCTGATCCTAACCCTATCCTTTCATTTCCTAAATGACAGAATGTTGCTTCTGTTATATTAGTAACACTGATTCTCTTTTAGTATACATGTCTCAACTTAACATAGAATGTAAATATTTGAAACAAAAAAGGTTTGGAAAAGAAAAAAAATTTAATTTTTGCCAATCAGCTCAATAGCACCGTGAATTGAAATAAACTGTGCAATCAAAAGATAAGCGTTAAAAAAATATTCTATCTAAGTATCTCTCTGAAGGGATTTTTATATAAATTATGGAAGAGACTGGCATCGATCCAAAAGTGGTTACATACAATGCCAAGTGGCCTAAAGTAAAGCCATGTCTGACGAGCCTCCCATTGTGCTCTGATAAATCAATATCCGTTTTGCCACACAAGCACTGGTAGCTAAAATCTGGCTCAGAGCTGGTAATATTTACTCTGTGTGTGTTGTGTGTGTGTGTGTAGATGTCTAACTTCAAGTGTAGACATGTAAATATGTATCGCTGTATGTGTTACTGTATGTTTGTGTGTGACTCACTGACTGTCAAGCGAAGTCAAGTCAAAGTGATCTTTCATGACAATGAAAAAATAAGCTTGAACAGCTTTTTTTTTACGTCTGTGTGTGTGTGTGTGCAGACCTTTGTGTGGCGTGTGTCTGTGTCTAAGAATGCTTCTAGCTTGTTACGCAATAACCAGAGTTGCGACTGAGATCAGCGCCCAAAGTTATAAAAATAGGACTGCAGAAAGTATTGATTAGCATAATCTGCTGAGAGTATACATTATTGTTCGGTAGACTACAGTATCTGCACCTTTCAATCTATATTTCAAGTCAAACATAATTTTACTGTAAATTAAGACAACCTCTTTGTCTGTTGCTGTTATTTTGTGGGGGGAAAAGATATTAAAAGTATTTGCTGACTTGCATTTTCTGAGCATTGATTTAACTTAGATAAAAAATAAATTAAAAAAACATGTTGAGTTTATCTGTTTGTGCCTCTGTCTGCCCCCTCTGTAAGTATACATGTGTATATATTTCACATTTGCCTTTCTTTATGTCTTTTTGTTGCTCTGCCCTTTTATTTCTGTCTCTCCTGTCTCTCGCTCTCTGTTTGTCAAACTGTCTGCCTCTCTCAGTCTCTGTCTCTCTCTTTGTCCTATGTATGTCTCGCTGAGACTGTCTGTCTGTGTCTCTCTCAGTCTCACACACACTCTCTCTCTCTCTCTCTCTCTCTCTCTCTCTCTCTCTCTCTCTCTCTCTCTCTCTCTCTCTTCTCTCTTTCTCCCCCTCTTTCTCCCCCCCCTCCCTCATCTCAGTATTTGTCTTTTTTGCTGTCATTCATTCATTCATTCACATCCAACCCTCTTTTCTTTATCACTTCCCCCGTAACAGGCATAACGATCCTGGTCATTGAGATCTGGACCAAGATGGATCCCTCTCTCTCTCTCTCTCTCTCTCTCTCTCTCTCTCTCTCTCTCTCTCTCTCCACTATCATTTATTCATTTTTATAACTCATCGTCAAGGTGACAGGCATAGTGATCCTGGCCATAGGGGTCTGAACTAAAGTGGACTTGTGTTAAGTACCTGAAGCTGCCCTCCATCTACCATTTCAGGATCAGGATCAATACATCACAGGTGCCAATACTGGCAATAGTCTTCTATGTCTATATCATGTATGTTTTCCTCTCTTTCTCTCCTTCCTTCCCTCTCTCTCTGTGATCATTCATTCATTTATTCGTTCGTTCGTTCGTTCGTTCATTCATTCACACAACTCCTGTTTTACCCCTTACAGTGTATATTGATTGTTATCATGATCCTGGCTGTTTGAATTTGTGCCAACAACAACAACATACAGTATTTATACGGCGCTGAATCTTGATAGAAATCAAATCAAAGCGTAAACACACGTTAGCATTCATAATGCATTCAAACAAAAACACAATACAAAGCGAACACACACGAATGACATAAAATAGACCTATGCAAGTACCTGAAGCTGTCCTTCATCAAACCATCTCTCTCTCTCTCTCTCTCTCTCTCTCTCTCTCTCTCTCTCTCTCTCTCTCTCTCTCTCTCTCTCTCTGTCTCTGTGTGTGTCTCTCTCTCTCTCTCTCTCTCTCTCTCTCTCTCTCTCTCTCTCTCTCTCTCTCTCTCTCTCTCTCTCTCTCTCACTCTCTCTCTCTCTCTCTCTGTGCCATTTATGATTCGTTCTGTACCCAGGTGACAGGCCATAGGGATCTGGATCCTGGCCATAGGGATCTGGACTAAAGTGGACCTGTACAAGTACCTGAACTGAAGCTGTCCTCCATCTACCATAGTCTCTCTCTCTCTCTCTCTCTCTCTCTCTCTCTCTCTCTCTCTCTCTCTCTCTCTCTCTGCCATTAATAATTTGTTCTGTGCCCAGGTGACGGGCATAGTGATCCTGGCCATAGGGATCTGGACTAAAGTGGACCTGTACAAGTACCTGAAACTGTCCGCCGTCTACCAGCCGGAGGCACCCTACGTGCTGATCGGGGTGGGGGCCGTCATCGTCCTGGTGGGCTCCCTGGGATGCTGCTGCACCATCAAGGGACATGCCTTCCTCCTCTACATGGTCAGTGTGGGCTGGGCAAAATTGCCTTCAAATGTTTGCATTGAAAATTCACACTGATGAGCAACATTCTGCCACTCTGGAGAAAGAAAAAGAATCAGAATCAGCCTAGGGTTATTTTCATAAAACTGAAAAAATGCACTTTGAGATTGAGGGTCATAAACATGAGGGGGGCGTCTAAAGCTTTTACCACCTCTGATATACTATATCTTATAGTGAACAAAATGCCTTTGAATTTTTACTATAATGTTCCTTTCTATTGACTGAATAAGGATGATGTTATGGTAGGGTTTATAGGCTGCTGCTGCATCGTCACGGGACATGCCTTCTTTCTCTACATGTCAGTGGGCTGGGCAAACTTGTACTTTATGCGCCGTTTTCAAATTTTCAGACTGTTTTTAATTAGACCAAGATTTGAGTATATGCAATTTCAAACTTCGAGAGATTTGCTACCCTTTTAAGTGTTTGTGATTTTCTTGTATTTTTAAATGAGAAATTTATCATTCCTATTTCATTGTTGAGGTTAAAATATAAATCAAACAAGAATTTTCCTTAAATTTTTGGGGTAATCATATTTTTTTTTCTTCATTGTTAGTGATGCATGCTTTTAAGTTTCGTATTTAGCTCAGTGTGTGTATGTTTGTGTGTGTGTCAAAGTCAAAAGTCAAAAATACTTTATTGTCACGTTAGGTGAAATTACAGCGTGGTCTCGTACAAGCACAATACAATCAAGAAACACATTTGCATGCATGAAAAATGGAAGCAAAACTAAGGAAAAATGAATAACAAATCATGCTTCGCAAAAAACATTTGAACATAGTTAGGGTCGATAGAAGCGACTATCAAAACATTAAGAACTGCCCTCTTTCCCACCATTTCTATTATCGCACTCATTTGTTCACCCCCACCCTCTCCAAGTCACCTCAAGCTTTTACATATTATTGCTCTCTCTCTCTCTCTCTCTCTCTCTCTCTCTCTCTCTCTCTCTCTCTCTCTCTCTCTCTCTCTCTCTCTCTCCACTCTCTCTCAGGGAGAGAGTTTCTCTCTCTCACTCTCACTCTGTGTGTCTCTCTTTATCCTTGTCAAATAAAGTTGTCGAGTGTCCAGGGTCTCTCTCTCTCTCTCTCTCTCTCTCTCTCTCTCTCTCTCTCTCTCTCTCTCTCTCTCTCTCTCTCTCTCTCTCTCTCTCTCTCTCTCTCTCTCTCTCTCTCTCTCTCTCTCTCTCTTACACACATACACACACAGACATAGAGACATACGGACAGACAGACACACACGTATGCACGCACACACGCACCGGTACGCACGCACGCACGCTCACACACATACATCCACACACTACTGTACAGATTGACCAGATATACCTCTAGGCCTAAGCTAATACATAATTCCTCATTATTTGGTCTTAGCGGAGATCTTGTTAAGTTCGACTGACTTAGGGACAAAACTAGCTGAATTTCTAATGGTTCTACAGCGAATAGTGCGGAACCGTCTATCAGATGGCAATAGTTCATAGCAATGCGATAGAACGTGACTTTGATCATTAGCGATCTCCCTGGCTTTTTGAACTACACGTTTTTCATACAACAAATACAAGTTGTCTTGCTTTCTACCCACGATCTTGCTACCAACATTCACAATCTTATTCAGAACACCCTTGGGTTTTACATTCAAGCCACCATACCAACACATGAACGAAAATGTTATAATAGATTCAAGAAAACAATGATAAAAGCTTTGGAGAAGATCTGTGCTAACATTGAAAGATCTGAGCTTTCTCAGGCAGTACATCCTTGTCTGGCATTTGTGTGTATGTCACTGTGTGTCAAGTCAAATCAAGTCAAGTCAAAATCATCTTTATTGAGGGTTAAATAATAGTTGTTTGTGTGCAGTACTGTGGTGTGCTGTTCCTGGTGTTTATCATGGAGCTTAGCGCTGGCATCACTCTGCTGGTCTACAAAGGAAAGGTACAGTAGATAATTGTCTGACAATTTGTATAAGTATCTCCTTTATTTGTTTTAGAACTTTAAAAAAAAAAAATGTTTGTGTGTGTTTGCTTTTTTTATAGCAGGTCTTTAATGTAGCATTTGAAGTTTTAAAAATAGGTAATTGTTCGGAAATAATTAAGGGGAGTAATTTCAAGGTGTGTGTGAATCGAGTGGGGACAAACGCTGGCTTCATTAGCCTTCGCCTCCTGTGTAATAAGACACATATGACGAAGAATACAGTGCGTATAATACAGTGCGTCCTTCTAAACTTGATGTCATTTATATTTTTACATCATGGTTTTGTCCCTCTTGGTCGAGGTAAGCAACTCTAATTTTCTCAAAGTTCTCTCCCCTATTTTTTTTCCGAAAATCGTCAATTGACTTCAAGTTTTAAAAAGTCGCTCACAATACAGTGCGTAAATTACAATGTAATATCAAATGAAAATTTCTCTTCAAAATTCTAAGCTAGAGATCTAACTGGGCATGCAAAGTTGGTTATGTTTACTTCTGGATATAATGCCGTATATTTTCCTTTATAAACGTATGCAAAGAATGCTTTGGACATGACATTTCAGTTTTTGATTATGCTGTTGTAAACATATTTGAGTGTATACCATATTTTTCGGACTATAAGGCGCAGACAGAAGAAATTTGACTTTGAAAAGAGAGTGTCTGGTCCAGTACAACGCCTAGATTGCGCACCCCCAAATTTTGCACAAAATTCAGATTTTGTTATTATATTTTCTTACTATTTTAGTAGTCATATTATAAGGCGCAGGGGTCTCAGTCTCTGGGAAAAAGTATCGCCTTATAGTCTAAAATGCCGTATATTTTCCTTTATAAACGTTATACAAATTTTGCACAAAATTCAGATTTTGTTATTATATTTTCTTACTATTTTAGTAGTCATATTATAAGGCGCAGGGGTCTCAGTCTGGGGAAAAAGTATCGCCTTATAGTCTGAAAAATACGGTAGTTATGATGCTGTGAACAGAATATTCAGGGGATTTAATCTCATTGAATTAAAATGTAAACGTACTAATGTGTGCGTGTGTGTTATTCAAACCATTTACTGTGTAGCTGGAGAAAGGTTTTGAGGATGGTCTGAGCAGTGCCATTAACCTGTACGGTCAGAAGGGAGAAGAAGGCATCACTGATGCCTTTGACGAACTGCAGGAGAAGGTGAGTAACACAGAAATCTTCATTCATCTTTTTGCACTGTATTAGGCCTGCTACACTATAACAACAATCAGATCTGAATGCGATGTAAGTCATGATTCACATGAATTTCGTGTATTAGATCTGCTTGAGTGTAGTGAGCGAAAATAGCAGAATTATTTTTAGATGGAAGTATTTCACATGAATCATGACTCAGTGGCCCTTTCGGATCGCATCCCCATACGAATTTATGCATGTGTTGTCATAAGAATCTTTTTGTTTTTTCATTGTTGTGTTTTTTGTTTTTTGATTACAAGGCATTCCTAATTATTTCAGACAAAAACCAGTGTCCACTAGACAGCAGAGAGGAAATAGATGTTCATGTCCACGTCACATCAGAATAGAACATGAAAGGAGCGCAACAGTTGATGTGTTCTGTTACATTGTCTATTTGATGCGTTCTTTTTGTGACGATTTGTAAGGATGATAACATTGCAGAAACAATTCCATCTGAACAGATGAACATTTGGGTCAGTCTCTGTAACAAACTCAAAAATCTGTCAAGTTTTACATGTATATCAAATCTGTTGGTAAAAAAAAAATTCTGATGACATTTTCATGGGTTTTGAGTGATGCAGTGGTGTTAATCTAATGCCGCTCATTCCAAGACTACTCGGGACCACACCCTGGATTGTCCAATTGCAGACCTTGAAACTGGTGGTCTAACGCTACATAGATTTTTTCAGAGCTGTTATTTTTTCTGTTTATATACAGTGGAACCTCCCTTATAAGACCTCCCATTATAAGACTCCCTCCTATATACAGGATTTTTTTTATTGCCTGGAGCCAGCATCGCCGGATTATGAGAATTTGAGAAGCAACAATTTTCCTATTTATAAACGTTTTGTCGGTTTCTCGCATTGCCAGTCGAAGGTTTGAAAGAAATAAACCGAAATATTGCGATCTTATCAAGTGTTTTTTTTTTTTTTTAATCCTGATGTGTAGAATATAAAAGAAATGAATACAGATAAATATTGACATACCTTTACCAGGAACTTTATATTTTTAGGATTTGTTTAAGTCAAGTTGTTAACTGGGCGACCCCTGGACCCGTGCCTTGCAGGATTTTTTTAATTTCCCAGGAGCACCCTGGACCCATTGCCCTTCTTTGTAAGTATTAAAATTACCTCCCTTGCCTTGCAGGAGGAGGTTTTTTAATTTCCCAGGAGCACCCATGCATATAAGACCTACTTCTCTGAGACATTGCCCTTCTTTGAAAGTATTAAAATGTTTACCTTAGAGGTTCCACTGTACCAGCATATGAAAAATGTTTACCTTGGAGGTTCCACTGTACCAGCATATATACCTTGGAGAGGTTCCACTGTACCAGCATTACCTTGGGTTCCACTGTACCAGCATATGAAAAATGACCTTGGAGGTTCCACTGTACCAGCATATGAAAAATGTTTACCTTGGAGGTTCCACTGTACCAGCATATGAAAAATGTTTAGGTTCCACTGTACCAGCATATGAAAAATGTTTACCTTGGAGGTTCCACTGTACCAGCATATGAAAAATGTTTACCTTGGAGGTTCCACTGTACCAGCATATGAAAAATGTTTACCTTGGAGGTTCCACTGTACCAGCATATGAAAAATGTTTACCTTGGAGGTTCCACTGTACCAGCATATGAAAAATGTTTACCTTGGAGGTTCCACTGTACCAGCATATGAAAAATGTTTACCTTGGAGGTTCCACTGTACCAGCATATGAAAAATGTTTACCTTTTATTTGCCAGTTGAGCTGCTGCGGCATCACCCACTACAATGACTGGTTTGAGTCCAAGTGGGGCAAAACGCAGCCCAAGAACTCGGTGCCTCTGTCGTGTTGCCGTGGAGACACCAAGACCTGCGTCAACAACCACCTGCCTCCCAACGCCAATGGAACCTCACTGCCTGTCTTCACTCATGTAAGGTTCATTTCTGTAGCAAAAAAGTGTGTGTGTGTATTCTTATGTTTGTGTTTTTTATGCATGCAAGACAAAGAATTTCTATGCATTTTAAAGACAATAAAGCATTGATTGATTGATTGAAGTGTGTGTGTAGTATGACTACGAGTGTTGGTTTTGTTGTGTATGTGTGTGTAACTGTATATGTAGATTTCATGGTAGTGATGCTTGTTTGTTGTGATGATGGTGGGCGGACAATATTCACGTTTTCTCTCTGTGAAGGGAGACAATCTGTTGACTGAAATAGCAATAGGTTGAACTTTTTTTCTGGTCATCAATTATTTCCCTTCATGGTGGTTATAAATATCTGATTCTTTTTTCTCTTCTTTTTGTTTGTTTTTGTGTGTATTTTTTAGTGGAAAAATAAGTTCTTTTATCATTATGACTTCAGGGCTGTCACAAACTGGTGGTTGATTTCATCAATGGAAACATGGGCCCCATCGGCGGTGTGGCTCTGGGTATCTCTTTCTTCCAGGTAATAGTTATTTTCAGTGTATAAGTGTACAAAGAATGTGCAGTATCTGAGGGTGAAGGCAAGTGTGTTGTGCTTGAAGAGTGAAAGATGTAGGATCGTGGAATATGCCTTTTCGTTCTGGTGAGAGGGAAAGGCCTTTTTTACAGATTGAAAAATATAAACAAAATGCTTTGACACTGAAAATAAGCAGTAAATTAAAAAGTGCGTTTGTGCTGTTTACTTAAATCTACAGTTTAACAACTACCGTATTTTTCGGACTATGGCTCCCCCCCACCTGCGTGCGCATCTCGACCCTTCCAACGGAAGTGTCGCCATCTTAGTCCTTATTTGTGTGTAAACAAAGTGAAAATGTTATCTAAATGTGTAAAGAAAACATCCAGATGTTATAAATACAGTTTAAATAAGTTTCGAATTGGAACAGCCAAATACGCAGCATCGATCTGGCATTTTTCAAAAAAAGTTAATGACTAAGATGGCGGTCTCCCATAATATGGTGCTCCTTGTGGCCGGATATGACGACACGTGGGTACCAGCCATAAGGCGCACCTTTGTATAAGGCGCACCCCCAAATTGTACCCAAATTTCAGATTTTGTTACTATGCTTACTATTTTATTGGTCACAATATAAGGCGCAGGGGTCTTGAGTCTGGGGGGAAAGTATCGCATTATAGTCCCAAAAATATGGTAGTTCTCTGATTTCTGTTATGGATTTTATTTTACACTCTGTTTGGGAGGTGCCATGGCTAAGTGGGCAAAGCCGCTGTCTCATAATCTGAAGGACTGTGGGTCTGGAGTTTGAATCCTAGTCAGTTCAGTGTTGTATTCTTGGGAAAGATTTCCTTATATTTTCCTCACTACACGCAGGTGTAAATAAGTACCTGACTTGGGTAAGGGGAGGTAAAGGCAGTGAAAGGAAAGGGATGAGCTCACCTTTTAGTGCTTGACCATAAACATGATCAATAACTAATTCACTGACCCTACAGCCATGGAATATTTACTTCTTTTTTTTCCTTATTGGTGGCATTAGTGCCAAGTGAAATTATTGGTGTGGAGGACAAGAATAAACCCAAAATTGATTTAAGCCTCCTTCTTTCTTGAAGCATCCTCCGTCATCATGTTGACGATTCTGATGCGTTAACAAAGGGGGGTTCCGGCATACTTGCAGTGTTTTCTAATCAATTTGAACTGTGTAGCATTATAAGTACCATATTGGTGTTCGCTCATCAAGCAGCATAGTTAAATATGAATAAACAAGCAAGCATTGGTTGCAGGTGCAAATTGAACTGTGTAGCATTATATATTGGTGTTCGCTCATCAAGCAGCATAGTTAAATATGAATAAACAAGCAAGCATTGGTTGCAGGTGCTTGGTGCCATCCTGGCCTGCTGCCTGGCCAAGTCGATCAGCAAAGCCAAGTACGAGGAGATGAAGTAAAAGACACTGCCGACAGCCACCAGCCCATTGATGGACACACGCAACATAGCACAGCACAGACTTTGAAATATCTAAAACATACAAATTCTACTTTTTTCTATCACATAGATATAATAGAGAGACGGATAGCACAGTACAGATTTTGGAATATCTAAACACAGGGTTCCCACAAGTCCTTGAAAAGTCCTGGGAAACTAGCAAGTCCTTTTCCAGGGCTTGAAAAGTGCTGGAAAAACAGCACAGACCCTAAAGCTCCTGGAAAAGTCCTGGAATTTTCTTATTCTGCTTACCAGATTCTCAACTTTCAAGCAAGCAAAACCAACACTTGATCTGTTAGAAAATATATAGTAAAACTGAAAGTTACCGTAACGCTTGTGTTTTTTAATTCAGACTTTTGACCGCCTGATATTGTGACAGCAGAGGACCATGATACTGCATGTGGACTTTTAGTGCATGCAGGTTTTGAAGTTTCAAATAATTAGAATAGTTTGACATTAGCATGCCTCTTACCGTAATGCTTATTATCCATACTACAAGCAGTATTTTCAGTCCTTGAAATTTACCACCATAGTCCTGGAAAAGTCCTTGAATTTTTCTTTTAGAGATCTGTGGGAACCCTGTAAAACAATAGTCTCAGCTTTTTCTGTCGCTGAGACAGAGGAGAATGTACGTCTCACAATATTGACAGTGTCACCACTTTTCACATCATTGCATTTCCACTGTCAAGTCTGTGTCCCCCACGAACAGAGGGAGGTTATTTGACACAAATGCTTTGTAACTTATGTAGGACAGCGAGTGGTCGGCAGGGGCTCAAATTTCGCTGATTTTGATTGGCCATGCTGTTTTGCATTTGTATGAATTCACTGGTTAGGGTTTTTTTCTCTAACAGAAGAAAAAATAAACTGCAGGTGTGTATTTAGGTATCAGTTTTCAAAATGAAGAGAACAACGCAAAGAAAGTCAGTTAAAGATTTCACTGACTTTTTTTAACTGAAAAATGTATATAGATTTAGCTTATAATCTTTTTAGTAAGAAAACATGAGGGTCTGCTAACAGAAAAAAAATTAACATTAATATAATGATCTAGGTCATAATTGTTCATCGCAGATAAAACAAATTATTCACTTGTTTTTCTATAATTACAAAAATTACATATTGCATGCTCTAGTTCTTTTTTTAAAATTTGGGATGGTCGAAAAACTATTTCTTTCTCTAATATAACCAGTTGCATGAAATATTAGTTGGACATTATCCCAAAAAATCTTGTTTGACTTTATTGAATTATACGATTAGGTGTATAAAAAATTCTCAAGAGAAAACTCTTAAAGTAGCTGATATAACCATTTCATCTGACATTTGTAATCACCTTATTTAAAGCAAATTAGAACCGATCACTCTTTTATATCTTTTTTGCTGAAAACTGCCCCAGGCAGTCATAATTATTGTGGGTGAATTGACCTGTGATTTTCTTCTCTTTTCTCTGTTTTCCTTGTTGAATTGTTCTGTTTTCACAAGCATATATGTGATCCCCCCTACAATCAAATATTGTTTCAAATCTTGACTGTTGTACCGTTTGACTTGATTTAATGACAACTTCATGTTGTGTTTGGGATTATGTTTGTCTTTTTTTTCTTAGTTATTAAGAAGTGTTTATTGATGTAAATGGTGTCAGCGATCCTTCATTTTTTTAAAATTAAATTTCAGCGTTTTTTTATATTGGAAAAAAAAGGTTTAGAAATTTAGGTTTTTGCTATTTAGAGTGGCTATTTAGAGTAGATAAATAAAAATGATAAATGTATTTGTTGATTTTGACCATACTTTTAACAACCATAGCAGAATTAGAAATCAAAGTCTTATAACAATCAGTACTTAAAAATGATTGTTTTATTTGCTTAACAATTTTTTACTTTGCAGACACTCCAAATTATACTAAAATTAAATGTTTATCTTTTGATTCATTCTTTGTGGAAATTGGATTTTTTTTTAACAAATCTTGCTATGACTGAATTTTTAACTTCTTGAAGTGTTGTATTGTTTACATTTTATTTTGTTGTGAAGATTTGCCACATACTTTCCCCTATTTTCCCCACTTATTGTAATACCTTTTTCATTTTTATAGTATTGGCATATATTTTTTTTTAATGTGAACTATTGCAATTTGTGCTCAGACCAAGCAGAACTGAATTCAAGTCATAGTAGAGGAGAAGCAATGACGCAATGCCTGTAAGAAGTTTGATTGATTAGGAGAAAGTCAGAGTATAGTACAGACAGTTGGTGTTTTGTCAGTCATTGATGTTGGCTTTATATGGCTTGTGTGGCCAATTAGTGGTAGATTTGAATAAGATTTATCAGTACCTGACAGAAAAAAAATTCTAAAATGAATTGTAAATCATTAAATTTGATATGAAGGAAGTTTGAATATTTGTTTTTAAAATCAAGCTCCCCCTCCCTCTTCTTTTTTATGTTTATTTCCTTTCTGTTTCTTTAAATATATGAAATGTTTCATATGTGTATATTTTTCTATTTTAGACATTTTTACATTTTCTGTATTTTCCCTTGCTTTCTAGAATAACTGCATGAATGCTGTCATTATACTTATATAATATTCACATCTATATATCATAGCTCTATATCATAAGATTCATAGACTACAGTTGACTTTATTTCTACAGGTAGAGAAAATAAAAGGTGAAAGTTTTACTTTTTTTCCCCCATCAATAGTTGATTCAAATCCTTGGTGTGCGGCTTGTTATTCACAGCAAAAAGCGAAAACATACAGAAAAGAATACTATGAGTATGTTTTGTTTTATTTTACAACAAACAAAAAGCTGATGCTCTTACTTATTTGTAGAATAACATTTGCCTTCTTTGTTAATGATATAGTCATTCATGTAAATATTCTTACGTGTTAACTTGCTCTGATTACTGTACTTGATTGTAGAAAGACAAATCCTTGTCACTTTTTTCTGGACTGTTCAGTCAGTCAAATATAAAGTACTTAATCTGCTACACTTTACTCTCTTGCAATTAGCTATATTTTACTTACTCGTTTTGTTTTTTTGCCCAATCAGGTTCTAACAGGGTGATTGAGTTTCAAACATTTGAAGTATTATTGTTGTCTAATCCTGTTTCTTAAAGATATTTTATTCCCTCTGTGATAAAATGTGTCTCATTTTGATGGAGGATTTGTTCTCAAGTCATTCTGAATTTCTGTGATTTTTCTCCTGGCCTTTTTATTATTTTACTGGTGTGTTATTGAATAGCCAACTTAGGACGATAATTTGACAGCCAGGGGGGGCAGTCAAATCGGTAGGGGCTTAGCGCATCATATTCTTAGTTGGGCGTAGTGAGAGAGAGAGAGAGGGAGGGGCTCATCTCCCTCTCTCTCTCTCTCTCTCTCTCTCTCACTACGCCCAACTAAGAATATGATGCGCTAAGCCCCTACCGATTTGACTGCCCCCCTGGCAGTCAAATTATCATCCTAAGTTGCCCATTGTGAATGTGCATGACGTCTAACAGCATTGACAGAGCAGGAAATCTGTGTACAAACTGCTTATTCAGAGGTTGTTGAGTTTGGCTCTTTGCACCAGTGATACTGTTTGTCGGATGATGAAATCTAGACCCTGTGGCCTCCAGGACTGTTGGAAAGGTGGTGACATTATGGATCTTACCATTGTTATAGAAAGGGGATTTCCGGAAAAAGAATGTCTGAATCAGTTTACGTGAAGCTTACACCACTGTTTTTCTTAAGTTAAAATATTTTACTTAACCTGTGTATTTTTGGTCTTGTTTTTAGGAATCTTCTTCAGTCATATTTACCTTTTAAAATCAAATTTTAATGTGTTGTTTAGATTGGTAAATCTATTGTATTTTACAACCTACTGTACTTTTTCTCTCAAATTTCTTAACATGTTGTTGGGTGAACAATGTTTTTCATGTTTTAACAGTTATGTGATTTGCTAGTCTTTTGTGTGTTTTGTGCGTGCTTTTCTTTATCATACCATTTCTGTGTGTGATTTCTGTGTGTTTGTTTTATTAAAGTTATTATTCCAAAGTTTGACAAAACATTCCAAACTGTACACAAGACGTTTATTTTACTTTATTATTTACTTCGGACATCTGTTGTGAATCATAATTATAGAGAATTGAAGCTATGATTTAAACTAATATGTTTAAGAGATGCAAAGCTTCCTTATAGTTTGTACAGATGAATTACTAATTAAAAAGTTAATTCTGCAGCGTACGTGGGAGTTTTGTGTAAAACAGTTAATCTGAAATGGAAGACCTTATCCTTAAATGTTTGGCATCAGAATGTTGTTGCTTTGTTTAAAGAGGGAGGGGGGTGTTTTGGGTGTGTGTGATTTTAAAGGAATCGAGAGTAAGTCTGTTAACATAATAGCCGTCCAGAATTACCACGCACACAAATATGCACCCTACCACTATTTCTGCAAGGACTGCCACCTTCTATCACATTTAATTAACTGGACTTTACAAATGTGTGCAAAGTGTAACACCTGTTAACCCCAGCATCTTATTGCTTACAATCCAACACTTTTCATATTAGTCTGCACCACACCACACCATATACAAACTGATTTAGTCTACTGGACCATCCTGTGCTTTCTTTGTTGTTGTTTTTAGAAATAGCCAACCAAACTTAAAGCATGTTCTCGTATTTGTTGAAACACGAACTGGTATTTCCAGGATCGATCCACTATCTTTACATTTACAAATGTCCCGTATGTACCAACCTATACCGGGACGTCAAACAGTTTTCTTCTCATAATTGTCTATTATGTTCATGTGAAAATGATTTTCGATAAATTGTTCAGGTTTTATTTAGGGCAGGTTCAGTTGTTATGCATCAATGTAAAGTTTGGACTAGAGTTTGAACATATTTTGCTGTCATACTATTAGTAGGCAGTTTACGTTATTTATCCTAAGTACGGTTATTCAATCATAACTCTCCCTTTTGTATATCAAAATTGAAATATGAAAGTCACAGTTTCCCTCTTTCCTTCCTCCAAATACACACCCTTCCCCCCAAGCCGTCCCCCTTTTCTTAGTTCATTTTTGTTTGTTTCGTTTTGTCTGCTTTTATTGTGTATGTCCTTGTGGCATTGACTTTTTTAAAGCACATTTTCAAAATGATTAAAATCAAAGCTGGTTATTTTTATATAGCAATATGAAATCAAAGCCATTTACCTGGCAATAGTAGATTGTCAATAAAGCTCACTTTAAAAACAGTGAAATGAAAATTGATTGTAATTTTTGGACCAGTCTGAATTACATTAAAAGGTTACGATCAAAATCAAATGAGAATAAGTTATCTGAACCATTTAAAGCTGTTAAACCATGTTTTATAAATCACTTTTTTAAAATCTTGAAACCCATCATCTTCTACCCCAGCCATTCTAAACAGATGTCATTTATACATGGCATCATGTTCATTGTTTTATTCTTTTCTGGGGATTATACACAAGGTTCTAACAAAAATCAAGCACAAAAGAAATGTCAATCTTTAAAGGTCACAAAAATGTGTGTAATACACCAGCTTTAAACCTGCAAATATCCCACCATTGAAGAAATGTAAAGGTACTGGATGATGGTGATTGCTTGTGTTAGTAGTGAGCGGTGTGTGTTATTCTGCTGAGACAAGTTAACGAAATAAATTCAAATAGCATGAATAGATGGCAGTCTGCAGTCTTTTCATAGAGTAATATTTGCATTCATTCTCATGCATATATTATATGTTGTAGTTCTTAATTCTTATTGCAGAACCTTTCTTAAGAGAAATTTGTCAAAGATTCTAACTTAATCTAAGCAAAAGATAGTACTTTCTACAATGTTCATGAAGTGATTTTATTGTTTTTGTGTGACTTTTTGTCTCAGATTTTACGGACTGGACCATATATTTACTTGTTCACAAATTATTTATTTACTATAAAAAAAAATTACCTTTTCATTCTCAAAGTGTTTACTAATTTATTCCACTGCCTGTGTATTTTTACAATGCATTTTTCTCCTTTTATCTGTTTTCAGTGTGCAATATTTTTGTGTGC
>CM065681.1:22481251-22609132 GCA_017654935.2 Phymorhynchus buccinoides | reverse complement strand
ATACCTAACTGCATATTGAAATGTTTGTTGTTTTTCTGACTTAGTCTTTTTTTGTGCTGTATTGTTTTTTGTTTGTTATTCTTATATAGGTTATATAGGTCTGTATGGGGAATCAACGTTTTAGAAGTTCTTTGTGTCTAACAAACACACTGTCTCAGTACCTTTTTTTCTGTTACCTTTTTTAACTCTTTCTGAACCCTGAACTAAGTTATCCCTTTCTTTATCGCTGAGTGGACAAGGTTTTCAAGGTGGTTTTTTTTTAAAAGACAAGAAGACATGTTGAGGGCTCAAACTTTATATTGTCACTTTCTTAAGTAAATCATTCATCATGCCATGAGAGTAGCCCAAATAACAACAAAAAATAAGACGTAATAAATAAGGTGACGTAATAAAAAATAAGGTGAAAATTCGCTGCAAACTAGAATATGGGCGTTTGTGTTCTTTGTTTTCTTGTAAAAAAAATAATAACTAAGAAAATGTCTTGACTTAATTTGAACCTTTGTTAAGTTTATAAACTACAAGCTATTGTAAATTTGTGGCTTTTTTGTTATAAGTGACTCAACTGTTCCAGCACCATGGGCGAATACATTCACCCAGTACATCTCTCTACACTCCCACCAAATGCAAAGACATTCATTGCCAAGTACCCTGCCACGTGTTTGTCTATTTTTTGAGCTTATGTTGGGTGATTTATCTGTTAAAGCATCGCATGCACAATTGAGAAAATAATAGTTACTCCCCTTTCGTTGGTTGAGATACAACGCACAACCATGAACATCAAAAAGTACATGGTGCTAGAAGAGTTAATGTCTAAAGACTCCTTTGTGTTCCAGACTGCAATACCCCATGTCAGCAGCATCAGTATGAAGAACAGAACTGCTCCAAGAGTGATGGAAAAATCTATGAGAAAATCTGCAAAGGTAATTGTAAAATTCTGCTGTTGTGAATCAATATAACAATTACTCCTTGCTTTCACATTTTGTACCGGACACAAGACAAATTAAGAGAGCTTTGAATCACATCACTTTCATGACAAGTGTTTTCTTTTTTTTTATGTTTCAGAGTTGTTCAATGTCTATTTATATGTTATTTTTCTTTCTTTCTTTTGAATTGTGTACTATTTTCAGTTTACCCTACCAACCAGTTTGTATTCTGTGATGAATTGATCTTTTGGTTTGGGTTTTAGATGAAGAAGCATGGGTGTCATTTCACTTTGAGAATGATTGCTGTATATTGCTCATACTGTGCATGTGTGGATGAAACAAATGTTTACGCAAGTTTGTGTCACCAATTTTGGACTAGAGAACCCAAACTCGTGACTTTTTGCATGGATGAGGACTAGGGTCTTTCTTTTCTCTTCCATTGAGAAATCAAAGTAAGTGGTGTACGTTTTGTGGTGAAATTTGCAGGCTTTTTATCCTTTTTCCATGTGTCCCTTATGTATAGATTTGTGTTGTATGTTCTGTGGTAAATGTTATAGGTGTATTTAGTACTTTTCATCTTCCTTCTCTGTCATCATTCCCTGATGTTTTATTTGTGCAAAGAAAGAGAAAATCAGCTTCCAACATTAAACATCTCTTATTGACTCTCTTGGTTGGATTCCTTCAAAGTATTTATTCTGTCGGTAGTATAAAGTAATATTCATTACATATAAGTTGCTTTTTGGGGGGTGGAGTAGGATGGGGAGGGGGTTAAATAAAAATTCTCCTAATGAAAATATTTGTATAAAGTGATTATAAGAAAGAAATCATCCATTAAAAAAGTGACATTTTATTTTTAGAAATGATCTAATAAAATATGTAATTTGAAGCATGAATCACATGATAAATTTGATTATTTTAGATACATTTCCTATTCCAGATTGATAAAGCTGGATAGAAGTAAATAATTTATATTTAATTAAGTAGGAATCCATCCAATTATGGTATCTAGAACTGCACAGCAGTAAGGTACACAGACAGTGGTCCTGTCTTTTCTTCGTGAAAAAAAGACAGCTAATCTTTGCCTGAAGTATCACAACCTTCATTGCTACTCAGACTTGTCTTCAGGCAAGATTAAAGGTTAAAGATTGCAGATCAAGCAATTCTGCCCAACCTCATATATATATATATAGAGAGAGAGGAGACATAGAGGAATCTGTCCAGCAGCTCGTGGCCTCTCTGGGGCAGGACTCAAGGGTTGGGGCCTGAGGGCTGGCCTTCAGGCTCAACAATAGAAGAGAACACAGGAAACCCGAATCCTTTAACCGCATCGTTTGTTTTGCATTCAAAAGCCAATATTTCGTTTCACATATATATAGTTACCAAGATTGCGTATCTTTCAGGGACATTTAATATCAGACTTGGCACTGTTGGAATGTAGTGAAGGAGGTGTTGTTTGTCATCTTTAGCATCCCAATGTTAGATTTTAGAACGTGCTGTTTCTTTTTCTGGAAGGATGTACATAAATCATGTGGTCATTATATTGTAGCAAAACAAACACCCCATTCATGCTAAAGAGACATTTATTTTGGAGCATTCTTTTTGAAATAACATTTAACTCAATCTCACAGCATAGTACATAATGCGTATTTCAAGAATAACACAAGTAAAAACAAACCAAAAAACATACAATACTTAAGCTGTATTTAGCTCTTTCTCTTGCTGTCATCAGCTCACAACACGATATACCAAATATTCATCCAATCAAACCTGTGCATGTGAACCACATCATAGCGACACAGTACACAATCTAAGGGATCAGTTGACGAGCGTTGTGTTTGTTTCAGACTGTACTCAAACCTGTCCCAAAGGCTACTATATGGCCTCTCAGTGCTCTGATACCTCCAACGCCAGGTGTAGAGGTAAATTAATTCCTCCCTCGTTACCAACTGACTAACTTTTTTCTCTCCTCATTGTGACTAATGCTACCACTTTCTCTGTCCACCATTAACCTAATCTGCTTCTTTGACTCAGCTTGTCTTACTTAGTTGTACATTTTGGCAAACTGCTATCACTATATTTTAAAAAATGATGCTTTTAGAACTAGAAGTCAGTATGAACAGAATTTTAATTGGTAGTATTTGTGTTAGCTTTGAATATTGTTTATATGGTATTGTTTTTTGTGTTGTGTTTCCCATTTTATTCAAGTTATGTTTGTTTATAACTGGGGCTTAATGTTGTTTTGATATTATGTGTTGAAGTTCTGACCCATCTTCTTTCCATGCCTCCTCTTTATTCTTCTCCTCAGCAATATTTTCAAACAGTGCGATACTTGTAAGTTTTATCTGTCACCTTTTCCTCCCTTTTCTTTTAGTTAACATTTGTGTACTTTCTCTTTTCTCCAAGCAAACTCAAATATTTCCAGTGCATATTGTAGCAGTCCTTTCAATGTGAAAGGACAACACATTTTAGACATAAGCTGGTCTTTAAAGCAAGACTTAAATTGATGTTTGGGGTCCTGTGGATAACATCTTGAATGCAGATTTGATTCATGTTTATTAAAAAAGTTTTTAACCATTATGTACAAATGAGCTGGAGAATATATATACTTACTTAATTATCCACTGTAGCTGTTGTGAATGAATATCATAACCAACGTTGTTCATGGAGACCTGAGCACATTCAACTTTGAGTAGAAACCAGGTTTGAAAAGTCTTAGAAATCAAAGTTTGCTTCTCCCATGGAATTGGTTCAATTATCTTCTATCCAATGCAAACTATTGTACCTTCCTTTCTGGTTTAAAAATACTTAGTTTGTCTTGTCTTATTCTTTTGTCACACATGTACGAACATGTGACCTGTATACAGTGGAACCTCCCTTATAAGACTGTAAAAAATCATCCAAAATGAGGTCTTAAAGGGAGGTAATTTTAACACTCAGAGATGTAGGTCTTATATGGGAGGGAATCTTATAATTTGAGGTCTTATAAGGGAGGTTCCACTGTATTATTTTTGTATTAAAAAGGACAAAACAACCTGTTTAGTTCAGCGTTTTTTTCTTTTCTATTATTTTTGTAGCTTTCATTTATGCTATGAGTGCCAACAAAATCTATGTTGGTTTTGGTTTTCCACCCCCGATGGTCACATTTTCTTTTATCGTTTTGTAAATGTTATGTGCAGTTTGGTTCACTGTACCTCTTGAGACAGCTTATTGATTGTATAGATCGTTTTTACATGCATCACTGCCTTCATTTTTTACTTTTGTCTTCCCTTCTGTGTATTCTTCTTTGCTGCTTGATTTTCAATGGGTGTTATGTTTTTGTTTTGTGTATGTGTTTTTGGTGTTGTTGTTGCTGTTTGATTTTCAATGGGTGTTATGTTTTTGTTTTGTGTAAGTATTTGTTTTGGTGTTGTTGCTGTTTGGTTGATTTTTTTTGGAATTTTTTTTTTTGGGGGGGGGGGGGGGGGGGGGGGGGTTTAGTTTGCTTTGTATCTTCTGTCAACTTTTTATCATGCAGTTTTAATTGGGTTTTTTGCATTATTGGTGTTACAGTCCTCTTATTCTGCTGATACTATGCTTATGCACAGTGTTCTAATTGTTTATTTTTCCAATTAACCTTAATTTTCTGTTATCAATGTAAAATGAAGGCCATTATGCTCTTTGTATCAATTATATGAATGATATTCACTGTGTCTAGTGTCACCGAAAAGGAGACAATCGATCTAAATGAATTCACTAAATGGGTATATATATATATATATATATATATATATATATATATATATTATATGGCAGTAAATAAATATGTTCATTTTATTTGTTATATTTTTAATCACTGCATAGTTGTGCAAAGTTTGAAATGTGCACGGGAGGTGCAACATGCTGGTTCTTTCAAGTTGTCACATTTCGTGTAAATAACTTCTGCTTATAAACTAGACTTTTTGTTTAGTGTTTGTTCACTTCTAAATGACTTGGTAATGAAATGAATCAATAATTTTTCAGCCGAAGTCGGACATGCTGGGTCTATTTGTTAGTTAGGCGCATAATGGCAGCATGAAGCATCTACGCTCATGTGACAGGAAACTGTATGAGTGAACGAAGAAGAAGAAGAAGAATCAATATTTTTGCTGCTACATATTGTTAACAATAAACTGAAAGAAATAGAGGTAATGGTACGGACAACTTTCATACTTTCAGACTAAAAAAATACATGTATTTTGCTCATTTGTTTCTGTGTGATTTACAGATATATTTTTTCTATATTTTGAAAGCTTGTAAGTTGTTAGTTCCAATTTTACCTAGCTCTCCAAAATGAAAAAAGAATACAAAGACTGTGATAAACTCCCACCATCCAAAAACTGGAGCAAAAACATTAAGCATTCTTTTACAGAACAATGCAAAATATTTCTCTGACTGAGTGATTGGCACAGATTTTGTTGTAAATCGATACACATTTAGTCTATCTACTAACTGACCTGCATGCATAATTTCAGTTTGTTTACGTGCAAATTACGTTGTGGGCAATGCCCACACCTATGTTAGGGGTTGCTTAACTTTTTGGCACACGTTTACATTGTTTGATGCATATTTCAGTGTGCCAGCCACCCTGTCTGGCAGGAGAATACGAGTACAGAACGTGTTCCAACTACCACGACCGACAGTGCAGAAGTAGGTAACCATTAGGCTGCTACTGTTAGCATGGTGCTTATGCTTTGCCTGATGTGTGTGCGTGTGTATGTATGTGTGTGTGTGTATGTGTGTGTGTGTGTGTGTGTGTGTGTGTGTGTGTGTGTGTGTGTGTGTGTGTGTGTGTGTGTGTGTGTGTGTGTGTGTGTGTGTATGTGTGTGTGTGTGTGTGCGTGTGTGTGTGTGTGTGTGTGTGTGTGTGTGTGTGTGTGTGTGTGTGTGTGTGTGTGTGTGTGTGTGTGTCTGGATCTGTGTAATAGGCCTCAGTTAATTGCTTTTCGAACATGGAAAATCTTTTTTCTTCCCCCCCCCCCCCCCCCCCCCCCCCCCCCCCCCCATATTCTCTTTATAACAGCTATCTTACAAGAACCTCTTCCCAGTAGCTTCAAACTTACTTTTTTTTACTGTTATTTTTCTTTCTTTCCTTCTTTCTGTCATTTCTGCCTTTCTTGTTTTCTTTCTTTCTTTCATTCATCCTTTTATTCTTTTGACCTTTCTTTCTTTCCTTTTCCACCAAGCATCTTTATCTCCCTGTGTCACGTCTGTGTTTGTTTCTTTTGTGACTTCATGAAAGCCTGTTCTGTACTGATGAAGCTTTTAGTAAAGACAAAAAATGGTGCTGCAACAGCTGTGTTTTGTTCTCGATGGTTTTGGTTTGTTTGCTTGCTTGCTTGCTTATTGTTGTGTCAACTTTTGCTGCCACCCCCAGAAGTCTCTGAGACATGAAACGTTATTAGAGTCTCCCCCTCCCAAGTATCTTTTTTTCACCACTTTTTCGTCCCTATATCTCAAAAGGTACAGCAGTCATTATTTCATCTGTTTGTTTGCTTGTTCTTATTTTTGTTTGTGCATGCATGTGTTCTACAGATGTGACCTATCTGCCTATCATCATCGAGTCCTCAGAGAATAGGATCGTGCAGGAGGATCGTACGGTGATAGACTCAGGTCACCATAGAGCATCTGTTCTGATAAAGTCTTAAGCAAAGATGAAACTGCTGTGAGTTTTCGTGGTTTTTTGTTTTTATTTGTTTTGTGCACGTGTCTTGCAGATGCAACATTTCTTCCTGCCATGGAGTCCTCAGAGAACCTGATCGTGGAGGAGGATCGTAAGGTGGTGGACTCTGAGGTCACCGTAGAGCACCTGCCCAACCTGGCCATCGGATACACCCGCTACTCCCTGAGGAGAGGTCAGTGCCTTTTGGTTCTTTGGTATAATGTTTTAAATTGTGACCTATCTGCCTGCCGTGGAGTCCTCAATCAGACTAGTTGTGGAGGATAATCGTAAAGTGGTGGACTCTGAGGTCACCATAGAGCACCTGCCCTACCTGGCCATTGGTTACACCTGATACTCCATGAGGAAAGGTCAGTGCCTTAAGTTGTGACCTATCTGCCTACCATGGAGTCCTCGATCAGACTGGTTGTGGAGGAGGATCGTAAGGTGGTGGACTCTGAGGTCACCGTAGAGCACCTGCCCAACCTGGTTATTGGTTACACCTGATACTCACTGAAGAGAGGTCAATGTCTTGTAATTCTTTGTAATTCCACTAAAATCTCATTGTTTCACTAATGGAAAGTTTACCAATAAACCAAAGTTTTGCTGTCATCACAATGGTGTTTTATCAAGGTCGTCTGAGCCATATGCATAGGAATAATGAAAAGCATGACGGTTACCATGTTTGAAGTGAGATCATGAAGAAAAATCTATGTAATTCACCAGTAGCCTTTCGATATCATGAAGTTTCCAAACTATGATGAATATAATAGAATTATGGATAGTAAAAATACTAATAATAGTAATATTTTATTTTGCTTGCACTGGTCTTCACATAGATATAACAGTAATATGTCAATGTCATGAAGATAATACTGACAAAGATTTAAATGACATGAGCATATAATAATAGTAATGCTGAATATTGCAGGCACAGGTCTTCATGTGGACTTCACTTTGTGCCCCGACAGTTCAGCAGTAACATCAGCGTCATAAAGATGATGATTACAAAGATATCAATAATGTGAGCAATTAATAATAGTTATGTTCACTATGGCAGGCACAGGTCTCCACGTGGACATCAGCATACAGACCCTGGAGGCAGCCCAGCAGTTTGTCCCCCAACAGTTCAGCAGTAGCATCAGCATCATAAAGATGATGATTACAAAGATATCAATAATGTGAGCAATTAATAATAGTTATGTTCACTATGGCAGGCACAGGTCTCCACGTGGACATCAGCATACAGACCCTGGAGGCAGCCCAGCAGTTTGTGCCCCAACAGTTCAGCAGCAACATCAGCATTGCCTCTTCATCACCGGCCGTTTTGCAGTCGTACGCGGTGCATCGCTTCTGTCCCCACCCTGTGCCCGACCACTACATTCTGCACTACACAAAACACCAGGTAACGAAGGGATCATTATTGTTATTATATTCTATCATGATTATCATTACAATTGTCGTACGCAGTGCAGTGCTTCTGTCCCCACCCTGTGCCCGACCACTACATTCTGCACTACACAAAACACCAGGTAACGAAGGGATCATTATTGTTATTATATTCTATCATAATTATCATTACAATTGTCGTACGCGTACGCGGTGCCCGACCACTACATTCTGCACTACACAAAACACCAGGTAACGAAGGGATCATTATTGCTTCATAATTATCATTACAATTGTCGTACGCGGTGCATCGCCTGTGTGCCCAACCACTACATTCTGCACTACACAAAACACCAGGTAACGAAGGGATCATTATTGTTATTATATTCTATCATGATTATCATTACAATTTCCGTATGCACCGCAGTGCTTCTGTCCCCAACCTACACCAAACACCAGGTAACGAAGGGATCATTATTGTTATTATATTCTATCATAATTATCATTACAATTGCCGTACGCAGTGCATCGCTTCTGTCCCCACCCTGTGCCCAACCACTACATTCTGCACTACACAAAACACCAGGTAACGAAGGGATCATTATTGTTATTATATTCTATCATGATTATCATTACAATTGCCGTATGCAGTGCAGTGCTTCTGTCCCCACCCTACACCAAACACCAGGTAACGAAGGGATCATTATTGTTATTATATTCTATCATGATTATCATTACAATTGCCGTACGCAGTGCAGTGCTTCTGACCCCAACCTGTGCCCAACCACTACATTCTGCACTACACCAAACACCAAATGAACAGAAAAGGAATACTGTTTTCGACAAAAGTGATTTTTGTGGTTGTTATCACAGTTATCATAACTATTGCTGTACACTGTGCAAGGCTTCTGTCCTCACCCTTTTTCGGAACACTACACCCAGTGCGCAAAGACAGTATTGTTTTAGCTTTGTCAGGGATGTCAGAGGTTATGACCTTTAAAAAATGTACATAAAATTAACAAATGTAAATCACAGACATTTCTGGTGTCCTGCACCATTATTAAATACTGCTGGAACAAATCCATAAGTTATAGATATTCTAAAACTGCATTTTTCCAGTTACGCCCACAACCTATCAATGTCAAAATCATCACCCATTTGATGATGAGATGTCAGTATTTAGAAAGCAGAATACATTTTTCAACATTTACTGTACTCTTTTATTTATAATTTTATTGCATTGTGAAAACAATTTTACTCGCCCCCAAAAAAGTTTACTTTAATTCTAACTCAAAGTATATAAATCTTCCGTAACAGGACGTAACCTACCAGCTGGATGAACAAGGGGAGATCACACCTTGCCACACTTTCAAGGATCACGGGAACTTCCCGTCCGACGCTGCCAAGAAGGAGAACTCTTTCCTCTGTCGAGAGCCGGGTTCACTGACGAAGCTGTTTGAAATCTCCCCTGACGTTTTCCAGACCACCACTCACTGGGCCGAGAAAAACAAAAGGTAGAAAAAATTTCAGTTGAAAGTTAGCATATAGATTCATTAAAATATTTTATTTTCCCAGCGGGAATTATTGGGGATGTAGTGTAGGGGAAATATATACATTTCTGGTTATGGTATGTGGAAAACGTTTTCCACCCAAAAATGTAAACATGTTAGACACGCATATACAAACAAACACACATACATACATACACACACACATGCGCGCACGCCCGCACACACATGCACTCACACACTCCACACTCACTATCTCCCTTATAATCCCCATCACCTTTCCAGCCCCACCATTTCCCATTCCCCACCCCCTCTCTCTACTCATTCACTCTCCCCTCTATCCCACACACATGTTGTTCTTGTCTCCCCAGGTGTGAAGGCTACAGTGAGAAGTGTGAGCAGTGTACGCGGAAGTGTGCCCAGCACATGATAGGGGGCAGCAGTGACTGCTCCATCGTCGGCGATGACAACGACAACGGCTGGTCGCCAAGGTTACAGGTCTGCTACAACTGCTGCGCTCGCAGCAACTGCACTGCGGACTGCAGGAACTATCACCGTCGCCGGTGCCAGCCCCTGAAGTAAGGCTGCTTGTGGATTCTGTTTTTGTATTAATTTTGTGATGTACAAGTAAGTCAGTGTGTCCAGCCTTTCTATTAATCTTGATGGATGAAAAACAAAAATCTCATTGAACTGAAGTAAGCTGTAACACTAATAAATATGTTATTTATGGTTCTTCTTTTTCCTTGCCTTCATAATTTTAATGATTTCATAATTTGAAAAATTCTGTCGTTATATCTATATCGATATTTTGATAGTCAATGTCTCCAGCCTTTCTTTTCATCATGATAAAAGAAAGAGGACAAAAACTTGTTGAAATGTGACATGAATAAACGAATGAGTTGACGCCTAGTTTCTCTTGGAAACTCTAATAATAGTAGGATATATCTGCAACATTGCACTGGTCAATTTGAAGCGGAAATGACCAAGTGTATCGCATCCACTCTATCCAAGGGAAATAACTCGCATCAAGAGACCTGTCGGCTTTTATCACAACACTCTTTGACTTTTATCAAAAAGGGGATATTTTTTGTTGTATTTTAGTATGTGCAGATTTGTGCGTGCAAGGCATACATGTACGTATGTGTGTTTATAATCTTCCCCAGCCCTCTGTCTACATGTTTACTTGGGTTGTTTTCTGTGATCAGATGTCACTATGGAAGCCTGGTGGAGTTCTCGGTGTTTCCCACATGGGGGAGCAGCCAGGACAGCAAGTTCTTCTGCCACATCCGCCCCGCCCGCAAACAGCGTCTGCTGGAGATGAAGTACACTGTTCGCAGCGACGCCCACAAGGAGCCTGTGCACTCAGCCACCGTGAAGGTGGAGGGGGGAGAGGAGTGGGAGACCCATGGGCGTGTGCTGCACAGGTGTGCTGATGTGTGTCTGTGTGATGCTCTTTATTTTTAGCATAAATGCTTGTAGGGTGGCAGGGTAGCTCTGAAGTTGAAGCATATGCTTTGTAACCCATGCATGAGCAGAGCTGCAGATTGTTTTAAAACTCCATGGGTCATGTAAACCCTGATTACAGAAAATGATGGGTCCATTCCCCCAAAAAAAAAACCCACCAAAAAACGAGCCAATAATGTGTCACTGTTGTAATAAATTAAAGTTTTTGCAGACTTCATGGGTTACATGATCCCTGGCTGCAGAAAATGAGGGGCTGATACAGGTGATTGACCTGGGCTTCTTGACAATCTGAAGCTTTGCAAAAGTGTATTGATTCACTTTCTGCAAGCCCTGTACTACATTTTATGCCTTGAACAATAAGTCTTTTAGGAAAAAAATAAACACAACAGAAAAGAAAACAATGGACCTGAGTTCCCATGTACTGCAACCATTTTGCACTCATTTGAAAGAACCCCTTGTCTTTACACTATCAGTCGTCACTCATCTATTACCTGCCAGAACTTTACCGCCACCCCCTTCATTTAGCTGTGACCTTTCCTTGTCCATGATCACTAACTCTTGATTTCTTACATCTTTCTCCTTCATTTTATCTCCTTAACCCTTTCACCGCCAAAGTCGCATTTTAGCACCATAGTGATTTAACGCCTATGCCACTAAAAGGCATCAAATTGGGGTCTATTATCCAAAGACCCTATTGTCTTAGTTTTGGGAAGTAAGGATAGACCTTATTTTATATATGTCACAGAAGAATCCCCAATACTGCAGATGGATTTTGTTTTCTGCCCAGGTAAACTTAATGGACATTTTTGGCTGAAATATGGCTGGCGGTGAAAGGGTTAACTTTTATGGTGGAATTTCTTAATTCTCTCATTTTTTCTTTCATTTTCTCACAATAACTCTAAAGGCTAAGTCCGACGATGCAATCACTCGCTCTTTCACAAGAGTGTTCACCCATTCTCACAGCGTGACAGAGCTACCAGGTGCATGCGAGAGGAAGCATCGTCACACAAGGCCTTAAAGGTATTTGATTGATTTAGTGATTTCTTGAAGCTCCAACAGATGTTTCTTTGTGTTTCAGAGACAAACTTCTGAACATTCTGATAGACTCCCAGCTACGGAATCTTCCGGACTTTCTGGAGGGCAGGATCTCGATGGACAGTGGTGATTTCCATGTGGGCACCTACATCAAGGATGGTTCCCGTGTGGAGACGTCGGTGGTCAGCGGAGAGTCTATCCGTATCCACCCCATCAAGCCTTTCGGGGTCAGAGTTCACCGCTCAGGTTGGTTATATGTGTGGGAGATTTGGGATTACAATGGTGATGATGAAGATCATACTGATGGTCACGGTGATGGTAGTAATGTTGACAATGATTATGATGACAATAAAGATGATGGTGATGATGTTACTGGTGTTGGTTATGATGATGATGATTGCAATGATGGTGGTTACAATACTCCATTCTGTTATTGCTAAATGGTAAAGATTTGAATCTGTGTGGTCTCATCTACTTTTCACTATGATGTGTGTGTCACAGTGTCTGTATGCGTTTGCATAAAAACTTCCATAAAATGCGGACTATAAGCCGCTACCTTTTTCCTCAGCTTTGACCCATGCAGCTTATAGACTGATGCGGCTTATCTGTGGTTCTTTTTTTTCATTCTACATTTATCAATATGATTAAATGTTTCTGGACAGATTCTTCAGCCTATTCTGAGCTTCTTTAGACTCAAAACTGGTTTTGGTAATCAATAGATTCAAATCTCATGTTTAAAGTGTCTGAGAACATTAAATACTCATGTTTTGATAGGAAAATTTCTATTTTTGTGTTGCTTTGTGCACATATAATTTTCTCTGCGGCTTATAAACTGGTGCGGCTTATATGTGAATAAATACCTAATATTTTGTCAATGGTGAAAATGATGTTTTACGTCCTCTCGGTCATAGACACATATGGGACATTTGTAAATACAAAGATGGTGGGAACAATACTGGCTGCAATGCCCGGAGGCAGTGCAACACCAGTAAAGTCCCGAGTTTTTAACATTATAGATAGGTGTAGCGGTAACCATGCCTCAGTGAAACCTCATCGGCTATGGTACCGCCACAGTTGATTCATTGAAATTTTGTCAATTTAAGGGATGTGGCTTACATACAGGTGCGTCTTATAGTCCAGTTTTTACGGTACTTGTTTTACTTTGCGTCTGATTTTTATTGCTCCCCTTTATTACCCATAGACTGCACTAAAACATTATCATATTTATTCTGTTTCTTTTGGAGGGGGGAATTTTGTTTACCTTTCAATCTGTTTGTAATCTGTACATCACTTGTGTTCAGACCCCCAGAAGTGTGAGAACGACATCATGAAGGGGTCGTTGATCGCCGGGGAGCACCAGAGTCCCTACACCCCGGATCACGACCTGATGGCGGTGTCCATCCCCAACGCCTCCACCCCCTTCCTCATCACCCGCACCCACCAGCCCCCCACCCTCAAGATCACGGCGGACAGGGGGCGCTCCTTCCTGAAGGAGATCTTCCCCTGGGCTCGACTGACGGCGGGGTCGCTGACTGGACGGATGACGCACAATGGAACTCACTGGGGGGTGGAGGTGATGGGCAGTGTGGAGCAGTGTCCTGGTGAGCGACTAGGAATTACCCTATTTTATGGACTATAAGGCCATACTTTTTTCCTAGACTGAGACCCCTGCACCTTAGAATGTGACTGAGTAAGTAACTATAGTAACAAAATCTGAATTTTAAGTCAAATTTGGGGGGTGCGCCTTATAATCAGTTGCGCCTTGTAGTCCGTAAAATACGGTACTGGCAGCATTTGGTTATTGAATTTGTGTTTTACCGTATTCATTCCTTTGGTTTTGTTGTTTTTTCTTTGTCGATCACTCAGACAGTTACCTGTCATATGAGCGCAGATGCGTTATGCTGCTGTTATGCGCCTAATTAAGTAATAGGCCTTGCATGTCCGTCTTTGGCATATTTGTATGAAAGTTCTTCCAGTATCTCCACTGAGGAGGGTGGTGGAGCGGAGTTGCTTATATATGTTTTACTGTGTTTGTTCTTTAGATTGTGCTTGATTTAATTGTAAAATATCTGTTGAATTGTGGTCTTTGAATTGTATGCTCTTTTTAGCTATTTTCATAGTTCTTTTCTTTTGTTGATTTTCAGTTCTACAGCATTGTATGTTTTCTCTATGTAGTCAGATAGTTCCATTTCTCCTGTTACAGCCACAGGAGGGTATCGGGCTTTGCATGGTGTTTGAATCCTGCAGTTGAAATATGTGGCTGCATATAGCAGTACCGTATGATGCCCTGAATGACATAATTATGTACTTACAGACAAACCCCTATTTTACGACCCTCTGTTAAGCGACCACCTCTCATTTGAGACCGGATTTGTTGGCACAGATGCATTTTACTATGTAAACGACCTCTCTTAAACGACTTCCTCTAAAACGCGACTTACGACCGCCATTTTGTTGGTTTTTACGACCGTTGCTGTCGTCTGCATAGACTTCGAGCAAAGGGAAACAACCACGGTCAAGGGCCTGAAAGCGGAGTCGCTTCCCTTGTTGTAGAAAAGATGGCGGAGAGCGTAGGAAAAGCACGAAAACCACTGACTTTGAAAAAGAAAACCACTGCCTTTGGACGAGAGTGGAGGTGATTACAAGAAGTCGGCAAAGTGAAACTGTAATATCGATTGCACAATCCTATGGAGTTGGAAACACCCAAATCCAGTTTTAATATGTCATTGTATGTGTGCATGAAGAAGAGAGTATGAATTGTGCTGAACTTTTTCTTTCTACGGCTGCCAGTGAAAACCTCTGTCATACGACCCCTCCAATTTACGACCGATTTTTCCGGACATTTTGGAAGTCTTAAAATAGAGGTTTGTCTGTATAAGAATAAATTCCATGTCTCCGGCAAACATCTGTTTGTACAAACATCCCCCTCTCTATCTTCGTTGCATACAGGGTACCTGAAAGTGGTGCTGTCAGACCCAGCCTACCGCCACACCCCATTGTTCTCAGCGGACGTGGCGGTGACCTGTCCGCGGGGCTTCCACCTGCGATTCCACCTGCCCTCGGGTGACGCCTGGGGGCTGGACAGGCAGGTGGTGGCCAGCGTGGCGGACAGTCAGCAGGCGCACCACCTCAGGCTGCATCGACCAGCCGCCCCTACCAGGGTGGGGGAGGGGGACAGGAAGGCTCCTCCTCCCAAGAAGACCTGTGAGTGATGGGTTAATGGTGATGATGATGATGGTGATTATAATGTCCGCACTGGCTGGGGAAGGTGGACAGGAAGGCTCCTCCTCCCAAGACCCCTGTGAGTGATGAGATGATGATGATGATGATGATGAAAAAAAAAGTGAAGGCTCCTCCTCCCAAGAAGACCTGTGAGTGATGAGTTAACATAGCAGTGATAATGATGATGGAGATTACAATGTCCTCATTGGGTGGGGGAGGTGTACAGAAAGGCTCCTCCTCCCAAGAAGACCTGTGAGTGATGGGTTAATGATGATGGTGATGACAATGTCCTCATTGGGTGGGGGAGGTGTACAGAAAGGCTCCTCCTCCCAAGAAGACCTGTGAGTGATGGGTTAATGATGATGATGATGATGGTGATGACAATGTCCTCACTGGGTGGGGGAGGTGTACAGAAAGGCTCCCCCTCCCAAGAAGACCTGTGAGTGATGGGTTAATGATGATGGTGATGACAATGTCTTCACTGGGTGGGGAGGTGTACAGAAAGGCTCCCCCTCCCAAGAAGACCTGTGAGTGATGGGTTAATGATGATGGTGATGACAATGTCCTCATTGGGTGGGGGAGGTGTACAGAAAGGCTCCTCCTCCCAAGAAGACCTGTGAGTGATGGGTTAATGATGATGGTGATGATGGTGATGACAATGTCCTCACTGGGTGGGGGAGGTGTACAGAAAGGCTCCCCCTCCCAAGAAGACCTGTGAGTGATGGGTTAATGATGATGGATGATGACAATGTCTTCATTGGGTGGGGAGGTGTACAGAAAGGCTCCTCCTCCCAAGAAGACCTGTGAGTGATGGGTTAATGATGATGATGATGATGGTGATGACAATGTCTTCACTGGGTGGGGAGGTGTACAGAAAGGCTCCTCCTCCCAAGAAGACCTGTGAGTGATGGGTTAATGATGATGATGATGATGATGATGATGGTGATGACAATGTCTTCACTGGGTGGGGAGGTGGACAGAAAGGCTCCTCCTCCCAAGAAGACCTGTGAGTGATGGGTTAATGATGATGATGATGATGGTGATGATAATGTCCTCACTGGGTGGGGAAGGTGGACAGGAAGGCTCCTCCTCCCAAGAAGACCCGTGAGTGATGGGTTAATGATGATGATGATGATGGTGATGACAATGTCTTCACTGGGTGGGGAGGTGTACAGAAAGGCTCCTCCTCCCAAGAAGACCTGTGAGTGATGAGTTAATGATGATGATGATGATGGAGATGACAATGTCTTCACTGGGTGGGGAGGTGTACAGAAAGGCTCCTCCTCCCAAGAAGACCTGTGAGTGATGGGTTAATGATGATGATGATGATGATGATGGTGATGACAATGTCTTCACTGGGTGGGGAGGTGGACAGAAAGGCTCCTCCTCCCAAGAAGACCTGTGAGTGATGGGTTAATGATGATGATGATGATGGTGATGATAATGTCCTCACTGGCTGGGGAAGGTGGACAGGAAGGCTCCTCCTCCCAAGAAGACCTGTGAGTGATGGGTTAATGATGACGATGATGATGGTGATGATAATGTCCTCACTGGCTGGGGAAGGTGGACAGGAAGGCCTGTGAGTGATTGGTTAATGATGATGTTTTCACTGGGTGGGGGAGGTGGACAAGAAGGCTCCTCCTCCCAAGAAGACCTGTGAGTGATTGGTTAATAATGATGATGATCATGATCGTATAACTCAAAATAACTTTTCGGTCCCAATTTAGACCATCTTATGGGGAAATACTTTTTTCTTTTTTTTATCTCAAGGTATTGGCTATCCCAAAATAAAAACTTCAGTCTTTTTTTAAATTTAAAAGTATTGTCTGTCTCAAAATACAATTTCAGTCTTTTCAATTTTGACTTACCAGATTTCCACTGTTAAAATGATGATGATGACGATAATGCTGTTGCTTCTTAGTGAAACTTTTCAGTGAGAAAATGTAGTAGGGGTAGTAAAGCTACAGTCACACTTTGCATTTGTGAATGAGTCAACAATCTACAGCCTGAAGTCAACAACTGAACCCATTAGCATGTTTAGAACAGCTGACTTGAGTGGGAATGTGTACAGCCCTGAAAGTGGAAAATGTTGTCCACCAGCCTTTGGCTGGTAACTTTCTTTTTTTACCAGCCAAACCAAAAGTTTTTGTTGGCCTTGTCGTCGAAGAGAAGCCACGAAAATTCTTTCTTCCATTTTGGTAGAAAAGTTCGTGTTTCACTCTTACCCTTTTTGGTACGTGAAGGCCTTTGAACTTGAAGTTGAAGCCGAAGAACGTTTCATTTCAAACATGCACTGGCTGGCGAGCACGCAAATTGCATATTGTATTTCCGGTGCATAGGAAAACATGGATTGGGAAAGGAATCTTGCGCGAGAAAGAACATCGTTTTTTGCCCACTCGCATTTGGCGGGTGAAGTGAATTATAAACTCGCCAATTTTTATTTTCAGTCGCCACTTTCAGGGCTGCAGTGTATGTGATCTAAACTTTACATTTGTCAAAATCTCACATTAGACATTTTCTTTACTTAATTAGTTTTAATAATCTAGTCTGTTGGCATAGCTGATGACTTCAGATTTGTGAATAAAATAATGTCACTTTACACTTGTTGTGTAGTTGTTTGTTGTATGATGATTTCTTGTTGTTATTTGTCACATCAAATCGGTGAAGCCTTCCCTTATGAAGCAAGAAACCAATGCAACTGGGTGAAAAGTGTCTTGAAATGTGACCGAAACTTTACCTCACAATATACCTTGTTTCTTAGAATTGATGATTTCTTGTTGTTATTTGTCACATCAAAACAGTGAAGCCTTCCCTTATGAAGCAAGAAACCAGTGCAACTGGGTAAAAAGTGTCTTGAAATGTGACCAAAACTTGACCTCACAATATACCTCGTTTCTTAGAATTGATGATTTCTTCTTGTTATTTACCACATCAAAACAGTGAAGCCCGCTCCCATGAAGCAAAAAACCAAAGCGACTGTGGAGAAAGTGTCTGTCCCCAAGGGCTTCATCTTCACCATTCCTTTTATGATATCGGTGGGCGGGGCCGTCTTCCTGATGGTGTGTCTCCTGCTGATTGGTCTGATTGTGCAGCCAGGTGAGAAGGATGTTATGTCTAGTACTAAATATCTATCCTTAAATAAGTATAAAGTTAAAGTGCCTATGGCATTACTCTGAAACCGCCCGGAAGTCTACCGGCCTTATAAGGTATACCCCTATTAGCCCTAGAGGGATTCCAGAATAACTGGACACACCCAGGCGCACTTTTGCCGAGACCACTGCTATGAAAGGATGCCAGACCTAGGCCTAACAATTCCTTCTCTCTCCACCATTACTGTAGTCATGAAAGTCCACAAATTATAAGCACTGCAATATCTACAATAAACGAATGAAACATTAAGAAGGGTTTCTGTGATTATGTGAAAGCATGTTATAACTACAAAACATAACTAAGGACATGATGATGAGCGGGTAGGAGTGAGTGGAACGCAAGAATGGATGATTGTGCCATATCTGTTTACAACAATGTTTCAATTACAGTTGTTTGTAGTGAAATAGGTTGTATTAAGTCTTATTATATAATCATTGTCATTTGTTATGTTACTCTGTATCGCTCTCTTTCTCTCACCCTTTTCTCTTCCTTTTTCCATCTCTCTCTTTCTCTCTTTCATCAGTGTGTGTGCTGTGTTTTAGGAGAAGAGGGGGGTGTTGGACATGGAGAAAACAGGTTTAAGTATTGTATATCTGACCCTAACCCTAACCCTTCACACAGGTGAAGAACAACAACAAGAACAAAATGTTATTGTCATAGAATCTTACAAGGTTATTGACACGATGATTCATTTTAAAACTTTTGTGTGTGTGAGTGAGTGAGTGTGTGTGTGTGTGCATGATGGCATATGCGTGTGAGTGGGGATATGGCTGTAGGAAATGGTTATGGGTGTAGGTTTGATGTTGCTTCTGTTCGTTTTTGAGGTTGTATGCTTTCAAAAAAATGACATGTATTTTGACAACGAAAAACAAATGACGAGAAAAACTTTGTCACATTAATGTTATGATTTTTCCGCGCTAGGTGTGCCAGCTCCAGAGCCCCCTATTCTCCGATGCCACCACGCCCTCTTCATGGTCATCTACGTCGTCTTCCAGTTCGTCTACAGTATCATCGCCACATCCTCCGTCTTCTTCCTCGTCATCATCGCTGTTAACAGGTAGGCATAGCATAACCACATTTATCTTCTCCATTGAAAACTACATTCTTTGTTTTTGCTAATCTACACAGCTCAGATGTGTTTTTTTAACTTGGACTTAGCCGACCGCAAATCTTTGTATTTGTTGTACCCGTATCTTCTTCACCTAAAACTTCACTTAACAGTATGGTTTTGGGGTGTGTTTTTTTACTTATCCAATTGCATGATTAGTACATCTTTAGTATATCTGTTGCCTTTTGTTTTGAAAAGTGTTATTTTCTTTATCTGTTGTTAATCATGCTGAAGAGGCTTTGGGTTAATTCTGCAGTGAACAAAACTAACTGTACAGAGGTTGTTCTGATTTATCTAATTTAGCATACATAGGACTCCACCTAACACCACAGGTCATTGCCTGCAGGAGAGAGGGGCTCCTTTAAGGGCTTGTGTAGGGTATTTTGGTGTGTTTTTTAAGTGGTGTTCCAGGCTGCAAAACTTTCCTTGGATTCTAGAAATTCAGAGAAATCTGTGGACTGTCTAAAAAACAATGAAAACATTCATCAGAGAAGTAAAGGGATTGTGTGCAGCTTGTCATTTCAATGCTAAATTCACTTATGTGTTTCAGTCCTCGTGTGGCCTTCACATGGCAGTCAGCAGCCATGTCAGCCATGCACCAGCTGGAGCTGTCAGTATGTCACTATACATTATAACGATGTGTTGCAGTCCCTGTGTGGCCAGCAGCACCTGCATCAGTCAGCGGCCACGTCGGCCACCCACCAGCTGGAGCTGACAGTGTGTCACTATGCATTATAACACTTTATAACGATGTGTTGCAGTCCCCGTGTGGCCTTCATCCAGCAGCACCTGCAGCAGTCAGCGGCCACATCAGCCACCCACCAGCTGGAGCTGTCGGCCATGCAGACCTACCTGCAGCAGGAGCTGAGGCGTCAGGACACCCACATGGACACCATGAGGGCGCTTTGCAAACACGACATGACGCGCATCGTGGCAGACATGAAAAAGGTACCATGTGATGCATTGAAAGATTATTTATTTATTTATTTGAGCTGAGGCGTCAGACACCCACATGGATACTGAGGACCCTGAGGGTGTTCCAGAAACACAAACTGGTAACAGCAGCAAACCTTCACTTACATTGTCATCAACAACAAACAAAGGCTTCATATTATTGACATGTTCAGGTGTGCCTGTTTTCTCCCACAGCTGCACAGCCGGGTGGTGAAGGAGACGGAGGGGGTGTTCCAGAAACACAAACTGGTAACAGCAACAAACACTTCACTTACATTGTCAGCAACAACAACAAACAACAGTACCGTGTCAATGACATGTTCATGTGTGTCTGTTTGTCTCACAGCTGCACAGCCAGGGGGTGAAGGAGACGGAGGGGGTGTTCCAGAAGCACAAACTGATAACAGCAACAAACAATATCTCCATATATTGACATGTTCATATGTCTGTTTGTCCCACAGCTGCACAGCCGGGTGGTGAAGGAGACGGAGGGGGTGTTCCAGAAGCACAAGCTGGAGGTCCTCCTGGAGGAGCACAGGCACCGCTCCATGCAGCAGCTGGCTCAGGACCTCCTCTCCTTCAGGTCAGAGCTCAGCCGAGGACAGTATTTTGGCAAGATTTGTGTCTGTCTTCATGGTTGTTGTTATTGTTATTGCCTGTCTGTCGTTTCCGATAATGACTGCCAGATAGTAAAGGAATGTGAGGTGAAACAACAGAAACTGCCAGATAGCAGAGTGGGCAGCTGCTATTCTGGCAGGCTGGGCAAAAATTTGTTTATAGTGGAGAAGCCTTGCCCAGCATACATCCCCACTCTCTCGGCCAAAGGGATTTTAGGACAAGAGTTGACATTGGGGAAGGTCCCCAAAGGCCAACCAATCCCATTGGCTGCAGCACTAGAACCAGCACAAATGCCCCCTAGTTAGAGACATATTTTATTATTCTTCCATGAAAGACTAAACTGCACCATGATATTCCAATAATTTAGAAAATCTTTTATTGTACAACTCTCATTTACTATTGGCTTTCATGGTTGTAAAGTTCAAGTAATTTGCCTTTGACTAATATTTGTCTGGGATTAAGAATTTGGATGAACGATTGGTATTCAACTTATATTGCATGAAAGTTGTGTCCTTGAAATAAATAAACACAATCATTGCGTTCAAATACATCTCCTTAAATAGGCACAATCATTGCATTCGTCATTATTATCATCATCACCACCATTATCATCATCATTAGTATAAATATCATTGTCATCATGCTATCATTATCACCAATATCATCATCATTACGTTTTCTTCACTGCCACCATCAGCATCTTTTGAAAAAATAATTTTACGTTGAACTCTTGTTCTCTACCTTTACAGTTTGAACTATAAAAGCTGTGTGCAATTGTCCACATTTTACGTCGTACATGGCGAAAGCCGATACGCGACGTTAAACTGAACTTCCATCCATCCACATTCCCAACTCCATGTCCACAATGATTAAAGCTACTCTAATAAAAAGTCTGATAGCAACATAATTTTATCAAATCTGGCCTTCCTTGCGGGGTCAAATAAAGAAAATGGTACAAACGATGCTGGTTACAATATTGAAAAAATTGTATTGAAAACGGTCACTATTGAAGACATAACTTACAACTATATAAAAACATATGCTTTTCATATCCACAATGATTAAAGCTACTCTAATAAAAGTCTAATAGCAACATCATTTTATCAAGTCTGGCCTTCCTTCCTTGCAGGGTCAAATAAAGGAAATGGTACAAACGATTCTGGTTACAATATTGAAAAAATGATATTGAAAACGGTCACTATTGAAGACATAGCTTACAACTACAGTAGAACCTCCCTTAAAAGACCTTCAAAAATCATCCAAAATGAGGTCTTATAAGGGAGGGGTCTTATAAGGGAGGTCATTTTAATACTTACAAAGAAGGGCAGTGTCTCAGAGAAGAAGGTCTTATGTGGGAGGGAGTCTTATAATGGGAGGTCTTATAAGAGAGGTTCCACTGTATATAAAGACATATGCTTTCCTTCCCCCAGGGCGAAGTACGACCAGGCGGTGCGCACGGTGCTGGTGGAGCTGAACCACAACATGCGCCAGGCCCAGCGCAGCGTGGAGAACAACACCTGGCTGGCCGGAGCACGCTTCCTACATGGCGTCGTGTCCAACATGAGGCAGCTGATCAACAACAAGGACACACGGCCCTTCATGCAGTGGGCTCACCTCAACGACGACCTCAGCAAATTGATCGTTGGTGAGTGAGTAGTGGGGATTAGAGTGAAGGGGGGGATATGTTGTGGTGTCCAACATGAGACAGCTCATCAACAACAAGGACACACGGCCCTTCATGCAGTGGGCTCACCTCAACGACGACCTCAGCAAATTGATCGTTGGTGAGTGAGTAGTGGGGAGTTTAGAGAGGTGGGGAGGGGGGATTAGAGTGAAGGAGGGGACAGGTTGTGTTGCCCAACATGAGGCAGCTCATCAACAACAAGGACACACGGCCCTTCATGCAGTGGGCTCACCCCAACGACGACCTCAGCAAATTGATCGTTGGTGAGTGAGTAGTGGGGAGTTTAGAGAGGTGGGGAGGGGGGATTAGAGTGAAGGAGGGGACAGGTTGTGTTGTCCAACATGAGGCAGCTCATCAACAACAAGGACACACGGCCCTTCATGCAGTGGGCTCACCCCAACGACGACCTCAGCAAATTGATCGTTGGTGAGTGAGTAGTGGGGAGTTTAGAGAGGTGGGGAGGGGGGATTAGAGTGAAGGAGGGGACAGGTTGTGTTGTCCAACATGAGGCAGCTCATCAACAACAAGGACACACGGCCCTTCATGCAGTGGGCTCACCCCAACGACGACCTCAGCAAATTGATCGTTGGTGAGTGAGTAGTGGGGAGTTTAGAGAGGTGGGGAGGGGGGATTAGAGTGAAGGAGGGGACAGGTTGTGTTGCCCAACATGAGGCAGCTCATCAACAACAAGGACACACGGCCCTTCATGCAGTGGGCTCACCCCAACGACGACCTCAGCAAATTGATCGTTGGTGAGTGAGTAGTGGGGAGTTTAGAGAGGTGGGGAGGGGGGATTAGAGTGAAGGAGGGGACAGGTGGTGATATGGTGTCCAACATGAGGCAGCTCATCAACAACAAGGACACACGGCCCTTCATGCAGTGGGCTCACCTCAACGACGACCTCAGCAAGCTGATTGTTGGTAAGCAAGGGGTGCAGGCAGGGTAGGGTAGCGGGTGGGGAAAATGTATGACTGGGTAAGAAATAGTGGTTCATAGTTTTCCTTTGCCAAAATAATAAGTGGAATAGAAAAACAAACAGGTTACATAAACATTGTTTTTGTTGTTGTTGTCATTGTATCCTGGCTAAAAGACTCCAGGGATCATCCCCACAGCCGAAGCACTTTAACGCTATGGTACTTCTTCTTCTTCTGCGTTCCCGGGCCATTAAGGTCACAATGGGTACATATGTGTCCGTTTTCCAGTTTTCACTGGTGTCCTCGCTACATTCAGCCGACACATTCCGATTTCGGAGGAGCTCAAAGGAGAAAACTATATGGAAGAGTTTTTTGGAAAAAAGGCAGGAGAATGGGCCAAAAGTCAGAAAGATAGTAGATGACAAAAAGCAAGGAAAAAGGCAGAGTCAAAGAGAGAGAGACAGATTAGAGGAAGTTACAAGCACAAAACTTCCAGAAGGTGGGAGAACTATTTGTACGGAAGACCCCCCGGTATCCCCATGGGGGGACTATGGTACAAATGCACCAGCTAGGGCTGAGAACATTACATATGTGGCTGTGTTTTTTATTACCCCACCATTTGGGCAGCCACACTCACTTTGGAGGATTTTGGAGACTGATGATGTTATGCTAGGAGCTTGTCATGGCTAAAGACAATCCCCGCATAACTATGCACAGCATAACAACATTTTGATGTAGCCTTGGTGTTCTAGCCTATGTCAATTGGTCTGACACAGCCTTAAGCCAAGGCGAAAACATTGTTTTAATTTCACACATGACCAAGAAAAATAATCATGTGTTTTTCAAACAGCAAAATTGAGTGTTGCATTCACGCAGTCTGAACTTTCTCCAACAGATGTCACCTTCTCCTTACCAAGCCTCCCTAAACTGGCAGAGATCGAAGAGGTCATCGAGTCGCAGCCTTCCAAGCGCTCCAAAACCGACAGGAAAACAGAAAAGCTGCACACGACTCACGTCTACAACCAGTGGTTCTCTCCCTTCTCTCACAACGCCACCTGGGACAGCCTTCGATTTTACAACAACCAAGAGAAGGGCGGGAAAGGTGGGGGAGGGGGCGTCAAGTCGTTTGGCATGTATTACGTGTTCCTGGTGATGCTGGGGTGTCTGGACCTGGTGCTGGTGATTCACCGCATGCTCAAGGCCAAGATTGGGGGGCAGCTGCTCCTGTATGGCTACCCCGAGTACATGGATTTCAGGGAACGCAAAGGTCAGAGCTTGGTTTTAAGTGATTAAAGTAATAGATACTGGCAAAAATCACAAGTTGTACAATGAAAACACCCGATAGCCCACTTTAAAACCGTAAATATTTCGAATGTTATTATTTCTTTGTCGCATGCACCCTTTCCGAACCACGGACTAAGCCATAATCCCAACTTCAGCAGAAAAAAAAAACTTTTTGTGTAGCCCTTTTTACATGGATGCTCCTGCTTTCGGGATGTCCTGAAATGCAGGATTTTCTTATTGCCTGGAGCCGGCATCGCCGGATTATGAGAATTTGAGAAGCAACGAATTTCCTATTTATAAACGTTTTGTCGGTTTCTCGCATGTGTAGAATATAAAAGAAATGAATACAGATAAATATTTACATGCCTTTACCAGGAACTTTATATTTTTAGGATTGTTTAAGTCAGGTTGTTAACTGGGCGGCCCTTGCAGGACCCCTGCCTTGCAGGATTTTTGAAATTTCCCAGGAGCACCCATGTTTTTATAAGACCTAGTTTAAAAGATTTTGTTTGTCAATTATTTCTGTTATGATGATGGTCACAGTGAAGTTCATGATGTTTTGGACAACATTGTTATGTACATGCTTTATAAAATAATATAGCACCTAATCTCAGTCTTGAGAAAGTCATTGGAAGTTCAGTTTAACGTCGCGTATCGGCTTTCGCCATGTACGCCGGGCTGAACAAACCAACCAAGGTATAAACAAAAATTTATGTTCCTGAATCACTGTCTTAGCCAAAAGGCCGAGAAGCGATCAGAATAGGGATCAGAAAGTCATTGTTATACACATTCTTTATATACCACCTAATCTCAGTCTTCAGAATGCTGTTCTGTTTTCGGCTAAGCTACTATCATGAAATATGTAATTGTGTTGTGTGTGTGTGCGTGCACACAGCACATGTGTGTCTGTGTATGTGTCTGAAATGGATTGTTATTTTTAACTATGTAAGTAAACTAGATGGATTCTTCATCAAAACTCACAACAAAATATTTAAATTTTGACTTAAATGGCATTGGAATAATTATTGTGTGTTTTAAGCATTCTTTTATTTGTGATCGTCTTCTGTTTGACAGAGGATGGAGACGATGACGTGTTTGACGACGAGAAAAAATGCAGTAACTGTTCCGAAAGCCCATTCTGCAAAGCCACCAAAGTCTTCTTTTCACAGGTACAATGGAAAGAACAGGGCACATGGAAAGGGTTGTGGGCTACTAGAAGGTCTATGAGTGATGATTATGTTTATGTGTATATGTTTGACTAAACGAAGAAAAAAGAAATAACAGCACTAACGTTTCAAGACATCTATGCACAAATACAGTCACTGCTGAATCTGATCTATTGCTATAATGTTAACATTTTTCAATGACATGAATAAATGTACAAAAGATTCTTGGCACATATGCAGATAGAAAAATTGTTGCCGACTTAATTTTTGTAAGATTGCTCAAGCCTTGGTGTAAATTAGGTAATGGTATAATTTTTCAAATTTTTTATTACAACTGAAAAAAGTTAAATACGTAAATCTATTCCAACCATACTGACCAACACTCAAAACAATAGCATATTCACTCCCAATCTGGAACCCATACCATAGCATATAGTAAAACGAAAGTAGCAAAGGGCCGCTACTCTCTTATCCGGAAGTAGGCAGTTATCCCTTCGTAAACGTTTTGTCCTAATTACCATTGGTTTATGCATTTCCTTGATCAATCGTCCTATGAACACCAGGCATCAGAATTGTCAAAGGATTTGCAATTTTCAGAGGATTAAAATTCCTGGCAGAGGATTTGTTTCTGGTATCAGAAGTTTAAAGATTTATGCTGAGTGTGATCTGTATTGTCAAATGGCATTTTGAAGTGATTTCTACAGAATCATGCCTTGTTGGTCGTGTTGGAAAATGAGTTCAGCATTGTTTGCACTGGCCAGTTGCTTCCCCTTACAACCGTTTTGGACGGGCCATTTGACTATTGGTTCGAAAACCCATCACCACAAAAAATTTGGAAAACTTATGGACTGATATTTTCAGATAAGATTTCTAACACCATGCACTAAACGATCGTAAAATATCAGATTCCATACCTTCGTCGTGTGTCTCCTATTGATGAAAACAGCTAACAAATAGAAAGAAGGAAAATTTCATATTCCGATCTTTGACCCCCTTCTACAACCAAACCTGAATGTAAAGTCTGCAATGATTGGTTGATTTCAAGAGAGGCAAGGTCAAAGCAAACTGAAAATAGGTTATGACGTCGCACTTGAAAGCTGGTTACACGCCAGAAATCGAAAACTCTCAAGAGCGGGATCCGGGCCATTCGTCCTAAACAGTTGTGCGAGCCATGAGCCGAATCCGGCTCATTCGTCCCGAGTGTGTTAAGTCTCTGGGTTCTTGATTAATGATAGCTCATGAACTGCAGTTTTTAGAGGACTTAACTTTGGACAGTTCTGATGCCTGTTGTTGTTGTTCCCTGGCTTAACGACTCCAGGGATCATCCCAACAGCCAGAGCACTTGAACAATTCAGTACAAATGCACCAGCTAGGGATGAGAACATTACGTGTGTGACCGTTTTTGATTACCCCGCCATGTGGGCAGCCACACTGCGTCTTCAGGGGATTTTAGACTGATGATGTTATGCTGGGAGCTTGTCATGGCTTAAGACAATCTCCGCACAACCATTCAGAGCATAACAACATTTTGATGTAGCCTTGGCGTTCTAGCTTATGTCAACTGGTCTGATACAGCCTCATGCCAAGGCACGTTCTGATGCCTGTCATTTGCATGTGTCTTGTGTGTTGCAGGTGATGTCGTCAGGTTTTGTGCCCAAGGCGGTGATCGTGGTGGTGACGGTAATACTGCTTCGCGGGTTACTACACGTCTCCTCCTCCATGCTGACAGTGAAGGCCCTGCATAAAGCAGGCCTGTATCACAGCTCTGTGAGTCTCTGTGTGTTTGTCTGTTATGGGTGTGATTTAGAGAATATTTTTAATAGGCATTGAACTGAGCAAGATAAACCACCTTTTGAAATTATCTTCTTAATCAGTCTGAGAGAACGCCTTTTGCACCCAAGCAATAATTGTACCGGTAATGACATTTAGACAAACACCAAGCTGTTTGAGGAGATATCTTTTGTTGGCCACCTTTTTCAATCTATGGACTGACTCTTTAATTGTGATTTCAGAAAACTAGTCTGTTATTCTTTTTAGCCCTTTGGATGTCCATTAGCTGTTTGTTGCTTGGAGATTCATTGGTTGTTTATTGACCCCTTTGGAATTTGACCTGTGTTGTTCAGGAGGACTATTGGTTATGTATTGACCCCTTTGGAATTTGACCTGTGCTGTTCAGGACTATTGGTTATGTATTGACCCCTTTGGAATTTGACCTGTGTTGTTCAGGACTATTGGTTATTTATTGACCCCTTTGGAATTTGACCTGTGTTGTTCAGGACTATTGGTTATTTATTGACCCCTTTGGAATTTGACCTGTGTTGTTCAGGACTATTGGTTATTTATTGACCCCTTTGGAATTTGACCTGTGTTGTTCAGGACTATTGGTTGTTTATTGACCCCTTTGGAATTTGACCTGTGTTGTTCAGGACTATTGGTTATTTATTGACCCCTTTGGAATTTGACCTGTGTTGTTCAGGACTATTGGTTGTTTATTGACCCCTTTGGAATTTGACCTGTGTTGTTCAGGACTATTGGTTGTTTATTGACCCCTTTGGAATTTGACCTGTGTTGTTCAGGACTATTGGTTGTTTATTGACCCCTTTGGAATGTGTTGTTCAGGACTGTTGGTTGTTTATTGACCCCTTTGGAATTTGACCTGTGTTGTTCACGAGGACTATTGGTTGTTTATTGACCCCTTTGGAATTTGACCTGTGTTGTTCACGAGGACTATTGGTTGTTTATTGACCCCTTTGGAATTTGACCTGTGTTGTTCAGGAGGACTATTGGTTATTTATTGACCCGTTTTGAATTTGACCTGTGTTGTTCAGGACTATTGGTTGTTTATTGACCCCTTTGGAATTTGACCTGTGTTGTTCAGGAGAACTATTGGTTGTTTATTGACCCCTTTGGAATTTGACCCGTGTTGTTCAGGACTATTGGTTGTTTATTGACCCCTTTGGAATTTGACCTGTGTTGTTCAGGAGGACTATCTCGATCTTCATGGTCAGCTGATCAACAGTCGTCTTCAGGCTCACTCCCACCACATCAACACGGTCGACTTCCCTGCCTACCAGACCTGGATGTCCACCTATATCCAAAGACATCACTTTGCCTTCCAGGTGTGTGTTCTATGACAGTGTGTGTGTTTGTTTTATTATTATTATTATGAACATTTATACGCCTAATCAAATTAATGCCGTAGACGTTTGCAATAAATGAATAATTTGAACAAATTAAAAAAATAAAAAATAAAAGTTTAGCACGAGCACATAGCGCACACACACACCAACACCTACCCACCCCCACATACACACACAAGTGCAGGCACCAACACACAGACACGCACAAACCAGGTCATGAAGGGAGGGATCTTCTTCTTCCTGTCGGGGATGTTTATCCTGCCCCACGCCCAAAGTCTTCATTTAGACTGCAACTGGCGCACAGGATGCATGCTATGTGAGTTCGTGTCATCCCTGATCCATCCCACCGGCACAACATGGCCTACTCCTACCGATTAGTGGAATGGGCTTTAACGTGTGCGCAAGATCTTTGTGCATGCGTTCGCACACGGGACCTCGGTTTTAAGTGCCTTTCCCAAGGACACACCACTGCGACCCCAGCTGGATTCAAACCCACACACTCGCAAACCTGACGGATTACGAGCCAGCGACTCTTACCAACTGCGCTACAGCGGCTCATCAGTTGCTACTTGGGAAAGAGATGCGTTTTCAGATAGCATTTGAATGTGGGCAGAGAAGGTGAGTATCTGAGAGAGTGAGGCAACTGATTCCAATTGACGGGAGCTTGATAGGCGAAAGAGCGTTGGCCAAAGGCTTTAGTGCAGACAGTAGGGATACGATGGAGACGGGTGTCGGATGAGGAGCGCAGAGCTCGAGACTGTGTGTAGAGATGCAACAGATCAGTGAGATAATCAGGACAGAAGGACTCGATAGATTTGAAGCAGAGAGGGGCAATCTTGTAGGATATTCTTTGCTGAACAGGGAGCCAGTGGAGAGAGCGCAGCAATGGAGTTACATGGTTATATTTAGAAGAGCGGAAGATGAGGTGGACAGCATGATTTTGAACTTTTTGAAATTTTGTTGAGTGAGGGGGGGAACCCGACAGAAGTGCATTACAGTAATCAGTTTTCAGATACGACTGTGTGTGCTGTCGTGTGTTGTTGGTCGAGTTGAGTATGGTAATAACAAATGTTTTAGTTTGTTCTCCTTTTAACAAGATTTTAAATGTTTGATTTACTTGGGGTAACGATTCCAATACAGCGGTTGCGTCCCATGAAGCGTACCCACATGCAGTCCTACTGCCATTGTTATTATATTATTATTCGTTTGATCTTCCACCTTCATTGTACTGAAGATATGATGTTAAGTCGTTATTCATTGTTGTCATATGTACAAGTGGCAGTAACATCACATACAGCACTTTACACAGAGTCCTGCTACCAAAATCAATTTCATAATCATGGGTGCAACTACACAAAATTAAAAAAAATGAAAGGCCAGGGTCCAGGGGTAATGTCCCCCTGCAGCTGAAGCAAAAATTGATTTATGAAGATATTTTAGTTTGCCTTTTCCACAATTTAAACAAATGCTTATTTTAAAGTGTTTAAAGATCTTGTTTGACAATTTTTTTTTAAAAACTTCCTTTTCTGGTAAAATTCAAAAACAGGAAATCCTTGTATACCAAGAAAAGTTGCACCCATGCATAATTCCTTGCTTTTCATCAGGTGTACCAGCAGCAGCTGCGTCGCATGCAGCGTGTGCACATGCAGTCCTACTGCCACTACCTGCAGTCTCTGGAGCTGGCCGGCAACTGCTCCCACAATGCCTCTGCAGACGACAGAGCGCAGGACACGGCCCATGGAGTCATCTCCCCTGCCTGCCAGTTCCAGCCTGTGCTGCCCAAACTGTACCAGAGGTGAGAGATCCATGTGTGAACGAAAAACCAATAACAAATTCTCATGAGCGTTGAGATGCCTACCGTCACCTCAGGCCTGTATTTGTCCCGGAAAATCAGAAAATCGGTCTGTGTTCCGGAAATATAATTTCCAGCTGCCTGTTCCGGCAGATCGATAGTTGCCCAGCAGTGAATGTTGAGCATCAGTTTCAGATGATGATGAGATTAGCGTCCAATCGGTCAGAGACCCTTATGGACGGTACAAGTTTCAATGTACAGCAGTTTCATAACTGAGGTCAGGTTATCTACATTTAGATTTTCCTAAAAGTGTCAAGGTGTTGAAAGATTTATATTTTATAATATAAATGAGCTAATGTGGGGTTAGAAGCAAAGGGGTAGAAAATATGGGGCTTAAGAAGATAAGAGAACAACTTTTATTTAGACTCATTCAACACATACATCAATTCTTCTAGTACCATGGGTGAATACATTCGCCCTAGACATCACTCTACACTCAAGCATTCACTGCCAAGTACCCTGCCATGTGTTTGTCTATTTTCAGAGCTTATATGATCGTTTCTTGCATTAAAACAACGGCATGCGAACTTGAAAAAAATAGTTACTTTACTCTTGTTGGTTGAGATGCAACGAACAACCAAGAACGTCATAAAATACATGGCGTTAGAAGAGTTAAAGCCAGAATCAGAATCAGGAAAAAAAAGAGAAAACGACAAGAATCACTTGTACCGTATTTTTCGGACTATAAGGCGATATTTTTTTCCCAGACTGACCCCTGCGCCTTATAATGTGACTAATGAATTAGTAAGAAAATATAGTAACAAAATCTAAATTTTGGGTAAATTTTAGGGGTGTGCGCCTTATACAAAGGTGTGCCTTATAGTCTGAAAAATACGGTACTATTTGTGTGCAGCCTCATTTCAGCTTGCTTACTGTTGTTTTCTACAGATCTGAGTCGGTGTACCGCAACCTGTCTGACCATCAGCTGAAGGTGTTGCTGGACAACATTCGTGCCATCATCTTCGACACGTGTCAGATCGTGGTCGTCTTCCTCGCCATCATCGTCCTCAAGGAACTGCTCTGCGCAGTCGTCTGGATCTTCATCAGAAGGTAAACGGTCTGGTTTCTTTTTGTAACAATCAATGTTCCAGTCAGAATTTCAAATGTAAAGGATCTATAAAAAAAAAAATCTAGGGAGATTTCCAGCATTTGTTTATCTCTAAACTTATGCTCTGTGCAGCCGATGTAAGCTGCTCAACATTACAAAAATAGTACTTCCTCTAGATGAGTAGATTGAGGCACAAATCTTGAGCAAGATAGGGGATGAATGATTGGGTGTGGTGTGAGTTACATATTTGTTTAATGTAAATTTGTTTCATGTTTTTATTTTTATTTTGATATATCTCATCTTATTTTACACGGTGGAAAACAAGTTTCCTAATGACATGACTTATTACTTTACAGTTGTCTACTATTTTGCGAATCATGTGATGTTTTTTCTCCCTTACAACTTAAGTTTATTAAAATTTTTTTAAAGAGATTTGATTAGTTTTTTCAGTTTAATCTTGTAATACTTTTACGCATAAGATGATTATGTCTTCTGATAATGCTCCAATTTTAAAAAAAGTATTTCACAAGTATAGTAAGCTGATTGAAATGAAATGAATTCTGTTGTCGTTTTTGTGTGGTTTTTTCCTAGTCATTTTAAAATATAAGGTTTATTGCTTTGTAGCTTCATCTTAATTTGAAATTACCTGGTAATTGTATATGTTTGATGATATCCTATTTGTATTTAAGCTAATGATGTTATTAATTATACCAAAGACTCTAAAAGGGTAAGATGGACTACTTAAGAGTTACGGCGAGCCGGGCTGATAGAGTTATCGTTAGTGGGGTAGTTACACCATTCACAATAGCGGCTATCCAAAGTATAACTGACTCATGAAAACATAACTCTCTCAGGTTTGAAAAAAAGAGCTATGTAACTTAAATGTCACGTTTAAAAGGGACCTAACCAGTGTTTCTGTCCTCACTACTCATATAGGGAAAAGGGACCGGATGTTAGTCTTTTCTTTTCAGTGTCTTTGATTATACCGTTTATTTTCCAGATCTGGACTTATCCGCCTTCGTATCATCTACGAAACAGACCAAGATGATCCTGGACCTACAGGATAAATGTGTGAGAGAGAGAGAGAGAGAGAGAGAGAGAGAGAGAGAGAGAGGTGTGTGTAAAGCTGGGTGAAATTGTATATCTGAACTTTTGCTAATGTGAATGAATGTACATGTGCACATGTGAATGAAAATGTATGTCAACCTCATGTGTGGATGCATGTGTATGTCAGGTCTACAGACACAATACTTGTGCGAGTGCTCAAAAGACTGATTCTTTATTGTTTGGGTGTGTGACCGAGTGTGTAATTCATTTTCGTGAATTCATGAGAGATTACTGGAGTTTTAGGTTTGATTGCTCAGTGTACACATTGAAGTGTATCTTTTATGAACTGCCATACAAATTGTTGAGTTTTAAAAGGGACCGTGTGTGTGTGTGCATGAAAGTGTGTGTGTGTGTACGAAAGTGTGTGTGTGTGTGTGTTCATTTTACAAATTAAAAATTCAGAAGTTCTGATTCTTGGTCCACCAAATATTTGTTGTTGTGGTTCAACTTGTTATTGTAAAGAACAAAATATCCTAATACTTTCTTTGTTGTTATTGCATTTACTAGACCTGGAGCTTCAGAATAACAATTTGTAAACTGGTTGTAAATATTTTTACTTGTACAAGCTGTGCTGTTTTAGAATTTAAAGAAAACAAAAGAACAAATCCTGTGATTAGATGTTAATGGGCTCCAAATACTAATTATAGGAGCTGCGTTGAGTTGCATAAATATTTTACTCTTATCTCTAGGAAGCCCTGTGCCCCTTCTGTGATAAACTGTACAAATATTGATGTAAAGATTGTTACCTATTGTGACTATGTCTTGTGTAGATGTTGTTTGTGTTCACATTCCTCCAACCCTTGTCTGAATTATTGAGGACATATGTTAAGCATAATATTGAAATGAGAGAAGAAAACAAGGAGCATGCACTGCAAACAAAAGATGCATTTAGTTTGCTTGTTGTCTGCTTCCGATATTTACAATATATCTACAACCTGCTTGCAGACCCAGCTGTAGATACAGGGAAGAGAAACAGAAGGCTTTTTCTCCTTGCAGCTGATTGAACTTCAGCCATAGTTTCATCTTATTGCACTTAAAGTTAACTTTCTATGTAATTACATGACCAGACAGCATCCTTTTTGAGGCAACAGCTTTGCACCTCTGACAAACCAAACATGACACAGTAGTTTGTATTATGTTCTATCAGCACTAGTTTGTAAACAAAAGTTTATGTTTACAATGCATGTTGGTTTCTCATAGGTGAACAAAATAACTGTTATTTTTAATTTTAGATTTTGCTAGTCTTTTTTCTTTTTTTATATATTTTTTTTTATCGATGTTATAGCTTGTGGAGTTGTCATTGATGGAAATCTAAATCATTTGATACTCATTTTTGTTACCCTCATGCTTTGAAGGAAAAAAATAATTCATGGTGATTTTGTTAAACAATGTTGTACTTTTTTGGTAATACTGTGGTTTTATATCCGCTTCAGCCTGATGTTCAACACCTGATTTGTTAAAGCTTTAGATCTCAGCTGCTTGTATATACCGTGTGCGTATTATGTTCTTTGCCATGCCAGTCTCCCCCAGAATAAATGAAGAAAAAAGTGCACTTTGTCTGGTCTTTTGTTTGGTGAAGGTGGCAAACATTTTAATATTGTATTCCTTATCATATCACCAAGTTCACATACATTGAAAAACAGAAACTTATGCATGCAATATTTCCTTCGAAATCGGAATGGGTTGGCTGAATGCCGCAAAAAAACAGACACACATGCATCTCCCATGATTATGGCTTGAGATCGCAGAAGTTGTTCATGTTATAGAAACCACAGACAGCAAATTGGTTGCCGTTAGTCGGCAGACAAAAAGACAAAAAGAACTCGGGGGCTATGAGAAGAGCAAAGCAGATTTGAAAGAATACATGTCATAACATCACAGTCGGACAAAATTCTATAGACTCCCCTGAAGTCCGAGTGTGGCTGCGGGGTGATCAAAAACGGTCACACATGTAATGTTCTCATCCCTAGCTGATGCATTTGTACCATAGTGTTAAGGAGCTTCGGCTGTTGGGATGATCCCTGGAGTCTTTTAGCCATGGTATATTAACAACAAAGTCAAAATTCGAAACTGCAATGATAAATGAAACAAAACTTGTCCTTGCTTTTTCCCTTTCATAAACCAACAACACAATTATGGAAAAACTGCTTTCAAACAATTTATTTAATATTACATGGGCTGTCATACTAAATCAGGTTCTTGCATATTACATCAATCTTTTTTAGGTCTCCTTAAATAATGTATAATCTGATTGTTGAGAAAACAAAATAAATGACAAATGAAGCTAATAAAGTAATGATCCTAGCTTTTCTGCTATGAGTATGAGGAAGTAAGAGCAAAAACTCTTCTGGCCTAACTCCATTTCAACACGGAAGACGACGACGACGAAAATGGTGTTTTACGTCATCTTGGTCTGAATCAGACACATATGGGACATTTGTAAATACAAATATGGTGGAAACAAGACTGTCAGATGCAAGAACAGTTTTATTCCAATGTCAATTTCTATGCTGAACAAATGAACACTTCTCTTACATCATTGCATTCTTCTCTTACAGTTGTTTCCAGTCTATTTGTATTCCCACTACTGAATTTTACAGCGTGTGCGTGTGCGTACATGTGTGTGTGTCATGTGTGTGTGTGTGGGGGGGGGGGGCCTTGTGTATGTGAGCGCGCGCGCGCATGTGTATATATACACGCGTATGTATCTAACAAATGTTTATATTAATCTTGTATTATCTTAATGTATGTATACTTGATTATATTTAATCTTATATATCTTAATGTATGTATAATGTTTATATTTAATCTTGTATTATCTATTATCTTAACCCCTTCAGTGCCGCCTACTACTTGCGCATGCGCCGCCGGCTTGCCGCGCGATTTTTGAACACGGCAATATCGCTGCTTAGCGGCGACATATATATATGTCGGTGGCAAGTACTGAAGCGCTATAGAGGACGTATATATACGTCGTGGGGCAGCGAAAGGGTTAATGTACTGCCGGCTAGTTTTTATATTTGAATGTTTTTCTGTACTGTTATCTTAGTATATGTGGGAACTATGTTGATATTGCGTATGTTGTATGTAGTGTTTGTATCTTAGAATGTCTGGAAATGATTTGATCGATTTACTGTGTTGGATTCTGCATACTAATATTTTCTTTTATGTTGTTTTGCATGCTTTCGAGATCTCATAAATGTTGTGTTTTCATGTGATTGAATCGCAGGCGTTGCCACAATTTAATTTCTCAGTCTTGAGACAATAAAGTTCTTTGAAGTTGAAGTTGAACAATACTGGAGGCAATGCCCGGAGGCAGTACGAAACCAGTAAAGTCCCGATTTTTTAATTAATACAGATAGCTGTAGCGGTGACCATGCCTCGGTTAAACCTCATCGGCTATGGCACCGCCACAAGTTTGTTATAGTATAGTATTTTCAACACGGAAGATGGATTGATAAATGTTCACACCAAGCCTACCAATGGTTATAGCTAGTTGTGCTTATAGTGCATTCTGACCACGTAAAATGACTAAAAACATGTTAATTCCACCTGGACATAAACTCTGAAAAGAACCTTAACCCCTTGACAGTCAGAGAAAATTAAGGAAAAAATCATTGGGCTAATCATGCCATGAAAAAACCCCCTGATAGAGCCAATCTGGCAAAATGGTCAGGGGAAATAACTCTGGATTGTGTTAGAGCAAAAACCAGCATATGAGTTATTCCTCTTTATCAGTGATGTCATCAAGTCAGTAGGTGATACGTTATATGGCAGTCAAGAGGTTAAGTGCTCTACCTGTCACATACAGATCTAACTGTGTGGATGTCACGCTCATAAACTGTGAAGAAATTTTTTTTTTTTAAAAGATAAATTTGTTATTAAGTGAAATATCAACTACCCGTTCATATAATTTATACCAGTCTCTTTTATAACAAACCTAAGCCATATTCTGAGTTGCATCCCTTGGCTGAATAATCAAACAAGGTGAAAAGAATACAGAACCTGCAGCCAAACTGCATACAGCACATGCAACAAATAGTTAACAGTGAGTTCACAGTTAACCAAGTTTTTTTGTTCTACTTCCACACAATTGCGCAAATAATACTTTCAGACCCCAACGACACTCAATCTTTATAAATGAGAATTAGGCCGTGTACAGTGACAGTACACACATTATCGGATATTCCATGCGGAAGCCCGTGCACAATGTCCATAAATAAGTGAAACAAAGAAGGGGAAAGATTTGTGCACGTGTCCGAATTTCCCCTATATGCATAAACTTTTATCCTTCTATCGTCCTATAGGTGACAGCACACGACAATTGGTTCATTACAAAACACTTCTCAAATATACTCATACTTAAAACAATGGAGAAATATGGGATTTTTTTTATATCATACATGTACAAGACCCCACAGCTTTAAGTATTGTTGTCAAGACAGTTCAACAGTTGTACAACTACAAAACAATCGTCCACGAGTAGTTTAAAAGAAAAAAGAAAACTTAGAAAAAGCTCATCTGTTATATTTTTTCAAGAAGAGGTGAGGCAAACAAGAAAAAATTAGAAATGAATTGAAGGGGGCAGAAGAGGGCATATTTTGGTATGAAACACCTCGGAATATAATTCAGCAATCCTTTTTCTTGCATGGTAATAAAACTGTTTGTTGTTGTTTTGTGTGGGGGTTTTTCCCAATCTCATGGGAACCCTTATCCTACCATTCCAAATTCTGCTACCCATTTTTTGGTCAGTTTCTGATAGTGTACATTTTCTGTTCACTTTCTTCAAATTCTTATGACAATGCAACAGGAAGCACCCACATTTATCCTCAGAATTAAGTGACGCAGTGGAAATCATGTAAGTCAAAATTAAATGGACTAAAATTCTATTTTGAGATCTAAACAAACAAGTTTTGCTGTATAGTATAATGTGGATTACCATATTTTTCAGATTACAGGGTGATACTTTTTTCCCCAGACTGAGACCCCTGCGCCTTATAATGCGGCTTACAATATAGTAAGAAAATATAAGAACAAAATCTGAATCTTGTGTCAAATTTAGGGAGTGCAACTTATAGTTATACGTTACAGTCCGAAAAATACGGTCGATAGGGACCAACAAATTATTGTGAATTATCCGATACTTTGTGGTGCTCATTTTTCAGTTAGATGATTTCCATTATATAAACTGTGGTGCTCATTTTTCAGTTAGATGATTTCCATTGTATAAACTGTGGTGCTCATTTTTCAGTTAGATGATTTCCATTATATAAACTGTTGTGGTGCTCATTTTTCAGATAGATGATTTCCATTATATAAACTGGTGCTCATTTTTCAGTTAGATGATTTCCATTATATAAACTGTGGTGCTCATTTTTCAGTTAGATGATTTCCATTATATAAACTGGTGCTCATTTTTCAGTTAGATGATTTCCATTATATAAACTGTGGTGCTCATTTTTCAGTTAGATGATTTCCATTATATAAACTGGTGCTCATTTTTCAGTTAGATGATTTCCATTATATAAACTGTGGTGCTCATTTTTCAGTTAGATGATTTACATTACATAAACTATCGATAAACAACCAGAGATCATAACTTTGCCCTATCACGGCATCACATCAGTCCCATGACGCGGGCGCGGCTGGTCCAGTCGTCTCGGGGCAGATAGTATATGCACATGACCCGGCGGCCGGAGTAAGCTGAGCGGCCATGCATGACGCGCCAGTTGTCCACCAGCAGCACCATGCCGGGCTCCAGCTGGATCCAGAAGGGTGTGTCCTTGTGGAGGACGATGCGCGTCAGAGCCTCGTAACTGCTGTAGAACTGACCCACGTCTTCTGCCTTCACTGTTCTTAAGGGGGCTCGGTCGTAGGGGTTGAACCTAGCAAAAAGCGGAAAGTTTTATGAGGATAATGTCATTCAACTTGCTTCTTTGGTTACAGGGATATTTTATTATGGCAATCATAGCAGCTTGTCAAAGAATTACGTCAAATTCAAATTTAATTCACACTGAACATGTTAAAATGGTGATGCAAGTAAGGCTTGAAATGGTGAATGTAAATTATAAACATTTCAAAATTAAAAAAATATAAGATGTTTGAAACAAGAGATAAGTCAACAAAAATCATTTACACCAAAAAAAGGTTACCACAAAAAAATGGGTAGGCGCTACTCTTGCGGTGATGCATTCTCCTGAGAAGAGCAGTCCAAATTTCACAGAGATAAGCCTCTGTGACTACAATATATTGAATACCAAAGACAAACATTCATTTTCAATGTTATCAGCCATGCTAGTTTCTTCAGATTTCTTTCTTTTTTCCTTCATTTCTTTTGTCCTCCTCACCTCATCTGTATCAGCTGGCCAGACATGTCGGTGGTCAGCACAGGAGTCGTGCTGTACAGATGGTAGTGGGACCCTTCCTTGAATTCGTGGGGAACAGGGGTGGTGGCCAGGCAACGGAAAGACGCCGGGTCACGCTGGCGTAACTCTTCAGCCACCCGGAACCCATCGGCCAGCAACGTCTTGCCCCCTTCTCCATTTCGCTCCAAGCAGTGGAACACCTGAATCCTGAGAAAGAATACTTTTTGAAAGATCGTTGTATTCCAGCCTTCATTTAATGTATTTTGTGCACTGTAAAATGCTTCATATTATAAAGTGTATCCCTGAACATCATAAAAAAAAAAGTTATTTCATAGCAAGAGTTATCGTATTTTACGGACTATATGGCAATTCTTTTTTCCCACACCGAGACCCATGCGCTGTACAATATGATGAGCAAAATACAGTGGAACCTCTCTTATAAGACCTCCCATTATAAGACTCCCTCCCACATAAGAACTGCTTCTCTGAGACATTGCCCTTCTTTGTAAGTATTAAAATTACCTCCCTTATAAGACCTCATATTGGATGGAAGTTCAGTTTAACGTCGCGTATCGGCTTTCGCCATGTGCGACGGGCTGAACAAACCAACCAGGGTATAAACAAAAATTTATGTTCCTGAATCACTGTCTTAGCCAAAAGGCCGAGAAGCGATCAGAATTCCATGGAATTATAAATCATATTGGATGATTTTTGAAGGTCTTATAAGGGAGGCTCCACTGTACAAAGAAAGTGTAGTAATTAACAAAATCTGAATTTCGTGTAAAATTTGAGGGTTGCGCCTTATAGTCTGAAAATATGGTACCTATTATTAGTCATATCATAGGGTACAGAGGTATCAGTCAGGAAAAAAAATTTGCCTTGTAGTTGTACTAGTTGTAGTCCATAAAATATAGCATACAACAGGGTTTGAAACAAAAGAAAAGAAGCCAATACATTTTCGAGGATGAGAGAAGTATTTTTCACATAATTCATTTTCAAAACCAAGTGGCTCTGCTCTGCAGCAAAGATCAACTTCATGCTGTCATGCTGTAAATGTATAGATTGAGGAACTTTTTAGGGAGATTCCACTGAAAAATATGTCAAGTCTAGGGAAGACATTCAACTGTAGCTGGTCACACAGGCCACAGTCTGTTTTAATCCCACCACTTCCCCATGCGGCTAAAAACAACACTTTTCTATCAAATAGACGATTTTCGGAAAAAACTAGGGGAGAGCACTTCGCGAAAATTAGAGTTGTTTACCTCCATTACTCTGTCAAATACCATAGCAACGAAGCAACAATGGCATCAAAGCTTGAAACCACAGGATGCGAGTCAGCGATTTGCAAACATTTTTTTATTAAAACAAGCGCGAAATCGCAATAGTTTGTGGCACGCGGTCTATTTTTACCACTCCAATCATGAGTCACCTCCCCTGGCTTTTCAATAATTTTAATCTGTAAACCAGAATGTTATCTCTGCACCATTTCGTAACTTTTTATATCTTTTGGAAAACATTTAAAACTATGTATCCTACTTATACTCATCAAAAGAAGCACCGCATACTCGTCGTGTCTGTTGTAGTGTCTGCATTACGTATGTTTATTATTTTGTACGCTTTTAAAATACATCATTTTAAAGAGCGGCCTCAATTTGAAGTGTAGCCTCGATTTGAAATGCGACAATTTTGGACCGACCGACAGACCGACCGACAAAGTGAGTTATAGGTTTGTGGCTTGAGCCACAAACAAAAATTAGGGGTGGCCAGTGGTCACAAACTGACAAAAACTTGCAAAATGTGACGTAAAAATATATATGACAAATTTTTTAGAATGACGCACAGTGTTCTAAGTGCTGTATGTCTGCTCAAACACACGAGTCGATAGGCTACGAGAGCTGATTGTAGAGAGACTTCCCCTGTTTGACCGATTGAATTAGGCAAGATCACTCACACACACCATGAAATTACTCCCCTTAATTATTTCCGAACAATTCCTATTCTTTCAAATCTCCAATTGACTATCACTGAAAAATTAATGTTAGCTCATGAAAGACCCAACAAGCACACAAAAATGCCAGGCAAATAAAACACTAACATTACAACTTATCCTATTCATCTGGTTGAGTTTTCATATTTAAAAAAAACAGCTTTCAGAAGAATGTTGTTTTTCTCTGAAAACTCGAGTTCCCAAGATCGTTTATATTAACAAGAACAGAAACCACCGAACTCTTTACTTACAGTGTAATAGAAAAAAACATGAAAAGGAAACACTAGAAGCTGTTAACATGAAAGCATAATTTTTGTTATACTCCTTAAGGTCGTGTACACACATAAGCGGATATTCTATGCGGAAACCTGTGCGCAATCCAAAAATAAGTGAAACAAAGAAGGGAAAAGAATTGCGCATGTGTCCGAATTTCCCCTATATGCGTAAACTTTTATCCTTCTTTCTTCCACTTATTTGGGGTTTTCCGTACGGAACTTACACGTCTAATGTGAACCCAGCCTTACCCTGCAGGCACAGTCAAGTAAGTGGTGTCGTGGTGTGCGCCCAGTGAAATGGTGGTGTAGGAGGTGTCGCTGTGGGACATTTCCCCCGAAGTCATGGTCACCACACGCCCGTACACCGTCTCCAGGGGAAAGCTGATGCGACTAGTCACCTGTTCTGTGCCTTCCACTGTGGCCGGAGCCTGAACACACAGACAGACAGTGAGACAGTCATACACACACATGTACACCGTCTCCAGGGGAAAGCTGATGCGACCAGTCACCTGTTCTGTGCCTTCTGCTGTGGCCGGAGCCTGAACACACAGACAGACAGTGAGATAGAGTCACACACACACACATGTACAGTACACTGTCTCTAGGGGGAAGCTGATGCGACCAGTCACCTGCTCTGTGCCTTCTGCTGTGGCCGGAGCCTGAACACACAGACAGACAGTGAGACAGAGTCATACAGTGATACACACACACACACATGTACAATACACTGTCTCTAGGGGGAAGCTGATACGACCAGTCACCTGCTCTGTGCCTTCTGCTGTGGCCAGACGGAGCCTGAACACACAGACAGACAGTGAGACAGAGTCACACACACACACATGTACAATACACTGTCTCTAGGGGGAAGCTGATGCGACCAGTCACCTGCTCTGTGCCTTCTGCTGTGGCCGGAGCCTGAACACACAGACAGACAGTGAGATAGAGTCACACACACACACATGTACAGTACACTGTCTCTAGGGGGAAGCTGATGCGACCAGTCACCTGCTCTGTGCCTTCTGCTGTGGCCGGAGCCTGAACACACAGACAGACAGTGAGACAGAGTCACAGACACACACACACACACACACACACACACATGTACACTGTCTCCAGGGGAAAGCTGATGCGACCAGTCACCTGCTCTGTGCCTTCTGCTGTGGCCAGACGGAGCCTGAACACACAGACAGACAGAGTCATACACACACACACACATGTACAATACACTGTCTCTAGGGGGAAGCTGATGCGACCAGTCACCTGCTCTGTGCCTTCTGCTGTGGCCAGACGGAGCCTGAACACACAGACAGACAGTGAGACAGAGTCACACACACACACATGTACAATACACTGTCTCTAGGGGGAAGCTGATGCGACCAGTCACCTGCTCTGTGCCTTCTGCTGTGGCCGGAGCCTGAACACACAGACAGACAGTGAGATAGAGTCATACACACACACATGTACAGTACAGTCTCTAGGGGGAAGCTGATGCGACCAGTCACCTGCTCTGTGCCTTCTGCTGTGGCCAGACGGAGCCTGAACACACAGACAGACAGAGTCACACACACACACACATGTACACTGTCTCTAGGGGGAAGCTGATGTGACCAGTCACCTGCTCTGTGCCTTCTGCTGTGGCCGGACAGAGCCTAGACAGACAGTGTGAGACAGGCAGACATGAGACATGTCCATCTTTGGCTGGAGAAAATCTTTGTAAGAGTATCTAGAACAAGGGCAGAGAACGGACCAGTAAGGCACAAAGACAGTAGATGGCAGTAAACAAAAGGAAAAGGTAGAGGCAAAGAGAGTGACAGATTAAAGAAAGTTACAAGCACAGTACTCTCAGAAGATGGGGGAACTATTTGTACCAAAGATCCCCCCGCCCCAGTATCCTCACAGGGTGATTTGATTACTTTTAATAATATTCTTCAAAGATGTCAAGGATTTGTGTCAAATCACATTCATAAATATGCCACATTTACATTTCTTGTAAGATTTTATCTCATTACCCCATTGACAATACAGAAGCCATATTTGATCATGCTGCTCAGTGTGTTCTTCAGCCCCTCGTCTGTCTTCATGTGGAGGTCAAAGGGCGTGGTGGGCAGTGGCTCATTAGTCATGCGGGGCCCGTCCCATAGGAAGCGTTGAATTTGGGGACATCCGCTGCAAAAATTGTCCGCCAGCCACCCAACACTGTACTTGGAAATATGACCATCCTGCCCTGAAAGGAAAAAAAGAAAGGAAAAAAACCCATAATGGAAACAACTGAACAATTAATTATAAATCAAACTTTGAAACAATAGTCTTCACACAATAAAGAGTTTATCTCCTGATCACAAAAGTATGGACGAATAACAACCTCACAAATGAATTCAGGTGCAAAAAAAGATTGGTTTTCATGGCACTTGAGAATGAAAGGTGTGCACACATTTTCTGGAGTCCACATATGCATTTCCAGGTGTGCATAAACACACATGATACATATATAAACCAGCCTTCAGGAATGATGTGTGCATGAGCGCAAACGCACACGCACACGCACACGCACACACACACACACTCGCACAAATACACTCAGATGCAGAAACACATGTACCTTGTTTTCTTTTTAGAAAAAATAAGCAAAGTGCAAAAGACGCTTAGAAACTTTATATTTTTAAATAAAACATTCAACACTCACATGTAACAGACAAGATGTCGCCATCCACACTGGACTCCTTCACAGCGAGGTTCTCCAGGGAATAATCATCAACATTTTTCTGGAAGGTGTCCCAGTTGTAGCAGGCCTTGCAGCGACAATGATCCCGCAGCCACACCAAGGGAATATCCACCGCCTTGCCCTTCATCCCTACACTATGGCTACTTATCCCCGCACTGTCAAATTTCTTCGCCAAAATTTTGCCAGCTTCCAAAACACCGGAGCTACTCCATGGCGGTCTGGTGCAAACTGTTCTGTATGGTTCCACCCTCGAAGCTGCTGCTTTGCGAGACAGAGGATCATGTACATTGAGGAACTCGGTCGTAGCCATCTGTGCAGTGTAACTGAGAGATGTACGACTGTTGAAGACTGAGGTTGACTGTGCATGAAGTTCACGAAGCTGCCATCCGCATGCTGCTTTGGTGGTCAAACCGGAACGAGAGAGGAACGAAGGGAGTCGGAGGAGGATCATATTGAAAGGAGATAAAGTAGGTTGGAAGCAAGTAAAAACAAACCACACAAAAAAAGTCACAATCTGCAGTCTGTTTGCTAAGATGTATGGTACAAGCTGAAAGGGGTCCGAAGGAAAAACGGGCACAAACTGAAACGGGAAACAAAAAGAACAAAATAAGGCTGTGTTATAAAGAAGAGAGAAAGACACAGACAAGAAAGACAATAAAACGGAAGTATTTGGAGAAATGAACATGCATAAATTTACAATGTTAAGATTTACAAAATAAATTGTTCAAACTTGTTCAAACAAAAGCAATATTTCAAACATCATCGTTAAAAGAAATGCAAATAATCACAGGGAGATTTAAAAATGAAAGACGAACCCATATGTTCAGCTGGTTCAGATATTATTGCATATCTATCATTCTATGAAACATGGAAACAGCCTAAAACAAGCCTCCTTATATCCATGTCAATACTATAAACACAAATGATCATGTTAATTAAGAGTAAAATACAATCATGTCAATATTATAATACAAATATGAGAATGAAGTGCTGGTCATGCAAGTAACTACCGGTGGACTTCATATTAATTAAAATAAATGTTACAAAAATAAAAATGTACATGCACACACTGTGATGGAATGTGTCACGCGCGTCCCACTTTCTCCTCTACACCCTCTCCCCCCCCCCCCCTTCCGCTTGTGTCGGCCTGCCATCCTGTGACATCACAGAATTCACCGCTCAGTAATTGGCGCCTTGTGATCTCCCTGTCATACGGCGTTGACACGATGGGGCAATATAAGGCGGTGACGTCACTGACAGCTCGAGATCTGTAGCATTCTTTCTTGTCTACTAGTACTAGTCAGCCAATGAAATACACTATAGATTTGAAATCAAGTGGGAAATGCATAGTGGGAGGCAAAACTCAACACATTCTCTTAGTCTAGTCACAAGCAAACTAAAACCTGGCTGAGTCAACACTGTAGGAACAAACCCTCTGCTGTTACCTGCCAGTAATACTATTAGCCCAACTCGTAAGTAATAGTGAATGTGTTTGGGAGAAAAATATTTACTTTATATTTACTTTTGTTTGATTCTATTTTTTATCTAGATCCTATGTTCCATGTTGAATAAGTAGTAGTGGTGTCAGTGAAAAGAATTTGTAAATATACTGTTCTAATTATGTGCACTTATTCATTCTTGTGCTTGATTTTTACTTTAACTCTTTTGGTACAAGAACCGGATTCTATGCCTACTTTTATTTATCTATGTGTATGTGTGAAACTACTTGGTTGCGAACTTGCAGCTGTTGACTTGCACCCTTTACATTCCTTTCCAAGTGTTGGACTGAGTGATATTGTTGGCTTGAACATAGATTTTGATCTAGCTTGCTACTGAATCATAACAGTTGATTCCAGTACACATTTTATGTTTATTTCAGTTTGACAACTGAAATTCATATTATTTCTCATAGTGCTATTGTACAAGGGCGGCTGTTAACCGCCGTTTTGTCCAAAATCCGCCGTTTTGTCCAAGGGTAGATCCGCCGTTTTGTCCATATTTTCTATTATGATTTGGACAAAACCGCGGTTCAACAATCCGCCGTTTTGTCTATAGACAAAACGGCGGTTTGGACAAAACGGCGGTTTGGACAAAACGGCGCCCGATTTTGAACCGCCGTTTTGTCCAAATCAAAGTTGGAGTTATAAAAACTCATTCTTGACAAATTCTCATTTTAAAAAAAATCTTTGTTAAATAAAATGAATAACAAGCTGACCACTGACACTGGTCACTTTGGCCTAATTTCACTGTTTGAATGTTAATTAGTGCATTAGATCATATGAACACTTGTTGATGTGGTTGACCAGTGGTCAGTGTCACTGACCAGTGGTCACTTTGGCCTATTGACTGAAAATGAGTGTATTAGGAGTTCAAATGAAAAATTGTTGATGTGGTTGACCAGTAGTCAGTGTCACTGCCCAGTGGTCACTTTGGCCTATTTTCACTGTTTGACTGCAAATTAGTGTATTAGTAGTTCAAATGAACAAGGTTTGATGTGGTTGACCAGTGGTCAGTGTCACTGACCAGTGGTCAGTTTGGCCTAATTTTACCATTTGAATGCTAATTAGTGTATTAGGAGATCATATGAACACTTGTTGATGTGGTTGACCAGTGGTCAGTGCCACTGACCACTGGTCATTTTGGCTTATTTTCACAGTTTGACTGCAAATTAGTGTATTAGGAGTTCAAATGAACAAGGCTTGATGTGGTTGACCAGTGGTCAGTGTCACTGACCAGTGGTCACTTTGGCATATTTTCACTATTTGACTTCAGTAATTGTGTATGTGGTTGACCAGTGGTCAGTGTCACTGACCAGTGGTCGTCAACATTTTGAAATAAGCACACACATACACACACGCACACACACACACACAAACTATAGAGATATACACACAAATGGAAATTTAGAGATCCGAAGATTAGATCCAGAGAACTAGACTAAAAGGGACTGTGAAGGACACACATAGATCTACATTTCCGATGGCAGAGAAGGCGGGAAAGAGGGAGGGAGGGAAACAGTGAGGGGGGGGGGGGGAGAGAAGAAGGAGAGCATGAATGGACAAGAATTGGCCTGGGCAAGAACGTTTTCACCGTTTGAAAGCCAGATAGCCATTTTGCAATGAAGATGAGCAGAACATAACAATGAAATAACGGCAAAAATTGAACATTAAGAGAAATAACAAGTGAAGGAATATATACAACACGAACAAACAACAACAGTAACAACAACAAAATAATAGATAAGTCTCACAAAACTGTAACATAGAATTTGAATCTGATGGGGTGGGGGAACCATAATTAATTATGAAAAGTACAAAACCGCTTACGACTCAGCATCAAGACAACTGATAGTTTAAAGCATATTTCCAACATATTTTCAGCCGGGGTCACATATCCACATAAATACAGATGAGTCAAAAGAACTGTAAGCAATTAATCAATATCAAACCTCAAACCTCTTTGATAACTGAATGAATTTACAAACTGTAAAGAGTATTTGCGTATTTTCTATTTGGTTTTTGCTTTGACTGCCAAACAGTAACACTCTAACATCTGTTTTTACATCTTCAGGTAATAACTGTATTGTCTGGGTACGATCTTGTTGATAAAGGGGACAGTTTAGAAGAAAATGGTTTGCATTCCTAATACATTAACGAACATTAAAACAGCAACACTAGGTCAAAGTCAGCATTGGTCAGTGACACTGACCAGTGGTCACTTTGGCCTTTTTTTATGTGGTTGACCATTGGTCAGTGTCACTGACCACTGGTCAATGACATCAAACCTTGTTCATTTGAACTCCTAATACACTAATTTGCAGTCAAACAGTGAAAATAGGCCAAAATGACCACTGGTCAGTGACACTGACCACTGGTCAACGACATCAAAATTTGTTCATTTGAACTCCTAATACACTAATTTGCAGTCAAACAGTGAAAATAGGCCAAAGTGACCACTGGTCAGTGACACTGACCACCACTGGTCAACCACATCAAGCCTTGTTCATTTGAACTTCTAATACACTAATTTGCAGTCAAACTATGAAAATAGGCCAAAATGACCAGTGGTCAGTGACACTGACCACTGGTCAACCACATCAAAAATTTTCATTTGAACTCCTAATACACTAATTTGCAGTCAAACAGTGAAAATAGGCCAAAGTGACCACTGGTCAGTGATACTGACCACTGGTCAACCACATCAACAATTGTTCATATGATCTCCTAATACACTAATTTGCATTCAAACGGTAAAATTAGGCCAAAGTGACCAGTGTCAGTGGTCAGCTTGTTATTCATTTTATTTAACAAAGATTAAAAAAAAAAAGAGAACTTGTCAAGAATGAGTTTTTATAACTCCAACTTTGATTTGGACAAAACGGCGGTTCAAAATCGGGCGCCATTTTGTCCAAACGACAAAACGGCGGTTAACACGGCCTTCTAGCCGGTTGGGATCCACTAATCCCTGCCGGCTGAAGCCCATATCTCTAATCCATAGACATCTACACCCATATTCTCCTGTGATTCTCAGCAGGGCATCGTGGTCAGGAAGGTTAATCCCCGACTCACAAGCATCAAGACGGGGCCGCTGCCAAGTCGCCACTGCACCCAGAAACCGCGAGGAGACCACCTCTGTGCCGTGCCATCCTGCGATGCCTCATCCAGAACTACTGGGCGACCTACTGAAGAGCCAGCCCAGTCAACCCCAACGCTCACCAAATCCCCACAGAGAAAACAATTCAGCTAAGTCCTCGGGACAGTGCAAAGAACTTTAACTTAACCGAGCACTTGATATTAGTGACCCTTCCGGCTTGGGGCTAAACTTTTCAGACAGACAAAAGTCTTGCATAATCCTTTCGGATTTCATTTTTCATACATATTTTGTTTTGGCGCCATTGAGCTGCTTTTCTTATTGCTGCATTTTGTGAGTAAATAAAATACAAGTGTACAAATAATTCTGAACCCTTTGGTCAGACTGATGGAAGTTTTGCCATTTTCATGCAAAAATCTACTTCTCTCTGTCTGTCATTTAGAGCAAATCTACCACTTGTATTTCCTTAAATCATAGGAGCCAGAACACGGGCAAAAATATAAATTTATTAGATGAAAAGTTGCTCATCTCCCACACCCTAGAGAAGTGGGCTAAAGGAAAATTTTCTCATTGAACATTTAACACTTTCAAAGTCTTCCCCTAGAGACTTCACCTTTAGCCCATTCCCTCGTCACACACACATAAATATAATTATTCGAATTGAACATTGCCCAATCTTCTTTTAACGACAGAACATCTTAACCCCTTCATTGCTGCCTACTACTTGCGCATGCGCCGCCGGCTGGCCGCACGATTTTTGAACTCAGCGATATCGCTACTTAGCGGCGACGTATATATACGTCGGTGGCAAGTGTGACGAGGTAATGGATTAAAAGGCTAAGTCTCTAAGGAAGACTTTTAGTATGCTAAATTTTCAAATAGAAAATTTGCCTTTAGCCCACTTCTCTAGGGTATGGGAGATGAGCAACTTTCCCGGCCCCTTTTCATCTAATAAATTTATATTTGTGCCCGGGTTCTGGCTCGTATGATTGAATGAAATACAAGTGTTGAAGTGGTAGTTTGCCCTAAATGGCAGACAGAGAGAAGTAGGTTTTTACATGAAAATTACAAAACTTCCACTCTCATCAGTCTGACCAAAGGGTTCAGAATTATTTGACACTTGTATTTTATTTACTCACAAAATCTGCATAAGATTAGGCAGCAATAAGAATAAAGCAGCTCAATGGCGCCAAAACAACATATGAATGAAAAAACAATGAAATCCGAAAGGATTTACAAGACTTTTGTCTTTCTAGAAGGTTAGCCCCAAGCGGGAAGGGTCACTAATATTCTTCGGTGTCCTGGTTTCCAGTTATTGTTCTTGGCACTGTCTTAGGGACTTAGCTGTGTGAAGTTCCTCTGTAGGGATCGGCGAGAGCTGGGTTGACTAGGCTTGCTCTGGTGTAGAGTAGCTCCCAGTCGTTCCGGTTGCGGCGTCGCGGGATGGCACGGTTCAGGCGTGGTTTCCTCGCGGATTCTGGGTGCGGGGCGTCCTTGCGGCGGTCCCGTCTTGTTGCTTGTGAGTCAGGGATAAGCGTCCTGACCATGATGCCCTGCTGATAAACACAGGAGAAGGTGGGTGTAGATCTCTATGGCTTAGAGACAAGGGGCTTCAGCCGGCAGGGAATTAGTGGATCCCAACCGGCTAGAAGGCTGCCCTTGTACAATAGCACTAAGACAAATAACCTGAATTGCAGTTGTCAAACCGAAATCAGTAAAACATAAAAGGTGTACGGGAATCAACTGGCATGATTCAGTACCCAGCTAGATCAAAGTCTATGATCAAGCCAACATCACTCTCAATCCAACACCTGGAAAGGAATGTTATCATAAAGTGCAAGGTTGCAACTCACAGGCTTCCTACTAAAAATATACAAAGGAGTTAGTAGGCATAAAATCCGGTTCTTGTACCAAAAGAGTTAAAGTCAAAAACACACACACAAATAATAAGTGCACATAATTAGAACAGAATGTTTACCAATTCTTTTCAATAACATATCTACTCCTTATTCATCATGGAACATAGGATCTAGATCAAAAATAGAATCAAACAAAAACAAATCTCAATCACTTATGTTACATCCCAGCCATCAATAATACTCACTAGTTGGGCTATAATAATAATAAATAATAATAAATAACATTTATAGAGCGCCCTTTCTCTCTTGAGCTCACGGCGCTTCACAATTGTTTAAATAAATACATAAATCATAAATAAGCTACTACAATATCAACTATCACAAACATGCACACAGCCACAACACTCACGCACGCACACGCCCACACCCACATACGCGCGCGCACCCACCCACCCACAATGTGGGGGACATCATTTTAAGGCAGGAAACAGGACAAGGAAGAAATCAGAGGTATTGCCGGAAGAGGTGAGTTTTAAGAGCGGTTTTGAAAGACTGGAAAGATTTAGCAGAACGAAGTTCATATGGTAGGGTGTTCCAGACAGAAGGGGCGCTGAAAGAAAATGAACGTTCACCATTTGTCTTAGTGTTAGTACGAGGAATAGAAAGGATAAGTTTGTCAGAAGAGGAACGGAGAGACCTGGAGGGTGAGTACAGGTGAACGAGATCAGAGAGGTAGGCAGGACTAGATGAATGGACAGCATTGAAACAGAGGCAAGCAATTTTATACTTTAGAGACTGGCTGGGAGAGAGGTGGATTCTACCCTGTTGGTTCAGCCAGGTTTCAGTGTCTTCTGAGAGAGAATGTTTAGGTGGGGACTTTCCTCACTAGTCAAATTCCTCCTCCAATTTTAAACACCCGAGGGCCTATGATTGGTTCATAGCAGTCGACAAGTCACAAGACGACGCTATAATATTATGCATATTAGTACAGAACGATCACGCGCCGGTTACATCACTGGCTCGTGTCACATTCCTCTCCCTCTCGTGATCGGGAAAGGAGAAAGGAGATACGGGGAACAAAGGGAGACCGCCAATGTGGGTGTCACAAGCTGACAGGGAAGGTAAAACGGGCTTCAAAGAGATCGCGCTTCAGAATCGGCGACCTGTTTGATGTTGAATTGTAATAGGGTATTTGCCACGAGTTTTCGTGCTTTGAGTAGAAAGTAAAGGGGGGGGGGGGGGGGGGGGGGGTGTGTAGTTGAAAAGAAAGGGAGAAAGCAGGGCGTGCGTTTCCACCTTGTCACAGCAAGTACTGAAGCGCTATAGAGGACGTATAAATATGTCGTGGGCAGCGAAAAGGTTAAAACATCCAAACCAAGTACCTTACCTTTTCTGCATTCAACCTAACTCAAATCAAATTATTCTGATTTATTGCATACGTAATGCTATTTTTCTATCACAATGTTGTGTGATACCAACATTAACTGGACTACTTTCTACCCAGAGAATCTATTTCAACATGTCACTGTCAACATGGCATGTTCCGCTGGGTTACTTAATGCAATCCAAAAACGAACAGTCAGGTAACAGGTAAGAAACACATTATTTTTTTGTTCTTATCACCAGAGGCAGAATTGCTAGACATTTACCAAATAACATGCAGAAATAAGCAACATTATCAGTATAACCACAGACACAATAATCATCCATACATGTTAAGAATAAGAATGACTTGTTAGATTCAAGTTCAAGTGGTGGGCGGTGTTTATTAAGGACAAATCTGAAATGAGGTTATCACTATCAGCATGAAATCTTTCCTTAGTGTACGTGTATGCTACATGTAGTAGTACAGTGGAACCTCCCTTATAAGACCTCCCATTATAAGACTCCCTCCCACATACGACCTGCTTCACTGAAACATTGCCCTTCTGGCTTCTTTGTAAGTATTAAAATGAACTCCCTTATAAGACCCCTCCCCTATATTATAACCAAGACCTCATTTTGGATGATTTTTGAAGGTCTTATAAGGGAGGTTCCACTGTAATACTTAACTATTGTCTCCTTCAAATTTTCCCGTCACACTGTTGGCAGTTAATGTCAGATCACCCTAATTTGCAACCCTAGCATTTATCATTAACAATTACCTTCATAAAGAAAACAAAAACTGAAAAAAGACAAAAAATAGGAAAGAAAGAAAACAAAAATGAGAAGAGAAATAAAGAAGAAAAAATATATTAAAAAAAAAGTAAAAGCAGAAAGGTGGAGGGGAAGAAGAAAAAAATGCCTTCATATGAAACCCTGCACTTATAATAATAAATTACAATTTTAATTGCAAATATACATCACCTAGTGCATAATAATATAAATTAGACAAAACGTCTCACCACAGAATGTAAAAGACTGAGATTAAACGTATTAAACAACAGTTAAGGACTACTAAGACTAAGATTCACACTCTTCTATACAATTTATATACCCCTCTTCTCTAAATTACTCATTCCTCGTATACTCGCCTTTTCTTTCCTGCTTTTAATTCCACTTATCTATATATTCTTGTTGGTATTACACACTGGGAGGTTGTTGGTCACCTATTGCACTAACTTGACTAAGTTAAGAACGTAAAAATGGTGGGTAGAAAAAAAACAAGGTACCTGTGAAAAGGAGAAACTAAGCACTTAGTCATGAAGTGAAGACAGCAAAGTTGACAGGTTGTAGATCTTCCTCTTGTGAGTATAGTTCACAATCAGCCCAAAGGTCAGTGGGGGAGAAATAGTGGGGGTAGTGGAAAAATAGTGTGATTACAGTTTATGAGGCTAGAAGCCAATTGAGCAAAAGGGCACAAGGGCAACAAGTGAGGTGGGGGGAGGGGGGGAAGGGGGGGGGGGAGAAAGGGGTGTAGATAAGATGGCTGTTGGAGAGGCAGAGGTAAAAGGGGGGGGGGGGGGGTTGGAAAAACAGCATTGGGGGGTAGGAGGGGTGAAGGGGGATGGGGATGGGGGTTGATGAAATGGAACAATGTTTATTCCCTGACATTGAGTCCATGTGGACTCAATAAACTTTAGCCACTGACTTGATTCAATTTGCACAGACTTAGTAAAAAAATGCCCAATAAAACTGTTCTACAACACATATACCACAAATGATGACAGTTTAGTGGTTCAATATATATCATTTTTTTATATGTGTGTGTGTGTGTATCAGCAGGGATCAGTCTTCTCACAGAACATCATAGGTAATTTGACCAGTTTGTAGAAATATAATAGGTCATTTTCATAAAACAATAAGTCATAATGTAAAAAAAAAAAAAAAGGAAATGCAACTTGAGCGCAACAAACTGTCTTAGGACACTGTTGTATTAAATCAATCCCAGTTTCACAGACTGCATGTTCAAAGAATGACATGAGAAAAGTTTGGTGTTTTTTTAGGTGTTTTTTTAAAATATTCATTTCCTTTGCATGAGAAAAGTTAGTACAGTACTAAAGCAATATTAGAGCAATTATGTTTACAGTCTATTGTTTCACCTAAGTCAATATGATCACTATGGAATCAGTTGCAGCGCACATCAAAATCCATAAAGTTAATAACAGACATGAAGTAAACATAATAAGTCATATGACCTCTTGCCTGCAAAAACAATAGGTCATTTCAAAATGTTATCAGTCAATGACTGATGACTGGTGCTAAGAATGATCCCTGTGTGTGTGTGTGTGTGTGTGTGTGTGTGTGTGTGTGCGTGTGCGTGCGAGTATGCATGCTGAATGTGAAAGAGTATGCCTACCTTAACAAGATAATAACATACATGTATATATTTTATTGACCCACAATTTCAAACTACACAAACCCAAACTTCACTTCTCATAATAGATAGAAACATACCGACCTCATGACTAATGGGGCAGACGGGAGGGCTGCGGTAGAGGCTTGGGGTCGTAGCCTATCCTCTGGTGGACGTCAGTGCGACTCTTGCTCCCCACCACCTCCGGCGTCACCGTCACACTGCCGCCGCTCTCTGCCGCAGCCTTCTGCTTCTTCTGCTCCAGCTCACGGGCTTTTTTTATGGCATCATATTCCTCAAGGTCGTCGATCTTCACCTCGATTCTGGTTGGGGTTCTTCTCAACATTGTTCAGGTGAAGGCAGTATGATCGATAGAAGGGAAGGGAATGTTGTGTGGTGTTGAACCTTGTACTTGATGATCTTGGATGGAGGGTCTTAATACTTGAAGTTCATCTTTGAATCTGTAAGTAACAGTGTAAACAAAACATTAAAATTAATCAATAGACCTAGTGAGAACTGTTATATATTTTTTATCACTCACACTGTCAAAGAACAAGGCAAACATGCTTTCTACCAATTTGGATTTATTTGAAGTTAAATGTTACTGTTAATGATACACTAATGCAATAAATAAATCCATGGGCATAATAGCAGAGAATACAATCTATCCATTAAAAGAATCACCACTAATGAGAGCAAAAATACTTCAGCCGATAGCCTATTGTGATGTGACGAGATGTTTTGACAATTATCTTCTTTTTTTATCAAGGACATTTTTCAAATTTTTGTAATGATAAATTACAATAAAGTATATTTTTCTGTGTTTTGAAGGAATTGCCAAAATGTATTCACATTCTTTGTTCTTGTACATGTTGGCATGCTGGCTAAATTAGGAAAAATACTTTTGATAATTTGTTGGAGACTAGGCCAAGTCTTCATGACATCTTATATCTACGTAAGATCGATCCTCGAAGTTATCCAGCAGTATGTGGGATCCCTACACCAGCAAAAAATCACCAACAAAATTGAGGCAGCGCAGTAAAAGGCAGTGTGCTGGATCGTCAACCGACACCGACAGATATCCAGCGTGGAGGATGTATCATCAACTAAACTGATCCCCATCCCCCAAACGACAAAAGAAGGCTTGCCTCACCACATTCTTCCAACACCATCGTGGAGAGGTGGTATCCATTCCTCCAGGAAGCCTATCCAGGCCTGCCTTCCCTTAAAATCAACCCCTTACCCGAGGCTGAGGCGTACCAACTCACTGCCAGCATGGAGGACTGTACTGCCAGCAGTCCTTCTTCTTCTTCTCTTTGTGGCCCACAATCATTTGATTGATCATTCTGGCTTCCTCAGGGGGAAAAAAGACTAGAAAAAGGGAGATCAGTTCCATTGAATAAAGGGCATAACAATGCTTCTAGTGTGGCACTGTAATCTTTTGAATTGAAGGCTGTGGCCATGTTGCTGCTGAGGAGGAAGAGACTCCAGCTTGGTTTGGAGGTTGGGGCAGTGCACAGCACCGGTACTTATCAGATCTTGTGCAGCATCCATGGAGAGCCTGGTCCTCTGCCGTCTGCTCTCCAGTGAGTCTCAGGCCAGCCCAGGTTAACCAGCATGGTGTTCACACTGGACGTTGGCCTGAACTGGCTTAGCACAAAGCGCGCTGCTCTGAGCTGGACTGCTTCTAGGCTCCCAATGTTCTCCTCTGTGTACGGATCCCAGACAGAGCACACATATTCAAGCAAGGGACATACAAAGACTTTATAAGCTCGTTCTTTACACTGGTGCTACTGATCTTTAAATTCTATCTGAGGAACCCCAGGGTCTTATTTGCCTTGGCGCAGATGGTGTTGGCGTGGCTGTCCCAGGTCAACATCACTGTTGATGTTGACACTGAGATATTTAACTTCCCTGACGTCCTCAAGAGTGTATCCGTGCAGTTCCATTGAGTATTGTAGGGGGCTCCTACTCCTGGTGACTTGCATGGCCTGGCACTTGGCAGGATGAAACTCCATGTTCCAGCTTTTCTCCCAAGCCGCTAAGCGATGGAGGTCTTCTTGCAGCTAGTCCTGATCTTGAATGGAGGAGATCATCCTGCACACCGCGGTGTCATCTGGAAACAAACTTGCAGTTGAAGATTGTCTGGCAGATCATTAATATATTCGAGGAACACACATGGTCCCAGCACTGACCCATGCAAACTCTTGATGTGACCTCAGCAAAAGATAACACTGAACCCTCAACCAGAACTGCCTGGCAGCAGTCCTTGAGAAAGCTGGCGATCCATGCGTGGGTAGAGTTTCTGACACCTTAGCGTTGGAGCTTGTGTAGCACTAGCAGCAAGCTGTGGCTCCCTCATGTTTGGTAATCTCTAAAGCCAAAAATAGTTAAGCTACCCTGTTAAATGACTTTCATTTATTGGGCATGAGGGAACTTCCTCTTCCGTCTTGGCTTAAATGAACGAACACCACGTGCTTGTATGAAGCCCTACAAAGTATGAAAGAATGCATGTCACTTTATAACACTGGGTATGAAGCATGATTGTAGTCCCTTTGTCTATCCGCATAACACTACATGGTGTATGAAGCCCTACAAAGTGTGAAAGAATGCATTGTACTTCCTCTTCTCGTCTTGGCTAGATTATACTTTAATCTGTCATGGCTGAACGAACACCACGTGCTTGTATGAAGCCCTACAAAGTATGAAAGAATGCATGTCATCCCCTCTGTCTCCCTCTGGACTTTAATCTGTCTATCCGCATAACACTACATGGTGTCAGAACAGTTACTAGAGGACTAACAGTGAGTGTCTTCAGTAATTTTGTGTGTTAGCAGTGGACAAGATTTTGAAGATTAGACATGGCGAAGTTTCACCCACCAGAAACATTCGATTTTAGTGCCCCGGCACAGTGGCCAGAATGGCGTGAACGTTTCTTGAGATTCAGGACAGCAACCAAGTTGACTGCCGAAACAGGTGAGGTGCAGGTTGCCAGCCTAATTTACGCAATGGGGAGAGAAGCTGAAAAGGTGTTTGCCTCTTTCCAGTTTGAGGCCAGACAAGAGGGCCAGCCTGACCCCAGAAATAACTTTGAAAGTGTGCTAGGGAAATTCAACGAACACTTTATTTCCAAGAGGAACATCATCCATGAAAGGGCCAAATTTTATTCAAGAACGCAGTCAAGTGAAGAAACCGTAGAGCAATACATTAGAGCTCTATAATTATGAACTGTCAAGTAATTGCGACTTCAAAGAAAGTGACGAGGCAATTCAGGATCGACTTGTGCTAGGATTGAGAGATAAAGAGGTGTCGCAAAAGTTGCAGTTAGAATGTACCCTGACTCTCAAAACCTCTATCGACACAGCACGTCACTATGAACTGGTCAAAGGTCAGGTGACCGACCAAAAACAATTGACTGTTGATGCAGTAAGTCGAGGACCACAGCACCATCCCCGCTCGCTCACTTCTGGCGCAGGCTGGGGTGGATGAAGGGGAGGTGCATCATCTCATCGTGGCAGCATAGGGTCAGCCCAGCAATGCTCCAAGTGCTGCAGGACTCATGCCGGAGGAAATTGCCCAGCCAAAGGAAAGACTTGCAGGAAGTGCAGAAGAAAAATCACTTTGCTGTTGCATGCAGAGGGTGACGCGTGGACAACATCACTTATGGACAGGAAGAAGCAGCCTTTGAAGAATAATTCGAAAACTTACACATCGGTTCGGTTACGCGGGCAGAGTGCGAGCCCCCATGGACAACATCGTTGGAAGTCCAGGGAAGACAAATCAAGTTCAAACTCGACACGGGTGCTGACCGTCTCTAAGGCTGAATACAATCAACTCAACCCAAAACTCCAGCAGACAAAAGCCAAGCTCACATGCCCTGGAGGAAAGCTGAGTTGCGTGGGTGAGTTTGATGCTCCTACGACATTCAAAGGCAACAACTGCATGCTGCGCATTTTTGTCATAGATTCGAGCACAGACAACTTGCTAAGCCGAGACGCAGTGACAAAACTAGGCCTAATTCAAAGAGTGAATTCCATCAAGTCTGTGTTCAGGGACGTCATTGACACTCCAATTCAGTGCAAGCCTGTTGCAATTCGACTGAAAGAAGACTGTGAACCGTACTCACTCTCCACTCCACGGCGAGTAGCTATTCCTCTCCTGACCAAGGTGAAGGAAGAACTGTTAAGAATGCAGGAAAATGGAATCATCGAGGAAGTCCAGGAGCCCACAGACTGGTGCACACCCATGGTGCCAGTCATCAAAAAGTCTGGAGGTGTTAAGATCTGCACCGACTTCAAACGTCTGAATCAGAGCGTGAAGCGTGAACGTTATATGCTGCCCATGCTTGAAGATCTCCTCCATAAGCTGAAAGGATCGGCAGTGTACAGCAAACTTGACGCCACTAGCGGATTTCATCAGATACCGCTAGATCCAGCGACAGCAAAGCTGACGACGTTCATCACCCCATTCGGAAGATTCTTCTACCACAGAATGCCCTTCGTTATCTCTTCAGCCCCAGAAATCTTCCAACGCACGATGGAGTCCGTACTCCAAGGCCAGCCAAATGTCCTGTGCTAACTTCGACGATATCCTGGTGTTCAGCAAGAACCATGAAGAGCATGAGCGACACCTTCAAGAGACCTTGGAGAAGCTCTCCAATACAGGCGTCAAGCTCAACAAATGAAAATGTGAGCTGCGTGAAGAAGAGATCGAGTTCCTGGGATATCGAATCAGCAAGGACGGAGTTCGACCTGACCCAGGCAAAATCAATGCTATTTTGAACATGGCAGAGCCGACCAACATCACTGAACTGCGCAGAGTCCTGGGCATGACCAACTTCCTGGGAAAGCATATCCTGCATCTGTCTAGCGTGACACGTCCCATGACTGAGCTGCTTGAAAAGAACAAAGCATGGCTCTGGGGTGCAGCGCAAGCCAAAGCCTTCAAGAGAGTCAAAGAACTGGTCACATCAATGCCGACCCTGGCTTTCTACGACCCCAGCAAGCCAACAACAGTGAGCTCCGATGCCAGTTGCTACGGACTGGGAGCTGTTTTGCTTCAAGATCACCCAGAAGGCGCAAGACCAGTAGTGTACTGTTCACGCACTCTCACCGCTGCTGAAAAGAGATACGCCCAAATCGAGAAAGAGCTACCTGCAGCAGTTTGGGCATGCGACAAATTTCACCGCTATCTTGTAGGACTGGAGAGCTTCAAACAAGAGACAGATCATAAGCCTCTGGTACCGCTGGTGAACACTAAGGACCTCTCAGAGACACCTATCAGGTGCCAAAGAATGCTGATGCGCCTGATTCGCTTCAACGCCAAAGCACACGACACACCCAGCAAGCAGATGGAGGTAGCCGACACGCTGTCAAGAAGTCCCGTCGACGAAGGTCAATCCGACACACTTCAAGATGCCATTGAAGCTCACATGAATTCCATGAAAGCCTCGTGGCCAACATCGGACAACTTCCTGGAGCAGCTGAGCAAAGCGACGCAGGAAGACGTGAACCTGAAAACAGCGTTGGACTACACTCAGAAGGGGTGGCCTTGCTACAAACAAGATGTGCACCTCGCCGCTAGAGACTATTTTGCCATCCAGGGAGAACTGAGCTCCTGGAATGGCATCCTGTTGAAAGGTGACAGACTGGTCATACCCCACCCACTGCGAAAGAAGATTCTAGAACAGATACACCAAGGCATTGTGAAGTGTCGTGAACGTGCACGAGAGTCAGTGTGGTGGCCGAAGATCAGCCATGACATCAAGGACCGAGTATCCTCATGCAGGATATGCCTGGAGAAACAGCCGACTGAACAACCCTTTCAACGAGTAGGCGTAGACATCTGTGAAAGCAGGGGAGACCACTACTTAGTCCTCACCGACTACTACTCCTGCTTCATCGAGATCGCCTACCTACCAAAACTAACTTCGCAGGTCGTCATCTGCAAAATGAAGAACATTTTCAGCAGGCACGGAATACCAGAGACAGTTGTGTCAAATAACGGGTCCCAGTTCGCGTCTATGGAATTTTGCGCATTTGCAGAGCAGTGGAATTTCGGCACGTGACCTCCAGCCCCCATTTCCCCCAATCCAATGGACAGGCTGAGAGCGCTGTGAAAGTAGCCAAGGCGATCCTGTCTCAACCAGATCCCATGATGGCCCTTCTCGTCCACCGCTCCACCCCAATTCCCTCCCTTGGCCTCAGTCCCGTTGAGATGGCGTTTGGCAGAAAACTACGCACCACTCTCCCCGTTCTGCCCAAAACGCTGATCCCTCGCACTGTATCCCCTGCTAAAGTGTGAACCAGAGACAATGCTGCCAAAGTCAAAATGAAGAACTATTTTGACAAGCACAACAGCGTTAGCCCCCTTCCTGAACTCCACCCGGGCGACACAGTCTTTCTGAAGAAGGACTCAGAGAAGAAGTGGACGCAGCCGGCAGAAGTCATCAAGCAGATCGCACTGCGGTCGTACCTTCTCCAGACGGAGGGAGGTAACCAGCTGAGGCGTAATCGCAAGCAGATTATGCCCCGTCCGCCCGCAGCCCACCCTGGTGATGAGGGCGACCCGACGACTGCAGTCCCTGCTGACATCCAGCCTGCGGCCGTTGCCACGGCCTGCCCCGGTCAACCCTGATCCAGACCAGCCGAGGCCCGCTTCACCTCCTGTGGGCCCACCGTCAAAATTTTTATAAAAAACAAACAATTTTGAGTTTTGTTCAGTTAAGAAGAAAAAAAAGAGAAAAGAAAAAAGTGCCTTTTAGTTAATTGTTTTGGTTTTACTTTTAGAACAGAAGAGTTTCAAGATTTTAATCTAAAAAGCCCCAAAGTATAATTATTTTTATAATTACCTTGATTTCAACTGAAATATTTTAATTGTGGTAAAGGTTTTTATGCTAAAATAAAATAGGGAGAGAGACAGAGAGAATATGAACACTATATGAAAACAATATACAATGGACAGTAAAAGTGTACTGAATTTTTTTTTCTTTGCAAAAGAAAATGTTCTTTTAGTTTTAGCAAGCAGAATTTTACTTTATAATTTTGAGATTTGGTATAAGGTGAATTACTAAAAAATTAATTTGAAAAGAAATCGGGTTAAAGATTTTATTGGTAAAAATCTTGGATGGAAATTCAGTTTAACGTCGCGTATCGGCTTTCACCATGAACAAACCAACCAGGGTATAAACAAAAATGTATGTTCCTGAATCACTGTCTTAGTACTACTCTTAGCCAAAAGGCCGAGAAGCGATCAGAATTTATTTTTAAAAATCTTGGGGGGAGGTGTTTGGCAATCTCTAAAGCCACTAATAGTTAAAGGGAAGCTACCCTGTTAAATGACTTTCATTTATTGGGCATGATTGTAGCCCTTTGTTTTGTACTTCCTCTTCCGTCTTGGCTAGATTATATACATGGCTGAACGAACACCACGTGCTTGTATGAAGCCCTACAAAGTATGAAAGAATGCATCCAGGCTCACCATGTTTTATTAAAAAAATGTGAATGGATTGGCCTGCGAAAGCTGCAATGCCTTCAAACCCCTACCTTCCAGCAGTAGAAGACAGAACCACAACATGCAATTTCAACGTATTGGTATATCTGCAAGAACCGACTGCCGCAACAACTCCTTCTTTCCCAAAACCATTCGCGACTGGAACGCCTTGCTACCAGAAACTGTCCAGTCCCCCACACTCAGCTCCTTCACCTCGAAGGTGCTGAAGCTCCCTGCAAAAAGACTTCTTCTCCCCCCCCCCCCCCCCCCCCCCCCCCCCCCCCCCCCCCCCCCGTGTGGGTGGGTGTTCTCGGACTAGCCACCTGGGCTGGAATGCCCAGCCTTGCATGCCCTCATATCTATCTAGCTTTTGTATTTCCCGCACAGCCTAAATTCTTTGAACCCCAGTACATGTCAATAACTGCCGGTTACGGCAGGTGGACATTACCAGAAGAAGAAGAAGCCTTAAAAAAATATTTTAAAAAGCTGTAAATAGTGTAACTCCCTCCCCCAACCCTCGAGCTGGATCTGGTTTCGGTAGGTCGCAAATGCGGCTTATTTCTAGTTCTAATGATAAATCCCTGCTCCCTCCCCCAACCCCCATCATCCTCCCTCCATTCTTCCAAACTTCCCTTCCCAGCCCCCCCCCCCCCCCCCCCCCCCCAACCACCACCATCCTATTCCTTGGCCTTGCTAAGTACCTCACCCCCTTTTTTGTCCAATCCCCCATCCTCTGCATTCTCCCTACTACCAACCAAGAGGCCTTTAAAAAAACTTCCAGTACACTTTCTTCGCAGAACCCTTATTCAGTTATTGTCGTCATAATCTTCAAACCGATGCTGAAGCGTTCAGTGAAGGGGGACGTCATAAACTGATAGGCCAAAGCCTGATATTGATAAGGAAGATCAAAGAAACTTCAAGTTCATGCTGATGTTCGCTACAAGTACAAGCCTAAATGTTCACAACACCAGCTATCACAGAAGGGGGGAAATAATATATGAAGCATATATTATACTCACAATGACGAGTTTTGACAGGCCTATTTGACTGAATTGGTTCCACACCTTTCTGCTCCTACTTTCTAACTCGCACTTCGAAGCAGGCGGCATCGGTGTGTGAGCGCATGCGCAGAACTTAAACTTGCTGTTATGATAAATAAGTACCTGTCATTAAATATATACCTCTCGCATGCGAACTGTACCCATCTAACCCTAACCCTATCCCTAACCCTAACCCTATCCCTAACCACGGAAAGAACCAAGAAATAGAGCAGAAGGGTGTAAATCTACATATTTGCCGAGAAATCGATGTACAAATCCATGCACTTAGTTTCGTAAAATTCACAATGGCGGATAAACAAACGATTCTGATTGGCTACGCTAGGACTACTTCCGGCTAGGACTACTTATCTCATAGAGGTAAAAATACACCGCCACACCGGCCTCATAATCATCTAATTTTGTCGTCTGCGAGGGAGGCTGGCAAAGCTGTGCGTGGAGACAGATTTTGCTTGAATTTGGCTGATTTCATTTATGTCTGAAGATGAAGAAAGGAAGAGTTGATTCGACTTTAACCACAGCACCTGTGGTAACATGCATGAAAACTTTAATGATGGTGTTCAACTTGAACTTTATATTTTGGGTTCTTTGTGAACTCACCAGCCATTTTCAAAATTTTGCATGAGCGGCACTTTCAGTTTCAGTTTGACCCGTGCACATCTATTTTTTATTTAGTCTTTTAATTTACTAACAACTTTACTTGTACTCATCGGACGAAGGTAAGTAAGTGATTACTTTTCTATCTGAAAATGACGCGAGGCAAAGACAGGAAAAGTTCTCAGAAAGAGGGGGGAGCTAGCCAGAGTATGGAAAAAATGAAAAAGTTCCAGTGTCAGCTATGCGAAAGTGCAGTAGCAGACGGGGACGAAGGGGTTCAGTGCCAGCACTGTGACAACTGGTATCACAAGAATTGTGAAAAAATCAGTGACAAGGAGTACGCAGTTCTTGGCCAGGGGAGGGTAAATATCCAGTGGGTCTGTACATCATGCTGTAAGGCAGAAAAAGGAAAGACAGACAAACTAGAGACAAAGATTGACCAGCTGACTGCTCTCATCCGTACAATGACTGACAGACTCCTACAAATAGAGCTAGGCCAACACAGTTCAGGGGAGGCTCTTGACAAAAAGATAGAGAAGGCAGTGGAAGACAAACTAGCCGAGGCTCTGGATGAAAGAAGGGAGAGAGAAAAAAGAAAAGAAAACCTGATTATAGTGAACGTGCCAGAGAGCACTAAACCCACAGCGGATGAAAAGAAAAAAGATGACATAGACACGGCTAAAAACCTGTTCACCAGGGTCTGCCCGGATCTAGCTGATCTGGAAATATCAGAGCCTGTGAGGCTCGGCAGACCAGGGGGCAACAGACCTCGAATGTTGAGAGTGAAAGTCAGCTCAGAGGAAGCAAAAACAAGGATTGCTAGGAACGCATACCAACTAAACAAGGGAGTGGCTGAAGCAAAAGACAGAGTCTTTATCAACCCAGACTACACTCCTCTGGAGAGAGAAAAACAAAAGACACTCAGAGACGAACTGAAAAAACGAAGGGCAGAAGAGGGTACCGATCTTGTGATCAGAAACGGGATGATAGTGGCAAGACCCGGAGGGAGAGACTCAGGGGAGGGGCACAAAGAGTGACTGGATAGAGAAAGCAAAACAGATGTACATAGTTTTAATGGTGTGAGTCTTAAGAGTTGTTTTAGAGGGAGTTTTAAAGATGGATTAAACAAGGATGGAGTAGGATTTAAGGTTCTGTATACTAATGCTGATGGTTTGACAAATAAGAAAAATGAATTGCTTTTTCAGATTGATGAACTAGAACCAAAAATTATTGCTATTACAGAGACCATTCCTAAAAACGTTAAAGAGTTTGTACCTTCAGAATACAGCCTGGAAAATTTTAACATGTTTCACAACGAAAATCCTAGCCGGGGAGTAGCCTTATATTTTGATAAAACATTACATGCGCAAGAATGCACTACACTAAATAAGTGCACATTCCAAGAGTCAGTCTGGTGCCAGTTCCAAACTAAGGATAAAGAAAAAATTCTTGTTGGTTGCATTTATAAAAGTCCCAACACCAATGAGGAAAATCTTCAAAAACTCTACAAACTTATAGGAAAAGCCGAAATTCAGAAATATGATAAAGTTTTAATCATGGGTGATTTTAACTTTCCAAATATAGATTGGGAAGGGCATTGGACAAATGATAAAGATAATGATTTTATGGAAATTTTAAGGGATGCCTTGTTATTTCAAACAGTAACAGAGCCCACAAGGACAAGGGAAGGACAAAAAGAGAATGTTCTTGATCTGATTTTAGTTAACGACACTCAAATAGTATCAGACATTACACACTCTTGCCCCCTAGGCAAGAGTGACCACCAAGTGCTAACCTTCTCCCTGTATGCTAGTGTTCACAACACAGATCCCTCCAAACAAACAACAGCATATAATTTGAAAAAAGGGAATTATACACAAATGAGACAGAATCTTGCTGATCAGAGTTGGGATCACTTGCATGACTTGAGTGTCGAGGAATGTTGGCAGGACATTAAAGGGAAAATACACCTCTCAATGGATAAAAACATAACAAAGAGTAGAGGTATTAATAATATGAAGAAAAAACATAGACCTTACTGGATGTCACTAACATTAAGAGGAAAGGTGAAAAAGAAAAAGATTATATAGAAAATATTTAGAGAATGGGAAATTAAAAGCTGGTAAACGTTACAGGGACTATATAGAAGCAAGAAATCATTGCTGTAAAAAACTGAGGAGTGAAACAAAGGAACATGAAAGAGAAATAGCCAAAAACTGTAAGCTAAATCCGAAGATGTTTTGGAAATATATAAACTCTAAACTCAAACTGTGTTCTGGGGTTAGCTCTCTGAAGGATAAGCAAGATAATATTGTCACCGATGATCAGCACAAAGCTAATGTTTTGAACGAGTTTTTTGCTAGCGTATTTACAAAGGAAAATACAGACAACTTACCACAAACTGCTAATGAGGCCCCTGCATATAGTGCAGACATTGTTATAACAGTAGAAGCTGTGAAGAATAAACTGAAAAATGTGGATGTGAACAAGGCTCAGGGGCCAGACAAGATCCCAGCCAGAGTGCTCAAAGAGCTACATCAGGAACTAGCAATTCCTCTAACAATTTTATATAATAAAAGTTTAGAATTTGGGGAACTCCCATCAGATTGGAAAACAGCAGAGGTCATTGCAATCTTCAAAAAGGGTACAGGAACTGACCCAGGTAACTATAGACCAGTGAGCCTGACGTGCATATTATGTAAGATTTTAGAACAGTTTGTACGGGACGCTGTTGTTAAACATATGGTAGATTTTAATCTGTTCACAGAATGTCAACATGGGTTCAGGACAGGGCGTTCTTGTATGACCCAGTTGTTAGATGTGATGGACGATTTAACCCAACTTTTAGAGGACAAAGAGGCATTTGATATTATTTACTTAGATTTTAGAAAGGCCTTTGATTCTGTGCCGCACGAAAGGCTACTTCTTAAACTGGAAGCTTACGGGATAACAGGAAACATATTAACGTGGGTTAAAAACTTTCTGAAGGGAAGATCTCAAAGAGTGCGGGTGGGAACAAAACAGTCTTCTAACACCGATGTTTTAAGTGGTATTCCCCAGGGTAGCATCCTGGGCCCAGTACTTTTTACAGTTTTTATAAATGATCTCCCAGAAGACATACAAAGTGCATGTAAGATATTTGCAGATGATACTAAGGTGTATAATCGTTCCCAAAATTCAGATGTACTGCAAAACGATATTAACAGATTCATAGAATGGTCAGAGAAGTGGAATTTATATTTTAACGCAGGAAAATGCAAGGTTATGCACGCGGGGTACAATAATCCAAGTAAAGCATATGAAATTACTCATGGCTCATCTAAGCATGTTTTAGATACTTGTACAGAGGAGAAGGACCTAGGGGTTATATTTGATTCAAAACTCAAATTTGATAAGCACATCACAACAGCGATAAATAAAGCCAGTAGGATGCTGGGCTTGATCAGAAGGAGTTTTAAAAACTTAAATAAAGAGGTGTTCATAAATCTTTACAAATGTTTAATACGGCCTCATCTTGAGTATGGCAATATAATTTGGAATCCCTTTCTTAAACGACAGTCCAGTGCAATTGAGAAGGTACAGAGGAGAGCAACCAAACTGATAAAATCCATGAAAAATTTGGATTATGAGGACAGGCTAAGTAAATTAGACTTGCCATCTTTAAAATACAGAAGACTAAGGGGAGATTTGATAAATGCTTACAAGATTCTTCAAGGCACTGACAATACTAACAAAGGCTTGTTTCACTTGTCTAACGAAATTAGAACCCGTAATAGTGAACTTAAGATCCTAACCAGGTACAGCAGAACTAACATTAGAAAAAACTTTTTTTCTAACAGAGTCACCCAATATTGGAACAACCTCCCTGCACATACTAAACTGGCCTCAGATACTAACAAATTCAAAAACCTCCTAGACAGTGATCCAAAAATTGCCCTGTTAAAGTACATCCATGATTAGTGCATCAATATGGATGCTAAAAACCGCCACAGCAATTGCCAAACTAACCAAAAGGAAGGACGCATTGAGAGGCTGCAAGGCCTGGTCGTCCAAATACCTGACCTGACCTGACCTAAGAATGGCTCATTCTGAGTGATTGTGATTCTCAGACTCACTGACAGACTGACTGAGTCTGAGCAGTGAGTGTGCGAGTCAATAATATGTTAGCTAAGAGTAGGCCTTGATACTAGGGTCAGTAGGGATGGAACTGAAATCCTAAATTGATTTGAGTTTGCTATAGTCAAGACTGATAAAAATATATATATTTCTGAATATTGATTGATATTTATCTGATTATGTTTACCACTAGACAGTAGTAGTACTTGGAGTACTAACAGGTCTGCGCGTTTGTTGGGTACGTGCATACCCCCCCCCCCCCCCCCCCCCCCCCTTGAAATCGTAGAGATGGTAGAATCACACCATGCTTGCTTTGACGGGTACGCAACACGTACCCCTTGGTACTATAGTATTAATCAGTAATGAAATTCCTGGATTACTTCTTCTCTGGTGGTGACCAACTTCTTTATATAGAACTTTAGATCGAAGTGAACGTTCACAGTTTCGATTAGGCCACACACAAAAAGGACAAAGAGGTGGATTTTTTTCAATATCAACAAAAACTGAGTGTGCGACAGACCGAGACAAATAATTAAACAAAATGAAAGATGGGACAGGAAAGCCTTACGGCTATGTTTTGAGTCCCAAAATCCTAATCCTAATCCTCCTGATGAAGGTGGCTGATTGACAAGAAAAAGAAGAAGAGACCAAAAAAAAAGTCAACGGAATGATATATTGTCTGGAAATGGACTTGGGGGTGGGAGGGGGCTGGTTGCTGGATGGTTTAGAAGATCAGGCTGGAGGCTGAGAGTACTGCTGGAGCAGGCCCTCGTCCAGGAGCTGTGGTGGTGTAGTCTGGACTCAAAAGATGCCATGGATGGTGCTGCTACAATTTCAGGCAGTTGATTCCACTCTGGAATAGTGTGAGGGAAGAAAGTTTCCTGTCTGTGCTGGGTCCTGTATGATCGCATGTCATATACTGATATAGGCCTGTGAATTCATCGGCCATCTACTTTTCTTTTGGGAATTTGGTGTTGGGGCTTACAAGTCTCATTTCATTCTTGAAGAGGCCACTCTTTAACTTATTTATTTTATACTTTACAGTAAGACTAATGATACTGTCTGTTACTTGTTAGTATTCTGAAGTATTTAGGGAAAAGTAATCCAGGGGTTGAATTTCATTTGGCGTCTTTGGAATTTGGATGTTTTCAATTTGTAATCCAACTTGCCATCATGCTTAATAAACTGTGACAGCTTTTTAGGTTTTTTTTCACCATTTCATATTTATTTATTTTTTCCTCATCCGATTTTGTCTTTTTTTTTATAGTTTATGAATCTTTTATAGAACTACTACATCCCTCTTTCAGCTTCATCCACAACTTTTCAATTTATTTACCTTTCAAGTCTTGTTTGAGTGTTGTTTCCCTAAAGCCGTAGTCATTTGTCTATCTCTTCGACATATCAGTTCATGAAATTACTTGAGTGCTACTTTGCCTAAAAAAATATTTTTCGGGGGGTTGGGTGGGTTTGTTGCTTTTTTAGGGGGGGGGGGGGGGGGGGGTAGCAGTGGCCTCTAGATGAATATCACTGTTAGTTGTTTTATTTTTAATTAGGAGCAACCCCTTTTTCTCGCCTTCCCATATTTCGTCCCTAATGCCACTTGTCACTGACAATGTCATGCCTTAGCTTTGCACTTAGCGTCAAATCCCTTTAAAATAGCATTTTCCCTTCAGCTTCAGGGCGAGGTATTGCCTCCTTCACCCCGGGGCCCAACACAGATGCTGGTAACAGGTGTGTACCCCGCTGAGGTCTAAGTAGCTGTGCGGCCCCTGGACTCATAATCATGTTTTAGGTTTTGCAGTATTTTGTAGAACTAGAAGCACTCATAAAAATGCAATGTGTAACCATGGTAAATGTCAAACTGTGAGTGTGACCCATAATGATAGTGACGATAATGTTTCTGATTGTATCCATTTCATTAGCAAAATATCATGTTAGTACTCTTGGTCTCTAGGGACTTGGTGGAAGTTGTTATCTCTACAAATGTCAATCCCCCGAGAACAGAAAAAGACAGGGTAAATCAATGCCATGAGGATGTTTTGCAATACAGTAATCCATGCCACTTTCACAGAGTAATTCAAGGTTTACTTTTGCTTACAAATTAATGCAACAGTGTTACTGTTACTGTTATGCATATTTTATTGTGCTGCAAATACCATGTTTTTTAGACTGTAAGCTGCACCTTTTTTATATAAGGCGCACACCCCCCCCCCCCCCCCCCCCCCCCCCCCCCCCCCCCAGAATTTCAGATTTTGTTATTATATTTTCTTACTATTTTATGTCATATTATAATGTGCAGGGGACTGAGTCTGGGGGGAAATATGGTACTTGTTGCGTGGTACTGTTCAAGGGTTTGCCCTTATTATTTTCATTTTCGCTGATCCTTCTTCCTTTCATCACCCAGTCCCTCTTCCCCTACCTTTCATCATTATTACCCTCACTACTTCAAGTGCAAGGCGTATTTTGTGGCAAGTACATGTTTGCTGTTGCGTATTTAACTTAGTAAGAAACATTGTTTAGATTATATTTATTGAATGTCTTTTTCTTCAACTGTTAGTTTATCTGGGCATTTGTTGCTAAACAAAATGATGAAGTAAAAATGTACTTTAGTCTTCCCCTTCATGTTTGCAACCCTCAATCTAAAATCCTAGGCTGATCCTAACCCTATCCTTTCATTTCCTAAATGACAGAATGTTGCTTCTGTTATATTAGTAACACTGATTCTCTTTTAGTATGTCTCAACTTAACATAGAATGTAAATATTAACGAACGATTACCGCCCTGTTGCCTTAACGTCTATTGCCATGAAATGTTTTGAAAAGATCGTCCTTCATCGCCTTCTTTCTTTTACTAACCTACTCCTTGACCCCTTTCAGTTTGCCTACAAACGGTGTAGAGGAACAGACGATGCCTTACTGACCCTTCTTCACAATGCCTTTCTTCACTTAAATACCCCCAACTCTTTTGTTCGTATTTTATTCATCGATTTCTCCTCTGCCTTCAATACAATACAGCCCCATTTACTGGCCCAGAAACTACTAGACCTGAATGTTAACCCCAAGCTCATTCTCTGGATAACCAATTTCCTACGCAATAGAACTCAGTCTGTCCGCTTTCAATCTGCAATCTCCTCAGAACGTTCGACTTCTACAGGTGCCCCCCAAGGAACAGTTTTGTCCCCAGTTCTTTTTACATTGTACACAAACGACTGTAGAGGCACTGAAGAAACACCTGTCATTAAATACTCAGATGATTCTGCCATCGAAGATTTGTCAAACTCTGATTCTGTGTACTTCAGTGAAGTCAAAAGGTTTTGTTCATGGTGCAAAGATAATTATCTGGATTTAAATGTTGTTAAAACAAAAGAACTGCTTGTAGATTTTCGTAGAAACCCAGTGCCAGTGCCACATTTGGAAATTGATGGTGAAACGGTTGAAAGAATTGATGAGTACAAATACCTAGGCACAGTTTTAGACAAGAAACTTACTTTTGATAAACACATTGAGCATATACATAAGAAGAGTCAGTCCAGGATCTTTTGTTTACAGAGGCTAAGGAATATTGGTGTCTGTTCAGATATTCTTCAAACCTACTACCGATGTTGCATTGAATCTGTTCTTACTGTGTCATTTATCTGTTGGTATGGAAGCTTGAGTGTAAAAAGTAAGCGTGTGTTGAGTGATATGGTGAATGTGTGCAGTAAAGTTGTGGGTGCAAGGCAGAGTGGTATGCAAGAGTTGTATGACAGACAAGTAGTCAAGAAAGCCAGGAAAATTCTTAATGATAACAGTCATGTTCTGGCAAAATACTATGAAGTATTACCATCGGGCCGTCGATACAGAACTCTAAAACTGAAAATAAGAGCACAGAAAACTTTCTTACCAAGATCAATTCATCTGTTGAACTCTTAATGCACTGCATTGAGTGATTGTTTTGCTGAGCAGCCTGTCCATCTCCTTGGGATTGAATTTGTATTCGTATTCGTCCAGTTTGTTAACTACAATATTGCAGTGTTATTAGTTATTAGTTTATATTCTTTAATTGTTGATAAATGTGTTTTTTGTTGTTGTTGTTTTTGTTGTTGTTGATAAATGTGTTTATTGTTGCTGTTTTTCTTATGTGCACCTGGCTGCAATTTCTCAGTTATGAGATAATAAAGATGATTTGATTTGATTTGATTGATATTTGAAACAAAAAAGAGGTTTCCAAAAAAATATATTGTAATTTTTGCCAATCAGCTCAATATTGATTTTCGTTTGAATAGCACCATGAATTGAAATAAACTGTGCAATCAAAAGATAAGCATTAAAAAATATTCTATCTAAGTATCGTCTCTGAAGGGATTTTCATATCAATTATGGAAGAGACTGGCATCGATCCAAAAGTGGTTACATACAATGCCAAGTGGCCTAAAGTAAAGCCAGGTCTGATGAGCCTCCCATTGTGCTCTGATAAATCAATATCCGTTTTGCCACACAAGCACTGGTAGCTAAAATCTGGCTCAGAGCTGGTAATATTTACTGTGTGTGTGTGTGTGTAGATGTCTAACTTCAAGTGTAGACATGTAAATATGTATCGCTGTATGTGTTGCTGTATGTGTCACTGTATGTTTGTGTGTGACTCACTGACTGTCAAGTCAAGTGAAGTCAAAGTGATCTTTCATGACAATGAAAACATAAGCTTGAACAGCTTTTTTTTTACATATGTGTGTGTGTGTGTGTGCGCGCAGACCTTTGTGTGGCATGTGTGTGTGTCTAAGAATGCTTCTAGCTTGTTACGCAATTGTAACGCCGGAGGAGGAGTGTGTGATTTGAAATACCTGTAGAGGTAGCATTTGTCAGGATGCAACACCGAGCGGCACACACACTCCACACTCAAGCAATCACACCACTTTAGCCGCAGGACAAAACAACACAACATCATCAAGGAGACCAAACACCAAGAATGAATGCCAGTATTTTATTTTGTCCATGCAAAGAGTATGCGGGGTTCTTTTCGGCCAGTATAGCCACCAGAACAAGAAGGCATGCAACAACAACTTTCCATCTATGGGTACATGAAACACCAAGTCTAATCAGGTATCTACATGGGGTCTTCGCCTAAGGCAAAAGAAAAGAAAAGGGGAACAGTAGAGAGAAAGAGGCGAATAGAGAAACCTAGATGCCGAAAGAGACAGTTTTCACCATATGCGGCGAGCCAAAGGGAAAGACAGAGTATTCACCAAATACGGCGAGTAAAAGGGGAATATAGAGTTTTCACCATATGCGGCGAGCCAAAGGGAAAGACAGAGTTTTCACTGGATGCGGCGAGTAAAAGGGGAATACAGATTTCGCCATATGCGATGAGGTAAGGCAGAAGAGAGCAGACAGATTTCGCCATATGCGACGAGGTAAGGCAGAAGAGAGCAGACAGATTTCGTCATATGCGACGAGGTAAGGCAGAAGAGAGCAGACAGATTTCGCCATATGCGACGAGGTAAGGCAGAAGAGAGCAGACAGATTTCGCCATATGCGACGAGGTAAGGCAGAAGAGAGCAGACAGATTTCGCCATATGCGACGAGGTAAGGCAGAAGAGAGCAGACAGATTTCGTCATATGCGACGAGGTAAGGCAGAAGAAAGCAGACAGATTTCGTCATATGCGACGAGGTAAGGCAGAAGAGAGCAGACAGATTTCGTCATATGCGACGAGGTAAGGCAGAAGAAAGTAGACAGATGAGGATTTAAGGCAGAAGATACCCCCTAAGAATCAACCAAAACATAAACCAAACTAACATCATGTAAAAGAACAACAAACAAAAATGCCCTAAGTACAGAGGAGCTCATTCCAAAAATATGAGCCCAAACCATCATCAAGTAAAAGAATAACAAGAATATGTGAGCTCATTCCCGTAACATGAGCCAAAAACTAAAACCAGGCCAAAGAGCAACAAAAGTCCATGTACAAGAAAAGCTCACCTCTCAAAAACAACGTGAGCCAGAATCATCAGGCAAAATAACAACACAATCCTATGTAAAAAAAACTCACCTCTGTCACAGGTGCGACATATCCAACAAAACACAGGTTTCCCCTAGCCCCAAAGAATCAAACTTGTAAACTTTGAGCTTTCTGTAGCCAGCCCTCTTACAATCGAAAACCCACAAAGTACCACAACTCTCAACTAACAACACAAATACTTCAACTACCCAAAAACCTCAAGCCTCTAGCCTAGTTAAAAATCTTCTACAGTTCCAAAGAGTGTGCTACTGCAGCACTGCAAGATGGGCACTTCGGCAGCGCGAGAAAGCGTGCCTAAGCACCCCTTCTGAGGATTCCCAGAAAGGCATCATCTCTGGAACGCCCAATCTAATAACAGAACATAAACTTTCCATCTGCCACCGGACATTTCCAGAAAGGCTGACGATAACATCACCCCAGCAGTAAAGTGTGAAGAGATATGGAGGCAGGAGGGTAAAAAGGTAAGGACATGGGGAAGGGGGGAAGGAACCACAAAACTTGAACCTGTGGGAAAGTTTTGGCTCTGCCAACTCTAAGACAGGAATACCATATACTAAGATGAAAAGAGAACAGAGAGACAAACAAGAGCCACGGACAGAGAGACGGGGATTTATAAATAAAAGGAATATGTAAGATGAAGAAGGAGAAGGGGAGACGGTCAGAATGAAAGGGAAATAATAGTATGCATAAAAGAAGAAGGGAAAGAAGAAGAAAGAGAGAGAGGAAAATAAGAACAAAGTAGAAAGATGAAGAAAGTAAGAAATAAGCAAACAGATAGTTGAACAGTAGCAGAGATAAGACACAGAGAGAGAGGAAGGGAGAGAGAGAGAGAGGGTGTATGAAACAAACAAAAATAAGAGAAAGAAAGACAGAGACAGAGGGTAAGTAAGTAAAAAGAAGCAGGAAAGCAAATAAAAATACAGCCAGTAAGTAAAATATATTAGAAAGTTTATAAAGAGGAAAATAAATAGAAAACAAAACATACAAAGAAAATAAGTGGTAAATAAAGGAGGAGGGAAAAGAGGAGAAAGCGGCATAAGAGAGGTGAGTAAAGATAAGGAGAAGAGAAAGATCAGACAGACAGACAGACTGAGCAGGAGGGACTGGAAGTATTAAAGAACGTCCAACCAATGTAAGCTTTTGCCAGAATGGGAGACCCGGTCAGCGATACCACAAAGCCATCTGGAAAGAATCTGACCTTCAGAAAAAGGAGTGGGGGGATCTCTTCCGGTACTCCAGAGTCGTGGGAAAGTTATCACAAAGGGAGAGAAGGCGAGAGAGAGAGAGAGAGAGAGAGAGAGAGAGCAGAAAAAGAGACCAACCCAGTAAGGAGAATGTGTTGGAAAACAAACAAACAAACAAAACAAGAGGGAGAGGGAATGATAACAAATGAAAAGGGGCAGGGAAAGGGAAGGTAGGCAGAGAAGGGGATAGAAGAAAAGTAGACAGACACAAAGAGAGAAGGAGAATCAGCCAGACAGTCAGACAGAGCAGGAAGGACTGCAAGAAACTTTAAGGTACATCCCGGTCAAAAGAGAATTCGGTCAATGAAGCTCCACTCAAGGTCACACTACCACCGGTCACAGTGTCAACAACACAACAAAACATATAGAGGAAACTCCAGCAGTCCTAACCTCCGGGAGCAAGAAAATAAATAAAAACTTAGCGGAAAAAAGGGGGGGAAAAAGAGAAGGAAAATTCCTAACTTTAAGCAGCAACCAAATAGCAAAAATCAGAGAAAGAAAAAGGAGGATCAAACTTTACAAACTTCATATTAAACGAATATAAATTAGGCTGAATTTATCCTTACATTAGGCTCCCATGTTCTGAAAGAGAGAGGGAGAGACAGAAAAAGAAAGAAAAGAAAAGGGAAAGAAGAAAAGGAATAACAAGAAGAAAATGGGAGAGCGAGGAAAAGGGAACAAATGGAAGGAGGAACTATAGCAAAGGTAAGAAAGAATTTGGCAGACAGACGGACTGACAGAGAAAGAAGAGCTGTTAAACAGCGTAAAGTACACACTCATTTATAAGAGGGAGGGAAAGATGCAAGCATATCCCGCCCTCGCAGATTTCAGTCACCTGCACTCAACAATAAACTAACTAAGCTTAACGGAGGAGGGAGAGGAAGAAATAGGAGGGTGAAGGAAAGGGGAAATGATGAGAAACCTCAATAAGCAATAAGAAGAGAAAGGTCACTAATATTGCTTTAAAAAAAAGAAGAAAAAAAAGTCAAACTCGAGCACAGAATTCTGGTTCTCACAAAATAATACGGTCAAGGCTCAGCTGCCTACAATAAACTGACTGACCTGCATCGCAGGGAAATCAAAATCAAAAAGAAAAAGAAGAAGAAGAAGTGAGAGGAAGAAGAGAGAGAGAGAGAGAGAGGAAGAAGAAGAAAAAGAAGATGGGGAGTTGAACACAAAAAAAACAGTTTTCTTTACACCACCCCCTCTCCCCACAAAAGCTTGTCCTCAAGCTGAAGAAAAGGGGAGGAAGGGGGAGAGAGGAGAAAAACAAATTAAATATCAGTTTGCAAGTCCCCCAAATCGTACAAACCAAAAATACAACTATAACTTCTTCCAAAGTAATATAACAAAAAGCCATTGACAACATATCTTAGCGACCTCACCACAATTACAAAAATACAAAACCAATTAGCATATGGAAGCTGAACAACCCCTTTTAGCAATATACCATTTGTTTCACCACAACAATTTCCAAAAGCTCACCATTACAAACTTGGGGTGGTCAAAAAAAACCATCCACTTTACTACTATACTACTAACACACGTCAATACCAAAAACCCAAATAACAGTAAATAACAATTACAGTTCTTTCAAAAATGCCACACAAAAAAACCTCATTATAAAGCAAACAAAGGACCCCAAATCAAGTACTTCAAATTTGACAACACCATTATTGTAATGTCCTATACAATTAAAAAAATATATATAAAAAATTAAACTTTTCAAGCAAAACTAACACTTCATTCTTAAAACAAAATATTTGAAAATAACATCCCATTTTGCCATTTCCCTTACTTTAATAACTTTAAATCATGCATTAGTAGCAACAACAAAAAAAAATTAAAATTTTGTTTCTTTTTAAACAAATCTCTTCATTATGTTCAACAAACAAAAAACAACAACAAAAAAACAAAATTCAGAAAGTCATAGCATCCAACACTCTTAGTGGATGTGTGTTGCATAGCGAAAAATCGTAAGTATGAACACATCCAAAAGTATCCACCAAGGGCGGTTACACAAAAATTAGTATCTAATAACTAAAACAACAACAAAATAATTACTGTCAAGTATAATGAAAAACACCCAAAAGTAACCAAGTACTTACTATTCGGCCAAAGCCTGGAGGAAAGAAAAAAAATTGCACACTTTACACAACCCCCCGCCAAATTTAAAAAAAAAAAACACAAAAAACATGGTGTGTTTTTTTTTTAAATCACAAAAACCACACACACAAAAAACAACCTAGAAAGGACTAACAAAACAAAAACAAAAAAATATATATATATATTAATAATTCCTACAAACAAACCTACAAACCAATTAAAAAAAACCTGTACTCCATACAACATATTTCTCCATCTGTCATCAACATAAATCCCCCCACTAATTCCAGTCTTAGCCAAACACTGCACCACTCAGTATGGACACCTAAACCTCTGTGTCCAGTACTGTCTAAACATACACCACATCTAAACTAAACCTACTAACCTTCCTTTGCAAATCTACAAAACTAAAAGCCCATTGCCATCTGCTGGCATACAACTTTCAGTACCCATAAAAATAACTTTAATAAAACCTACTAACCCTATGCTGCTACTGCTTTGGACACGACTTGACAAAGTGCTGCAAATCATCATACACCTCCATTACCCTCCTAATATATAGCACCTCCTCGATCGGCGCACCATCTGCCTAGATTAACTGCTGCACTAAAAATACCACTTGTGTCCACCCTCAAGTCCTATTCTGCTTAGAAGACGCATGACCATAGCCAGCCGTACAGCTTCTTCAGCTACACTAGGCTTCCCTCGATGAACACTCCACTCGTGATCCCGATCCCCCAAAGCATCAACATTTCCAACAAAAATAAACTTCCCACCAGTCTCATCCATGCTGCGCCAGCGCAGCCAGAGACTTCTCACTCCTAACCCAAATCACCACACTGTTCGATGAACCACTCTCTGTCTTGGTTCAACAACAACTAACACTACAACAAATTCCCCACTTAAACTAGTAGCCAACTCTACAAACATCCTCTTCCAGCCCTTCATCTTGGAAGCCAACTCAAACCACACTTTATCCTTTAACTAAGAACTACAGCCATGTAAGTTGCAGGTCTCTTCTCAGACTTCTACAGTCTCTCCTGGAACGCAGGGGACCTGGCACAAAGGCCCCCTCCAATCATATGCCTAAGAGGACTAACATCACCCTATCCTAGGGTTCTCACACCACCGCCGGGCCTACCGTCTTCCCTCGACGGTCTACAAGGAGCACCAAACTCTCGACGGCCCACTGTCGAGTTCCCTAAACCCTCATCCCGTTCCGCAGCGTCCTGCCCTACGGGGAAAACATAGTCCCGCCCCACACCCCTGGTGGCTGTCGGACTCTTCTAAAAGCTCCCGCCCTTGAGTGATGGTCCCCACTAGGATGACCTGCAACCTACCCCAGCACCCTTGTGGACCTACATGACTCAGGAGCAGCCATGATTATCTCCTTGTAATCAAGGCTGGTCTGGATCCTATCCAAGTTATCAGTCACACTCATGACATCGTCAGTCAACACTCGCGGGGATACATGGGCCTCCCCCAGTGTCCCTCCATCTTGCCACTGGCCACAAACCCTCTGCATGCTCTGCCATCCACAAGGCTATTTTGCATTGTCACGCCAATCTCGCTGTCCGGATGTCGCTACCCCACTAGCCTGGGATAACTCAATCTCTTCTTCCTCCTCAAGAGACTGCATGTTGCTAGCCAGCAAATCTGTCAAGGTCGAAAGAGCCTGATTACAGGAAACCGGTTTTGGCATGACGAGGATGCCGAGTCTCTCACAGTCGGACATATAACACTCCTATGCAGGAAAGCGTGTAAATGACATGCAGTACAGGATCTGACTAACCCATCCATTATCATAACCTAACCAGCAGCAGCAGCTTACCATACTAAACCAAATGGGTTCATGAAAATGTAGTCTGTCGCCATAAAATGGAAGGAAAAAGAAGTATAGACAAAGATTAGCATTGACTTCTCCAGTCTGTGACTCAGAAAAAGAGAGAAAAAGGACAATAAGGATGAGGAAGAAGGTCCACCAAATCAGCTTCTGCAGTGAAAATGGTAGAAAGACAGAGATAGACAGAGAGATAGATAGGCAGAGAAAGTTTGAGGCAGAGGTAAGCTCTGCTACGAAAGGTAGAGAGAACACAGAAAAGAGTAGAATAAAAGTAAGAGGGGAGATAAACATGAACCAATCAACTGGCCAGTAGTAAAAACCATAGCACCCCAAGAGAAAACAAACCACTCGACTAAACAAAATACTCCAACACTCTATCAACAACAAAAACAACCATATCCACATCTAAGAACAACAAGCCAAAATAACGCCACACGTAGTAAAACAACTCTGTAGGAATAATTCAAAAAATAACCAAAAAGTGGCAGAAGTGCCAGAGAAAAAAGAAAGAAAACTGATCCCACTTCTGACACCAAAAAGTGTGTAACGCCGGGTGTGGAGTATGTGTGCCGCTCGGTGTTGCATCCTGACAAATGCTACCTCTACAGGCATTTCAAATCGCACACTCCTCCTCCGGCGTTACACAATAACCAGAGTTGCGACTGAGATCAGCGCCCAAAGTTATAAAAATAGGACTGCCGAAAGTATTGATTAGCGTAATCTGCTGAGAGTATACACAGTATCTGCACCTTTCTATCTATATTTCAAGTCAAACATAATTTTACTGTAAATTAAGACAACCTCTTTGTCTGTTGCTGTTATTTTGTGGGGGGAAAAGATATTAAAAGTATTTGCTGACTTGCATTTTCTGAGCATTGATTTAACTTAGATAAAAAATAAATTTAAACTGACTTTTGTGTTTTTCTTTCTCCATGCTTCGTCCTTCGGCTACCGACCACTGAATCGTGAACTTTCACGTGCAGAAGATTCGCTTTCAACGCCGCCCGCTCAAGTTATGTACAGCCGTGATGAGCTACTGTCACTGCAAAACAGACACTCTGAACTTGGCCCATCAGTGTGTGAAACGCTTCGGCAATTTGGAATACACAGCCATCTACCGTGCTCATTGAAGAAAAAGAAACGACGGCCCTTTCGTGGTGGCCGTAGAAGATTTCAGAATGGTAGGCCCATTCCTGTGGTTGTCTCTGCCTGCGATCCAAACCTTCTCCAAAGGAGTGATGTCCCTTGATGGTGATGGTGGCAAATTTGGCAGTGGGAGGAAAGCGAAAGATTTTAGCAAGTTTTTAGGGTGCTGACAGCGGTCAAACCAAAGAAATTTTAGGCAGACAACCTTCTTAATTCATCGTAGAGCGGGAATTGATAAACTTAGCTGAATTTTAATAAGAATTTTAGTAGTTTTTAGTGTTTAATGTGGACTGGTCAGTGGCGGTGACGAAGTGAGTACTTTTGTTGTTGAGTACTATGGTGTTTGTTTCGAGCCTGAGATAGTGAGGATGGCGCCGAGTTAGGCTGTACATTTTTCTCTCCAACACACGACATAGCCTTTCAAGACTCTATTTGTTACAGTGAATAGTTTAAGGGAAACAAATAAATATATAAATTTAGAAAAGGAAACAGGTTCCGGTAGTTAAGTCCGTGAGAACTTTTCTTGAGTTCTATGGTGTGGCAAGAAGAGACTTTCACTTTCAGCAAGTCTTGTAAAATAGAATTGTAGAGAAAATTTAAAGAAGAAAAAAAAAAAAAAGAAGATAGAGAGAAAGGTTCTCAGGATGGAATCCAGTAGAAAGAGTCCTGGTAAGAGTGACCAGACAACGTGGCAAAAGGTAGGGAAAAAGGGAAGACAGTCAGCCGTCAACGCTTCTGAGAAAAAGGAGGATAACAGTAAGACTTCTACTTCCACGGAGGCCCCTGAACCAAAGACAGACCCACCATGTCCATGTGTTGTCTGTGACGAAGCTGTTGGAAACTCAGGTGTCTTATGTGATAGGTGCAACCTATGGACTCATGGCCCTTCAAATTCAAAGTCCAACTGTAGTGGTTTGACAAAAGAGGTGTATGACGTACTCTCCACAGCACCAATTGCCATCAAATGGTTTTGTCCGAAGTGTGAGAATTCCTCAAGCAAGGTTCAAGACGGTGACTCTGAGAAACAGTGCACAAGGCTATACGAAGAGTTGAAAACCCAATTTCAAGTCATGCAAAAACATCTAGAGGCGGCAATGTGTAGGTTAGATAGTCTTGAGAAGGAAAACACAAACAAGGTGAAAGCAGGAACCGGGGGAAAAGACTCATCTGAGGTGATGAAACAGCTACATGAAGTGGTACACAGACTCAATAGCATTGAAGAAGATAACAAAGAGAACAAACAGATGGACAAAAAGAACAGAGAAGCACCTGATGAAGTAATAAAATCTGTGTCAACTAACGTCAACGACAGACTGGAGCGGAAAAAGAATGTCGTCATCTTTGGCCTACAGGACCCTGATACAAACATCAGAGAAGAAGTCAAGATGAGTGACAGACTGACCACACAGGACATTTACAAGACAGTCACAGACACAGACATACAACCTGAGACTGACTTCCAGACAGTCAGACTAGGAAAGAAAAACTCAGAGGAAAACAACATCTCTAAAAGACCACTTCTGGTCAAATTCAGTGAAGAAAAACACAAAGTCACATTTATGAAAAATGTATACAAGTTGAAGGGCTCTAAATATAATATTAGTGTAAGAGAAGACTTAAATAAAGAGGACAGGCTTAGGGAGAAGCAGCTTCGGGAGGAAGCAGCCAAACAGAACTCGGAAAACCAGGACCCTCAGTGGGTCTTCGTAGTAAGGGGCGAACCCTGGAACAGGAAGGTTGCGAAAATGAAAATGAATCTAAACAAAAAAGGGGACTAGTGATTTGGGCTTCAAATGCAGATGTTTTTACAACTGATACATTTTTAGAACTTAAATTCAGAATTCACTTCTCGGATAGAAAACCTGATATCATTCAAATTTCAGAAGCTAAGCCTAAACATACACGCTTTGTAATGGAACCTAGTACTTTCAGTTTAGAAGGCTATGATATGGACTATATAAACACTTCAGGACATACAGGTAGAGGCATGATTTTATATGTAAACAAAGGTCTTAACTACAGTTTTAGCAATGTCAGCTCTTACTGTGATTTTAGTGTTAATGTGATCTTAACTGTAGAGATTAAGCTGGGGCATGATTTGCTATGTGTTTGTACAGTGTACAGAAGTCCCAATTCAGACCCTGTAAATAATGATAATCTTAATAAGTTTTTAAAGATATTGGTGAATAAAGGTTTCGATCACTTGATAGTGGTCAGTGATTTTAATTTCAGAGATATTGATTGGAAGAATGGGCATTGTGTGAGTGGGATGAGTAGTGCAGGCTTTAGTTTTCTGGAGACTGTTCGAGATTGTTTCTTTTTCCAGCATGTGACAGAGCCAACTAGGGGTAGAGGAGCAGATAGGCCTTCTTTGTTAGATTTGGTCTTAACGGATAATAAGGATATTGTGGAAGATGTAATTTTAGATTCTCCCCTTGGGAAAAGTGACCATTCACTGATGTGTATAAATTTGAATTGTGGTGAAAGTCCACTCGCTGCTAGGCAGCCTAGGAGGTTATATGACAAGGGGAATTATGATAGGATGAGACGGCTGTTGGATGTGGATTGGGAGGGGAGGATGGAGGAGTGTGGGGAGGATATAAATGAAAAATGGGGTTGTTTTTCAGAGTGTTTGAGAGAGGTTGTGGAGGCGTGTGTGCCTCTTAGTAAACCGATAACTCAAAATACTGGGCGTGAGCAGAACAGAACACCCTTAGATAAAAAAAATATTGAAGAAGATTAAAAGGAAAGGCAGACTATGGAATAGATACTCTTTGACGGGTGACATTGACGATAACAGGGATTACTGTAGAACCCGGAACCAGGTTAGGAGCTTGACAAGGAGGGCACAGAGAGATCGGGAGAGAAACATGGCAGAAAACATCAAGCAAAACCCTAAGAAGTTTTTGCAGTATGTTAGTAGTAAAACTAAAACTAAACCAGTGGGGGCAGTGATTTGACTGCCGATGACAAAGAAAAGGCAAATGTACTTGCAGAGTTTTTCTCCTCTATATTCACTCGTGAACCAGAGGGCGATTGGGAACTACCCAACCCTAAAATACCAGAGTTGGATTTAACATATGATTTGAGTGAATCAGCAGTTTAGAAACTGTTAGATAAGATTAATATTGCAAAGTCACCAGGTCCAGATGGCATGCACCCTAGAGTGCTTTATGAAACTCGAGATGTAATAAGTAAACCATTAAGTAAAATTTTCCAGTCATCTGTGAGCACAGGTAGATTGCCAGCATTCTGGAAGGAAGCAAACATAACAGCAATACATAAGAAGGGTAGCAGGGTAGTGGCAGGAAACTACAGACCCGTAAGCCTTACAAGTACCGTTTGTAAACTGATGGAGACACTTATAAGGGATTCTTTGGTTAATTACATGAAAAGTAATAAGTACCTTAGTGACAAGCAGTTTGGCTTTATTTCTGGCCGTTCAACAGTGTTACAGCTCATTAGGGTGATGGATATCTGGACGGACATTTTGGACAGAGGTGGTAGCGGAGATGTGGTGTATTGTGATTTTATGAAGGCGTTTGATAAGGTCCCACATAGAAGGCTAACCCAAGTCCTCAAGTACTATGGTATAGGTGGCCCTGTTTTAGAATGGATCACAAACTTTCTAAAAAAATCGTAGGCAAAGGGTAGTGGTCAATGGTTGTGAATCGTTGTGGCATGAGGTCCTTAGTGGTATACCCCAGGGTTCAGTCCTAGGTCCTATTTTATTTGTCATATACATAAACTTACTTCCGGAGGTTGCTAGCAATTCTGAAATTTACCTTTTTGCAGATGATACAAAAATCTTTTAGGGAGATCCTCACAGACAATGACTGCGACAAACTACAAGCAGACATTGACAATATGCACGATTGGACCAGTCACTCACTACTCAAGTTTCATCCAGACAAGTGTGCTTCAATGCGGATTGGCAGTGCTAACAGAGAAAAACACGAATACACAATGGGGCCAGACAAGGTAGCTCTCAAGCAATCCGAGATGGAAAAAGATATTGGAGTGTTTATAGACGAGAAACTCAAATTTGACGAACATATAAATAATAAGGTCAACAAGGCTAACGCTATCATGAGAATTATCAGAAGAACATACCAGTTTATGAACGAACGTACGTTTCTACTACTATGCAAGTCACTGGTTAGACCCCATGTAGAATATGCAAATCAAGTTTGGTCACCACTATATAAGAGACAACAAATTGTGTTAGAGAATGTTCAGAGAAGAGCGACAAGACTAGTACCAGGATTGAAAGACCTAAATTATGAAGAACGACTGAGGAAACTAGGGCTACCAACACTAAAATATAGAAGAGCAAGAGGAGACATGATTGAAATGTATAGGTCAGGTCAGGTAGATAAAGACGACTAGGCCTCGCGGCCTGTCAAGCGTCTTTTTTTTTTTTTTTTTTCCTTTTCCTTTTTTGGGGGGTTGGCACAGCTGTGACGGTTTTGGTAGACTATTCGTCATACTGGTATTTTAATTTACTAAGGTTTGGGTCTTTGTCCAGGAGGTTTTTGAATTTGTTAGTATCAGGTGCAAGTTTTGTCTGAGCAGGAAGTGCGTTCCAATAGTTAGTCACTCTGTTACTGAAAAAGTGTCTCCTGATGTTAGTTATATACTATACTGTGTTAGTATTTTTAATTCATCTATTCGTCATACTGGTATTTTAATTTACTAAGGTTTGGGTCTTTGTCCAGGAGGTTTTTGAATTTGTTAGTATCAGGTGCAAGTTTTGTCTGAGCAGGAAGTGCGTTCCAATAGTTAGTCACTCTGTTACTGAAAAAGTGTCTCCTGATGTTAGTTCTACTATACTGTGTTAGTATTTTTAATTCATGATTTCTAGTCTTTGAAAAATTTGAAATCTGAAACAAACTTTTGTTAGTATTGTCAGGACCATTAAGAATTTTATATACATTAATTAGGTCACCACGAATTCTTCTGTATTTCAAGGATGGTAGATCAAGTTTGTGTAGCCTTTCACTGTAATCAGAATTCTTAAGAACTTTTATTAATTTAGTAGCTCTCCTCTGTACACGCTCAATTGAAACTGATTGTCGTTTAAGATATGGATTCCAAATTTGGTTCCCATACTCCAGATGTGGTCTAACCAAACTTTTATATAGATTAATGAACACATTATTATTTAGTCCTGTAAAAGTTCTCCTAATTAACCCTAACATTCTATTAGCTTTATTTAAAGCTGTTGTAATATGTCTCTCAAATTTCAATTTAGAATCAAATATAACTCCCAAGTCTTTTTCTTCTACACAAGTATCTAATACATGTTTATCTGTGCCATGAGATATTTCATATTCCCTTAGTGGATTATTCAACCCTAAATGCATTATTTTACACTTATTTGCATTAAAATATAGTTTCCATTTTTCTGACCAGTCAATAAGTCTATTTATATCATTCTGTAACACATCTGATTTATCAGAAGAATTATAAATTTTAGTATCATCAGCGAACACTTTGCATACGCTTTGTACTTGATCTGGCAAGTCATTGATAAAAATAGTGAATAAAATTGGGCCTAAAATGCTTCCTTGTGGTATACCACTCAGTATGTCAGTATTTGATGATAATTTATTTCCAACCCATACTTTCTGTTTTCTGCCTGTCAACAAATCTTTTACCCATGATAAAATGTTGCCCGTTATGCCATATAATCTTAATTTCAACAAGAGTCTTTGGTGAGGGACGGAATCAAAGGCCTTTTGAAAATCTAAGTATACTATGTCGAAGGCTTCTTTATCTTCTATGAGTTTAGTAAAATCATCCATAACCTCAACTAGTTGTGTCATACAAGAACGTCCGCTTCTAAAACCATGCTGGCAATCTGAATATAATTTAAAATGTCATATGTTTCACTATAGAGTCCCTGACAAATTGCTCTAACAATTTGCACACTATGCACGTCAAGCTGACTGGTCTATAATTTCCTGGGTCAGTTTTAGTTCCCTTTTTATATATAGCTGTTACTTCGGCTGTCTTCCATTGTGCTGGTAATAATCCTGATTCTAAGCTTTTATTAAATAGTATTGTCAGGGGCAGTGCTAATTCGTCACTCAGTTCTTTTACAATACGTGCTGGTACCTTGTCAGGACCCTGAGCTTTGTTAACATTTATTTCTTTTAGTTTGTTTTTGACAGCTTCTTCTGTAACTACTATATCTGTACAGTAAGCAGGTGGCTCATCATTTAGTTCTGGTAGTGAGTCAGTGTCTTCTTTGGTAAATACACTTGCAAAGAAATCATTTAGAACACTTGCCTTGTCTTCGTCAGTCGTAACTAAATTACCATGTGTATCCTTAAGTGGGCTAATACCAGTATTTACATTTAGCTTTGAGTTAACATATTTCCAGAACATTTTAGGGTTTGATTTACAGTTATTTGCAATATTTTCCTCATGGTTTTTCCGTTCCTTTTTTACTTGTTTAGAACAATTGTCTCTTTTTTTCAGCATATTTTCTATAACGTTTGCTTGCCTTAGATTTACCATTCTGTAAGTATCTTCTGTAAAGCCTATTTTTTTCCCTTACACTTTTCCTCAAGTCCAGTGACATCCAGTAAGGTTTGTGCTTTTTGCTAATCCTAGAGGCATTAGCTTTTACCTTAGGGATATGTTTATCCATTAAATGATGGATTTTATCTCTTATATCCTGCCAACACTCTTCAACAGGTAAGTCGCTTAAGTGATCCCAATTCTGTGCTTTAATTTCGTTTTTCATTTGTGTGTAATTTCCCCTCGAGGTTGTAAGTAAAACCTTGATTTGTATTATTTGAGTTGTGTGTATTGGCATATAGGGGTATAAAATTCTCACTGGAAAATACGACAGCCAGGTGTCTAAGTTTATACCACTGCATAATTCAGAGCAATACACTCGTGGTCATCAATACAAAGTGGCAAAATACCGGATAAATTTAAACCTAAGAAAGAACTCTTTTGTTTGCCGTAGTGTAGATGTGTGGAATAATCTGCCAGCCAATGTAGTGAATCAGTTCAATCTTTTGAAGCACGCCTGGATAAATTGTGGAGGGACGAACCCTTCAAACACAATGCCGACCACGATCAAACTATCAAAGTAACTACGACGTCGGAGCCGACAGAAGAGGCCTAGGCTGGCCTGCAGTCGGACATCATCCTATGTATTCCTATGTATGTATTCCTTCGTTCGTCTGCTTCCAGTGAAAAGAGATTCGGCAAGTGCACTTCCGGTGTCACAATGAATAAGTAGTCGTATGAAATATTTACCTCTGCGCATGCGCATTAGAACAGTTACTTACCTCCCGTGATTACTACTAACCCTAACCCTATCCCTAACGAAGTTGAAACAACGGAAAGAACCAAGAAATAGAGCAGGAGAGTGTAAATCTACATATTTGCAGAGAAATCGATGTACAAAGCCATGCACTTAGTTTCGTAATTATTCACAATGGCGGACAAACAAACGATTCTGATTGGCTACGCGGCTAGAGGTAAAAATCTCATAGAGGTAAATATACACTGCCACACCGGTGTAAACATTGACAATCTTATCTCCGTTCCCTTGGTTGATTCCTCATCTCTCCATTCTGTGTCTGGACTCAAGGTTGGTTTATTCAATGCACAATCTGTATGACCCAACTGTAGAGATAAACGAACTGCAATTTCTTGCTTTGTTGAAGATAATGATGTTGACATTCTCTTTTTGGTTGAAACTTGGCTCAAACGAAAGGGTGACGAAGCTGCATGTGTTGATCTTACCCCTGGTGGGTACTCGATCTTCTCGCACCCCCGCACCTCTGGCCGAGGAGGCGGCATTGCAGTGATCTACAGAAAGACTCATCCCCCACCTCAACTTCATCACCAAGTTTTCCTTTAGTCACTCTGCTTTCGAACTTTTACAAGTTTCTTTGACTTCTCAGCATCAAGTCCTCCACTTCAAGTTCATGTGTGTGTATCGTCCACCGCCAACGAAATCAAACAAGTTAACTGAGTCTGTGTTCTTTGATCAGTTTCCTGAACTTTTAGACCACTGCAACACACTCCATGGCAACCTTTGTGTCTTGGGTGACTTCAATTTTCATGTGGACTCCACCGATGATCGTAGTGCTGTGAAATTCCTTCAACTCCTCCACATGTACAATCTTCGTCAGGCTGTAGAGGGATCAACCCACAAGCGTGGACATACCCTGGATCTGGTAATTGACAGACCCAGCGATGGAGTCCTCCAGTCAACGGAGGTGAACTGTGGTCTGGAGTCAGATCACTCCTGTGTTGTTGCTGTCTTCAGCATGGAGCTGCCATCTGTTGTTCCTGTCCGCCGCAACATCCGGAACATCCGAGCCATCGACAGAATGGCATTCCAGGAGGACCTGCAGGCTGAGCTGGGGTCCCACGAGGACTGCACAGCCGCTCAGTACAATGCGTCCCTGAGTGCCGTGTTGGACTGTCATGCGCCTTCGTCAAGCCGTGTGGTGTCCTTGAAAAAGGCCACCAGTCCATGGTTCGGGCTTCTCGGTGACGAGCTTGTGGAAGCAAAGAGGGAGCGGAGACGTGCAGAGGATCAGCGGAGACAAGCAGAGAGGCAGGGAAAGGGTGGACTGACTGTTCTCAAACAAATCCACACTAAAGCTAAGAACTTTGTTTCTTTTCTTGTTGGCAAAGTTAAGACTCTTTTTTACACTAGCAAGATCTTGAGTCCAAATCCAGCAAAGAACTCTATCATATTACTAACAGCTTGTCTGCTCGCACAAAATCTGCCCAACTGCCCACTATCTATCCTCCTTCCACTCTGCCTAACATCTTTTCTGATTTATTTTCCAAGAAAGTTGAAACAATCGGAAATGAACTTGATAAACAGCTAACAGATTCTCAACCACTAGGCAAACCTTTCACTGGCAGTTCACTCTCTCACTTCTCTCCTGTCACCGAAGAAGATGTGTTGAAGATCTTGAAAAAGTCTGCACCCAAAACATGTGACCTTGACCCCATTCCCACTTCTCTGCTGTATGAATGTTTGGATGTTGTGTTACCTGTACTAACCAAAATAATCAATGATTCGCTGTCTTCTGGTCTCTTTCCTGATGTCTACAAAACTGCCATTGTTAAACCTCTACTCAAAAAGCCCTCACTAGACCACAATGATTTAAAAAGTTTCAGACCTGTCTCAAATCTATCTTGTGTGTCAAAGATCATGGAAAAGATTGTTCTCTCACAGCTTTCTGGCCATCTCAATTCTAATGATTTATTCAATCCTTTTCAGTCAGCTTACAGACCAGGTCACAGTACTGAAACTGCTTTAGTAAAGGTTGTTAATGATCTTCTTCTTTCTCTTGATGAAGGAAAACTCAGTTCTGACTCTCTTGGACCTTTCAGCAGCGTTTGATACCATTGACCACAATACTCTTCTTTCTCGTTTGGAATCTGTCTTCGGCATCAGTGGTAAAGCTCTCCAGTGGTTCACCTCTTATCTTTCTAACCGTACCCACATTGTTTCCATTCAGGACACCAACTCTGCCCCAGCCTCTGTTTCCTGTGGTGTGCCACAGGGATCAGTCCTGGGGCCTGTTCTATTTGTTCTCTACACTTCTCCTCTTTCAGACGTCATGTCCAGGCATTCAGCTCTTCATCACTCATTCGCTGATGATACCCAACTGCAGAAGTTTTCTAAGCCTAATGAAATTGATGATCTAGTTTTGTCCATGCAGGATACTGTTTCAGATGTCAAGTCCTGGATGACCTCCAATAAATTAAAACTCAATGAAGATAAGACTGAGGCAATGATTGTTTCCACTCAGAGAACTTCCACCTCTGTTCAGTTTCCTGACTCTCTTGTCATTGGTGATGCTACCGTCCCTTTCTGTCAATCAGCTAAAAACCTTGGTGTAACCCTCGATTGTCAACTAACTATGATCACTCATGTCATGACTCTGATTCGTAATGTGAACTTTGAACTCCGTCGTATTAGTGCCATTCGTCACTATCTCACAGTTGAAGCCACCAAGACTCTAGTATCAGCTTTTGTACTGTCTCGCATCGATTATTGCAATCCCCTACTTGTAGGCTGTCCTCAAACCCTCCTCAACAAACTTCAGAAAGTTCAGAACAATGCAGCTCGGTTAATCCTTAATGTCCTTCCTATTCCTCGTACAAACACTAAGACATATGGTGAACGTTCCTTTTCTTTCAGCGCCCCTTCTGTCTGGAACACCCTACCATATGAACTTCGTTCTGCTAAATCTTTCCAGTCTTTCAAAACCGCTCTTAAAACTCACCTCTTCCGGCAATACCTCTGATTTCTTCCTTGTCCTGTTTCCTGCCTTAAAATGATGTCCCCCACATTGTGGGTGGGTGGGTGTGCGCGCGTATGTGGGTGTGGGTGTGGGTGTGTGCGTGCGGGCGTGTTGTGGCTGTGTGCATGTTTGTGATAGTTGATATTGTAGTAGCTTATTTATGATTTATGTATTTATTTAAACAATTGTGAAGCGCCGTGAGCTCAAGAGAGAAAGGGCGCTCTATAAATGTTATTTATTATTATTATTAGAAACCACAGACAGCAAATTGGTTGCCGTTAGTCGGCAGACAAAATGACAAAATGAACTCGGGGGCTATGAGAAGAGCAAAGCAGATTTGAAAGAATACATGTCATAACATCACAGTCGGACAAAATTCTATAGACTCCCCTGAAGTCCGAGTGTGGCTGCGGGGTGATCAAAAACGGTCACACATGTAATATTCTCATCCCTAGCTGATGCATTTGTACCATAGTGTTAAGGAGCTTCGGCTGTTGGGATGATCCCTGGAGTCTTTTAGCCATGGTACATTAACAACAAAGTCAAAATTCGAAACTGCAATGATAAATGAAACAAAAATTGTCCTTGCTTTTTCCCTTTCATAAACCAACACAATTATGGAAAAACTGCTTTCAAACATTAATTTATTTAATATTACATGGGCTGTCATACTAAATCAGGTTCTTGCATATTACATCAATCTTTTTTAGGTCTCCTTAAATAATGTATAATCTGATTGTTGAGAAAACAAAATAAATGACAAATGAAGCTAATAAAGTAATGATCCTAGCTTTTCTGCTATGAGGAAGTAAGAGCAAAAACTCTTCTGGCCTAACTCCATTTCAACACGGAAGACGACGACGATGAAAATGGAGTTTTACGTCATCTTGGTCTGAATCAGACACATATGGAACATTTGTAAATACAAATATGGTGGGAACAATACTGGAGGCAATGCCCGGAGGCAGTACGAAACCAGTAAAGTCCCGATTTTTTTTATTAATACAGATAGCTGTAGCGGTGACCACGCCTCGGTTAAACCTCATCGGCTATGGCACCGCCACAAGTTTGTTATAGTATAGTATTTTCAACACGGAAGATGGATTGATAAATGTTCACACCAAGCCTACTAATGGTTATAGCTAGTTGTGCTTATAGTGCATTCTGACCACTCAGCGTAAAATGACTAAAAACATGTTAACTCCACCTGGACATAAACTCTGAAAAGAACCTTAACCCCTTGACTGCCAGAGAAAATTAAGGAAAAAATCATTGGGCTAATCATGCCATGAAAAAAAACCCTGATAGAGCCAATCTGGCAAAATGGTCAGGGGAAATAACTCTGGATTGTGTTAGAGCGAAAACCAGCATATGAGTTATTCCTCTTTATCAGTGATGTCATCAAGTCAGTACGTGATACGTTATATGGCAGTCAAGAGGTTAAGTGCTCTACCTGTCACATACAGATCTAACTGTGTGGATGTCACGCTCATAAACTGTGAAGAAAAAAACATTTTAAAAAAGATAAATTTGTTATTAAATGAAATATCAACTACCCGTTCATATAATTTATACCAGTCTCTTTTATAACAAACCTAAGCCATATTCTGAGTTGCATCCCTTGGCTGAATAATCAAACAAGGTGAAAAGAATACAGAACCTGCAGCCAAACTGCATACAGCACATGCAACAAACAGCTTAACAGCGAGTTCACAGTTAACCAAGTTTTTTTGTTCTACTTCCACACAATTGCGCAAATAATACTTTCAGACCCCAACGACACTCAATCTTTATAAATGAGAATTAGGCCGTTGTGACGAGGTAATGGGTTAAAAGGCTAAGTCTCTAGGGAAGACTTTAGAAAATTTGCCTTTAGCCCACTTCTCTAGGGTATGGGAGATGAGCAACTTTCCCGGCCCCTTTTCATCTAATAAATTTATATTTTGTGCCCGGGTTCTGTAGTGCTATTGTACAAGGGAAGCCTTCAAGCCGGTTGGGATTCACTAATTCCCTGCCGACTGAAGCCCCTTGTCTCTAAGCCATAGAGATCTACATCCACCTTCTCCTGTGATTATCAGCAGGGCATCGTGGGCCGGATGCTTATCCCGGACTCCACCAAGCACCAAGACGGGATCGCCGCCAAGACGACCCGCACCCAGAATCCGCGAGGAGACCACGCCTGAACCGTGCCATCCCGCGAAGCCGTAATCGGAACGACTGGGAGCTACTCTCACCTGACGAGCAAGCCCAGAACTTCAAACAGCTAAGTCTACCTGACTGCGCCAATCATTTGAACTTTCCTACGGACACCGAAGATAATTAGTAACCCTTCCGGCATGGGGCGAACCTTATAGAAAGACAAAAGTCTTGTGAATCCTTTCGGATTTCATTGTGTTTTATCCATATTTTGTTTTGGCGCCATTGAGCTGCTTTATTATTATTGTTGCATAATCTTATGCAGATTTTGGGAGTAAATAAAATACAAGTGTCAAATAATCCTGAACCCTTTGGTCAGACTGATGAGAGTGGGAGTCTTGTAATTTCATGTAAAACCCTACTTCTCTCTGTCTGCCATTTAGAGCAATTCAACCACTTGTATTTCTTACAACCATCTGACGAGCCAGAACCCGGGCACAAATATAAATTTATTAGATGAAAAGGGGCCGGGAAAGTTGCTCATCTCCCATACCCTAGAGAAGTGGGCTAAAGGCAAATTTTCTAAAGTCTTCCCTAGAGACTTAGCCTTTTAACCCATTACCTCGTCACAGTTAGGGAGTGCGCCTTACAGTCCGAAAAATACGGTAGATAGGGACCAACAAATTATTGTGAATTATCCAATACTTTGTGGTGCTCATTTTTCAGTTAGATGATTTCCATTATATAAACTGTGGTGCTCATTTTTCAGTTAGATGATTTCCATTATATAAACTGTGGTGCTCATTTTTCAGTTAGATGATTTCCATTATATGACTGTGGTGCTCATTTTTCAGTTAGATGATTTCCATTATATAAACTGTGGTGCTCATTTTTCAGTTAGATGATTTCCATTATATAAACTGGTGCTCATTTTTCAGTTAGATGATTTCCATTACATAAACTATCAATAAACAGCCAGAGATCATAACTTTCCCTATCACGGCATCACATCAGTCCCATGACGCGGGCGCGGTTGGTCCAGTCGTCTCGGGGCAGATAGTATGTGCAGAGGACACGGTGGCCGGAGTAAGCTGAGCGGCCGTGCATGACGCGCCAGTTGTCCATCAGCAGCACCATGCCGGGCTCCAGCTGGATCCAGAAGGGCGCGTCCTTGTGGCGGATGATGCGCGTCAGAGCCTCGTAACTGTTGTAGAACTGACCCACGTCTTCTGCCTTCACTGTTCTTAAGGGGGCTCGGTCGTAGCGGTTGAACCTAGCAAAAAGCGGAAAGTTTTCTTAGGATAATGTCATTCAACTTCTTTGGTTATAGAGATTTTTTTATTTTTTTATAGCAGCTTGTCAAAGAATTACGTCAAATTCAAATTTGATTCACACTGAACGTGTTAAAATGGTGATAAAAGTAAGGCTTGAAATGATTAATGAATTAATAAATTATAAAAATTTGAAAAAAAATATATAAGATGTTTGAAACAAGATACGTCAACAAAAATCATTTACACAAGAGAAAGGTTACCACACAAAAATGGGTAGGCGCTGCTCTTGCGGTGATGCATTCTCCTGAGAAGAGCAGTCCAAATTTCACAGGGATAAGCCTCTGTGACTACAATATATTGAATACCAAACACCAAAATTCATTTTCAATGTTATCAGCCATGCTACTTTCTTCCGATTTCTTTCTTTTTTCCTTCATTTCTTTTGTCCTCCTCACCTCATTTGTATCAGCTGGCCGGACATGTCGGTGGTCAGCACAGGATTCATGCTGTACAGATGGCAGTGGGACCCTTCCTTGTATTCGTGGGGAACAGGGGTGGTGGCCAGGCAACGGAAAGACGCCGGGTCATGCTGGCGTAACTCTTCTGCCGCCTGGAAACCATCGACCAGCAACGTCTTGCCCCCTTCTCCATTTCGCTCCAAGCAGTGGAGCACCTGAATCCTGAGAAAGAATACTTTTTGAAAGATCGTTGTATTCCAGCCTTCATTTAATGTATTTTGTGCACTGTAAAATGCTTCATATTATAAAGTGTATCCCTGAACATTATAAAAAAATGTTATTTCATAGCAAGAGTTATCGTATTTTACGGACTACATGGCATTCTCAAGTTTTTCCACACTGAGACCCATGCGCTGTACAATATGATGAACATAATACAGTGGAACCTCCCTTATAAGACTCCCTCCCACATAAGACCTGATTCTCTGAGACATTGCCCTTCTTTGTGAGTATTAAAATTACCTCCCTTATAAGACCTCCCATTATAAGACTCCCTCCCACATAAGACCTGCTTCTCTGAGACATTGCCCTTCTTTGTGAGTATTAAAATTACCTCCCTTATAAGACCTCCCATTATAAGACTCCCTCCCACATAAGACCTGCTTCTCTGAGACATTGCCCTTCTTTGTAAGTATCAAAATTACTCCCTTATAAGACCTCCCATTATAAGACTCCCTCCCACATAAGACCTACTTCTCTGAGACATTGCCCTTCTTTGTAAGTATCAAAATTACCTCCCTTATAAGACCTCCCATTATAAGACTCCCTCCCACATAAGACCTGCTTCTCCGAGACATTGCCCTTCTTTGTAAGTATTAAAATTACCTCCCTTATAAGACCTCCCATTATACAACTCCCTCCCACATAAGACTTGCTTCTCTGAGACACTGCCCTTCTTTGTGAGTATCAAAATTACCTCCCTTATAAGACCTCCCATTATAAGACTCCCTCCCACATAAGACCTACTTCTCTGAGACATTGCCCTTCTTTGTAAGTATCAAAATACCTCCCTTATAAGACCTCCCATTATAAGATTCCCTCCCACATAAGACCTGCTTCTCTGAGACATTGCCCTTCTTTGTAAGTATTAAAATTACCTCCCTTATAAGACCTATCCATTATAAGACTCCCTCCCACATAAGACCTGCTTCTCTGAGACATTGCCCTTCTTTGTAAGTATCAAAATTACCTCCCTTATAAGACCTCCCATTATAAGACTCCCTCCCACATAAGACCTGCTTCTCTGAGACATTGCCCTTCTTTGTAAGTATTAAAATTACCTCCCTTATAAGACCTCCCATTATACAACTCCCTCCCACATAAGACCTTGCTTCTCTGAGACACTGCCTTTCTTTGTGAGTATCAAAATTACCTCCCTTATAAGACCTCCCATTATAAGACTCCCTCCCACATAAGACCTACTTCTCTGAGACATTGCCCTTCTTTGTAAGTATCAAAATTACCTCCCTTATAAGACCTCCCATTATAAGACTCCCTCCCACATAAGACCTGCTTCTCTAAGACATTGCCCTTCTTTGTAAGTATCGAAATTACCTCCCTTATAAGACCTCATATTGGATGGAAGTTCAGTTTAACGTCGCGTATCGGCTTTCGCCATGTGCGACGGGCTGAACAAACCAACCAGGGTATAAACAAAAATTTATGTTCCTGAATCGCTGTCTTAGCCAAAAGGCCGAGAAGCGATCAGAATTCCATGGAATTATAAATCATATTGGATGATTTTTGAAGGTCTTATAAGGGAAGCTCCACTGTACAAAGAAAGTGTAGTAATTAACAAAATCTGAATTTCGTGTAAAATTTGAGGATTGCGCCTTATAGTCTGAAAATATGGTACCTATTATTAGTCATATCATAGGGTACAGAGGTATCAGTCAGGAAAAAAATATTGCCTTGTACTAGTTGTAGTCCATAAAATATAGCATACAACAGAGTTTGAAACAAAAGAAAAGAAGCCAATACATTTTCGAGGATGAGAGAAGTATTTTTCACATAATTCATTTTCAAAACCAAGTGGCTCTGCTCTGCAGCAAAGATCAACTTCATGCTGTCATGCTGTAAATGTATAGATTGAGGAACTTTTTAGGGAGATTCCACTGAAAAATATGTCAAGTCTACTCTAGGGAAGACATTCAACTGTAGCTGGTCACACAGGCCACAGTCTGTTTTAATCCCACCACTTCCCCATACCCATGTGGCTAAAAACAACACTTTTCTATCAAATAAGACGATTTTCGGACCCAAAAAACTAGGGGAGAGCACTTCGCGAAAATTAGAGTTGTTTACCTCCATCACTCTGTCAAATACCATAGCAACGATGCAACAATGACGTCAAAGCTTGAAACCACAGGATGCGAGTCAGCGACTTGCAAACATTTTTTTATACAAAAATTAGGGGTGGCCAGTGGTCACAAACTGACAAAAACTTGCAAAATGTGACGTAAAAATATAAATAACATACATTTTTTAGAATGACGCACAGTGTTCTAAGTGCTGTATGTCTGCTCAAACACACGAGTCGATAGGCTACGAGAGCTGATGGTAGAGAGACTTCCCCTGTTTGACCGATTGAATTAGGCAAGATCACTCACACACACCATGAAATTACTCCCCTTAATTATTTCCGAACAATTCCTATTCTTTCAAATCTCCAATTGACCATCACTGAAAAATTAATGTTAGCTCATGAAAGACCCAACAAGCACACAAAAATGCCAGGCAAATAAAACACTAACATTACAACTTATCCTATTCGTCTGGTTGAGTTTTCATATTTAAAAAAAACAGCTTTCAGAAGAATGGTTTTTTTCTCTGAAAAACTCTGAGAGTTCCAAAGATCGTTTATATTAACAAGAACAGAAACCACCGAACTCTTTACTTACAGTGTAATAGAAAAAAACACGAAAAGGAAACACTAGAAGCTGTTAACATGAAAGAATAATTTTTTTTAAACTCCTTAAGGCCGTGTACACACATAAGCAGATATTCTATGCGGAAACCCGTGCGCAATCCATAAATAAGTGAAACAAAGAAGGGAAAAGATTTGCGCACGTGTCCGAATTTCCCCTATATGCGTAAACTTTTATCCTTCTTTCTTCCACTTATTTAGGGTTTTCCGTACGGAACTTACACGCCTTACCCTGCAGGCACAGTCAAGTAAGTGGTGTCGTGGTGTGCGCCCAGTGAAATGGTGGTGTAGGCGATGTCGCTGTGGGACATTTCCCCCGAAGTAATGGTCACCACACGCCCGTACACCGTCTCCAGGGGAAAGCTGATGCGACTAGTCACCTGTTCTGTGCCTTCCGCTGTGGCCGGAGCCTGAACACACAGACAGACAGTGAGACAGTCATACACACACATGTACACTGTCTCCAGGGAAAAGCTGATGCGACCAGTCACCTGTTCTGTGCCTTCCGCTGTGGCCGGAGCCTGAACACACACACAGACAGAGAGACAGTCATACACACACATGTACACTGTCTCCAGGGAAAAGCTGATGCGACCAGTCATCTGCTTTGTGCCTTCTGCTGTGGCCGGAGCCTGAACACACAGACAGACAGTGAGACAGTCATACACACACACACACACACACACACACACATGTACACTGTCTCTAGGGGGAAGCTGATGCGACCAGTCACCTGCTCTGTGCCTTCTGTTGTGGCCGGAGCCTGAACACACAGACAGACAGTGAGACGGAGTCATACACACACACACACACACACACACATGTACACTATCTCTAGGGGGAAGCTGATGCGACCAGTCACCTGCTCTGTGCCTTCTGCTGTGGCCGGAGCCTGAACACACAGACAGACAGTGAGACAGTCATACACACACACACACACACATGTACACTGTCTCCATGGGAAAGCTGATGCGACCAGTCACCTGCTCTGTGCCTTCTGTTGTGGCCGGAGCCTGAACACACAGACAGACAGTGAGACAGAGTCATACACACACACACACACACATGTACAGTGTCTCCAGGGGAAAGCTGATGCGACCAGTCACCTGCTCTGTGCCTTCTGCTGTGGCCAGACGGAGCCTGAACACACAGACAGACAGAGTCACACACACACACACATGTACACTGTCTCTAGGGGGAAGCTGATGCGACCAGTCACCTGCTCTGTGCCTTCTGCTGTGGCCAGACGGAGCCTGAACACACAGACAGACAGTGAGACAGTCATACACACACACACACATGTACACTGTCTCTAGGGGGAAGCAGATGCGACCAGTCACCTGCTCTGTGCCTTCTGTTGTGGCCGGAGCCTGAACACACAGACAGACAGTCATACACACACACACACACACATGTACACTGTCTCCAGGGGAAAGCTGATGCGACCAGTCACCTGCTCTGTGCCTTCTGCTGTGGCCAGACGGAGCCTGAACACACACACAGACAGACAGTCATACACACACACACACACACACACACACACACACACACACACACACACACATGTACACTGTCTCTAGGGGGAAGCTGATGCAACCAGTCACCTGCTCTGTGCCTTCTGTTGTGGCCGGAGCCTGAACACACAGACAGACAGTGAGACAGTCATACACACACACATGTACACTGTCTCTAGGGGGAAGCTGATGCGACCAGTCACCTGCTCTGTGCCTTCTGCTGTGGCCAGACGGAGCCTGAACACACAGACAAACAGAGTCACACACACACACACACACATGTACACTGTCTCTAGGGGGAAGCTGATGCGACCAGTCACCTGCTCTGTGCCTTCTGCTGTGGCCGGACAGAGCCTAGACAGACAGTGTGAGACAGGCAGACATGACATGTCCATCTTTGGCTGGAGAAAATCTTTGTTAGAGTATCTAGAACAATGACAGAGAACGGACCAGTAAGGCAGAAAGACAGTAGATGGCAGTAAACAAAAGGAAAAGGTAGAGGCAAAGAGAGTGACAGATTAAAGAAAGTTACAAGCACAGTACTCTCAGAAGATGGGGGAACGATTTGTACAAAAGATCCCCCCACCCCAGTATCCTCACAGGGTGATTTGATTACTTTTAATAATATTCTTTAAAGATGTCAAGGATTTGTGTCAAATCATCATATAGTAAAAAGCCAACTATCCGTGTTTGTGTGTGTCTGAAACACAAAACGGGCCTTATAACTCCGCCGTTTTTCGACCGAATCGCTTCAAATTTGCTGTGAGCCCTAACGGGGCGATGGCAACGGCAACCGAGGCGGCCGTAGCATTTGCGCGGTTTCGCAAATGCGCGAAACGCGCATCCGCGGGCCTCTCGGCGCCCGTATCTCCGGCGAATCGGTTCAGAAACGCGCGCGATATACGCCGCTTCACCTTTTCACGAATAACTCCGCCGTTTCTTAACCGAATCGCCTCAAATTTGCTGTCAGGCTTGCTATGGCCCGGGCAAAGCCTGGCAGCAAATTGGAAGAGAATCGGGAGAGCGCGTCACTCTCCCAGCAGCGCCAACGGGAAACGGGGCCTTATAACTCCGCCGTTTCTTAACCGAATTGCTTCAAATTTCCTGTACTCAGCGTTACCAGTACTTGGCATTTCCGTTACCAGGCCTTACCAGTATGGTGCATTGCCAGTACTAGGCGTTGCGCTAGTATTCATAAATATGCCACATTTACATTTCTTGTAAGATTTTATCTCATTACCCCATTGACAATACAGAAGCCATATTTGATCATGCTGCTCAGTGTGTTCTTCAGCCCCTCGTCTGTCTTCATGTGGAGGTCAAAGGGCGTGGTGGGCAGTGGCTCATTAGTCATGCGGGGCCCGTCCCACAGGAAGCGTTGAATTTGGGGACATGCGCTGCAAAAATTGTCCGCCAGCCACCCAACACTGTACTTGGAAATATGACCATCCTGCCCTGAAAGGAAAAAAAGAAAGGAAAAAAAACCATAATCGAAACAACTGAACAATTAATTATAAATCAAACTTTGAAACAATAGTCTTCACACAATTAAGAGTTTATCTCCTGATCACAAAAGTATGGACGAATAACAACCTCACCAATGAATTCAGGCGCAAAAAAAGATTGGTTTTCATGGCAGGTGAAAAGGTGTGCACACATTTTCTGGAGTCCACATATACATTTCCAGGTGTGCATAAACACACATGATACATATATAAACCAGCCTTCAGGAATGATGTGTGCATGAGCGCAAACGCACACGCACATGCACACACACACACACTCGCACAAATACACTCAGATGCAGAAAAAATAAGCAAAGTGCAAAAGACGCTTAGAAACTTTATATTTTAAAATAAAACATTCAACACTCACATGTAACAGACAAGATGTCGCCATCCACACTGGACTCCTTCACAGCGAGGTTCTCCAGGGAATAATCATCAACATTTTTCTGGAAGGTGTCCCAGTTGTAGCAGGCCTTGCAGCGACAATGATCCCGCAGCCACACCAAGGGAATATCCACCGCCTTGCCCTTCATCCCTACACTAAGGCTACTTATCCCCGCACCGTCAAATTTCTTCGCCAAAATTTTGCCAGCTTCCAAAACACCGGAGCTACTCCATGGCGGTCTGGTGGAAACTGTTCTGTATGGTTCCACCCTCGAAGCTGCTGCTTTGCGAGACAGAGGATCATGTACACTGAGGAACTCGGTCGTAGCCATCTGTGCAGTGTAACTGAGAGATGTACGACTGTTGAAGACTGAGGTTGACTGTGCATGAAGTTGACGAAGCTGCCATCCGCATGCTGCTTTGGTGGTCAAACCGGAACGAGAGAGGAACGAAGGGAGTCGGAGGAGGATCATATTGAAAGGAGATAAAGTAGGTTGGAAGCAAGTAAAAACAAACCACACAAAAAAAGTCACAATCTGCAGTCTGTTTGCTAAGATGTATGGTACAAGCTGAAAGGGGTCCGAAGGAAAAACGGGCACAAACTGAAACGGGAAACAAAAAGAACAAAATAAGGCTGTGTTATAAAGAAGAGAGAAAGACACAGACAAGAAAGACAATAAAACGGAAGTATTTGGAGAAATGAACATGCATACATTTACAATGTTAAGATTTACAAAATAAATTGTTCAAACTTGTTCAAACAAAAGCAATATTTCAAACATCATCGTTAAAAGAAATGCAAATAATCACAGGGAGATTTAAAAATGAAAGACGAACCCATATGTTCAGCTGGTTCAGATATTATTGCATATCTATCATTCTATGAAACATGGAAACAGCCTAAAACAAGCCTCCTTATATCCATGTTAATACTATAAACACAAATGATCATGTTAATTAAGAGTAAAATACAATCATGTCAATATTATAATACAAATATGAGAATGAAGTGCTGGTCATGCAAGTAACTACCGGTGGACTTCATATTAATTTAAATAAATGTTACAAAAATAAAAATGTACATGCACACACTGTGATGGAATGTGTCACGCGCGTCCCACTTTCTCCTCTACACCCTCTCCCCCCCCCCCCCTTCCGCTTGTGTCGGCCTGCCATCCTGTGACATCACAGAATTCACCACTCAGTAATTGGCGCCTTGTGATCTCCCTGTCATACGGCGTTGACACGATGGGGCAATATAAGGCGGTGACGTCACTGACAGCTCGAGATCTGTAGCATTCTTTCTTGTCTACTAGTACTAGTCAGCCAATGAAATACACTATAGATTTGAAATCAAGTGGGAAAATGCATAGTGGGAGGCAAAACTCTTAGTCTAGTTAAAACCTGGCTGAGTCAACACTGTAGGAACAAACCCTCTGCTGTTACCTGCCAGTAATACTATTAGCCAAACTCGTAAGTAATATTGAATGTGTTTGGGAGAAAAATATTTACTTTATATTTACTTTTGTTTGATTCTATTTTTTATCTAGATCCTATGTTCCATGTTGAATAAGTAGTAGAGGTGTCAGTGAAAAGAATTGGTAAATATGCTGTTCTAATTATGTGCACTTATTCATTCTTGTGTTTGATTTTTACTTTAACTCTTTTGGTACAAGAACCGGATTCTATGCCTACTTTTATTTATCTATGTGTATGTGTGAAACTACTTGGTTGCGAACTTGCAGCTGTTGACTTGCACCCTTTACATTCCTTTCCAAGTGTTGGACTGAGATGATATTGTTGGCTTGAACATAGATTTTGATCTAGCTTGCTACTGAATCATAACAGTTGATTCCAGTACACATTTTATGTTTATTTCAGTTTGACAACTGAAATTCATATTATTTCTCATAGTGCTATTGTACAAGGGCGGCTGTTAACCGCCGTTTTGTCCAAAATCCGCCGTTTTGTCCAAGGGTAGATCCGCCGTTTTGTCCAAATTTTCTATTATGATTTGGACAAAACGGCGGTTCAACGGTTTGGACAAAACGGCGCCAGATTTTGAACCGCCGTTTTGTCCAAGTTGGAGTTATAAAAACTCATTCTTGACAAGTTCTCATTTTTTAAAAAATCTTTGTTAAATAAAATGAATAACCTTCCTGACCACGATGTCCAAATCAAAGTTGGGGTTATAAAAACTCATTCTTGACAAGTTCTCTTCTTTTTTTTAGTCTTTGTTAAATAAAATGAATAACAAGCTGACCACTGACACTGGTCACTTTGGCCTAATTTCACCGTTTGAATGCTAATTAGTGCATTAGGAGATCATATGAACACTTGATGTGGTTGACCAGTAGTCAGTGTCACTGACCAGTGGTCACTTTGGTCTATTTTCACTGTTTGACTGCAAATTAGTGTATTAGGAGTTCAAATGAACAAGGTTTGATGTGGTTGACCAGTGGTCAGTGTCACTGACCAGTGGTCATTTTGGCTTATTTTCACAGTTTGACTGCAAATTAGTGTATTGGGAGTTCAAATGAACAAGGCTTGATGTGGTTGACCAGTGGTCAGTGTCACCAGAGCCTGTGTATCTAGTATATACACTGGCTATGGTGTCACTGACCAGTGGTCACTTTGGCATATTTTCACTATTTGACTGTTCAGTAATTGTGTATGTGGTTGACCAGTGGTCAGTGTCACTGACCAGTGGTCGTCAACATTTTGAAATACTTCAAAGCACACACATACACACACGCACACACACGCACGCACACACACAAACACACACTATAGAGATATACACACAAATGGAAATTTAGAGATCCGAAGATTAGATCCAGAGAACTAGACTAAAAGGGACTGTGAAGGACACACATAGATCTACATTTCCGTTGGCAGAGAAGGCGGGAAAGAGGGAGGGAGGGAAACAGTGAGGGGGGGGGGGGAGAGAAGAAGGAGAGCATGAATGGACAAGAATTGGCCTGGGCAAGAACGTTTTGACCGTTTGAAAGCCAGATAGCCATTTTGCAATGAAGATGAGCAGAACATAATGATGAAATAACAGCAAAAATTGAACATTAAGAGAAATAACAAGTGAAGGAATATACACAACACGAACAAACAACAACAGTAACAACAAGAAAATAATAGATAGCTCTCACAAAACTGTAACATAGAATTTGAATCTGATGGGGTGGGGGTAACAATTAATTATAAAAAGTACAAAACCGCTTACGACTCAGCATCAAGACAACTGATAGTTTAAAGCATATTTCCAACATATTTTCAGCCAGGGTCACATATCCACATAAATACAGATGAGTCAAAAGAACTGTAAGCAATTAATCAATATCAAACCTCAAACCTCTTTGATAACTGAATGAATTTACAAACTGTAAAGAGTATTTGCGTATTTTCTATTTGGGTTTTGCTTTGACTGCCAAACAGTAAACTCTAACTCTACATCTTCAGGTAATAATCGTAATAACTGTATTGTCTGGGCACGATCTTGTTGATAAAGGGGACAGATTAGAAGAAAATGGTTTGCGTTCCTAATACATTAACGAACATTGAAACAGCAACATTAGGTCAAAGTCAGCATTGGTCAGTGACACTGACCAGTGGTCACTTTGGCCTTTTTTATGTGGTTGACCATTGGTCAGTGTCACTGACCACTGGTCAACCACATCAAACATTGTTCATTTGAACTCCTAATACACTAATTTGCAGTCAAACAGTGAAAATAGGCCAAATGACCACTGGTCAGTGACACTGACCACTGGTCAACGACATCAAAATTTGTTCATTTGAACTCCTAATGCACTAATTTGCAGTCAAACAGTGAAAATAGGCCAAAGTGACCACTGGTCAGTGACACCACTGGTCAACCACATCAAGCCTTGTACATTTGAACTTCTAATACACTAATTTGCAGTCAAACTGTGAAAATAGGCCAAAATGACCAGTGGTCAGTGACACTGACCACTGGTCAACCACATAAAAAAATGTTCATTTGAACTCCTAATACACTAATTTGCAGTCAAACAGTGAAAATAGGCCAAAGTGACCACTGGTCAGTGATACTGACCACTGGTCAACCACACCAACAATTGTTCATATGATCTCCTAATACACTAATTTGCATTCAAACAGTAAAATTAGGCCAAAGTGACCAGTGCCAGTGGTCAGCTTGTTATTCATTTTATTTAACAAAGACTAAAAAAAAGAAGAGAACTTGTCAAGAATGAGTTTTTATAACCCCAACTTTGATTTGGACAAAATGGCGATTCAAAATCGGGCGCCGTTTTGTCCAAACGACAAAACGGCGGTTAACACGGCCTTCTAGCCGGTTGGGATCCACTAATCCCTGCCGGCTGAAGCCCATATCTCTAATCCATAGAGATCTACACCCATATTCTCCTGTGATTCTCAGCAGGGCATCGTGGTCAGGAAGGTTAATCCCCGACTCACAAGCATCAAGACGGGGCCGCCGCCAAGTCGCCACTGCACCCAGAAACCGCGAGGAGACCACGCCTGTGCCGTGCCATCCTGCGATGCCTCGTCCAGAACTACTGGGCGACCTACTGAAGAGCCAGCCCAGTGAACCCCAACGCTCACCAAATCCCCACAGAGGAAACAATTCAGCTAAGTCCTCGGGACAGTGCAAAGAACTTTAACTTAACCAAACACTTGATAATATTAGTGACCCTTCCGGCTTGGGGCTAAACTTTTCAGACAGACAAAAGTCTTGCATAATCCTTTCGGATTTCATTTTTCATACATATTTTGTTTTGGTGCCATTGAGCTGCTTTTCTTATTGCTGCATAATCTGGTATGCAGATTTTGTGAGTAAATAAAATACAAGTGTACAAATAATTCTGAACCCTTTGGTCAGACTGATGGAAGTTTTGTCATTTTCATGCAAAAATCTACTTCTCTCTGTCTGTCATTTAGAGCAAATCTACCACTTGTATTTCCTTAAATCATAGGAGCCAGAACCCGGGCAAAAATATAAATTCATTAGATGAAAAGTTGCTCATCTCCCACACCCTAGAGAAGTGGGCTAAAGGAAAATGTTCTCATTGAAAATTTAACACTTTCAAAGTCTTCCCCTAGAGACTTCACCTTTAGCCCATTCCCTCGTCACACACACACACACACACACACACACACAAATATAATTATTCGAATTGAACATTGCCCAATCTTCTTTTAACGACAGAACATCTTAAAACATCCAAACCAAGTACCTTACCTTTTCTGCATTCAACCTAACTCAAAACAAATTATTCTGATTTATTGCATATGTAATGCTATTTTTCTATCACAATGTTGTGTGATACCAACATTAACTGGCCTACTTTCTACCCAGAGAATCTATTTCAACATGTCACTGTCAACATGGCATGTTCCGCTGGGTTACTTAATGCAATTATTGCCCTTCTGGCTTCTTTGTAAGTATTAAAATGAACTCCCTTATAAGACCCCTCCCTTATATTATAACCAAGACCTCAATTTGGATGATTTTTGAAGGGCTTATAAGGGAGGTTCCACTGTAGTACTTAACTATTGTCTCCTTCAAATTTTTCCGTCACACTGTTGGCAGTTAATGTCAGATCACCCTAATTTGCAACCCTAGCATTTATCATTATTAACAATTACCTTCATAAAGAAAACAAAAACTGAAAAAAGACAAAAAATAGGGAAAGAAAGAAAAAAAAATGAGAAGAGAAATAAAGAAAAAATATATAAAAAAAATAGTAAAGGCAGAAAGGTGGAGGTGAAGAAGAAAAAAATGCCTTCATATGAAACCCCGCACTTATAATAATAAATTACAATTTTAATTGCAAATACATCACCTAGTGCATAATAATATAAATTAGACAAAACGTCTCACCACAGAATGTAAAAGACTGAGATTAAACGTATTAAACAACAGTTAAAGACTACTAAGACTAAGATTCACACTCTTCTACATAATGTATATACCCCTCTTCTCTAAATTACTCAATCCTCGTATACTCGCCTTTTCTTTCCTGCTTTTAATTCCACTTATCTATATATACACATATTCTTGTTGGTATTACACACTGGGAGGTTGTTGGTCACCTATTGCACTAACTTGACTAAGTTAAGAACGTAAAAATGGTGGGTTGAAAAAACAAGGTACCTGTGAAGAGGAGAAACTTCAACGTTTCCTGCCCTAAGCACTTAGTCATGAAGTGAAGACAGCAAAGTTGGCAGGTTGTAGATCTTCCTCTTGTGAGTATAGTTCACAATCAGCCCAAAGGTCAGTGGGAGAGAAATAGTGGGGGTAGTGGAAAAAATTAGTGTGATTACAGTTTCTCTTTCTCTTCTCTCTCTCCTTGATCTTTCTGCAGCGTTTGACACTATCGACCACTCCATCCTCATTTCTAGACTTCACACCTCCTTTGGTCTATCTGGGGCTGTTCTTTCCTGGTTTTCTTCCTACCTCTCTGATCGCACACAGAAAGTTGTTGTCAATGGTTCTCCATCTCTTCCAAAAGGTCTTCAGTTCGGTGTGCCCCAAGGTTCAGTCTTAGGCCCTATCCTTTTTGTTCTTTATACCCAACCTCTCTCCGCCATCATCAACCAGCATTCTATTCTACATCATAGCTTTTCTTATGACAATCAACTGTACATTTCTGCCCACCTGAGTCAATTAGATCAAATGATTTCTTCTTCTAAGTTGTGCATCTCTGCTGTTAAAACATGGATGTTTTACAACAAACTGCAACTGAATGCTGATAAGACAGAGATGATTCTTGTAGCCTCTAACCACACAATTAAAACTCAGGTTCTCCCAGGTTCTGTAGACATTGATGGCACTGAGATCAAGCTATCGGCATCCGTCCGCAATCTAGGTGTTACTTTGGACCAAACCCTTTCTTTCAAACAGCATGTTTCCAATGTTTGCAAGGCTTGCTATCTAGAACTTCGAAGAATTAGTTCCATCCGCCGTTTCCTCTCTCAGGATGCCCTGAAGACTCTAGTATGTGCTTTTGTCCTGTCTCGCCTTGACTACTGTAACTCACTTCTTGCTGGCTGTCCATCAATTCTCATCTCTAAGCTCCAACGGGTCCAGAATAATGCTGCTCGTCTCATTTCTCGCTCCCCTAGGTACGATCACATCACTCCGGTTCTTCGTTCCCTACATTGGCTCCCAGTTCAATCACGTATTGACTACAAAATTCTCCTCCTTGCCTTCAAGTCACTGAATGATCAAGCTCCCCTGTATCTCTCTGATCTTCTTCATCTCTATGTCCCAGCTCGCCAACTACGTTCGTCTTCTGATTCTCGTCTCCTTTCCATTCCCTCCATCCGTCTCAAATCTGCTGGCCAACGTTCTTTTTCTTGTCAAGCACCATCTCTGTGGAATTCTCTGCCTTCTCCTCTCCGACACTCCAACTCAGTCTCCTCACAAAACCTCTCTTAAAACCCATCTTTTTCCTGCTGCGCCCTAAATATTTGATCAGTTGTCTATCGTTGTGTGCACGTGAGGGAAGATTGATTTAAGAGGTTTGTGCTGTGTTTTGTGGTGCGTGTGTGTGTGAGTGTGTGTGTGTGTGAGCATGAATGTGTGCTTGTGTGTATTTTGGTTTTGTGGGTTGTGTGTGCACGCATGTGTGTGTGTGTGTGTTTGTGTGCGTGTCTGTCTGCGTGCGTACGTTGTGTGTGAGGGTGTTTGTGTATGTGTGTTGGTGTATGTGGTCAGTCCATGCGGCTCAGTTGCTGTGGCTTACCGAATGGGGTATGAACGAGTTGGCGTCAATAATGGTGTGTTTATGTGTGTGTGTGCGTGTGTGTTAGAGAGAGAGAGAGAGTTGCTTTGCATATGCGCTGTTGGTGGTTGGTGTCACCCTTGAATGTTGTTTTTTGTTATCTGTTGATGAATAATTGATTGTAAAGCGCTTTGGGCTCATCTGAGGTAAAGCGCTATATAAATGTACTGTTATTATTATTATTATGAGGGTAGAAGCCAATTGAGCAAAAGGATACAAGGGCAACAAGTGAGGTGGGGGGAGGGGGGAGGGGGGGGGGGGGAGGGGGTGTAGATGGCTGTTGGAGAGGCAGAGGGAAAGGTGGGGGGGGGGGGGGGGGGGGTTGGGTTTGTTGGAAAAACAGAATTGGGGGGTGAAGGGGGATGGGGATGGGGGTTGATGAAATGGAACAAATATTTATTCCCTGACATATGAGTCCATGTGGACTCAAGGTGCCAAGGCGCTGGATAAGTTGGCTTTCCATGAATTTCCGGTATTGGCCCTCCTTTCGCCCATTGCGCCAGAGGGCTGCCACTCTGATGTGCGACAAGTTGTGGTGATCAGAGGTGAAGTGGTTTGCAACTGACGTATCTTTTCCTGTGAGTATGCTGTCCCTGTGTTCTTTGAATCGGTCATTGAGCGACCTGTAGGTTTCTCCCACATACATCATTGGGCACAGAGTGCAGGTAAGGACGTAGACAAGGTTTTTGGTCTGGCAGGTGAAGTGTGCTTTCACAAGGAAGGTTTGATTTGATGGAGCTTGAATTGTTGTGGATGGATTGATGAAAGTACAAGTTTTACACTTTGGCTTCTTGCATGGGAAATTGCCCGGTTGGGTTGTGGGGCGTGCAGGATGAAAGGCAGAGTGCACCAGATGGTCCCCGAGGCTTTTATCCCTCCTGAAAGCCACCATTGGCGGCTGACTGAATGTGCTCTGGAGTGCTGGATCTTCCTTCAAGATGGTGAAGTTGCGATGCAAGATGTTCTTCACTGGAAAGTTGTGTGGGTGGTAGGTCAAAGTGAGTATACACCGGTCAGTATCTGCAGTCTTCTTTCCTTTGTTTTGGAGGACTTGGTGTCTTGGGATTGACTTTGCTCGATCCAAGGCAGCCTGTGTTGAAGCTGGTGGGTAGCCTCTGGCAGTGAAAAACGTGGCCATGGTTTCTGCCTTTTTAACAAAGTTCTCGTCAGTGCTACAGAGCCTGCGCAGCCTGAGGAACTTAGAGAAGGGGATACTTTCTTTCATAGCAGAAGGGTGGCTTGATGAAAAAAGCAGATAGGAATGAGAGTCGGTTGGCTTGTAATGTACTGTGGTATGGAGGGATCATGAATTTTCCTGGATGCTGATTTTAATGTCCAGGAAAGAGAGGGATGACTCAAAGATTTAATGTGTAAACTTGAGGGACGGATGGAAATTATCCCCATCCCCCTTCAACCAATGCTGTTTTTCCAACACCCCCCACTCCCCCCCCCCCCCCCTTTCCCTCTGCCTCTCCAACAGCCATCTACACCCCTCTCCCCCCCCCCCCCCCCCCCCCCCACCTCACTTGTTGCCCTTGTACCCTTTTGCTCAGTTGGCTTCTACCCTCATAAACTGTAATCACACTAATTTTTTCCACTACCCCCACTATTTCTCTCCCACTGACCTTCGGGCTGATTGTGAACTATACTCACAAGAGGAAGATCTACAACCTGCCAACTTTGCTGTCTTCACTTCATGACTAAGTGCTTAGGGCACGAAACGTTGAAGTTTCTCCTTTTCACAGGTACATGTACCTTGTTTTTTGTACCAACCATTTTTACGTTACTCCAAAAGGTACTGCAGTCATTTTTTTATCTTTAAGTTAAGAACATTATTTTTTTCAACAGTTCTCAAAAATCAACTGAACCTGTTTATGAAATGTTTTTGGTACTCTGTCAAGACAACTTCTCTGATGAGGTTTAATCAATCATAAATGATCTTACATTCTTAGAAGAATGATTGAGGTTCTCAGACTACAGACGTCAATGGTTATTTGACAGATCTTTCATCAGAAGCAATCTTACAGAACTTACACTGTGTTTAAATTGTTGCTAGCAAGACTTTATGAAATAAAACTCCAGATATATACTGTTACACATTTTTCTCTAGATTTTGTTTATGGATTTGTTGTTGTTGTTTTGTTTTTGCTGTTGAATGGTTGGTCATTTTCTGTCATTTTTTTGCTTCCGTCCACACCTCTTCCTATACCTGACCCATTTTCATTCTTCCCAACTACATTCAATCATAATCAATGGAAGAAAAGATGTGAAGACATTTATAATAGTGACCATGAACAAAATTTTACACAGCTTGGTTTCAAGAATAGAATAAACAATTCCAAGCCATCAGATGTGGGTGCATCACAAAACACATTGATTTAATACACTTTAGCCACTAATTTGATTCAACTTGCACAGACTTAGTAAAAAGAATGCCCAATAAAACTGTTCTACAACACATATACCACAAATGATGACTGTTTTAGTGCTTAGTGGTTCAATATACATGTGTGTGTGTATCAGTGTGTGTGTGCATGTGCGTGCGTGCGTGCATGCGTTTGTGTGTGTGTATGTGTGTGTGTGTGTGTTCTTACATGCGTAGTTAAATGCGGCCTTATGTACGTGAATTGTAGTAACGATCTCCCCTCTGATGAATTTGGGGACGGGGCTATCTTAACTACGCCGGTGGTTCCGTTTAACTACAAAATTTGAATGTAGTAATTTTGTGGCCGCCATATTGTTACTACATTCCACTTTCCCTGTTCTTACACAAAATTTATCTTTATCAAAATTATTCATAAATCTTTAACAAATTATAATTTATGAAATATTTCATCTTAGTTAGAACATTTATATCATTATCTGTTATCTTTTCTGTCTTCCTTAGTTTATTTCTTTGTTTAAATGTTTGCTCTTTTTTTTTCTTCTTTTTTTTTTTTCTTTATTTATTTCTTTGTCGGTTGGCTGGCTGGTTGAGCTATTCATTTATTTATTCATTCATTTATTTTGTTACCTATTTATCTATCTGTCTATATCTGTCTGTCTACCTATCTATCTATCTGTCTATCTATTAATATATTTATTTACTTGTGCGTTTGTTTTTATTTGTGCTACAGCCAACGGGATTGGATGCCAGCTGTCATAATATTTCTTTTGCATTAAAGAATGAGGACAAACCTTTGTTTTGCATCTCTTTACAAACACATTTTGGTCCAACTGTCTAGAATAGCTGCAATCCCCTCTCATAATGTGAGCTGCGTAGTCAGAAACCACAAACTGACATGGTAGATCAATTAATAAATTAGTTGATTTATTAATTAATTAATTGACTTAACTGGTTAGCTATTTAATAAATTTACATATTAATTAGAAAAATATATGTATGCTATTTCTTTTCATTTGTGATCCACTTTTATTTTGTCTTATTTTGTAATGCATGACTTAAAAAATGTTATATAACATGTTTTTATTTGCTCATTTCATGTTATCTTGACCACTACCATACTGTCTCACATCACCTGCTTTTGTTATTTCTTTTATGTAGTCTTGTGACATCATATTTCATGTTATGCCATATCATCTTGTCACATCTTAACTCATGTTGTATTGCAAATATTAAGAATACAAAAAATGAACTGTATATCAGTCTTTCATTTTTGACTATGATGACTAGATATTAAAGGGGCCAGCTGCTATTCTTGATGTCTGGGCTAGAGGATGAGTTTCACATTATTATCAGACAGATGCATGCATTTTTGGATCAGTGCTGAAATACCTTAATTAACGAAGAAAAGTGTTTGCATTTGTAAAAGAGGCAAAAAACGTAATTAAAACATTGACTTACCCAAGCACACAGATTTTTTTAAAAAGCACACAGTAAACAAATGACACAGATCACAATAATAAAATCACACCCACCAGCACCAGAATGACTAATTTCAGTTTATTTAGTATAGTATAGTATAGTATAGTGTGGGACTGGCTCAAGCCTAAGCCTCGCGGCTTATAAACGTCCCTTCATTGACACTGTTTTGTTTGCATAAGCATGCCTTTTAAAATTATGATTGTAATTCAATCATCATGTTCAAAAAATAGTTGACTAAAATTTTCATCTTTGTCAAGGAGATTTTTGAAAGTATTTAGTGTTGGTGCTCTTTTTAGGTTAGGTGTTAGTAAATTCCAGAGGTTAGCAACTCGATTACTAAAACAATGTTTACGCCTGTTAGTATTACAACACTGTATATGTAATTTTCCCTCTTGATTTCTAGTGCTGTTATAAATGGATAGTGTAAAAAGAGAATCAATGCTAATGTCATCTAAGTTGTTAAAAATTTTGTACATCTGTATAAGGTCTCCCCTAACACGTCTTCCTTTTAATGAATGAAGGTTTAAAAAATTTAATCTATCTTGGTAATCAAAATCTTTACAACTTTTAACCATCTTGGTTGCTCTCCTCTGTACCCTTTCAATAGAAGCTGACTGACGTTTTAAATACGGGTACCAGATGATATTACCATACTCTAAATGTGAACGTACCAATGATTTGTATAGTAACAAAAATGTTTCCTTATCCAAACGAATGAATGTTCTTTTAATTATTCCCAACATCTGATTTGCCTTATTTATCCCTTTATGAATATGTGTATCAAAAGTAAGATTATTGTCAAATACGACTCCAAGGTCTTTTTCCTCAGTACATGCATTTATCTTTTGCTCTTCTTGATCAATTTTCATAACATAATCATATTCTGGATTCTTTTTGCCTACATGCATAACTTTGCATTTTGACACATTAAAATATAGGTTCCAGTCGTCAGTCCACTTCTGGAGATTATTCAAGTCACTTTGTATAGTATTGTTTTCTGTTGTATTGTTATAAATCTTTGTGTCGTCTGCAAATATTTTGCATGTGCTTTGTATAAAATTTGGTAAATCATTGATAAAAAATGTAAATAAGACTGGTCCGAGGATACTGCCCTGGGGGATACCACTTAAAACATCATTTTTTTCAGAGTATTCTGAACCAACTCGAACACTTTGTTTTCGTCCACTTAAAAATGATCGAACCCACTGAAGTATATTATCGCAGATACCATATGCATTCATTTTTAGAAGAAGTCTTTCATGTGGTACTGTATCGAAGGCCTTTTTGAAATCAAGATAAATAACATCAAGTGCAGATCCGTTATCCAAAACACTGGTAAAATCATCCATAACTTCTAGTAGTTGAGTGACACAAGATCTTTTTCTTCTAAAGCCGTGTTGATATTTCGTATATAATTCATTTTCTGTCATGTGGGAAACTATTTCATCCCTAATTAATGACTCCAAAACTTTGCTAGCTATACATGTTAGACTAACTGGTCTATAATTCCCTGGGTCTGATCTAGTTCCTTTTTTAAAAATCGCTGTTACATATGCAGTTTTCCAATCCTCAGGAATCTCACCAGACTCTAAAGACATATTAAAAAGTGTACTTAATGGTTGCGCAAGTTCATCATATAATTCTTTTAACACCCTAGGTGGAATACCATCTGGTCCTTGAGCTTTATAAGGGTCTAAATTTTTTAGTTTATTTTTTACAGACTCTGGTGTCATATCAATATTGGAAATACTATGACCATTTGAATAACAACACTTATCTAATTTAGGCAAGTTTTGTGTGTTTTCCCTTGTAAAAACACTTGTAAAAAAGGTATTTAGAGTTTCAGCTTTATGGGAGTCTGATTCTGCAAAATGTCTCCTATCATCAATCAATGTACTTACCCCCGAATTAGTTTTAGTTCTCTCCTGCACATACCTCCAGAATTGTTTTGGATTTTTCTTGCAACCATAAGCAATCTTTTTCTCAAAATTCTTTTTGGATTTTTTAATTATTCTATTACATTTATTTCTAATTTTAATATAATAAAAATATCTATAACCTCTCTTCTTCTTCAAAAACTTTTTATATGCATTATATTTCTTTTTAATTATTCTTAGTGCTTTTTTAGTCAACCACAGGGGTGTTTTTCTTTTTTTAGTAAATTTTACTTTAGGTATATATTGATCCATTAATCCAGTAATTAATGTTTTTAGGTTGTTCCATGATATATTAATATCCTTGTTTATAACATCTGACCAATTTCTTTCTTTCAGTAACTTACTCATTTCATTATAGTTACCTTTACTTAATTTGAATTTGTATATTCTCTTGTGGGCAATTAATCTTTTTTGAACATACAATTTAAATACTAAAACATCATGATCACTTTTTCCAAGTGGATTTTGGTGTAAAATATCAGACACTAAATTGTCGTTGTTTACAAGAACCAGATCTAGTAAATTTGACTTCTGACCCAATCTATTTCTAGTTGGGCACTTCACTTTCTGTATGAGGAATGCATCCCGTAGACACTCAATGAAATTATTGTCCTCATCATTTGTCCATTGTCCTTGCCAGTTTATGTTGGGAAAATTAAAATCGCCAACTATGCATACTTTGTTGTATTTTAAAATCGTTTCTGATTTAAATAGTTGATATAAGTTATCTGTGTTTTCTTTAGTAGAATTTGGGCTCTTGTACACACATCCAATCAAAATATTCTCTTTGTTTATGGTTTTGAACTCACACCACACACACTCTTGAAACTCTGATTCACCCAGATCACATTGCCTTGCATTTAAGGAATTTTCAATAAAAATTGCCACTCCTCTGTGGGGGTTCTCATTTCTAAAAAGACTGTAACCAACTATCTGTAATTCTGCATCAGTAAGGCTACTGCCAAAACTGGCATGACATTTGCGCTTTGATAAAATTTCAGTTAAACAAATAATGCTTGGTTTCAACTCATCCATACGACACAATAATTCACTTTTCTTATTTAAAAAAACTATCTACATTACTGTACAAGACCGTGACAGAGTGAACAGAATCTGACAAACAGTTAGAACTTTTTGTGTTAAGACCTTCCCTTTTACTGTTAAAACCATCACCTTGTTGTTAAGACAAATATTTTTATTGTTAAAACTATCACTAGATAAAAGTACAGAAACATCAGTATTTACAGTTTGTTCAGAACATGTCAGTCACTGGTCAGAAGTACTGTCCTTTGGGTCAGTCTTTTGGAGTTCTGATTTCTTCATGACCCTGCCGTTCCTGATTATTAGATCCTTTTCCCCCCCTTTTTTCTCCCTTTCTTTTTTTTCAGCTCGCAATACTCTGTACATGTCCCGCTCTTTGGGGGTGTAATCTGCATTTATGTAGATCCTTTTTGCTTGCTCTGACTGTCCTTCGTTCAATTTTGCAGCACTTCTTAGGATCTCTCTTTTTTTCTTTTCACAGCTGACGGTGAGCTTCAGCATTCTTGGCCTGTTTCCCCCCTCCCTCCCCAAACGTATAGGTTCACTCAAATCGCCATCTGTCACATCTGCAATTTTGTCTATGACTTTCTTGGCAAACACCAAGTCGTCCTGCTTTTTTTCATCAGTAGAGGTTTTGGAGCTCTCTTTCAGGTTCACTATGATTATATTCTTTTCCTCCTTTCTTTTTCTCTCTCTTCATCCAGAGCCTCAGAGACCTTCTTTTCTACCATGTCTTCCATTTTTGCCTCAGAGTCAGACCCTGTTTTCAGTTTGGCATCTATGCTATCCAGCCTATCAGTCAGTTTTGAAATGACTTTCATCATTTCATGTATTAGTGTGTCAGTTTTGGACTTAGGCTCTGCATCTTCCTTAAGGCATTTGGGACAAACCCACTGAAGGCATTGAAAAGATCATCAGAGAGGTCTGCACACTCCTGATGAGACCACTTCCCGCAACAGAAGCACTCAATACAATCATCATCTTCACATGTTTTGTCGCACTTGACACAATTCCAAAGCGAAAGTACAGACACGTTCGCCTTTGAATTGCTCCCCGAATTTTTTCCACCCTGCCCCTTTGCTTTTTTCCCCTGCTTTTTCTTAAAAGACTCAGCCTGTTTTGAACTCATTGTTATCGCTAAAAGGTAGAATTAAACACTAAATCAATAAAAAGGATATATCAAAATAGGAGTTAGTTGGGGTTAGTAAGCAACGAAATAATACTTAGGTGAACAGTGGTTTCGTGCAGTAAAATAATGGTGCCGTTGAATGGGCGGTGAGCGACGTCGGTCGATCGACTTATGTACGTCCAAAAATCTCCCTGCTCCAACTATGCAACAGACAAAAACTTGTCGACCGCACTCCACACTGCTATAGCAGACTTAATTTCCAGAAAATGTAATGGAAAACTGGTGGACATGTAGAATGTTCCTATAATTTTGGCCTCCCGTATCTCATTTCATGTCCGCCACTCGCGCATGCGCAAACTCAATCAATATTTTATTGACTTTTTAGCATATCATATTCATCGCTATCTCAGATCACTCTATATATATGTCTGACTGACTGTCTGTCTGAATCCCCCCAATCATTTTTCTTTACAATATAGAAAACGTTCTGTCTGTCTGTCTCTGTCCCTGTCTGTTTGTCAGTTTGACTGACTGTCTGTCCTCATTCGATCTCTCTCTTTCTCGTTCTCTCTTTTTCTCTCTCTATCTGTGTCTCTGTCTGTTTCTCTCTATCTCTGTCTCTCTCTCTCGCTCTCTCTCTCTCTCTCTCTCTCTGTCACACACACACATAGGGAGATGAATGAAATGTGTATAAGTATAACATTATTTCCTCCCATTCCTCACTTAATTATTGCACATGGTAATTTGTTGTTAATATCAAAATACAACAGCTGACAATAGTTCATGTTGCTGCTCATAGTACTTAATAACATTTATGTATTGTTCCTTCCACTTCCCTATCTTATGCCTTGATATGTGTTCTCTTGGTTGGTTTATTTTGGGTTAGGTGCGATCATTATGGGTGTGTCTAAACACCGATATACCGGAAAATGCCGACAGGTGAATACCGGAAAATGCCAAAACACACAGGAAAATGCTGGAAAATGCCGAAAGGTGAATGCCGGAAAATGTATTAAAATTAAAAACAACACATGGCCCAGGCCTAGGTAGCTATGTGCTCTGTGACAATCTCAGCCTGTGTGAACGGTGTGTGATGCCACAAAACCGCGTCTACTTAAAAATAATTGACATCTACTCATTGAGTTCTTTGATTTATGTTGAGCGCCGAAGTGTTTGTATGTGTACGTATGCGCGCGCTGTTTTGTTTGTAAACACATCGATATGATGCAGTATGACGTGAATTATATTCTAGTGTGCGGGATAGCCGAACTACAGAAATATGTCATCGGTACCGTGTTAATCACTTTGCTAATCGTCAATTTTATTTGATTGTAATAATTATTGGGGGTTTCTGCAAAATATTTTCACAATTCAGCCCTACCATTCCGTGTTTTGATCATTCTGCCTTCACCATTCGGTATTTTTCCGTATGTTGGGACCATTCTGCATTCACCATTCGTCATTTTCCGGTATTTTCGTCATTTCCCGGTATTTTCCAGCATTTTCCGGTGTTATAGACATACCAACATACCAAACATTATTGTTTACATTTTATGTTTATTTTTTTTCTCGTTATTCTATGAATGATCATTGTATCTACACCGACACCCCTTCCCCTCACCTGGCATAATCATTAAAAATGTTCTGAGTTCTCTCTCTCTCTCTCTCTCTCTCTCTCTCTCTCTCTCTGCTTTGCCTTCTCTCTCCCTGTCACTCTCTTTATTGTGCCAAAACAGAAGGCATATACATTTTTTAAAAGGCAAAACCTTACAACCTTACTACAATTTTCGCCTGAAGGCCTCAAAATTACTACAATTTTTGCATGAAGGCCTCAAAATTACTACAATTTTCGCATGAAGGCCTCAAAATTACTACAGTTTTTGGAACTTCCGTGTTCTCTCTTCAAGTAGTGTATCACAACCTCACGGCTGAATTTTACTACTATGTTTAGTACTCTGCATATATTTTCTGATCCCTTATCTGTGCCTTATCTCCATGTGTCTGTCTGTCTGTTTGCCCCTTTACAATGTCTAAGACTCAAGGCCCAATAATAGTATTACAATTGTCAGAACTCTCTGACTCCCCCCCCCCCCCCCCCCTCTCTCTCTCTCTCTCTCTCTCTCTCCCCCCTGTCACTCTCTTTATTGTGCCAAAACAGTAGGCATATTATCACCACAATTTTCTGAAACAATGCCCAAAATTACTACATTTTTTAAAAGGCAAAACCTTACAACTATTTGCGAGAGATGACCACACATTACTACAATTTTCGCATGAAGGCCACAAAATTACTACAATTTTCGCATGAAGGCCTCAAAATTACTACAATTTTTGGAACGTTCGTGTTCTCTCTTCAACATAGTATATCACAACCTCACGGCTGAATATTATTACTATGTTTAGTACTCTGCATATCTTTTTTTATCCCTTATCTTTGTCTGTCTGTCCATGTGTCTGTCTGTCTGTTTGCCCCATTACAATGTCGAAACATCAAGGCCCAATAATAGTATTACAATTGTCAGAACTCTCTCTCTCTCTCTCTCTCTCTCTCTCTCTCTCTCTCTCTCTCTCTCTCTCTCTCTCTCTCTCTCTGTATCCATTTTCTCTGTAATCACAGCGCGTGGGTCATTATACGAGACCATAATAATAGACATATACGTGACTTCTACATATTCACATAAGGTCATGAAATTGACCAATGTTGCTGTACTTCCGCAGCACATTCCTGTAGTTTTCTACTCATTCAAATACACTTGTGCAAAGAAAAAATGTCCAACTTAAAGGATATTGGTACTAACATGTCTCATTATATTGCAGAGGATTCTTTTTTTTACATTATGATATCGTATTCTAATGTCTAAGGAAAGGCAATTTAAATAAAGGCACCAAAAGTGGTATATTTTCATTTAAATTTTTGTTCAATGTCGTTTCACGACCTATAAGAAGCCTACCACTAAAGAACGCAGTAACTGTCACGTGGTCAAGTGACCATTTTATCGACATGACAGTAACCAAGATAAAAAATCTCTGGAACTCAGACGAACTGTAACAAACCTATGAAGGTATTTCACCAGGAAAAAAATTATCAACACACGAGCACCTTGATCTGCAGAAACACTGTGACTGTTGGATGTTCAATCAGTTAACTGAAGTAAAGAGCAAGATTAAGGTTGAATACCATGACACGTTTGATGGTAGATGGGGTGGGGTAGGGGTTGGGTGGGGGCGGGGTGAGGGGTGGGGTCAGCTGACATCTGGGACTTCACCATTGGTGATAAAACCTGTCTTTGGTTGATCCTGAAAAAAGCAGCCTTGCGCTCTTTCTCACGTTTGTTTCAGTGACATTCCACAGAGCACAGGCCGTTGCCAATCCCTATTTAAATACGTGGCTGTTGTGTGTGCTCTCTCTCTCTCTCTCTCTCTCTCTCTCTCTCTCTCTCTCTCTCTCTCTCTCTCTCTCTCTCTCTCTCTCTCTCTCCGTTGCCAATCCCTACTTAAATACGTGGCTGTTGTGTGTGCTCTCTCTCTCTCTCTCTCTCTCTCTCTCTCTCTCTCTCTCTCTCTCTCTCTCTCTCTCTCTCTCCCCTCCCTCCCTCCCTCTCTCTCTCTCTCTCTCTCTCTCTCTCTCTCTCTCTCTCTCTCTCTCTCTCTCTCTCTCTCTCTCTCTCTCTCTCTCTCTCTCTCTGAGTTCACATTTATCTCTCAAGCTGAACGGACGTGTTTTGGGAGCTGTCTGACTGCACGGGTTTTTACAGTGATAATACACTCACTGTGGACGATTTTCCGACTTAGTTTTTTTTCTTCATTTCGCCTTTCACTAAGGCAATGCCTATTGACACCGTACAGTGAAGGGTTAGCATAGGTGTTTTCGAATGGAGCTTCTTGGCCTTTATGGCGATTCGAGCAAGAAGGGCGATGGCGTCTTTTGTGCAAGTTATCAAGATTCCTGTATCAGGTAGGCCCTCAGATCTCATTCTGACGTTCTTGATTGTCGGGTTGTTGACAAGATGCGGAGATATCGAAAAAAAATCCAGGACCGCCTCCCTATCCTTGTCAACAAGAAAACCAACAAGAAAACCATGTCAACATGTATGGTCTGTCCCAACAAATGCATTCTGTGATGTCCATGGTGTCCGAAATAAGCCAGCAAAACATCAACATGCAAAGACATATAGCAGAAAACCATCAAGCACTGCGCAATGACATGACTGACATCAAGCAACGCTTAGCATGGGTGACACAGACGGTGCAGGAGAATGTTAAGGACATAGAGCATCTCTTTTCAAGGGTTAGAGACTCTGAGCAAAGTACTGACACTCTGGGTGCACAGCTAGAGCAGATGAAATCTGATCAAAGGCGCAACAATGTGAAGATGACAGGACTGGAGGCAGAAAGGCAAGAGACAACTACACTCCTCAAAGAGAGAATAGTAAGCGTTGTGAATACTTATTTCAGCTCAGATGGTATTACCCTCAAGCTTGAAGATATTCAAGATGCTGTGCGGGTTGGAAATCCTAACGGGAGAGCTGTTAGACCAGTGATCATTACCTTCAAGAGTCGTGAACTGTGTAGAGCAATTATGTCCATGAAACAATCCAGGCAATCCATGGCCCATGATGAAGGCATCCGGTTAGGTCCTGACCTTACACCCACTCAGCATAAAGAGATGCAGCGACTGAGAGCAGAGGGCAGAAGAGGTTACCTAAAGAATGGTCGTGTGGTGGCTGCTGATAACCCCAGAACATTTTCCAGATTTCCACTGGGTGGTCAGTACCTGAACAGAGAAGCAAGGCATGGACAAGAAGAGAATGAAACCCAGAACAGAAGGGCACCATCTGAAAATGAAGTATCAGCAAATTCCCTCAACCAGCAAAATAAAAGACCAAGTGAATGGGAAATGGGTGACTGGGCAAGTTCTGCAGCAGGATTTCCATTTGACCCTGTGTGTGAAGACACAAACTTCGCTCACCATGGATCAGACTTTGCTGAAAAAGGCCAGGTCCTTACTTCAAATCTTCTGGCTGATACAGGTGACGAAGTCTTCCCAGCTACAAATTATGATGAGGTCCAATCAGCACCAGCTGACAAAGCAGCCCCAGCTACAGCGGTCATAGTGTCTGAAGAGAATGTCCCACAAGAACACTCAAACGGGAATGACTGTCCACACCAACTGATAGCAAGGGATGTCCCTGAAGAGGTGTCCAGTCTACGGGAAGTGGAGTCAGAAAACCTTCCAGTCGGTGCAGGGGTGAGTGCGGGCAGTCCCCCACTCCGTGGCTTTGGAAGAGGGTCACCAACTTCCACTCCTCCCCAGCAGCAAGTACCCACAACCAGCGCTGGTGACTCAGGGGCAGGCAGGGGACGGGGCAGTACACGCCAGCAGAAAAGCAATCGACCAGGCAGCCAACAAAAAGATTCCCCGATGCAAACGAGACGCCGTCTTCAAAATTCAGGTGGGACTGAAAAGCGGCAGGGTGAGCTTTCCGAAAAGTGGAATGACATTTTCACCAAACCTAAGAAGGCTAATGCCGGTAATACTCCTGGTCAAAGAAAGGGTGGTCACAGGTGATGGGTAGGCCAAGGCCCTTCAGGTATGCAGACAGGTAATCAACCTAGCGTTGAATCCAATGCTGGAAAGCCAGATAATTATAATATTAATGTTAATAAGAATGGTAATGCTGACAGACTAGTCAACATAGCAGGAAACAAAAGTGTTACTAATGTGCTGTCTATAGTAAGTTTGAACATTGAGGGTTTTGTGCGATTTTCCAAAGAAATTGACATTACTTATTTCATCAGTAAATACGATATAGTTTTCCTTGCTGAAACGTTTACAGATACCATGTCAGAAAACTGTTTTCCTTCACATAAAATGTTTGCTTCACCGGGTGTGAAATTGTCTGATAGCGTTCATGGACGGTTATCTGGTGGAGTTGCTTTTTTAATCAGAAATGAACTGAGTGTGTATGTGAAACAGATTCACATTGAAACAGACAATATTTTGGTGCTGAAGATTGCTGGTGATTTAATTGGCTCAGAGACTGATTGCTTGTTGGTAGGGGCTTATATTCCTCCACAAAACTCCAAATATTATGAAGATACTGAAATATACAATGGTATGTCAATCTTAGAGGACTGCTTATTTGAATCAATCAAAGAATGTGGTGAGTTGCCTTTACTTTTGTGTGGCGATCTAAATGCTAGAACAAATAATCTTAACTTTCATGATTCCGACCCAATTGATGATATATGTAATATATTAGACAAAGATTATTCTGCCACTAGAACTGACCGTGCTGATGCATATAAAAGATGTTCAAAAGACATTGTAGTCAATGCCTTTGGTCGCTATCTCATTAATATGTGTGACGAATTTGAACTCGTTATTCTAAATGGCTTACAGGCAATGAATAACATGTGTGATTTCACTTACATTTCTGAGAGTGGGTCAAGTGTGATCGATTATTTCATTATTTCAAAATCTTTGTTGTCATGTTGTTGTAACTTTAGTATCAGGCATTTTATTCAAACAAAGCATGCTGCTGTGGAATTGTCTTTGTTGTGTAAACTAACATCCTCAGATTTACTATGTAATAAGCAACACCAAAAAGCTTACGTTAATAAATACAAATGGGATGATGAAAAAAATAATAGTTTTAAGGAAAGGATTAGTTCTGATGATGCAAAGGATATTGTCACCAATGCCACTAATAGTATAGAAAATGATGTTGATCAGTCTGTACTTATGTTTAATGAATGTTTATACTTTGCTGGTGAATGTATGAAGAAAACTGTTCTTATTGATTGTGAAAAACAGAAAATATGGTTTGATTTAGAATGTAGGCAAAGTAGGCAAGTGGCGTGGGGTTTATTGCATAAGTTTAACAGATCTAACAATATACCTGATCGATTGGAATATTGTCAGAAAAGGAGGGAATACAAGGAATTGTTAAGGATAAAAGAAAAAACACACAGAGAAAATATTGTTGACTCTCTACAAAGCAATTTAAATGACAGCAAGCTGTTCTGGGATGCTATCCGTTCAGTTAGACCTAGACAAACAGGACACAACTCAATTTCTTCCCAACAATGGCTTGAGCACTTTAGGGGTGTATTCAATAATGTGCCCTCGGCTGGTGCTGATTCTCAATCTGATTTTGATGATTATTATGGTAATATAAATACAGAGACCCAGATTGAAAATGGTGATTTAGACCAACCAATATCTGCAGAGGAAATACTATGTGCTATTGGTGCTCTGAAGAATAGGAAAGTTGCTGGTCCTGACGAACTGATAGGTGAGTTCTATAAAAACAGCACTGCTACTATTTTACCCTTTCTGTCAAAATTGTTCAATCATCTTTTTGATAATGGCATATTTCCAGCTGACTGGACAGTGGCTGTTTTGCAGCCCTTACATAAAAAGGGTGACTTGAATCAGCCTGATAATTACCGCGGGATATCATTATTGAATATATGTAGCAAGCTATACACTTTTGTATTAAATAAAAGACTTACAAAATGGATTGAGGATAATGAGGTTATAGGCGAGGAACAGGCCGGCTTTAGGCACAACCGTTGTACAACATATCATGTATTTACCATTATGGCTTGTGTGCAAAAACAATTACTTAGACACAGAAAACTTTATGTCGCCTTTATAGATTTCCGTAAGGCATTTGATACGGTAAGCAGGGATAAATTGTGGAAAATACTTCATGTTAGTGGAATCAGAGGAAATTTTTTGAATGCACTTAAAAGTATCTATGACGTTGTAAAGGCACGTGTGCGAGTAGGAGGTAATTTAACCATGCTTTTATGTGTCCACAAGGTTTAAAACAAGGTGAGGTTTGTTCTCCTGCTCTGTTTTCATTGCTGATAAATGAACTTACTAAAGAAATCAATGGGAAAGGTAGGCATGGCATTCAGTTATCTCCAGACCTGATTCAGTTACTAATCTTACTATTTGCAGACGATGTTGCTCTTATATCTGACAGTGTTATAGGACTTCAAACACAACTGAACATTCTGTATAACATAGCAAAACGGTTGGATTTAGAAGTTAATCTTGAGAAATCAAATGTAATTGTTTTTAGGAATGGGGGTTATTTAGCTGTAAATGAACACTGGACATTTGGACATGATAACTTAGCTGTAGTTAATATGTATAAATATCTTGGCATTATTCTCACAACAAGGCTGTCATTTCAAGCTACACAACGTGATTTATCAGATAGGGCAAGAAAGGGAATTTTTGCAATAACAAGAACACTTTGGTCTATTAGAGAGTATTCACCTGATGTATTTTTTAAGTTATTCGACTCTCAAATTCAGCCGATTTTAATGTATGGGGCAGAGATATGGGGTATTATGGGTGATCTAGCTACTATTGAGAGAGTTCATTTGTCAGCCATGAAACGTTTTATGTGTGTAAGTCAGAGAACGCCAAGGCATTTAGTATATGGGGAACTGGGAAGATATCCCCTGAAAGTCAATGTATTTATTAAATGTGTAAAATTTTGGTTGCGAGTCGTAAACATGGATGAATGTAGATTTCCTCAAAAAACGTATTTAATGCTTCTTTGTTTGGAAAGACAAAATTATTCCACTTGGGTAGGCAGAGTTAGAAATATGCTTTATATGTTTGGTTTCGGGTTTGTGTGGGAAGCTCAGTGTGTAGGGAATGTGAATATGTTTATTTGTGAGTTAAAGCAACGTTTGATTGACTGTTGTAGACAAGATTGGCACTCTGAACTTGAATCACATAGATTCTATAATATTTATGCAACATATGGCCAATCATTGTCATTACGTCCTTATTTTAGAGTGGTGAGATGTATTAACGTACGCAAAATATTTAGTAGGTTCAGACTAGGCATGTTATCTTTGCGTTCACGTTTTCTGAACTTTACTCGTGCTTCTAATAATGTAAATACTCTTTGTCCATTTTGTTCTGATTGTGATGAAACAGAACTTCATTTCCTTTTAGTATGTCCAAAATACACTTCTTTGCGTGCTCAGTTGATACCTCGTAAATACTTCCGATGTCCTTCACTGAACAAGATGACATTATTATTGTCGAATGAAAATGAAAATATAGTTCTTAGAGTTTGTAAATATGTGTATAAGGCATATAAAGTCAGGCAAAATGCTCTGCAAGCACTTCAGTAATGTCTTATTACATGTGTCATAATTTTGTCAACGTGAACTCCATTTGTATGGGCCTGTGGCCTAACAAATTAAATCATTTCAGACTTCAGACTTCTCTCTCTCTCTCTCTCTCTCTCTCTCTCTCTCTCTCTCTCTCTCTCTCTCTCTCTCTCTCTCTCTCTCTCTCTCTCTTCTGTCTACCATGACAACGTAAGTTCCATAACACCTGTGCTTTGAACTTTTAATTCAACAGTCTGTTGGAAAACAAGCCCTTAGCAGCTACCCCCTTCCCATCCAGCTTAGTACCGTGAGTAGACCACTTGTTCCATTGTATTCTGGTTCTGAAGGAGTAGAGGTACGGAGAAGGCTGTCAATATAGCAAAGATCTCTAAAGGAGCAGAGGAGCTTTAGTGTTCAACTTGGATTGTTGACATGTATCCACGTGGTCTGAAAGGGAGACCTATTACGCGCTGACTCAGCATGGTGATGGCGTGAATTGTCCTTTGTCCACCCCACCTCCCACTCTTCAGCATCCCCCCCCCCCCCCCCCCCCTATTTTCTTCACTGCTCTTTTTCTTTGGATTTATCTCTCTCTCTCGCCTCCCCCTCCCTCCCTCCCTCTCTCTCCCCCTGTCCCCCTCTCTTATCTGTCTGTCTGTTTATGTGTGTGCCTGTGTACGTGTGTCTGCATCAGTCTCTCTCTCTCTCTCTCTCTCTCTCTCTCTCTCTCTCTCTCTCTCTCTCTCTCTCTCTCTCTCCCCTCTCTCTCTAATAAACATGCCTGTCTCTGTCTGCATCCCTCTTTTCCTCTTTTTCCTTCCTCCTTCTAACCAAGCATTTATGATAATTCTGCCATCTTTCCCCCCCCCCCCTCTCTCTCTCTCTCTCTCTCTCTCTCTCGCTCTGTCCCCCCACTCCCCACACAATTTTTGTTTTCAACCTACCGTGTGTTGTAACTACATACCACCTGGGGACATCTCGTTTTGACCTGATTATTACGCCAGTGTCTTTTCGCCCTGTTTGATTTTGCCCTGCTCCCAGTTTCGTTTCGCCTTGTTGCCATTGTGCCCTCCCTCTCTCTGAGATTCAACACAGTCCACTAAGGGTTATCAATATGAAAATTAATTGATACAAAGTATGGTTTCAAATTTAAGAAGTCTGCTTTGAGAAGTTCACAAAATAAATAAATATTACTGAGTTCATAAAAATTGGGTCCAGCTCACTCTCACAGTGATGGGAACAATTAAGTGAATATCAGATCAGTAAATAAAGTTACCATCATATATATATTCAAAAGGGATAGAAATAACCTGTTTTAGCAGTTAACGTGAACCTGAGTAACCTTTTCAAGACATGCTCACTTCTTTTTGCACCCGTTAAGGTGATATTTTCCACTCTGCCCCAATGACAACACAACGATATGCAAGTAATCCTATGACTGGCATATCATTGTATTGCTATGGATAAAGACTTAACGTGTATTCAGACTTTTATGATTGGCTGTCACTGTGTTGTCATGCGGAAAGAGAGAAAGACGTTCGTCATGTACAGATATCGTTTCTCAGCCCCATAACGGTCGCCTGAGGAATGCGAGTAACGGACCGGCCGTAACCACAGAAATTAACGTTGCACACCCCGACCTACTTACCGTACATGCTGGTACCATTACCATTTTTTGTCCTTTGCCAGATTGCAGTAGGCGAAGCACAGAGAGAGAGAGAGAGAGAGAGAGAGAGGAGAGAGAGAGAGAGAGAGAGAGAGAGAGAGAGAGAGAGAGAGAGAGAGAGGAGAGGGGGGGGGTGGGTGAATGAATGATTAAAGGAATGTCTGACTGACCCACGGACGGACTGACTGAATGAATTTATTTTCCAAGGCTTTCGCTCATTTAATAATTACAAGGGTGGGGAATCAAAGATGTATGGGATAAATAACAAAAAAACTTTTATCCTTAAAATGGGCGCAAAACAATCGAATAGAACAGCTTAG
>CM065681.1:22422450-22480751 GCA_017654935.2 Phymorhynchus buccinoides | reverse complement strand
GTTGGTGTGGACAGTCATTCCGTTGAGTGTTCTTGTGGGACATTCTCTTCAGACACTATGACCGCTGTAGCTGGGGCTGCTTTGTCAGCTGGTGCTGATTGGACCTCATCATAATTTGTAGCTGGGAAGACTTCGTCACCTGTATCAGCCAGAAGATTTGAAGTAAGGACCTGGCCTTTTTCAGCAAAGTCTGATCCATGGTGAACGAAGTTTGTGTCTTCACACACAGGGTCAAATGGAAATCCTGCTGCAGAACTTGCCCAGTCACCCATTTCCCATTCACTTGGTCTTTTATTTTGCTGGTTGAGGGAATTTGCTGATACTTCATTTTCAGATGGTGCCCTTCTGTTCTGGGTTTCATTCTCTTCTTGTCCATGCCTTGCTTCTCTGTTCAGGTACTGACCACCCAGTGGAAATCTGGAAAATGTTCTGGGGTTATCAGCAGCCACCACACGACCATTCTTTAGGTAACCTCTTCTGCCCTCTGCTCTCAGTCGCTGCATCTCTTTATGCTGAGTGGGTGTAAGGTCAGGACCTAACCGGATGCCTTCATCATGGGCTATGGATTGCCTGGATTGTTTCATGGACATAATTGCTCTACACAGTTCACGACTCTTGAAGGTAATGATCACTGGTCTAACAGCTCTCCCGTTAGGATTTCCAACCCGCACAGCATCTTGAATATCTTCAAGCTTGAGGGTAATACCATCTGAGCTGAAATAAGTATTCACAACGCTTACTATTCTCTCTTTGAGGAGTGTAGTTGTCTCTTGCCTTTCTGCCTCCAGTCCTGTCATCTTCACATTGTTGCGCCTTTGATCAAATTTCATCTGCTCTAGCTGTGCACCCAGAGTGTCAGTACTTTGCTCAGAGTCTCTAACCCTTGAAAAGAGATGCTCTATGTCCTTAACATTCTCCTGCACCGTCTGTGTCACCCATGCTAAGCGTTGCTTGATGTCAGTCATGTCATTGCGCAGTGCTTGATGGTTTTCTGCTATATGTCTTTGCATGTTGATGTTTTGCTGGCTTATTTTGGACACCATGGACATCACAGAATGCATTTGTTGGGACAGACCATACATGTTGACATGGTTTTCTTGTTGGTTTTCTTGTTGACAAGGATAGGGAGGCGGTCCTGGATTTTTTTTCGATATCTCCGCATCTTGTCAACAACCCGACAATCAAGAACGTCAGAATGAGATCTGAGGGCCTACCTGATACAGGAATCTTGATAACTTGCACAAAAGACGCCATCGCCCTTCTTGCTCGAATCGCCATAAAGGCCAGGAAGCTCCATTCGAAAACACCTATGCTAACCCTTCACTGTACGGTGTCAATAGGCATTGCCTTAGTGAAAGGCGAAATGAAGAAAAAAAACTAAGTCGGAAAATCGTCCACAGTGAGTGTATTATTACTGTAAAAACCCGTGCAGTCAGACAGCTCCCAAAACACGTCCGTTCAGCTTGAGAGATAAATGTGAACTCAGAGAGAGAGAGAGAGAGAGAGAGAGAGAGAGAGAGAGAGAGAGAGAGAGAGAGGAGAGAGAGGGAGAGAGAGAGAGAGAGAGAGAGAGAGAGAGAGGGAGGGAGGGACGACAGTGGTGGAGGGAGAGAGAGAGATTTGCAGGAGAGAGAGATGGCGTGCGTAGAGGACTGGGGAGAGAGGATTGTGAGAGAGAGAGAGAGAGAGCACACAACAGCCACGTATCTAAGTAGGGATTGGCAACGGAGAGGAGAGAGAGAGAGCGAGATGAGAGGAGAGAGGAGAAGAGAGAGAGTTGCGACAGAAAGACGAGAGAGAGAGAGCGAGCACACACAACAGCACGTATTTAATAGGGCTTAGGCAAACGGCCCCCCTCCCTCGCCCCTGTGCTCTGTGGAATGTCACTCAAACAAACGTGAGAAAGAGGGCAAGGCTGCTGTTTTTAGGATCAACCAAAGACAGGTTTCATCACCAATGGTGAATTGACAAGTCCCAGAATGCAGATGTTCTTGTCAGCTGACCCCACCCCCCACCCCGCCCCCACCCAACCCCTACCCCACCCCATCTACCATCAAACGTGTCATGGTATTCAGCCTTAATCTTGCTCTTTACTTCAGTTAACTGATTGAACATCCAACAATCACAATGTTTCTGCAGATCAAGGTGCTCGTGTGTTGATTTTCATTTTTTTCCTGGTGAAATAGCTCCATAGGTTTGTTACAGTTCGTCTGAGTTCCAGAGAATTTTTTTGTATCTTGGTTACTGTCATGTCCCGATAAAATGGTCACTTGACCACCGTGACAGTTACTGCGTTTTTTAGTGGTAGGCTTCTTATAGGTCGTGAAACCACATTGAAAAAAAAAAATAAAAAAATACCACTTTTGGTGCCTTTATTTAAATTGCCTTCCCTTAGACATTAGAATACGATATCATAATGTAAAAAAATAGACTCCTCTGCAATATAATGAGACATGTTAGTACCAATATCCTTTAAGTTGGACATTTTTTTCTTTGCACAAGTGTATTTGAATGAGTAGAAAACTACAGGAATGTGCTGCGGAAGTACAGCAACATTGGTCAATTTCATGACCTTATGTGAATATGTAGAAGTCACGTATATGTCTATTATTATGGTCTCGTATAATGACCCACGCGCTGTGATTACAGAGAAAATGGATACAGAGAGAGACTCAGAGAGAGAGAGAGAGAGAGAGAGAGAGAGAGGCTGGGGGCCTCTAGCTGAGAGAGAAGGAGTGCTCTGACACAGAAGAGAGAGAGAGAGAGAGAGAGAGAGTTCTGACAATTGTAATACTATTATTGGGCCTTGATGTTTTCGACATTGTAATGGGGCAAACAGACAGACAGACACATGGACAGACAGACAAAGATAAGGGATAAAAAAGATATGCAGAGTACTAAACATAGTAATAATATTCAGCCGTGAGGTTGTGATATACTATGTTGAAGAGAGAACACGAACGTTCCAAAAATTGTAGTAATTTTGAGGCCTTCATGCGAAAATTGTAGTAATTTTGAGGCCTTCATGCGAAAATTGTAGTAATTTGTGGTCATCTCTCGCAAATAGTTGTAAGGTTTTGCCTTTTAAAAAATGTAGTAATTTGGGGCATTGTTTCAGAAAATTGTGGTGATAATATGCCTACTGTTTTGGCACAATAAAGAGAGTGACAGGGGGGAGAGAGAGAGAGAGAGAGAGAGAGAGAGGGGGGGGGGGAGTCAGAGAGTTCTGACAATTGTAATACTATTATTGGGCCTTGAGTCTTAGACATTGTAAAGGGGCAAACAGACAGACAGACACATGGAGATAAGGCAAAGATAAGGGATCAGAAAATATATGCAGAGTACTAAACATAGTAGTAGTAAATTCAGCCGTGAGGTTGTGATACACTACTTGAAGAGAGAACACGGAAGTTCCAAAAACTGTAGTAATTTTGAGGCCTTCATGCGAAAATTGTAGTAATTTTGATGGCCTTCATGCAAAAATTGTAGTAATTTTGAGGCCTTCAGGCGAAAATTGTAGTAAGGTTGTAAGGTTTTGCCTTTTAAAAAATGTATATGCCTTCTGTTTTTGGCACAATAAAGAGAGAGTGACCAGGGAGAGAGAGAGGCAAGAGCAGAGAGAGAGAGAGAGAGAGAGAGGAGAGAGAGAGAGAGAGAGAGAACTCAGAACATTTTTAATGATTATGCCAGGTGAGGGGAAGGGGTGTCGGTGTAGATACAATGATCATTCATAGAATAACGAGAAAAAAAATAAACATAAAATGTAAACAATAATGTTTGGTATGTTGGTATGTCTATAACACCGGAAAATGCTGGAAAATACCGGGAAATGACGAAAATACCGGAAAATGACGAATGGTGAATGCAGAATGGTCACAACATACGGAAAAATACCGAATGGTGAAGGCAGAATGATCAAAACACGGAATGGTAGGGCTGAATTATGAAAATATTTTGCAGAAACCCCCAAAAATTATTACAATCAAATAAAATTGACGATTAGCAAAGTGATTAACACGGTACCGATGACATATTTCTGTAGTTCGGCTATCCCGCACACTAGAATAGAATTCACGTCATACTGCATCATATCGACATGTTTACAAACAAAACAGCGCGCGCATACGTACACATACAAACACATCGGCGCTCAACATAAATCAAAGAACTCAATGAGTAGATGTCAATTATTTTTAAGTAGACGCGGTTTTGTGGCATCACACACCGTTCACACAGGCTGAGATTGTCACAGAGCACATAGCTACCTAGGCCTGGGCCATGTGTTGTTTTTAATTTTAATACATTTTCCGGCATTCACCTTTCGGCATTTTCCAGCATTTTCCTGTGTGTTTTGGCATTTTCCGGTATTCACCTGTCGGCATTTTCCGGTATATCGGTGTTTAGACACACCCATAATGATCGCACCTAACCCAAAATAAACCAACCAAGAGAACACATATCAAGGCATAAGATAGGGAAGTGGAAGGAACAATACATAAATGTTATGAAGTACTATGAGCAGCGACATAAACTATTGTCAGCTGTTGTATTTTGATATTAACAACAAATTACCATGTGCAATAATTAAGTGAGGAATGGGAGGAAATAATGTTATACTTATACACATTTCATTCATCTCCCTATGTGTGTGTGAGACAGAGAGAGAGAGAGAGAGAGCGAGAGAGAGAGACAGAGATAGAGAGAAAGAAACAGACAGAGACACAGATAGAGAGAGAAAAAGAGAGAACCGAGAAAGAGAGAGATCGAATGAGGACAGACAGTCAGTCAAACTGACAAACAGACAGGGACAGAGACAGACAGACAGAACGTTTTCTATATTGTAAAGAAAAATGATTGGGGGGATTCAGACAGACAGTCAGTCAGACATATATATAGAGTGATCTGAGATAGCGATGAATATGATATGCTAAAAAGTCAATAAAATATTGATTGAGTTTGCGCATGCGCGAGTGACGGACATGAAATGAGATACGGGAGGCCAAAATTATAGGAACATTCTACATGTCCACCAGTTTTCCATTACATTTTCTGGAAATTAAGTCTGCTATAGCAGTGTGGAGTGCGGTCGACAAGTTTTTGTCTGTTGCATAGTTGGAGCAGGGAGATTTTTGGACGTACATAAGTCGATCGACCGACGTCGCTCACCGCCCATTCAACGGCACCATTATTTTACTGCACGAAACCACTGTTCACCTAAGTATTATTTCGTTGCTTACTAACCCCAACTAACTCCTATTTTGATATATCCTTTTTATTGATTTAGTGTTTAATTCTACCTTTTAGCGATAACAATGAGTTCAAAACAGGCTGAGTCTTTTAAGAAAAAGCAGGGGGAAAAAGCAAAGGGGCAGGGTGGAAAAAATTCGGGGAGCGATTCAAAGGCGAACGTGTCTGTACTTTCGCTTTGGAATTGTGTCAAGTGCGACAAAACATGTGAAGATGATGATTGTATTGAGTGCTTCTGTTGCGGGAAGTGGTCTCATCAGGAGTGTGCAGACCTCTCTGATGATCTTTTCAATGCCTTCAGTGGGTTTGTCCCAAATGCCTTAAGGAAGATGCAGAGCCTAAGTCCAAAACTGACACACTAATACATGAAATGATGAAAGTCATTTCAAAACTGACTGATAGGCTGGATAGCATAGATGCCAAACTGAAAACAGGGTCTGACTCTGAGGCAAAAATGGAGGACATGGTAGAAAAGAAGGTCTCTGAGGCTCTGGATGAAGAGAGAGAAAAAGAAAGGAGGAAAAAGAATATAATCATAGTGAACCTGAAAGAGAGCTCCAAAACCTCTACTGATGAAAAAAAGCAGGACGACTTGGTGTTTGCCAAGAAAGTCATAGACAAAATTGCAGATGTGACAGATGGCGATTTGAGTGAACCTATACGTTTGGGGAGGGAGGGGGGAAACAGGCCAAGAATGCTGAAGCTCACCGTCAGCTGTGAAAAGAAAAAAAGAGAGATCCTAAGAAGTGCTGCAAAATTGAACGAAGGACAGTCAGAGCAAGCAAAAAGGATCTACATAAATGCAGATTACACCCCCAAAGAGCGGGACATGTACAGAGTATTGCGAGCTGAAAAAAAAGAAAGGGAGAAAAAAGGGGGGGAAAAGGATCTAATAATCAGGAACGGCAGGGTCATGAAGAAATCAGAACTCCAAAAGACTGACCCAAAGGACAGTACTTCTGACCAGTGACTGACATGTTCTGAACAAACTGTAAATACTGATGTTTCTGTACTTTTATCTAGTGATAGTTTTAACAATAAAAATATTTGTCTTAACAACAAAGGTGATGGTTTTAACAGTAAAAGGGAAGGTCTTAACACAAAAAGTTCTAACTGTTTGTCAGATTCTGTTGATTCTGTCACGGTCTTGTACAGTAATGTAGATAGTTTTTTTAAATAAGAAAAGTGAATTATTGTGTCGTATGGATGAGTTGAAACCAAGCATTATTTGTTTAACTGAAATTTTATCAAAGCGCAAATGTCATGCCAGTTTTGGCAGTAGCCTTACTGATGCAGAATTACAGATAGTTGGTTACAGTCTTTTTAGAAATGAGAACCCCCACAGAGGAGTGGCAATTTTTATTGAAAATTCCTTAAATGCAAGGCAATGTGATCTGGGTGAATCAGAGTTTCAAGAGTGTGTGTGGTGTGAGTTCAAAACCATAAACAAAGAGAATATTTTGATTGGATGTGTGTACAAGAGCCCAAATTCTACTAAAGAAAACACAGATAACTTATATCAACTATTTAAATCAGAAACGATTTTAAAATACAACAAAGTATGCATAGTTGGCGATTTTAATTTTCCCAACATAAACTGGCAAGGACAATGGACAAATGATGAGGACAATAATTTCATTGAGTGTCTACGGGATGCATTCCTCATACAGAAAGTGAAGTGCCCAACTAGAAATAGATTGGGTCAGAAGTCAAATTTACTAGATCTGGTTCTTGTAAACAACGACAATTTAATGTCGGATATTTTACACCAAAATCCACTTGGAAAAAGTGATCATGATGTTTTAGTATTTAAATTGTATGTTCAAAAAAGATTAATTGCCCACAAGAGAATATACAAATTCAAATTAAGTAAAGGTAACTATAATGAAATGAGTAAGTTACTGAAAGAAAGAAATTGGTCAGATGTTATAAACAAGGATATTAATATATCATGGAACAACCTAAAAACATTAATTACTGGATTAATGGATCAATATATACCTAAAGTAAAATTTACTAAAAAAAGAAAAACACCCCTGTGGTTGACTAAAAAAGCACTAAGAATAATTAAAAAGAAATATAATGCATATAAAAAGTTTTTGAAGAAGAAGAGAGGTTATAGATATTTTTATTATATTAAAATTAGAAATAAATGTAATAGAATAATTAAAAAATCCAAAAAGAATTTTGAGAAAAAGATTGCTTATGGTTGCAAGAAAAATCCAAAACAATTCTGGAGGTATGTGCAGGAGAGAACTAAAACTAATTCGGGGGTAAGTACATTGATTGATGATAGGAGACATTTTGCAGAATCAGACTCCCATAAAGCTGAAACTCTAAATACCTTTTTTACAAGTGTTTTTACAAGGGAAAAACACACAAAACTTGCCTAAATTAGATAAGTGTTGTTATTCAAATGGTCATAGTATTTCCAATATTGAAATTACACCAGAGTCTGTAAAAAATAAACTAAAAAATTTAGACCCTTATAAAGCTCAAGGACCAGATGGTATTCCACCTAGGGTGTTAAAAGAATTATGTGATGAACTTGCGCAACCATTAAGTACACTTTTTAATATGTCTTTAGAGTCCGGTGATATTCCTGAGGATTGGAAAACTGCATATGTTACAGCGATTTTTAAAAAAGGAACTAGATCAGACCCAGGGAATTATAGACCAGTTAGTCTAACATGTATAGCTAGCAAAGTTTTGGAGTCATTAATTAGGGATGAAATAGTTTCCCACATGACAGAAAATGAATTATATACGAAATATCAACACGGCTTTAGAAGAAAAAGATCTTGCGTCACTCAACTACTAGAAGTTATGGATGATTTTACCAGTGTTTTGGATAACGGATCTGCACTTGATGTTATTTATCTTGATTTCAAAAAGGCCTTCGATACAGTACCACATGAAAGACTTCTTCTAAAAATGAATGCATATGGTATATGGTATCTGATAATATACTTCAGTGGGTTCGATCATTTTTAAGTGGACGAAAACAAAGTGTTCGAGTTGGTTCAGAATACTCAGAAAAAAATGATGTTTTAAGTGGTATCCCCCAGGGCAGTATCCTCGGACCAGTCTTATTTACATTTTTTATCAATGATTTACCAAATTTTATACAAAGCACATGCAAAATATTTGCAGACGACACAAAGATTTATAACAATACAACAGAAAACAATACTATACAAAGTGACTTGAATAACCTCCAGAAGTGGACTGACGACTGGAACCTATATTTTAATGTGTCAAAATGCAAAGTTATGCATGTAGGCAAAAAGAATCCAGAATATGATTATGTTATGAAAATTGATCAAGAAGAGCAAAAGATAAATGCATGTACTGAGGAAAAAGACCTTGGAGTCGTATTTGACAATAATCTTACTTTTGATACACATATTCATAAAGGGATAAATAAGGCAAATCAGATGTTGGGAATAATTAAAAGAACATTCATTCGTTTAGATAAGGAAACATTTTTGTTACTATACAAATCATTGGTACGTTCACATTTAGAGTATGGTAATATCATCTGGTACCCGTATTTAAAACGTCAGTCAGCTTCTATTGAAATGGTACAGAGGAGAGCAACCAAGATGGTTAAAAGTTGTAAAGATTTTGATTACCAAGATAGATTAAATTTTTTAAACCTTCATTCATTAAAAGGAAGACGTGTTAGGGGAGACCTTATACAGATGTACAAAATTTTTAACAACTTAGATGACATTAGCATTGATTCTCTTTTTTACACTATCCATTTATAACAGCACTAGAAATCAAGAGGGAAAACTACATATACAGCGTTGTAATACTAACAGGCGTCAACATTGTTTTAGTAATCGAATTGCTAACCTCTGGAATTTACTAACACCTAACCTAAAAAGAGCACCCACACTAAATACCTTCAAAAATCTCCTTGACAAAGATGAAAATTTTAGTCAACTATTTTTTGAACATGATGATTGAATTACAATCATAATTTTAAAAGGCATGCTTATGCAAACAAAACAGTGTCAATGAAGGGACGTTTATAAGCCGCGAGGCTTAGGCTTGAGCCAGTCCCACACTATACTATACTATACTATACTAAATAAACTGAAATTAGTCATTCTGGTGCTGGTGGGTGTGATTTTATTATTGTGATCTGTGTCATTTGTTTACTGTGTGCTTTTTAAAAAAATCTGTGTGCTTGGGTAAGTCAATGTTTTAATTACGTTTTTTGCCTCTTTTACAAATGCAAACACTTTTCTTCGTTAATTAAGGTATTTCAGCACTGATCCAAAAATGCATGCATCTGTCTGATAATAATGTGAAACTCATCCTCTAGCCCAGACATCAAGAATAGCAGCTGGCCCCTTTAATATCTAGTCATCATAGTCAAAAATGAAAGACTGATATACAGTTCATTTTTTGTATTCTTAATATTTGCAATACAACATGAGTTAAGATGTGACAAGATGATATGGCATAACATGAAATATGATGTCACAAGACTACATAAAAGAAATAACAAAAGCAGGTGATGTGAGACAGTATGGTAGTGGTCAAGATAACATGAAATGAGCAAATAAAAACATGTTATATAACATTTTTTAAGTCATGCATTACAAAATAAGACAAAATAAAAGTGGATCACAAATGAAAAGAAATAGCATACATATATTTTTCTAATTAATATGTAAATTTATTAAATAGCTAACCAGTTAAGTCAATTAATTAATTAATAAATCAACTAATTTATTAATTGATCTACCATGTCAGTTTGTGGTTTCTGACTACGCAGCTCACATTATGAGAGGGGATTGCAGCTATTCTAGACAGTTGGACCAAAATGTGTTTGTAAAGAGATGCAAAACAAAGGTTTGTCCTCATTCTTTAATGCAAAAGAAATATTATGACAGCTGGCATCCAATCCCGTTGGCTGTAGCACAAATAAAAACAAACGCACAAGTAAATAAATATATTAATAGATAGACAGATAGATAGATAGGTAGACAGACAGATATAGACAGATAGATAAATAGGTAACAAAATAAATGAATGAATAAATAAATGAATAGCTCAACCAGCCAGCCAACCGACAAAGAAATACATAAATTAAAAAAACAAAACAAAAAAAAAAATAGCAAACATTTAAACAAAGAAATAAACTAAGGAAGACATAAAAGATAACAGATAATGATATAAATGTTCTAACTAAGATGAAATATTTCATAAATTATAATTTGTTAAAGATTTATGAATAATTTTGATAAAGATAAATTTTGTGTAAGAACAGGGAAAGTGGAATGTAGTAACAATATGGCGGCCACAAAATTACTACATTCAAATTTTGTAGTTAAACGGAACCACCGGCGTAGTTAAGATAGCCCCGTCCCCAAATTCATCAGAGGGGAGATCGTTACTACAATTCACGTACATAAGGCCGCATTTAACTACGCATGTAAGAACACACACACACACACATACACACACACAAACGCATGCACACGCACGGCACGCACATGCACACACACACTGATACACACACACATGTATATTGAACCACTAAGCACTAAAACAGTCATCATTTGTGGTATATGTGTTGTAGAACAGTTTTATTGGGCATTCTTTTTACTAAGTCTGTGCAAGTTGAATCAAATTAGTGGCTAAAGTGTATTAAATCAATGTGTTTTGTGATGCACCCACATCTGATGGCTTGGAATTGTTTATTCTATTCTTGAAACCAAGCTGTGTAAAATTTTGTTCATGGTCACTATTATAAATGTCTTCACATCTTTTCTTCCATTGATTATGATTGAATGTAGTTGGGAAGAATGAAAATGGGTCAGGTATAGGAAGAGGTGTGGACGGAAGCAAAAAAATGACAGAAAATGACCAACCATTCAACAGCAAAAACAAAACAACAACAACAAATCCATAAACAAAATCTAGAGAAAAATGTGTAACAGTATATATCTGGAGTTTTATTTCATAAAGTCTTGCTAGCAACAATTTAAACACAGTGTAAGTTCTGTAAGATTGCTTCTGATGAAAGATCTGTCAAATAACCATTGACGTCTGTAGTCTGAGAACCTCAATCATTCTTCTAAGAATGTAAGATCATTTATGATTGATTAAACCTCATCAGAGAAGTTGTCTTGACAGAGTACCAAAAACATTTCATAAACAGGTTCAGTTGATTTTTGAGAACTGTTGAAAAAAATAATGTTCTTAACTTAAAGATAAAAAAATGACTGCAGTACCTTTTAGAGTAACGTAAAAATGGTTGGTATAAAAAACAAGGTACCTGTGAAAAGGAGAAACTTCAACGTTTCGTGCCCTAAGCACTTAGTCATGAAGTGAAGACAGCAAACAAAGTTGACAGGTTGTAGATCTTCTAGTCTTGTGAGTATAGTTCACAATCAGCCCTTTTAAGGTCAGTGGGAGAGAAATAGTGGGGGTAGTGGAAAAAATTAGTGTGATTACAGTTTATGAGGGTAGAAGCCAACTGAGCAAAAGGGTACAGGGGCAACAAGTGAGGTGGGGGTGAGGGGGGGGGGGGGGGGGGGAGAATTTCCGGTTTGTAGATGGCTGTTGGAGCAGGGGAAGGGAAAGAGGGGTGGGGGGAGCGGGGGGAGTGGGGGGTGTTGGAAAAACAGCATTGGTTGAAGGGGGATGGGGATAATTTCCATCCGTCCCTCAAGTTTACACATTAAATCTTTGAGTCATCCCTCTCTTTCCTGGACATTAAAATCAGCATCCAGGAAAATTCATGATCCCTCCATACCACAGTACATTACAAGCCAACCGACTCTCATTCCTATCTGCTTTTTTCATCAAGCCACCCTTCTGCTATGAAAGAAAGTATCCCCTTCTCTAAGTTCCTCAGGCTGCGCAGGCTCTGTAGCACTGACGAGAACTTTGTTAAAAAGGCAGAAACCATGGCCACGTTTTTCACTGCCAGAGGCTACCCACCAGCTTCAACACAGGCTGCCTTGGATCGAGCAAAGTCAATCCCAAGACACCAAGTCCTCCAAAACAAAGGAAAGAAGACTGCAGATACTGACCGGTGTATACTCACTTTGACCTACCACCCACACAACTTTCCAGTGAAGAACATCTTGCATCGCAACTTCACCATCTTGAAGGAAGATCCAGCACTCCAGAGCACATTCAGTCAGCCGCCAATGGTGGCTTTCAGGAGGGATAAAAGCCTCGGGGACCATCTGGTGCACTCTGCCTTTCATCCTGCACGCCCCACAACCCAACCGGGCAATTTCCCATGCAAGAAGCCAAAGTGTAAAACTTGTACTTTCATCAATCCATCCACAACAATTCAAGCTCCATCAAATCAAACCTTCCTTGTGAAAGCACAATTCACCTGCCAGACCAAAAACCTTGTCTACGTCCTTACCTGCACTCTGTGCCCAATGATGTATGTGGGAGAAACCTACAGGTCGCTCAATGACCGATTCAAAGAACACAGGGACAGCATACTCACAGGAAAAGATACGTCAGTTGCAAACCACTTCACCTCTGATCACCACAACTTGTCGCACATCAGAGTGGCAGCCCTCTGGCGCAATGGGCGAAAGGAGGGCCAATACCGGAAATTCATGGAAAGCCAACTTATCCAGCGCCTTGGCACCTTGAGTCCACATGGACTCAATGTCAGGGAATAAACATTTGTTCCATTTCATCAACCCCCATCCCCATCCCCCTTCACCCCCCCAATTCTGTTTTTCCAACAACCCCCCCCCCCCCCCCCCCCGCCCCCCCCCCACCTTTCCCTCTGCCTCTCCAACAGCCATCTACACCCCTTTCTCCCCCCCCCTTTCCCCCCTCCCCCCACCTCACTTGTTGCCCTTGTACCCTTTTGCTCAATTGGCTTCTACCCTCATAATAATAATAATAACAGTACATTTATATAGCGCTTTACCTCAGATGAGCCCAAAGCGCTTTACAATCAATTATTCATCAACAGATAACAAAAAAACAACATTCAAGGGTGACACAAACCACCAACAGCGCATATGCAAAGCAACTCTCTCTCTCTCTCTAACACACACGCACACACACACATAAAACACACATTTATTGACGCCAACTCGTTCATACCCCATTCGGTAAGCCACAGCAACTGAGCCGCATGGACTGACCACATACACCAACACACATACACAAACACCCTCACACACAACGTACGCACGCAGACAGACACGCACACAAACACACACACACACACACATGCGTGCACACACAACCCACAAAACCAAAATACACACAAGCACACATTCATGCTCACACACACACACACTCACACACACACACACACACACAACAAACACAGCACAAACCTCTTAAATCAATCTTCCCTCACGTGCACACAACGATAGACAACTGATCAAATATTTAGGGCGCAGCAGGAAAAAGATGGGTTTTAAGAGAGGTTTTTGAATGAGGAGACTGAGTTGGAGTGTCGGAGAGGAGAAGGCAGAGAATTCCACAGAGATGGTGCTTGACAAGAAAAAGAACGTTGGCCAGCAGATTTGAGACGGATGGAGGGAATGGAAAGGAGACGAGAATCAGAAGACGAACGTAGTTGGCGAGCTGGGACATAGAGATGAAGAAGATCAGAGAGATACAGGGGAGCTTGATCATTCAGTGACTTGAAGGCAAGGAGGAGAATTTTGTAGTCAATACGTGATTGAACTGGGAGCCAATGTAGGGAACGAAGAACCGGAGTGATGTGATCGTACCTAGGGGAGCGAGAAATGAGACGAGCAGCATTATTCTGGACCCGTTGGAGCTTAGAGATGAGAATTGATGGACAGCCAGCAAGAAGTGAGTTACAGTAGTCAAGGCGAGACAGGACAAAAGCACATACTAGAGTCTTCAGGGCATCCTGAGAGAGGAAACGGCGGATGGAACTAATTCTTCGAAGTTCTAGATAGCAAGCCTTGCAAACATTGGAAACATGCTGTTTGAAAGAAAGGGTTTGGTCCAAAGTAACACCTAGATTGCGGACGGATGCCGATAGCTTGATCTCAGTGCCATCAATGTCTACAGAACCTGGGAGAACCTGAGTTTTAATTGTGTGGTTAGAGGCTACAAGAATCATCTCTGTCTTATCAGCATTCAGTTGCAGTTTGTTGTAAAACATCCATGTTTTAACAGCAGAGATGCACAACTTAGAAGAAGAAATCATTTGATCTAATTGACTCAAATGGGCATGAAATGTATTTTTGATATGACAAATATAAAAGCTACTGATGTATAAACATGAATGCTGGTTGATGATAGCATAGAGACATGACATATAAAGAACAAAAAGGATAGGGCCTAAAACTCTTCTTCTTGGGGCACACCCTATAAATGTGACAACAGAATACAAAAGATCCAGAACCATTGACAACAACTGAATTCTGTGTCCCCATCATGAGAGGTAGGAAGAAAAGCCAGGAAAGAACATGACCAGATAGACCAAAGCCATAATGTGACAGTCTAGAAATGAGGATAAGTGGTCGATAGTGTCAAACGCATGCAGAAAGATCAAGGAGAGAGAGAAGAGAAAGAGAAACTGTAATCACACTAATTTTTTCCACTATGATATACTATTTCTCTGTGACCTTTGGGCTGATTGTGAAAGCCATATAAACATGACATAACTACAACCTTTTAGCCATAACTGATTTTTGCCTGCATGATTTCAGGAGTGGTGCGGAGTCAGACAGACCTGTACTGCCCTGCTGAGGTACTGGTTTTTTGGACTCCACCATCATTTTTACGTTGGTGTGTCAAGTTGTGCAATAGGCAGACTACCCTTCCAAGTGTACCACTGAATTTAACACGGCACTATATCGCTAAAAGTGGTTATGCAGCATGTGAAGAACTTTCGCACCTCCTGCACAGCACGAGGCGTTGGGTCTGGGTGTAGATGGCCCCAGAGCTGTCAGCACAACTCCACCCACTACGTCCTTCAGAACCCTCACTGTGAATCTTACTGATGTAGACAATCATGTCTCAGGAGGTAACTGTGGTTTGCGTTTAATCTCAGTCTTTTACATTCTGTGGTGACACGTTTTGTCTAATTTATATTATTATTTGCACTAGGTGATGTATTTGCAATTAAAATTGTAATTTATTATTATAAGTGCGGGGTTTCATATGAAGGCATTTTTTTCTTCTTCACCTCCACCTTTCTGCCTTTACTATTTTTTTTATATGCGTTTTCTTTATTTCTCTTCTCATTTTTTTTTCTGTCTTTCCCTGCGTTTTGTCTTTTTTCAGTTTTTGTTTTCTTTATGAAGGTAATTGTTAATGTGTGATAAATGCTAGGGTTGCAAATTAGGGTGATCTGACATTAACTGTCCAACAGTGTTTTGCGGAAAAATTTGAAGCGAGAAAGAGAGTACTAAAGTGGAACCAGACAGAGAAGAGAGAGAGAGAGAGAGAGAGAGATCAACTCAACTCAGGTCTTTTAATTTGTCCTCATAAAAACAAGGATAATTTTAATACGGACACGTCAAGCCATACACACAAGAAACCAAACAATTTATTAAGTAAAATAAAGCGGAACAAGTGCATGTTGCCAGCGGCATGTTGAAATAGATTCTCTGGGTAGAAAGTAGGCCAGTTAATGTTGGTATCACACAACATTGTGATAGAAAAATAGCATTACATATGCAATAAATCAGAATTTGTTTTGAGTTAGGTTGACTGCAGAAAAGGTAAGGTAACAGCACGTGGATGTACATAAAAATGTTCTGTCGTTAAACTGAATAGCAATGTTTTTTTCGAATAATTATATTTGTGTTGTGGTTCGGACCCGTGATTTGAGCGCGCGGGATCATGCGCACACGCGCGCACAGACTTTTAAAGTGACAAATTTTCAATAGAACCATTTTCCTTTAGCCCACTTCTCTAGGGTGTGGGAAAAAAGCAACTTTCCCGGCCCCTTTTACATGCAATACTTCGCGATATATTAGCGATTATGTGTGGCTCGGGGTATGATTTTAATGAAATACAAGTGGTTGATTTGCTCTAAATAGTAGACAGAGAGAATGTAGATAGATTTGCATGAAAATTACAAAACTTCCACTCTCATCAGTCTGACCAAAGGGTTCAGAATTATTTGTTACACTTGTATTTTATTTACTCACAAAATCTGCATACCAGATTATGCAGCAATAAAAAATAAAAGCAGCTCAATGGCACCAAAACAAAATATGTATGAAAAACACAAAATCCGAAAGGATTAGCAAAAGATTGTCTGTCTGAAAAGTTTATGTAAGCCGGAAGGGTCACTAATATAATCAAGTGTTCGCAAAAAAAAGTTAAAGTTCTTCAGCACTGTCCCGAGGGACTTAGCTGAATTGTTTCCTCTGTGGGGATTTGGTGAGCGTTGGGGTTCACTGGGCTGGCTCTTCAGATAATGGTCGCCAGTAGTTCTGGACGAGGCATCTACGGCACAGGCGTGGTCTCCTCGCGGTTTCTGGGTCTGTGGCGACTTGTGGCGGCACCGTCTTGATGCTTGTGAGTCAATTAAGCAGGTCCTGACCACGATGCCCTGCTGAGAATCACAGGAGAATATGGGTGTAGATCTCTATGGATTAGAGATATGGGCTTCAGCCGGCAGGGATTAGTGGATCCCAACCGGCTAGAAGGCCGTGTTAACCGCCGTTTTGTCGTTTGGACAAAACGGCGCCCGATTTTGAATCGCCGTTTTGTCCAAATCAAAAGTTGGGGTTATAAAAACTCATTCTTGACAAGTTCTCTTTTTTTTTTTTTTCTTTGTTAAATAAAATGAATAACAAGCTGACCACTGACACTGGTCACTTTGGCCTAATTTTACTGTTTGAATGCTAATTAGTGTATTAGGAGATCATATGAACAATTTTTGATGTGGTTGACCAGTGGTCAGTGTCACTGACCAGTGGTCACTTTGGCCTATTTTCACTGTTTGACTGCAAATTAGTGTATTAGGAGTTCAAATGAACATTTTTTTATGTGGTTGACCAGTGGTCAGTGTCACTGACCAGTGGTCATTTTTGGCCTATTTTCACTGTTTGACTGCAAATTAGTGTATTAGAAGTTCAAATGAACAAGGCTTTGATGTGGTTGACCAGTGGTCAGTGTCACTGACCAGTGGTCACTTTGGCCTATTTTCACTGTTTGACTGCAAATTAGTGCATTAGGAGTTCAAATGAACAAATTTTGATGTCGTTGACCAGTGGTCAGTGTCACTGACCAGTGGTCATTTTGGCCTATTTTCACTGTTTGACTGCAAATGAGTGTATTAGGAGTTCAAATGAACAAAGTTTGATGTCGTTGACCAGTGGTCAGTGACACTGACCAATGGTCAACCACATAAAAAAGGCCAAAGTGACCACTGGTCAGTGTCACTGACCAATGCTGACTTTGACCTAATGTTGCTGTTTCAATGTTCGTTAATGTATTAGGAACGCAAACCATTTTCTTCTAATCTGTCCCCTTTATCAACAAGATCGTGCCCAGACAATACAGTTATTACCTGAAGATGTAGAGTTAGAGTTTACTGTTTGGCAGTCAAAGCAAAACCCAAATAGAAAATACGCAAATACTCTTTACAGTTTGTAAATTCATTCAGTTATCAAAGAGGTTTGAGGTTTGATATTGATTAATTGCTTACAGTTCTTTTGACTCATCTGTATTTATGTGGATATGTGACCCTGGCTGAAAATATGTTGGAAATATGCTTTAAACTATCAGTTGTCTTGATGCTGAGTCGTAAGCGGTTTTGTACTTTTTATAATTAATTGTTACCCCCACCCCATCAGATTCAAATTCTATGTTACAGTTTTGTGAGAGCTATCTATTATTTTCTTGTTGTTACTGTTGTTGTTTGTTCGTGTTGTGTATATTCATTCACTTGTTATTTCTCTTAATGTTCAATTTTTGCTGTTATTTCATTATTATGTTCTGCTCATCTTCATTGCAAAATGGCTATCTGGCTTTCAAACGGTCAAAACGTTCTTGCCCAGGCCAATTCTTGTCCATTCATGCTCTCCTTCTTCTCTCCCCCCCCCCCCTCACTGTTTCCCTCCCTCCCTCTTTCCCGCCTTCTCTGCCAACGGAAATGTAGATCTATGTGTGTCCTTCACAGTCCCTTTTAGTCTAGTTCTCTGGATCTAATCTTCGGATCTCTAAATTTCCATTTGTGTGTATATCTCTATAGTGTGTGTTTGTGTGTGTGCGTGCGTGTGTGTGCGTGTGTGTATGTGTGTGCTTTGAAGTATTTCAAAATGTTGACGACCACTGGTCAGTGACACTGACCACTGGTCAACCACATACACAATTACTGAACAGTCAAATAGTGAAAATATGCCAAAGTGACCACTGGTCAGTGACACCATAGCCAGTGTATATACTAGATACACAGGCTCTGGTGACACTGACCACTGGTCAACCACATCAACAATTGTTCATTTGAACTCCTAATACACTAATTTGCAGTCAAACAGTGAAAAATAGGCCAAAATGACCACTGGTCAGTGACACTGACCACTGGTCAACCACATCAAAAATTGTTCATTTGAACTCCTAATACACTAATTTGCAGTCAAACAGTGAAAATAGACCAAAGTGACCACTGGTCAGTGACACTGACTACTGGTCAACCACATCAACAAGTGTTCATATGATCTCCTAATGCACTAATTAGCATTCAAACGGTGAAATTAGGCCAAAGTGACCAGTGTCAGTGGTCAGCTTGTTATTCATTTTATTTAACAAAGATTAAAAAAAAAAAAGAGAACTTGTCAAGAATGAGTTTTTATAACCCCAACTTTGATTTGGACATCGTGGTCAGGAAGGTTATTCATTTTATTTAACAAAGATTTTTTAAAAATGAGAACTTGTCAAGAATGAGTTTTTATAACTCCAACTTGGACAAAACGGCGGTTCAAAATCTGGCGCCGTTTTGTCCAAACCGTTGAACCGCCGTTTTGTCCAAATCATAATAGAAAATTTGGACAAAACGGCGGATCTACCCTTGGACAAAACGGCGGATTTTGGACAAAACGGCGGTTAACAGCCGCCCTTGTACAATAGCACTATGAGAAATAATATGAATTTCAGTTGTCAAACTGAAATAAACATAAAATGTGTACTGGAATCAACTGTTATGATTCAGTAGCAAGCTAGATCAAAATCTATGTTCAAGCCAACAATATCATTCAGTCCAACACTTGGAAAGGAATGTAAAGGGTGCAAGTCAACAGCTGCAAGTTCGCAACCAAGTAGTTTCACACATACACATAGATAAATAAAAGTAGGCATAGAATCCGGTTCTTGTACCAAAAGAGTTAAAGTAAAAATCAAACACAAGAATGAATAAGTGCACATAATTAGAACAGCATATTTACAAATTCTTTTCACTGACACCACTACTACTTATTCAACATGGAACATAGGATCTAGATAAAAAATAGAATCAAACAAAAGTAAATATAAAGTAAATATTTTTCTCCCAAACACATTCAATATTACTTACGAGTTGGGCTAATAGTATTACTGGCAGGTAACAAGCAGAGGGTTTGTTCCTACAGTGTTGACTCAGCCAGGTTTTAGTTTGCTTGTGACTAGACTAAGAGAATGTGTTGAGTTTTGCCTCCCACTATGCATTTCCCACTTGATTTCAAATCTATAGTGTATTTCATTGGCTGACTAGTACTAGTAGACAAGAAAGAATGCTACAGATCTCGAGCTGTCAGTGACGTCACCGCCTTATATTGCCCCATCGTGTCAACGCCGTATGACAGGGAGATCACAAGGCGCCAATTACTGAGTGGTGAATTCTGTGATGTCACAGGATGGCAGGCCGACACAAGCGGAAGGGGGGGGGGGGGAGAGGGTGTAGAGGAGAAAGTGGGACGCGCGTGACACATTCCATCACAGTGTGTGCATGTACATTTTTATTTTTGTAACATTTATTTAAATTAATATGAAGTCCACCGGTAGTTACTTGCATGACCAGCACTTCATTCTCATATTTGTATTATAATATTGACATGATTGTATTTTACTCTTAATTAACATGATCATTTGTGTTTATAGTATTAACATGGATATAAGGAGGCTTGTTTTAGGCTGTTTCCATGTTTCATAGAATGATAGATATGCAATAATATCTGAACCAGCTGAACATATGGGTTCGTCTTTCATTTTTAAATCTCCCTGTGATTATTTGCATTTCTTTTAACGATGATGTTTGAAATATTGCTTTTGTTTGAACAAGTTTGAACAATTTATTTTGTAAATCTTAACATTGTAAATTTATGCATGTTCATTTCTCCAAATACTTCCGTTTTATTGTCTTTCTTGTCTGTGTCTTTCTCTCTTCTTTATAACACAGCCTTATTTTGTTCTTTTTGTTTCCCGTTTCAGTTTGTGCCCGTTTTTCCTTCGGACCCCTTTCAGCTTGTACCATACATCTTAGCAAACAGACTGCAGATTGTGACTTTTTTTGTGTGGTTTGTTTTTACTTGCTTCCAACCTACTTGATCTCCTTTCAATATGATCCTCCTCCGACTCCCTTCGTTCCTCTCTCGTTCCGGTTTGACCACCAAAGCAGCATGCGGATGGCAGCTTCGTCAACTTCATGCACAGTCAACCTCAGTCTTCAACAGTCGTACATCTCTCAGTTACACTGCACAGATGGCTACGACCGAGTTCCTCAGTGTACATGATCCTCTGTCTCGCAAAGCAGCAGCTTCGAGGGTGGAACCATACAGAACAGTTTCCACCAGACCGCCATGGAGTAGCTCCGGTGTTTTGGAAGCTGGCAAAATTTTGGCGAAGAAATTTGACGGTGCGGGGATAAGTAGCCTTAGTGTAGGGATGAAGGGCAAGGCGGTGGATATTCCCTTGGTGTGGCTGCGGGATCATTGTCGCTGCAAGGCCTGCTACAACTGGGACACCTTCCAGAAAAATGTTGATGATTATTCCCTGGAGAACCTCGCTGTGAAGGAGTCCAGTGTGGATGGCGACATCTTGTCTGTTACATGTGAGTGTTGAATGTTTTATTTTAAAATATAAAGTTTCTAAGCGTCTTTTGCACTTTGCTTATTTTTTCTGCATCTGAGTGTATTTGTGCGAGTGTGTGTGTGTGTGCATGTGCGTGTGCGTTTGCGCTCATGCACACATCATTCCTGAAGGCTGGTTTATATATGTATCATGTGTGTTTATGCACACCTGGAAATGTATATGTGGACTCCAGAAAATGTGTGCACACCTTTTCACCTGCCATGAAAACCAATCTTTTTTTGCGCCTGAATTCATTGGTGAGGTTGTTATTCGTCCATACTTTTGTGATCAGGAGATAAACTCTTAATTGTGTGAAGACTATTGTTTCAAAGTTTGATTTATAATTAATTGTTCAGTTGTTTCGATTATGGTTTTTTTTCCTTTCTTTTTTTCCTTTCAGGGCAGGATGGTCATATTTCCAAGTACAGTGTTGGGTGGCTGGCGGACAATTTTTGCAGCGCATGTCCCCAAATTCAACGCTTCCTGTGGGACGGGCCCCGCATGACTAATGAGCCACTGCCCACCACGCCCTTTGACCTCCACATGAAGACAGACGAGGGGCTGAAGAACACACTGAGCAGCATGATCAAATATGGCTTCTGTATTGTCAATGGGGTAATGAGATAAAATCTTACAAGAAATGTAAATGTGGCATATTTATGAATACTAGCGCAACGCCTAGTACTGGCAATGCACCATACTGGTAACGCCTGGTAACGGTAACGCCAAGTACTGGTAACGCTGAGTACAGCAAATTTGAAGCAATTCGGTTAAGAAACGGCGGAGTTATAAGGCCCCGTTTCCCGTTGGCGCTGCTCTGAGAGTGACGCGCTCTCCCGATTCTCTTCCAATTTGCTGCCAGGCTTTGCCCGGGCCATAGCAAGCCTGACAGCAAATTTGAGGCGATTCGGTTAAGAAACGGCGGAGTTATTCGTGAAAAGGTGAAGCGGCGTATATCGCGCGCGTTTCTGAACCGATTCGCCGGAGATACGGGCGCCGAGAGGCCCGCGGATGCGCGTTTCGCGCATTTGCGAAACCGCGCAAATGACACGGCCGCCTCGGTTGCCGTTGCCATCGCCCCGTTAGGGCTCACAGCAAATTTGAAGCGATTCGGTCGAAAAACGGCGGAGTTATAAGGCCCGTTTTGTGTTTCAGACACACACACAACACGGATAGTTGGCTTTTTACTATATGATGATTTGACACAAATCCTTGACATCTTTAAAGAATATTATTAAAAGTAATCAAATCACCCTGTGAGGATACTGGGGTGGGGGGATCTTTTGTACAAATCGTTCCCCCATCTTCTGAGAGTACTGTGCTTGTAACTTTCTTTAATCTGTCACTCTCTTTGCCTCTACCTTTTCCTTTTGTTTACTGTCATCTACTGTCTTTCTGCCTTACTGGTCCGTTCTCTGTCATTGTTCTAGATACTCTAACAAAGATTTTCTCCAGCCAAAGATGGACATGTCATGTCTGCCTGTCTCACACTGTCTGTCTAGGCTCTGTCCGGCCACAGCAGAAGGCACAGAGCAGGTGACTGGTCACATCAGCTTCCCCCTAGAGACAGTGTACATGTGTGTGTGTGTGTGTGTGACTCTGTTTGTCTGTGTGTTCAGGCTCCGTCTGGCCACAGCAGAAGGCACAGAGCAGGTGACTGGTCGCATCAGCTTCCCCCTAGAGACAGTGTACATGTGTGTGTGTATGACTGTCTCACTGTCTGTCTGTGTGTTCAGGCTCCGGCCACAACAGAAGGCACAGAGCAGGTGACTGGTTGCATCAGCTTCCCCCTAGAGACAGTGTACATGTGTGTGTGTGTGTGTGTGTGTGTGTGTGTGTGTGTGTGTGTGTGTGTGTATGACTGTCTGTCTGTGTGTGTGTTCAGGCTCCGTCTGGCCACAGCAGAAGGCACAGAGCAGGTGACTGGTCGCATCAGCTTTCCCCTGGAGACAGTGTACATGTGTGTGTGTGTGTGTGTATGACTGTCTGTCTGTGTGTTCAGGCTCCGGCCACAACAGAAGGCACAGAGCAGGTGACTGGTCGCATCTGCTTCCCCCTAGAGACAGTGTACATGTGTGTGTGTGTGTATGACTGTCTCACTGTCTGTCTGTGTGTTCAGGCTCCGTCTGGCCACAGCAGAAGGCACAGAGCAGGTGACTGGTCGCATCAGCTTCCCCCTAGAGACAGTGTACATGTGTGTGTGTGTGTGACTCTGTCTGTCTGTGTGTTCAGGCTCCGTCTGGCCACAGCAGAAGGCACAGAGCAGGTGACTGGTCGCATCAGCTTTCCCCTGGAGACACTGTACATGTGTGTGTGTGTGTGTGTATGACTCTGTCTCACTGTCTGTCTGTGTGTTCAGGCTCCGGCCACAACAGAAGGCACAGAGCAGGTGACTGGTCGCATCAGCTTTCCCATGGAGACAGTGTACATGTGTGTGTGTGTGTGTGTATGACTGTCTCACTGTCTGTCTGTGTGTTCAGGCTCCGGCCACAGCAGAAGGCACAGAGCAGGTGACTGGTCGCATCAGCTTCCCCCTAGAGATAGTGTACATGTGTGTGTGTGTGTGTGTGTGTGTATGACTCCGTCTCACTGTCTGTCTGTGTGTTCAGGCTCCGGCCACAACAGAAGGCACAGAGCAGGTGACTGGTCGCATCAGCTTCCCCCTAGAGACAGTGTACATGTGTGTGTGTGTGTGTGTGTGTGTATGACTGTCTCACTGTCTGTCTGTGTGTTCAGGCTCCGGCCACAGCAGAAGGCACAAAGCAGATGACTGGTCGCATCAGCTTTTCCCTGGAGACAGTGTACATGTGTGTGTATGACTGTCTCTCTGTCTGTGTGTGTGTTCAGGCTCCGGCCACAGCGGAAGGCACAGAACAGGTGACTGGTCGCATCAGCTTTTCCCTGGAGACAGTGTACATGTGTGTGTATGACTGTCTCACTGTCTGTCTGTGTGTTCAGGCTCCGGCCACAGCGGAAGGCACAGAACAGGTGACTAGTCGCATCAGCTTTCCCCTGGAGACGGTGTACGGGCGTGTGGTGACCATTACTTCGGGGGAAATGTCCCACAGCGACATCGCCTACACCACCATTTCACTGGGCGCACACCACGACACCACTTACTTGACTGTGCCTGCAGGGTAAGGCGTGTAAGTTCCGTACGGAAAACCCCCAATAAGTGGAAGAAAGAAGGATAACAGTTTACCCATATAGGGGAAATTCGGACACGTGCGCAATTCTTTTCCCTTCTTTGTTTCACTTATTTATGGATTGCGCACAGGTTTCCGCATAGAATATCTGCTTATGTGTGTACACGGCCTTAAGGAGTTTAAAAAAAATTATTCTTTCATGTTAACAGCTTCTAGTGTTTCCTTTTCGTGTTTTTTTCTATTACACTGTAAGTAAAGAGTTCGGTGGTTTCTGTTCTTGTTAATATAAACGATCTTTGGAACTCTCAGAGTTTTTCAGAGAAAAAAACCATTCTTCTGAAAGCTGTTTTTTTTTAATATGAAAACTCAACCAGACGAATAGGATAAGTTGTAATGTTAGTGTTTTATTTGCCTGGCATTTTTGTGTGCTTGTTGGGTCTTTCATGAGCTAACATTAATTTTTCAGTGATGGTCAATTGGAGATTTGAAAGAATAGGAATTGTTCGGAAATAATTAAGGGGAGTAATTTCATGGTGTGTGTGAGTGATCTTGCCTAATTCAATCGGTCAAACAGGGGAAGTCTCTCTACCATCAGCTCTCGTAGCCTATCGACTCGTGTGTTTGAGCAGACATACAGCACTTAGAACACTGTGCGTCATTCTAAAAAATGTATGTTATTTATATTTTTACGTCACATTTTGCAAGTTTTTGTCAGTTTGTGGCCACTGGCCACCCCTAATTTTTCTATAAAAAAATGTTTGCAAGTCGCTGACTCGCATCCTGTGGTTTCAAGCTTTGACGTCATTGTTGCATCGTTGCTATGGTATTTGACAGAGTGATGGAGGTAAACAACTCTAATTTTCGCGAAGTGCTCTCCCCTAGTTTTTTGGGTCCGAAAATCGTCTTATTTGATAGAAAAGTGTTGTTTTTAGCCACATGGGTATGGGGAAGTGGTGGGATTAAAACAGACTGTGGCCTGTGTGACCAGCTACAGTTGAATGTCTTCCCTAGAGTAGACTTGACATATTTTTCAGTGGAATCTCCCTAAAAAGTTCCTCAATCTATACATTTACAGCATGACAGCATGAAGTTGATCTTTGCTGCAGAGCAGAGCCACTTGGTTTTGAAAATGAATTATGTGAAAAATACTTCTCTCATCCTCGAAAATGTATTGGCTTCTTTTCTTTTGTTTCAAACTCTGTTGTATGCTATATTTTATGGACTACAACTAGTACAAGGCAATATTTTTTTCCTGACTGATACCTCTGTACCCTATGATATGACTAATAATAGGTACCATATTTTCAGACTATAAGGCGCAATCCTCAAATTTTACACGAAATTCAGATTTTGTTAATTACTACACTTTCTTTGTACAGTGGAGCTTCCCTTATAAGACCTTCAAAAATCATCCAATATGATTTATAATTCCATGGAATTCTGATCGCTTCTCGGCCTTTTGGCTAAGACAGCGATTCAGGAACATAAATTTTTGTTTATACCCTGGTTGGTTTGTTCAGCCCGTCGTACATGGCGAAAGCCGATACGCGACGTTAAACTGAACTTCCATCCAATATGAGGTCTTATAAGGGAGGTAATTTCGATACTTACAAAGAAGGGCAATGTCTTAGAGAAGCAGGTCTTATGTGGGAGGGAGTCTTATAATGGGAGGTCTTATAAGGGAGGTATTTTGATACTTACAAAGAAGGGCAATGTCTCAGAGAAGTAGGTCTTATGTGGGAGGGAGTCTTATAATGGGAGGTCTTATAAGGGAGGTAATTTTGATACTCACAAAGAAAGGCAGTGTCTCAGAGAAGCAAGTCTTATGTGGGAGGGAGTCTGTATAATGGGAGGTCTTATAAGGGAGGTAATTTTAATACTTACAAAGAAGGGCAATGTCTCAGAGAAGCAGGTCTTATGTGGGAGGGAGTCTTATAATGGGAGGTCTTATAAGGGAGGTAATTTTGATACTTACAAAGAAGGGCAATGTCTCAGAGAAGCAGGTCTTATGTGGGAGGGAGTCTTATAATGGTAGGTCTTATAAGGGAGGTAATTTTGATACTTACAAAGAAGGGCAATGTCTCAGAGAAGCAGGTCTTATGTGGGAGGGAATCTTATAATGGGAGGTCTTATAAGGGAGGTATTTTGATACTTACAAAGAAGGGCAATGTCTCAGAGAAGTAGGTCTTATGTGGGAGGGAGTCTTATAATGGGAGGTCTTATAAGGGAGGTAATTTTGATACTCACAAAGAAGGGCAATGTCTCAGAGAAGCAAGTCTTATGTGGGAGGGAGTTGTATAATGGGAGGTCTTATAAGGGAGGTAATTTTAATACTTACAAAGAAGGGCAATGTCTCAGAGAAGCAGGTCTTATGTGGGAGGGAGTCTTATAATGGAGAGGTCTTATAAGGGAGGTAATTTTGATACTTACAAAGAAGGGCAATGTCTCAGAGAAGTAGGTCTTATGTGGGAGGGAGTCTTATAATGGGAGGTCTTATAAGGGAGGTAATTTTGATACTTACAAAGAAGGGCAATGTCTCAGAGAAGCAGGTCTTATGTGGGAGGGAGTCTTATAATGGGAGGTCTTATAAGGGAGGTAATTTTAATACTCACAAAGAAGGGCAATGTCTCAGAGAAGCAGGTCTTATGTGGGAGGGAGTCTTATAATGGGAGGTCTTATAAGGGAGGTAATTTTAATACTCACAAAGAAGGGCAATGTCTCAGAGAATCAGGTCTTATGTGGGAGGGAGTCTTATAAGGGAGGTTCCACTGTATTATGTTCATCATATTGTACAGCGCATGGGTCTCAGTGTGGAAAAACTTGAGAATGCCATGTAGTCCGTAAAATACGATAACTCTTGCTATGAAATAACATTTTTTTATAATGTTCAGGGATACACTTTATAATATGAAGCATTTTACAGTGCACAAAATACATTAAATGAAGGCTGGAATACAACGATCTTTCAAAAAGTATTCTTTCTCAGGATTCAGGTGCTCCACTGCTTGGAGCGAAATGGAGAAGGGGGCAAGACGTTGCTGGTCGATGGTTTCCAGGCGGCAGAAGAGTTACGCCAGCATGACCCGGCGTCTTTCCGTTGCCTGGCCACCACCCCTGTTCCCCACGAATACAAGGAAGGGTCCCACTGCCATCTGTACAGCATGAATCCTGTGCTGACCACCGACATGTCCGGCCAGCTGATACAAATGAGGTGAGGAGGACAAAAGAAATGAAGGAAAAAAGAAAGAAATCGGAAGAAAGTAGCATGGCTGATAACATTGAAAATGAATTTTGGTGTTTGGTATTCAATATATTGTAGTCACAGAGGCTTATCCCTGTGAAATTTGGACTGCTCTTCTCAGGAGAATGCATCACCGCAAGAGCAGCGCCTACCCATTTTTGTGTGGTAACCTTTCTCTTGTGTAAATGATTTTTGTTGACGTATCTTGTTTCAAACATCTTATATATTTTTTTTCAAATTTTTATAATTTATTAATTCATTAATCATTTCAAGCCTTACTTTTATCACCATTTTAACACGTTCAGTGTGAATCAAATTTGAATTTGACGTAATTCTTTGACAAGCTGCTATAAAAAAATAAAAAAATCTCTATAACCAAAGAAGTTGAATGACATTATCCTAAGAAAACTTTCCGCTTTTTGCTAGGTTCAACCGCTACGACCGAGCCCCCTTAAGAACAGTGAAGGCAGAAGACGTGGGTCAGTTCTACAACAGTTACGAGGCTCTGACGCGCATCATCCGCCACAAGGACGCGCCCTTCTGGATCCAGCTGGAGCCCGGCATGGTGCTGCTGATGGACAACTGGCGCGTCATGCACGGCCGCTCAGCTTACTCCGGCCACCGTGTCCTCTGCACATACTATCTGCCCCGAGACGACTGGACCAACCGCGCCCGCGTCATGGGACTGATGTGATGCCGTGATAGGGAAAGTTATGATCTCTGGCTGTTTATTGATAGTTTATGTAATGGAAATCATCTAACTGAAAAATGAGCACCAGTTTATATAATGGAAATCATCTAACTGAAAAATGAGCACCACAGTTTATATAATGGAAATCATCTAACTGAAAAATGAGCACCACAGTCATATAATGGAAATCATCTAACTGAAAAATGAGCACCACAGTTTATATAATGGAAATCATCTAACTGAAAAATGAGCACCACAGTTTATATAATGGAAATCATCTAACTGAAAAATGAGCACCACAAAGTATTGGATAATTCACAATAATTTGTTGGTCCCTATCTACCGTATTTTTCGGACTGTAAGGCGCACTCCCTAACTGTGACGAGGTAATGGGTTAAAAGGCTAAGTCTCTAGGGAAGACTTTAGAAAATTTGCCTTTAGCCCACTTCTCTAGGGTATGGGAGATGAGCAACTTTCCCGGCCCCTTTTCATCTAATAAATTTATATTTGTGCCCGGGTTCTGGCTCGTCAGATGGTTGTAAGAAATACAAGTGGTTGAATTGCTCTAAATGGCAGACAGAGAGAAGTAGGGTTTTACATGAAATTACAAGACTCCCACTCTCATCAGTCTGACCAAAGGGTTCAGGATTATTTGACACTTGTATTTTATTTACTCCCAAAATCTGCATAAGATTATGCAACAATAATAATAAAGCAGCTCAATGGCGCCAAAACAAAATATGGATAAAAAACAATGAAATCCGAAAGGATTCACAAGACTTTTGTCTTTCTATAAGGTTCGCCCCATGCCGGAAGGGTTACTAATTATCTTCGGTGTCCGTAGGAAAGTTCAAATGATTGGCGCAGTCAGGTGGACTTAGCTGTTTGAAGTTCTGGGCTTGCTCGTCAGGTGAGAGTAGCTCCCAGTCGTTCCGGTTACGGCTTCGCGGGATGGCACGGTTCAGGCGTGGTCTCCTCGCGGATTCTGGGTGCGGGTCGTCTTGGCGGCGATCCCGTCTTGGTGCTTGGTGGAGTCCGGGATAAGCATCCGGCCCACGATGCCCTGCTGATAATCACAGGAGAAGGTGGATGTAGATCTCTATGGCTTAGAGACAAGGGGCTTCAGTCGGCAGGGAATTAGTGAATCCCAACCGGCTTGAAGGCTTCCCTTGTACAATAGCACTACAGAACCCGGGCACAAAATATAAATTTATTAGATGAAAAGGGGCCGGGAAAGTTGCTCATCTCCCATACCCTAGAGAAGTGGGCTAAAGGCAAATTTTCTAAAGTCTTCCCTAGAGACTTAGCCTTTTAACCCATTACCTCGTCACAACGGCCTAATTCTCATTTATAAAGATTGAGTGTCGTTGGGGTCTGAAAGTATTATTTGCGCAATTGTGTGGAAGTAGAACAAAAAAACTTGGTTAACTGTGAACTCGCTGTTAAGCTGTTTGTTGCATGTGCTGTATGCAGTTTGGCTGCAGGTTCTGTATTCTTTTCACCTTGTTTGATTATTCAGCCAAGGGATGCAACTCAGAATATGGCTTAGGTTTGTTATAAAAGAGACTGGTATAAATTATATGAACGGGTAGTTGATATTTCACTTAATAACAAATTTATCTTTTTTAAAATGTTTTTTTCTTCACAGTTTATGAGCGTGACATCCACACAGTTAGATCTGTATGTGACAGGTAGAGCACTTAACCTCTTGACTGCCATATAACGTATCACATACTGACTTGATGACATCACTGATAAAGAGGAATAACTCATATGCTGGTTTTTGCTCTAACACAATCAAGAGAGTTATATCCCCTGACCATTTTGCCAGATTGGCTCTATCAGGGGTTTTTTTCATGGCATGATTTGCCCAATGATTTTTTCCTTAATTTTCTCTGGCAGTCAAGGGGTTAAGGTTCTTTTCAGAGTTTATGTCCAGGTGGAGTTAACATGTTTTTAGTCATTTTACGCTGAGTGGTCAGAATGCACTATAAGCACAACTAGCTATAACCATTAGTAGGCTTGGTGTGAACATTTATCAATCCATCTTCCGTGTTGAAAATACTATACTATAACAAACTTGTGGCGGTGCCATAGCCGATGAGGTTTAACCGAGGCGTGGTCACCGCTACAGCTATCTGTATTAATAAAAAAAATCGGGACTTTACTGGTTTCGTACTGCCTCCGGGCATTGCCTCCAGTATTGTTCCCACCATATTTGTATTTACAAATGTTCCCATATGTGTCTGATTCAGACCAAGATGACGTAAAACACCATTTTCGTCGTCGTCGTCTTCCGTGTTGAAATGGAGTTAGGCCAGAAGAGTTTTTGCTCTTACTTCCTCATAGCAGAAAAGCTAGGATCATTACTTTATTAGCTTCATTTGTCATTTATTTTGTTTTCTCAACAATCAGATTATACATTATTTAAGGAGACCTAAAAAAGATTGATGTAATATGCAAGAACCTGATTTAGTATGACAGCCCATGTAATATTAAATAAATTAATGTTTGAAAGCAGTTTTTCCATAATTGTGTTGGTTTATGAAAGGGAAAAAGCAAGGACAAGTTTTGTTTCATTTATCATTGCAGTTTCGAATTTTGACTTTGTTGTTAATGTACCATGGCTAAAAGACTCCAGGGATCATCCCAACAGCCGAAGCTCCTTGAACACTATGGTACAAATGCATCAGCTAGGGATGAGAATATTACGTGTGTGACCGTTTTTGATCACCCCGCAGCCACACTCGGACTTCAGGGGAGTCTATAGAATTTTGTCCGACTGTGATGTTATGACATGTATTCTTTCAAATCTGCTTTGCTCTTCTCATAGCCCCCGAGTTCATTTTGTCATTTTGTCTGCCGACTAACGGCAACCAATTTGCTGTCTGTGGTTTCTAATAATAATAATAAATAACATTTATAGAGCGCCCTTTCTCTCTTGAGCTCACGGCGCTTCACAATTGTTTAAATAAATACATAAATCATAAATAAGCTACTACAATATCAACTATCACAAACATGCACACAGCCACAACACGCCCGCACGCACACACCCACACCCACACAACACACACGCGCGCGCACACCCACCCACCCACAATGTGGGGGACATCATTTTAAGGCAGGAAACAGGACAAGGAAGAAATCAGAGGTATTGCCGGAAGAGGTGAGTTTTAAGAGCGGTTTTGAAAGACTGGAAAGATTTAGCAGAACGAAGTTCATATGGTAGGGTGTTCCAGACAGAAGGGGCGCTGAAAGAAAATGAACGTTCACCATATGTCTTAGTGTTTGTACGAGGAATAGGAAGGACATTAAGGATTAACCGAGCTGCATTGTTCTGAACTTTCTGAAGTTTGTTGAGGAGGGTTTGAGGACAGCCTACAAGTAGGGAATTGCAATAATCGATGCGAGACAGTACAAAAGCTGATACTAGAGTCTTGGTGGCTTCAACTGTGAGATAGTGACGAATGGCACTAATACGACGGAGTTCAAAGTTCACATTACGAATCAGAGTCATGACATGAGTGACCATAGTTAGTTGACAGTCGAGGGTTACACCAAGGTTTTTAGCTGATTGACAGAAAGGGACAGTAGCATCGCCAATGACAAGAGAGTCAGGAAACTGAACAGAGGTGGAAGTTCTCTGAGTGGAAACAATCATTGCCTCAGTCTTATCTTCATTGAGTTTCAATTTATTGGAGGTCATCCATGACTTGACATCTGAAACAGTATCCTGCATGGACAAAACTAGATCATCAATTTCATTAGGCTTAGAAGACTTCTGCAGTTGAGTATCATCAGCGAATGAGTGATGGAGAGCTGAATGCCTGGACATGACGTCTGAAAGAGGAGAAGTGTAGAGAACAAATAGAACAGGCCCCAGGACTGATCCCTGTGGCACACCACAGGAAACAGAGGCTGGGGCAGAGTTGGTGTCCTGAATGGAAACAATCTGGGTACGGTTAGAAAGATAAGAGGTGAACCACTGGAGAGCTGTACCACTGATGCCGAAGACAGATTCCAAACGAGAAAGAAGAGTATTGTGGTCAATGGTATCAAACGCTGCTGAAAGGTCCAAGAGAGTCAGAACTGAGTTTTCCTTCATCAAGAGAAAGAAGAAGATCATTAACAACCTTTACTAAAGCAGTTTCAGTACTGTGACCTGGTCTGTAAGCTGACTGAAAAGGATTGAATAAATCATTAGAATTGAGATGGCCAGAAAGCTGTGAGAGAACAATCTTTTCCATGATCTTTGACACACAAGATAAATTTGAGACAGGTCTGAAACTTTTTAAATCATTGTGGTCTAGTGAGGGCTTTTTGAGTAGAGGTTTGACAATGGCAGTTTTGTAGACATCAGGAAAGAGACCAGAAGACAGCGAATCATTGATTATTTTGGTTAGTACAGGTAACACAACATCCAAACATTCATACAGCAGAGAAGTGGGAATGGGGTCAAGGTCACATGTTTTGGGTGCAGACTTTTTCAAGATCTTCAACACATCTTCTTCGGTGACAGGAGAGAAGTGAGAGAGTGAACTGCCAGTGAAAGGTTTGCCTAGTGGTTGAGAATCTGTTAGCTGTTTATCAAGTTCATTTCTGATTGTTTCAACTTTCTTGTAAAATAAATCAGAAAAGATGTTAGGCAGAGTGGAAGGAGGATAGATAGTGGGCAGTTGGGCAGATTTTGTGCGAGCAGACAAGCTGTTAGTAATATGATAGAGTTCTTTGCTGGATTTGGACTCAAGATCTTGCTAGTGTAAAAAAGAGTCTTAACTTTGCCAACAAGAAAAGAAACAAAGTTCTTAGCTTTAGTGTGGATTTGTTTGAGAACAGTCAGTCCACCCTTTCCCTGCCTCTCTGCTTGTCTCCGCTGATCCTCCGCACGTCTCCGCTCCCTCTTTGCTTCCACAAGCTCGTCACCGAGAAGCCCGAACCATGGACTGGTGGCCTTTTTCAAGGACACCACACGGCTTGACGAAGGCGCATGACAGTCCAACACGGCACTCAGGGACGCATTGTACTGAGCGGCTGTGCAGTCCTCGTGGGACCCCAGCTCAGCCTGCAGATCCTCCTGGAATGCCATTCTGTCGATGGCCCGGATGTTCCGGATGTTGCGGCGGACAGGAACAACAGATGGCAGCTCCATGCTGAAGACAGCAACAACACAGGAGTGATCTGACTCCAGACCACAGTTCACCTCCGTTGACTGGAGGACTCCATCGCTGGGTCTGTCAATTACCAGATCCAGGGTATGTCCACGCTTGTGGGTTGATCCCTCTACAGCCTGACGAAGATTGTACATGTGGAGGAGTTGAAGGAATTTCACAGCACTACGATCATCGGTGGAGTCCACATGAAAATTGAAGTCACCCAAGACACAAAGGTTGCCATGGAGTGTGTTGCAGTGGTCTAAAAGTTCAGGAAACTGATCAAAGAACACAGACTCAGTTAACTTGTTTGATTTCGTTGGCGGTGGACGATACACACACATGAACTTGAAGTGGAGGACTTGATGCTGAGAAGTCAAAGAAACTTGTAAAAGTTCGAAAGCAGAGTGACTAAAGGAAAACTTGGTGATGAAGTTGAGGTGGGGGATGAGTCTTTCTGTAGATCACTGCAATGCCGCCTCCTCGGCCAGAGGTGCGGGGGTGCGAGAAGATCGAGTACCCACCAGGGGTAAGATCAACACATGCAGCTTCGTCACCCTTTGGTTTGAGCCAAGTTTCAACCAAAAAGAGAATGTCAACATCATTATCTTCAACAAAGCAAGAAATTGCAGTTCGTTTATCTCTACAGTTGGGTCATACAGATTGTGCATTGAATAAACCAACCTTGAGTCCAGACACAGAATGGAGAGATGAGGAATCAACCAAGGGAACGGAGATAAGATTGTCAATGTTTACACCGGTGTGGCAGTGTATATTTACCTCTATGAGATTTTTACCTCTAGCCGCGTAGCCAATCAGAATCGTTTGTTTGTCCGCCATTGTGAATAATTACGAAACTAAGTGCATGGCTTTGTACATCGATTTCTCTGCAAATATGTAGATTTACACCCTCCTGCTCTATTTCTTGGTTCTTTCCGTTGTTTCAACTTCGTTAGGGATAGGGTTAGGGTTAGTAGTAATCACGGGAGGTAAGTAACTGTTCTAATGCGCATGCGCAGAGGTAAATATTTCATACGACTACTTATTCATTGTGACACCGGAAGTGCACTTGCCGAATCTCTTTTCACTGGAAGCAGACGAACGAAGGAATACATACATAGGAATACATAGGATGATGTCCGACTGCAGGCCAGCCTAGGCCTCTTCTGTCGGCTCCGACGTCGTAGTTACTTTGATAGTTTGATCGTGGTCGGCATTGTGTTTGAAGGGTTCGTCCCTCCACAATTTATCCAGGCGTGCTTCAAAAGATTGAACTGATTCACTACATTGGCTGGCAGATTATTCCACACATCTACACTACGGCAAACAAAAGAGTTCTTTCTTAGGTTTAAATTTATCCGGTGTTTTGCCACTTTGTATTGATGACCACGAGTGTATTGCTCTGAATTATGCAGTGGTATAAACTTAGACACCTGGCTGTCGTATTTTCCAGTGAGAATTTTATACCCCTATATGCCAATACACACAACTCAAATAATACAAATCAAGGTTTTACTTACAACCTCGAGGGGAAATTACACACAAATGAAAAACGAAATTAAAGCACAGAATTGGGATCACTTAAGCGACTTACCTGTTGAAGAGTGTTGGCAGGATATAAGAGATAAAATCCATCATTTAATGGATAAACATATCCCTAAGGTAAAAGCTAATGCCTCTAGGATTAGCAAAAAGCACAAACCTTACTGGATGTCACTGGACTTGAGGAAAAGTGTAAGGGAAAAAAATAGGCTTTACAGAAGATACTTACAGAATGGTAAATCTAAGGCAAGCAAACGTTATAGAAAATATGCTGAAAAAAAGAGACAATTGTTCTAAACAAGTAAAAAAGGAACGGAAAAACCATGAGGAAAATATTGCAAATAACTGTAAATCAAACCCTAAAATGTTCTGGAAATATGTTAACTCAAAGCTAAATGTAAATACTGGTATTAGCCCACTTAAGGATACACATGGTAATTTAGTTACGACTGACGAAGACAAGGCAAGTGTTCTAAATGATTTCTTTGCAAGTGTATTTACCAAAGAAGACACTGACTCACTACCAGAACTAAATGATGAGCCACCTGCTTACTGTACATATATAGTAGTTACAGAAGAAGCTGTCAAAAACAAACTAAAAGAGATAAATGTTAACAAAGCTCAGGGTCCTGACAAGGTACCAGCACGTATTGTAAAAGAACTGAGTGACGAATTAGCACTGCCCCTGACAATACTATTTAATAAAAGCTTAGAATCAGGATTATTACCAGCACAATGGAAGACAGCCGAAGTAACAGCTATATATAAAAAGGGAACTAAAACTGACCCAGGAAATTATAGACCAGTCAGCTTGACGTGCATAGTGTGCAAATTGTTAGAGCAATTTGTAAGGGACTCTATAGTGAAACATATGACATTTTAAATTATATTCAGATTGCCAGCATGGTTTTAGAAGCGGACGTTCTTGTATGACACAACTAGTTGAGGTTATGGATGATTTTACTAAACTCATAGAAGATAAAGAAGCCTTCGACATAGTATACTTAGATTTTCAAAAGGCCTTTGATTCCGTCCCTCACCAAAGACTCTTGTTGAAATTAAGATTATATGGCATAACGGGCAACATTTTATCATGGGTAAAAAATTTTTTGACAGGCAGAAAACAGAAAGTATGGGTTGGAAATAAATTATCATCAAATACTGACATACTGAGTGGTATACCACAAGGAAGCATTTTAGGCCCAATTTTATTCACTATTTTTATCAATGACTTGCCAGATCAAGTACAAAGCGTATGCAAAGTGTTCGCTGATGATACTAAAATTTATAATTCTTCTGATAAATCAGATGTGTTACAGAATGATATAAACAAACTTATTGACTGGTCAGAAAAATGGAAACTATATTTTAATGCAAATAAGTGTAAAATAATGCATTTAGGGTTGAATAATCCACTAAGAGAATATGAAATATCTCATGGCACAGATAAACATGTATTAGATACTTGTGTAGAAGAAAAAGACTTGGGAGTTATATTTGATTCTAAATTGAAATTTGATAGACATATTACAACAGCTGTAAATAAAGCTAATAGAATGTTAGGGTTAATTAGGAGAACTTTTACAGGACTAAATAATAATGTGTTCATTAACCTATATAAAAGTTTGGTTAGACCACATCTGGAGTATGGGAACCAAATTTGGAATCCATATCTTAAACGACAATCAGTTTCAATTGAGCGTGTACAGAGGAGAGCTACTAAATTAATAAAAAAAATCTTAAAAATTTTGATTATAGTGAAAGGCTACACAAACTTGATCTACCATCCTTGAAATACAGAAGAATTCGTGGTGACCTAATTAATGTATATAAAATTCTTAATGGTCCTGACAATACTAACAAAAGTTTGTTTCAGATTTCAAATTTTTCAAAGACTAGAAATCATGAATTAAAAATACTAACACAGTATAGTAGAACTAACATCAGGAGACACTTTTTCAGTAACAGAGTGACTAACTATTGGAACGCACTTCCTGCTCAGACAAAACTTGCACCTGATACTAACAAATTCAAAAACCTCCTGGACAAAGACCCAAACCTTAGTAAATTAAAATACCAGTATGACGAATAGATGAATTAAAAATACTAACACAGTATAGTATAACTAACATCAGGAGACACTTTTTCAGTAACAGAGTGACTAACTATTGGAACGCACTTCCTGCTCAGACAAAACTTGCACCTGATACTAACAAATTCAAAAACCTCCTGGACAAAGACCCAAACCTTAGTAAATTAAAATACCAGTATGACGAATAGTCTACCAAAACCGTCACAGCTGTGCCAACCCCCCAAAAAAAGGAAAAGGAAAAAAAAAAAAAAAAAAAAAGACGCTTGACAGGCCGCGAGGCCTAGTCGTCTTTATCTACCTGACCTGACCTATACATTTCAATCATGTCTCCTCTTGCTCTTCTATATTTTAGTGTTGGTAGCCCTAGTTTCCTCAGTCGTTCTTCATAATTTAGGTCTTTCAATCCTGGTACTAGTCTTGTCGCTCTTCTCTGAACATTCTCTAACACAATTTGTTGTCTCTTATATAGTGGTGACCAAACTTGATTTGCATATTCTACATGGGGTCTAACCAGTGACTTGCATAGTAGTAGAAACGTACGTTCGTTCATAAACTGGTATGTTCTTCTGATAATTCTCATGATAGCGTTAGCCTTGTTGACCTTATTATTTATATGTTCGTCAAATTTGAGTTTCTCGTCTATAAACACTCCAATATCTTTTTCCATCTCGGATTGCTTGAGAGCTACCTTGTCTGGCCCCATTGTGTATTCGTGTTTTTCTCTGTTAGCACTGCCAATCCGCATTGAAGCACACTTGTCTGGATGAAACTTGAGTAGTGAGTGACTGGTCCAATCGTGCATATTGTCAATGTCTGCTTGTAGTTTGTCGCAGTCATTGTCTGTGAGGATCTCCCTAAAAGATTTTTGTATCATCTGCAAAAAGGTAAATTTCAGAATTGCTAGCAACCTCCGGAAGTAAGTTTATGTATATGACAAATAAAATAGGACCTAGGACTGAACCCTGGGGTATACCACTAAGGACCTCATGCCACAACGATTCACAACCATTGACCACTACCCTTTGCCTACGATTTTTTTAGAAAGTTTGTGATCCATTCTAAAACAGGGCCACCTATACCATAGTACTTGAGGACTTGGGTTAGCCTTCTATGTGGGACCTTATCAAACGCCTTCATAAAATCACAATACACCACATCTCCGCTACCACCTCTGTCCAAAATGTCCGTCCAGATATCCATCACCCTAATGAGCTGTAACACTGTTGAACGGCCAGAAATAAAGCCAAACTGCTTGTCACTAAGGTACTTATTACTTTTCATGTAATTAACCAAAGAATCCCTTATAAGTGTCTCCATCAGTTTACAAACGGTACTTGTAAGGCTTACGGGTCTGTAGTTTCCTGCCACTACCCTGCTACCCTTCTTATGTATTGCTGTTATGTTTGCTTCCTTCCAGAATGCTGGCAATCTACCTGTGCTCACAGATGACTGGAAAATTTTACTTAATGGTTTACTTATTACATCTCGAGTTTCATAAAGCACTCTAGGGTGCATGCCATCTGGACCTGGTGACTTTGCAATATTAATCTTATCTAACAGTTTCTTAACTGCTGATTCACTCAAATCATATGTTAAATCCAACTCTGGTATTTTAGGGTTGGGTAGTTCCCAATCGCCCTCTGGTTCACGAGTGAATATAGAGGAGAAAAACTCTGCAAGTACATTTGCCTTTTCTTTGTCATCGGCAGTCAAATCACTGCCCCCACTGGTTTAGTTTTAGTTTTACTACTAACATACTGCAAAAACTTCTTAGGGTTTTGCTTGATGTTTTCTGCCATGTTTCTCTCCCGATCTCTCTGTGCCCTCCTTGTCAAGCTCCTAACCTGGTTCCGGGTTCTACAGTAATCCCTGTTATCGTCAATGTCACCCGTCAAAGAGTATCTATTCCATAGTCTGCCTTTCCTTTTAATCTTATTCAATATTTTTTTTTATCTAAGGGTGTTCTGTTCTGCTCACGCCCAGTATTTTGAGTTATCGGTTTACTAAGAGGCACACACGCCTCCACAACCTCTCTCAAACACTCTGAAAAACAACCCCATTTTTCATTTATATCCTCCCCACACTCCTCCATCCTCCCCTCCCAATCCACATCCAACAGCCGTCTCATCCTATCATAATTCCCCTTGTCATATAACCTCCTAGGCTGCCTAGCAGCGAGTGGACTTTCACCACAATTCAAATTTATACACATCAGTGAATGGTCACTTTTCCCAAGGGGAGAATCTAAAATTACATCTTCCACAATATCCTTATTATCCGTTAAGACCAAATCTAACAAAGAAGGCCTATCTGCTCCTCTACCCCTAGTTGGCTCTGTCACATGCTGGAAAAAGAAACAATCTCGAACAGTCTCCAGAAAACTAAAGCCTGCACTACTCATCCCACTCACACAATGCCCATTCTTCCAATCAATATCTCTGAAATTAAAATCACTGACCACTATCAAGTGATCGAAACCTTTATTCACCAATATCTTTAAAAACTTATTAAGATTATCATTATTTACAGGGTCTGAATTGGGACTTCTGTACACTGTACAAACACATAGCAAATCATGCCCCAGCTTAATCTCTACAGTTAAGATCACATTAACACTAAAATCACAGTAAGAGCTGACATTGCTAAAACTGTAGTTAAGACCTTTGTTTACATATAAAATCATGCCTCTACCTGTATGTCCTGAAGTGTTTATATAGTCCATATCATAGCCTTCTAAACTGAAAGTACTAGGTTCCATTACAAAGCGTGTATGTTTAGGCTTAGCTTCTGAAATTTGAATGATATCAGGTTTTCTATCCGAGAAGTGAATTCTGAATTTAAGTTCTAAAAATGTATCAGTTGTAAAAACATCTGCATTTGAAGCCCAAATCACTAGTCCCCTTTTTTGTTTAGATTCATTTTCATTTTCGCAACCTTCCTGTTCCAGGGTTCGCCCCTTACTACGAAGACCCACTGAGGGTCCTGGTTTTCCGAGTTCTGTTTGGCTGCTTCCTCCCGAAGCTGCTTCTCCCTAAGCCTGTCCTCTTTATTTAAGTCTTCTCTTACACTAATATTATATTTAGAGCCCTTCAACTTGTATACATTTTTCATAAATGTGACTTTGTGTTTTTCTTCACTGAATTTGACCAGAAGTGGTCTTTTAGAGATGTTGTTTTCCTCTGAGTTTTTCTTTCCTAGTCTGACTGTCTGGAAGTCAGTCTCAGGTTGTATGTCTGTGTCTGTGACTGTCTTGTAAATGTCCTGTGTGGTCAGTCTGTCACTCATCTTGACTTCTTCTCTGATGTTTGTATCAGGGTCCTGTAGGCCAAAGATGACGACATTCTTTTTCCGCTCCAGTCTGTCGTTGACGTTAGTTGACACAGATTTTATTACTTCATCAGGTGCTTCTCTGTTCTTTTTGTCCATCTGTTTGTTCTCTTTGTTATCTTCTTCAATGCTATTGAGTCTGTGTACCACTTCATGTAGCTGTTTCATCACCTCAGATGAGTCTTTTCCCCCGGTTCCTGCTTTCACCTTGTTTGTGTTTTCCTTCTCAAGACTATCTAACCTACACATTGCCGCCTCTAGATGTTTTTGCATGACTTGAAATTGGGTTTTCAACTCTTCGTATAGCCTTGTGCACTGTTTCTCAGAGTCACCGTCTTGAACCTTGCTTGAGGAATTCTCACACTTCGGACAAAACCATTTGATGGCAATTGGTGCTGTGGAGAGTACGTCATACACCTCTTTTGTCAAACCACTACAGTTGGACTTTGAATTTGAAGGGCCATGAGTCCATAGGTTGCACCTATCACATAAGACACCTGAGTTTCCAACAGCTTCGTCACAGACAACACATGGACATGGTGGGTCTGTCTTTGGTTCAGGGGCCTCCGTGGAAGTAGAAGTCTTACTGTTATCCTCCTTTTTCTCAGAAGCGTTGACGGCTGACTGTCTTCCCTTTTTCCCTACCTTTTGCCACGTTGTCTGGTCACTCTTACCAGGACTCTTTCTACTGGATTCCATCCTGAGAACCTTTCTCTCTATCTTCTTTTTTTTTTTTTTCTTCTTTAAATTTTCTCTACAATTCTATTTTACAAGACTTGCTGAAAGTGAAAGTCTCTTCTTGCCACACCATAGAACTCAAGAAAAGTTCTCACGGACTTAACTACCGGAACCTGTTTCCTTTTCTAAATTTATATATTTATTTGTTTCCCTTAAACTATTCACTGTAACAAATAGAGTCTTGAAAGGCTATGTCGTGTGTTGGAGAGAAAAATGTACAGCCTAACTCGGCGCCATCCTCACTATCTCAGGCTCGAAACAAACACCATAGTACTCAACAACAAAAGTACTCACTTCGTCACCGCCACTGACCAGTCCACATTAAACACTAAAAACTACTAAAATTCTTATTAAAATTCAGCTAAGTTTATCAATTCCCGCTCTACGATGAATTAAGAAGGTTGTCTGCCTAAAATTTCTTTGGTTTGACCGCTGTCAGCACCCTAAAAACTTGCTAAAATCTTTCGCTTTCCTCCCACTGCCAAATTTGCCACCATCACCATCAAGGGACATCACTCCTTTGGAGAAGGTTTGGATCGCAGGCAGAGACAACCACAGGAATGGGCCTACCATTCTGAAATCTTCTACGGCCACCACGAAAGGGCCGTCGTTTCTTTTTCTTCAATGAGCACGGTAGATGGCTGTGTATTCCAAATTGCCGAAGCGTTTCACACACTGATGGGCCAAGTTCAGAGTGTCTGTTTTGCAGTGACAGTAGCTCATCACGGCTGTACATAACTTGAGCGGGCGGCGTTGAAAGCGAATCTTCTGCACGTGAAAGTTCACGATTCAGTGGTCGGTAGCCAGAGGACGAAGCATGGAGAAAGAAAAACACAAAAGTCAGTTTAAATTTATTTTTTATCTAAGTTAAATCAATGCTCAGAAAATGCAAGTCAGCAAATACTTTTAATGTCTTTTCCCCCCACAAAATAACAGCAACAGACAAAGAGGTTGTCTTAATTTACAGTAAAATTATGTTTGACTTGAAATATAGATAGAAAGGTGCAGATACTGTGTATACTCTCAGCAGATTACGCTAATCAATACTTTCGGCAGTCCTATTTTTATAACTTTGGGCGCTGATCTCAGTCGCAACTCTGGTTATTGTGTAACGCCGGAGGAGGAGTGTGCGATTTGAAATGCCTGTAGAGGTAGCATTTGTCAGGATGCAACACCGAGCGGCACACATACTCCACACCCGGCGTTACACACTTTTTGGTGTCAGAAGTGGGATCAGTTTTCTTTCTTTTTTCTCTGGCACTTCTGCCACTTTTTGGTTATTTTTTTAATTATTCCTACAGAGTTGTTTTACTACGTGTGGCGTTATTTTGGCTTGTTGTTCTTAGATGTGGATATGGTTGTTTTTGTTGTTGATAGAGTGTTGGAGTATTTTGTTTAGTCGAGTGGTTTGTTTTCTCTTGGGGTGCTATGGTTTTTACTACTGGCCAGTTGATTGGTTCATGTTTATCTCCCCTCTTACTTTTATTCTACTCTTTTCTGTGTTCTCTCTACCTTTCGTAGCAGAGCTTACCTCTGCCTCAAACTTTCTCTGCCTATCTATCTCTCTGTCTATCTCTGTCTTTCTACCATTTTCACTGCAGAAGCTGATTTGGTGGACCTTCTTCCTCATCCTTATTGTCCTTTTTCTCTCTTTTTCTGAGTCACAGACTGGAGAAGTCAATGCTAATCTTTGTCTATACTTCTTTTTCCTTCCATTTTATGGCGACAGACTACATTTTCATGAACCCATTTGGTTTAGTATGGTAAGCTGCTGCTGCTGGTTAGGTTATGATAATGGATGGGTTAGTCAGATCCTGTACTGCATGTCATTTACACGCTTTCCTGCATAGGAGTGTTATATGTCCGACTGTGAGAGACTCGGCATCCTCGTCATGCCAAAACCGGTTTCCTGTAATCAGGCTCTTTCGACCTTGACAGATTTGCTGGCTAGCAACATGCAGTCTCTTGAGGAGGAAGAAGAGATTGAGTTATCCCAGGCTAGTGGGGTAGCGACATCCGGACAGCGAGATTGGCGTGACAATGCAAAATAGCCTTGTGGATGGCAGAGCATGCAGAGGGTTTGTGGCCAGTGGCAAGATGGAGGGACACTGGGGGAGGCCCATGTATCCCCGCGAGTGTTGACTGACGATGTCATGAGTGTGACTGATAACTTGGATAGGATCCAGACCAGCCTTGATTACAAGGAGATAATCATGGCTGCTCCTGAGTCATGTAGGTCCACAAGGGTGCTGGGGTAGGTTGCAGGTCATCCTAGTGGGGACCATCACTCAAGGGCGGGAGCTTTTAGAAGAGTCCGACAGCCACCAGGGGTGTGGGGCGGGACTATGTTTTCCCCGTAGGGCAGGACGCTGCGGAACGGGATGAGGGTTTAGGGAACTCGACAGTGGGCCGTCGAGAGTTTGGTGCTCCTTGTAGACCGTCGAGGGAAGACGGTAGGCCCGGCGGTGGTGTGAGAACCCTAGGATAGGGTGATGTTAGTCCTCTTAGGCATATGATTGGAGGGGGCCTTTGTGCCAGGTCCCCTGCGTTCCAGGAGAGACTGTAGAAGTCTGAGAAGAGACCTGCAACTTACATGGCTGTAGTTCTTAGTTAAAGGATAAAGTGTGGTTTGAGTTGGCTTCCAAGATGAAGGGCTGGAAGAGGATGTTTGTAGAGTTGGCTACTAGTTTAAGTGGGGAATTTGTTGTAGTGTTAGTTGTTGTTGAACCAAGACAGAGAGTGGTTCATCGAACAGTGTGGTGATTTGGGTTAGGAGTGAGAAGTCTCTGGCTGCGCTGGCGCAGCATGGATGAGACTGGTGGGAAGTTTATTTTTGTTGGAAATGTTGATGCTTTGGGGGATCGGGATCACGAGTGGAGTGTTCATCGAGGGAAGCCTAGTGTAGCTGAAGAAGCTGTACGGCTGGCTATGGTCATGCGTCTTCTAAGCAGAATAGGACTTGAGGGTGGACACAAGTGGTATTTTTAGTGCAGCAGTTAATCTAGGCAGATGGTGCGCCGATCGAGGAGGTGCTATATATTAGGAGGGTAATGGAGGTGTATGATGATTTGCAGCACTTTGTCAAGTCGTGTCCAAAGCAGTAGCAGCATAGGGTTAGTAGGTTTTATTAAATAGTTATTTTTATGGGTACTGAAAGTTGTATGCCAGCAGATGGCAATGGGCTTTTAGTTTTGTAGATTTGCAAAGGAAGGTTAGTAGGTTTAGTTTAGATGTGGTGTATGTTTAGACAGTACTGGACACAGAGGTTTAGGTGTCCATACTGAGTGGTGCAGTGTTTGGCTAAGACTGGAATTAGTGGGGGGATTTATGTTGATGACAGATGGAGAAATATGTTGTATGGAGTACAGGTTTTTTTTAATTGGTTTGTAGGTTTGTTTGTAGGAATTATTAATATATATATATATTTTTTTGTTTTTGTTTTGTTAGTCCTTTCTAGGTTGTTTTTTGTGTGTGTGGTTTTTGTGATTTAAAAAAAAAACACCATGTTTTTTGTGTTTTTTTTTTTAAATTTGGCGGGGGGTTGTGTAAAGTGTGCAATTTTTTTTCTTTCCTCCAGGCTTTGGCCGAATAGTAAGTACTTGGTTACTTTTGGGTGTTTTTCATTATACTTGACAGTAATTATTTTGTTGTTGTTTTAGTTATTAGATACTAATTTTTGTGTAACCGCCCTTGGTGGATACTTTTGGATGTGTTCATACTTACGATTTTTCGCTATGCAACACACATCCACTAAGAGTGTTGGATGCTATGACTTTCTGAATTTTGTTTTTTTGTTGTTGTTTTTTGTTTGTTGAACATAATGAAGAGATTTGTTTAAAAAGAAACAAAATTTTAATTTTTTGTTGTTGTTGCTACTAATGCATGATTTAAAGTTATTAAAGTAAGGGAAATGGCAAAATGGGATGTTATTTTCAAATATTTTGTTTTAAGAATGAAGTGTTAGTTTTGCTTGAAAAGTTTAATTTTTTATATATATTTTTTTAATTGTATAGGACATTACAATAATGGTGTTGTCAAATTTGAAGTACTTGATTTGGGGTCCTTTGTTTGCTTTATAATGAGGTTTTTTTGTGTGGCATTTTTGAAAGAACTGTAATTGTTATTTACTGTTATTTGGGTTTTTGGTATTGACGTGTGTTAGTAGTATAGTAGTAAAGTGGATGGGTTTTTTTGACCACCCCAAGTTTGTAATGGTGAGCTTTTGGAAATTGTTGTGGTGAAACAAATGGTATATTGCTAAAAGGGGTTGTTCAGCTTCCATATGCTAATTGGTTTTGTATTTTTGTAATTGTGGTGAGGTCGCTAAGATATGTTGTCAATGGCTTTTTGTTATATTACTTTGGAAGAAGTTATAGTTGTATTTTTGGTTTGTACGATTTGGGGGACTTGCAAACTGATATTTAATTTGTTTTTCTCCTCTCTCCCCCTTCCTCCCCTTTTCTTCAGCTTGAGGACAAGCTTTTGTGGGGAGAGGGGGTGGTGTAAAGAAAACTGTTTTTTTTGTGTTCAACTCCCCATCTTCTTTTTCTTCTTCTTCCTCCTCTCTCTCTCTCTCTTTCTTCCTCTCACTTCTTCTTCTTCTTTTTCTTTTTGATTTTGATTTCCCTGCGATGCAGGTCAGTCAGTTTATTGTAGGCAGCTGAGCCTTGACCGTATTATTTTGTGAGAACCAGAATTCTGTGCTCGAGTTTGACTTTTTTTTCTTCTTTTTTTTAAAGCAATATTAGTGACCTTTCTCTTCTTATTGCTTATTGAGGTTTCTCATCATTTCCCCTTTCCTTCACCCTCCTATTTCTTCCTCTCCCTCCTCCGTTAAGCTTAGTTAGTTTATTGTTGAGTGCAGGTGACTGAAATCTGCGTGGGCGGGATATGCTTGCATCTTTCCCTCCCTCTTATAAATGAGTGTGTACTTTACGCTGTTTAACAGCTCTTCTTTCTCTGTCAGTCCGTCTGTCTGCCAAATTCTTTCTTACCTTTGCTATAGTTCCTCCTTCCATTTGTTCCCTTTTCCTCGCTCTCCCATTTTCTTCTTGTTATTCCTTTTCTTCTTTCCCTTTTCTTTTCTTTCTTTTTCTGTCTCTCCCTCTCTCTTTCAGAACATGGGAGCCTAATGTAAGGATAAATTCAGCCTAATTTATATTCGTTTAATATGAAGTTTGTAAAGTTTGATCCTCCTTTTTCTTTCTCTGATTTTTGCTATTTGGTTGCTGCTTAAAGTTAGGAATTTTCCTTCTCTTTTTCCCCCCCTTTTTTCCGCTAAGTTTTTATTTATTTTCTTGCTCCCGGAGGTTAGGACTGCTGGAGTTTCCTCTATATGTTTTGTTGTGTTGTTGACACTGTGACCGGTGGTAGTGTGACCTTGAGTGGAGCTTCATTGACCGAATTCTCTTTTGACCGGGATGTACCTTAAAGTTTCTTGCAGTCCTTCCTGCTCTGTCTGACTGTCTGGCTGATTCTCCTTCTCTCTTTGTGTCTGTCTACTTTTCTTCTATCCCCTTCTCTGCCTACCTTCCCTTTCCCTGCCCCTTTTCATTTGTTATCATTCCCTCTCCCTCTTGTTTTGTTTGTTTGTTTGTTTTCCAACACATTCTCCTTACTGGGTTGGTCTTTTTCTGCTCTCTCTCTCTCTCTCTCTCTCTCTCTCGCCTTCTCTCCCTTTGTGATAACTTTCCCACGACTCTGGAGTACCGGAAGAGATCCCCCCACTCCTTTTTCTGAAGGTCAGATTCTTTCCAGATGGCTTTGTGGTATCGCTGACCGGGTCTCCCATTCTGGCAAAAGCTTACATTGGTTGGACGTTCTTTAATACTTCCAGTCCCTCCTGCTCAGTCTGTCTGTCTGTCTGATCTTTCTCTTCTCCTTATCTTTACTCACCTCTCTTATGCCGCTTTCTCCTCTTTTCCCTCCTCCTTTATTTACCACTTATTTTCTTTGTATGTTTTGTTTTCTATTTATTTTCCTCTTTATAAACTTTCTAATATATTTTACTTACTGGCTGTATTTTTATTTGCTTTCCTGCTTCTTTTTACTTACTTACCCTCTGTCTCTGTCTTTCTTTCTCTTATTTTTGTTTGTTTCATACACCCTCTCTCTCTCTCTCCCTTCCTCTCTCTCTGTGTCTTATCTCTGCTACTGTTCAACTATCTGTTTGCTTATTTCTTACTTTCTTCATCTTTCTACTTTGTTCTTATTTTCCTCTCTCTCTTTCTTCTTCTTTCCCTTCTTCTTTTATGCATACTATTATTTCCCTTTCATTCTGACCGTCTCCCCTTCTCCTTCTTCATCTTACATATTCCTTTTATTTATAAATCCCCGTCTCTCTGTCCGTGGCTCTTGTTTGTCTCTCTGTTCTCTTTTCATCTTAGTATATGGTATTCCTGTCTTAGAGTTGGCAGAGCCAAAACTTTCCCACAGGTTCAAGTTTTGTGGTTCCTTCCCCCCTTCCCCATGTCCTTACCTTTTTACCCTCCTGCCTCCATATCTCTTCACACTTTACTGCTGGGGTGATGTTATCGTCAGCCTTTCTGGAAATGTCCGGTGGCAGATGGAAAGTTTATGTTCTGTTATTAGATTGGGCGTTCCAGAGATGATGCCTTTCTGGGAATCCTCAGAAGGGGTGCTTAGGCACGCTTTCTCGCGCTGCCGAAGTGCCCATCTTGCAGTGCTGCAGTAGCACACTCTTTGGAACTGTAGAAGATTTTTAACTAGGCTAGAGGCTTGAGGTTTTTGGGTAGTTGAAGTATTTGTGTTGTTAGTTGAGAGTTGTGGTACTTTGTGGGTTTTCGATTGTAAGAGGGCTGGCTACAGAAAGCTCAAAGTTTACAAGTTTGATTCTTTGGGGCTAGGGGAAACCTGTGTTTTGTTGGATATGTCGCACCTGTGACAGAGGTGAGTTTTTTTTACATAGGATTGTGTTGTTATTTTGCCTGATGATTCTGGCTCACGTTGTTTTTGAGAGGTGAGCTTTTCTTGTACATGGACTTTTGTTGCTCTTTGGCCTGGTTTTAGTTTTTGGCTCATGTTACGGGAATGAGCTCACATATTCTTGTTATTCTTTTACTTGATGATGGTTTGGGCTCATATTTTTGGAATGAGCTCCTCTGTACTTAGGGCATTTTTGTTTGTTGTTCTTTTACATGATGTTAGTTTGGTTTATGTTTTGGTTGATTCTTAGGGGGTATCTTCTGCCTTAAATCCTCATCTGTCTACTTTCTTCTGCCTTACCTCGTCGCATATGACGAAATCTGTCTGCTCTCTTCTGCCTTACCTCGTCGCATATGACGAAATCTGTCTGCTTTCTTCTGCCTTACCTCGTCGCATATGACGAAATCTGTCTGCTCTCTTCTGCCTTACCTCGTCGCATATGGCGAAATCTGTCTGCTCTCTTCTGCCTTACCTCGTCGCATATGGCGAAATCTGTCTGCTCTCTTCTGCCTTACCTCGTCGCATATGGCGAAATCTGTCTGCTCTCTTCTGCCTTACCTCGTCGCATATGACGAAATCTGTCTGCTCTCTTCTGCCTTACCTCGTCGCATATGGCGAAATCTGTCTGCTCTCTTCTGCCTTACCTCATCGCATATGGCGAAATCTGTATTCCCCTTTTACTCGCCGCATCCAGTGAAAACTCTGTCTTTCCCTTTGGCTCGCCGCATATGGTGAAAACTCTATATTCCCCTTTTATTCGCCGTATTTGGTGAATACTCTGTCTTTCCCTTTGGCTCACCGCATATGGTGAAAACTGTCTCTTTCGGCATCTAGGTTTCTCTATTCGCCTCTTTCTCTCTACTGTTCCCCTTTTCTTTTCTTTTGCCTTAGGCGAAGACCCCATGTAGATACCTGATTAGACTTGGTGTTTCATGTACCCATAGATGGAAAGTTGTTGTTGCATGCCTTCTTGTTCTGGTGGCTATACTGGCCGAAAAGAACCCCGCATACTCTTTGCATGGACAAAATAAAATACTGGCATTCATTCTTGGTGTTTGGTCTCCTTGATGATGTTGTGTTGTTTTGTCCTGCGGCTAAAGTGGTGTGATTGCTTGAGTGTGGAGTGTGTGTGCCGCTCGGTGTTGCATCCTGACAAATGCTACCTCTACAGGTATTTCAAATCACACACTCCTCCTCCGGCGTTACAATTGCGTAACAAGCTAGAAGCATTCTTAGACACACACACATGCCACACAAAGGTCTGCGCGCACACACACACACATATGTAAAAAAAAAGCTGTTCAAGCTTATGTTTTCATTGTCATGAAAGATCACTTTGACTTCACTTGACTTGACAGTCAGTGAGTCACACACAAACATACAGTGACACATACAGCAACACATACAGCGATACATATTTACATGTCTACACTTGAAGTTAGACATCTACACACACACACACACACACAGTAAATATTACCAGCTCTGAGCCAGATTTTAGCTACCAGTGCTTGTGTGGCAAAACGGATATTGATTTATCAGAGCACAATGGGAGGCTCATCAGACCTGGCTTTACTTTAGGCCACTTGGCATTGTATGTAACCACTTTTGGATCGATGCCAGTCTCTTCCATAATTGATATGAAAATCCCTTCAGAGACGATACTTAGATAGAATATTTTTTAATGCTTATCTTTTGATTGCACAGTTTATTTCAATTCATGGTGCTATTCAAACGAAAATCAATATTGAGCTGATTGGCAAAAATTACAATATATTTTTTTGGAAACCTCTTTTTTGTTTCAAATATCAATCAAATCAAATCAAATCATCTTTATTATCTCATAACTGAGAAATTGCAGCCAGGTGCACATAAGAAAAACAGCAACAATAAACACATTTATCAACAACAACAAAAACCACAACAACAATAAACACATTTATCAACAATTAAAGAATATAAACTAATAACTAATAACACTGCAATATTGTAGTTAACAAACTGGACGAATACGAATACAAATTCAATCCCAAGGAGATGGACAGGCTGCTCAGCAAAACAATCACTCAATGCAGTGCATTAAGAGTTCAACAGATGAATTGATCTTGGTAAGAAAGTTTTCTGTGCTCTTATTTTCAGTTTTAGAGTTCTGTATCGACGGCCCGATGGTAATACTTCATAGTATTTTGCCAGAACATGACTGTTATCATTAAGAATTTTCCTGGCTTTCTTGACTACTTGTCTGTCATACAACTCTTGCATACCACTCTGCCTTGCACCCACAACTTTACTGCACACATTCACCATATCACTCAACACACGCTTACTTTTTACACTCAAGCTTCCATACCAACAGATAAATGACACAGTAAGAACAGATTCAATGCAACATCGGTAGTAGGTTTGAAGAATATCTGAACAGACACCAATATTCCTTAGCCTCTGTAAACAAAAGATCCTGGACTGACTCTTCTTATGTATATGCTCAATGTGTTTATCAAAAGTAAGTTTCTTGTCTAAAACTGTGCCTAGGTATTTGTACTCATCAATTCTTTCAACCGTTTCACCATCAATTTCCAAATGTGGCACTGGCACTGGGTTTCTACGAAAATCTACAAGCAGTTCTTTTGTTTTAACAACATTTAAATCCAGATAATTATCTTTGCACCATGAACAAAACCTTTTGACTTCACTGAAGTACACAGAATCAGAGTTTGACAAATCTTCGATGGCAGAATCATCTGAGTATTTAATGACAGGTGTTTCTTCAGTGCCTCTACAGTCGTTTGTGTACAATGTAAAAAGAACTGGGGACAAAACTGTTCCTTGGGGGGCACCTGTAGAAGTCGAACGTTCTGAGGAGATTGCAGATTGAAAGCGGACAGACTGAGTTCTATTGCGTAGGAAATTGGTTATCCAGAGAATGAGCTTGGGGTTAACATTCAGGTCTAGTAGTTTCTGGGCCAGTAAATGGGGCTGTATTGTATTGAAGGCAGAGGAGAAATCGATGAATAAAATACGAACAAAAGAGTTGGGGGTATTTAAGTGAAGAAAGGCATTGTGAAGAAGGGTCAGTAAAGCATCGTCTGTTCCTCTACACCGTTTGTAGGCAAACTGAAAGGGGTCAAGGAGTAGGTTAGTAAAAGAAAGAAGGCGATGAAGGACGATCTTTTCAAAACATTTCATGGCAATAGACGTTAAGGCAACAGGGCGGTAATCGTTCGTTAATATTTACATTCTATGTTAAGTTGAGACATACTAAAAGAGAATCAGTGTTACTAATATAACAGAAGCAACATTCTGTCATTTAGGAAATGAAAGGATAGGGTTAGGATCAGCCTAGGATTTTAGATTGAGGGTTGCAAACATGAAGGGGAAGACTAAAGTACATTTTTACTTCATCATTTTGTTTAGCAACAAATGCCCAGATAAACTAACAGTTGAAGAAAAAGACATTCAATAAATATAATCTAAACAATGTTTCTTACTAAGTTAAATACGCAACAGCAAACATGTACTTGCCACAAAATACGCCTTGCACTTGAAGTAGTGAGGGTAATAATGATGAAAGGTAGGGGAAGAGGGACTGGGTGATGAAAGGAAGAAGGATCAGCGAAAATGAAAATAATAAGGGCAAACCCTTGAACAGTACCACGCAACAAGTACCATATTTCCCCCCAGACTCAGTCCCCTGCACATTATAATATGACATAAAATAGTAAGAAAATATATAATAACAAAATCTGAAATTCTGGTAAAATTTGGGGGGGGGGGGGGGGGGGGGGGGGGTGTGTGCGCCTTATATAAAAAAAGGTGCAGCTTACAGTCTAAAAAACATGGTATTTGCAGCACAATAAAATATGCATAACAGTAACAGTAACACTGTTGCATTAATTTGTAAGCAAAAGTAAACCTTGAATTACTCTGTGAAAGTGGCATGGATTACTGTATTGCAAAACATCCTCATGGCATTGATTTACCCTGTCTTTTTCTGTTCTCGGGGGATTGACATTTGTAGAGATAACAACTTCCACCAAGTCCCTAGAGACCAAGAGTACTAACATGATATTTTGCTAATGAAATGGATACAATCAGAAACATTATCGTCACTATCATTATGGGTCACACTCACAGTTTGACATTTACCATGGTTACACATTGCATTTTTATGAGTGCTTCTAGTTCTACAAAATACTGCAAAACCTAAAACATGATTATGAGTCCAGGGGCCGCACAGCTACTTAGACCTCAGCGGGGTACACACCTGTTACCAGCATCTGTGTTGGGCCCCGGGGTGAAGGAGGCAATACCTCGCCCTGAAGCTGAAGGGAAAATGCTATTTTAAAGGGATTTGACGCTAAGTGCAAAGCTAAGGCATGACATTGTCAGTGACAAGTGGCATTAGGGACGAAATATGGGAAGGCGAGAAAAAGGGGTTGCTCCTAATTAAAAATAAAACAACTAACAGTGATATTCATCTAGAGGCCACTGCTACCCCCCCCCCCCCCCCCCCCCCCCCCCCCTAAAAAGCAACAAACCCCCCCAACCCCCCGAAATTTTTTTTTTTAGGCAAAGTAGCACTCAAGTAATTTCATGAACTGATATGTCGAAGAGATAGACAAATGACTACGGCTTTAGGGAAACAACACTCAAACAAGACTTGAAAGGTAAATAAATTGAAAAGTTGTGGATGAAGCTGAAAGAGGGATGTAGTAGTTCTATAAAAGATTCATAAACTATAAAAAAAAAGACAAAATCGGATGAGGAAAAAATAAATAAATATGAAATGGTGAAAAAAACACCTAAAAAGCTGTCACAGTTTATTAAGCATGATGGCAAGTTGGATTACAAATTGAAAACATCCAAATTCCAAAGACGCCAAATGAAATTCAACCCCTGGATTACTTTTCCCTAAATACTTCAGAATACTAACAAGTAACAGACAGTATCATTAGTCTTACTGTAAAGTATAAAATAAATAAGTTAAAGAGTGGCCTCTTCAAGAATGAAATGAGACTTGTAAGCCCCAACACCAAATTCCCAAAAGAAAAGTAGATGGCCGATGAATTCACAGGCCTATATCAGTATATGACATGCGATCATACAGGACCCAGCACAGACAGGAAACTTTCTTCCCTCACACTATTCCAGAGTGGAATCAACTGCCTGAAATTGTAGCAGCACCATCCATGGCATCTTTTGAGTCCAGACTACACCACCACAGCTCCTGGACGAGGGCCTGCTCCAGCAGTACTCTCAGCCTCCAGCCTGATCTTCTAAACCATCCAGCAACCAGCCCCCTCCCACCCCCAAGTCCATTTCCAGACAATATATCATTCCGTTGACTTTTTTTTTGGTCTCTTCTTCTTTTTCTTGTCAATCAGCCACCTTCATCAGGAGGATTAGGATTAGGATTTTGGGACTCAAAACATAGCCGTAAGGCTTTCTTGTCCCATCTTTCATTTTGTTTAATTATTTGTCTCGGTCTGTCGCACACTCAGTTTTTGTTGATATTGAAAAAAATCCACCTCTTTGTCCTTTTTGTGTGTGGCCTAATCGAAACTGTGAACGTTCACTTCGATCTAAAGTTCTATATAAAGAAGTTGGTCACCACCAGAGAAGAAGTAATCCAGGAATTTCATTACTGATTAATACTATAGTACCAAGGGGTACGTGTTGCGTACCCGTCAAAGCAAGCATGGTGTGATTTCTACCATCTCTACGATTTCAACGATTTCAGGGTGGGGGGGGGGGGGGGGGGTAATAGACGTACCCAACAACGGTGTTAGATTCTACTATGTCTCTAATCAGATTTCAAGGGGGGGATCAGTCTTGACTATAGCAAACTCAAATCAATTTAGGATTTCAGTTCCATCCCTACTGACCCTAGTATCAAGGCCTACTCTTAGCTAACATATTATTGACTCGCACACTCACTGCTCAGACTCAGTCAGTCTGTCAGTGAGTCTGAGAATCACAATCACTCAGAATGAGCCATTCTTAGGTCAGGTCAGGTCAGGTATTTGGACGACCAGGCCTTGCAGCCTCTCAATGCGTCCTTCCTTTTGGTTAGTTTGGCAATTGCTGTGGCGGTTTTTTAGCATCCATAATTTATTGATGCACTAATCATGGATGTACTTTATTTAACAGGGCAATTTTTGGATCACTGTCTAGGAGTTTTTTGAATTTGTTAGTATCTGAGGTCAGTTTAGTATGAGCCAGTTTAGGTTGTTCCAATATTGGGTGACTCTGTTGGAAAAAAAGTTTTTTTCTAATGTTAGTTCTGCTGTACTTGGTTAGGATCTTAAGTTCACTATTACGTGTTCTTATTTTGTTAGACAAGTGAAATAAGCTTTTGTTAGTATTGTCAGTGCCTTGAAGAATCTATTAAATATTTATCAAATCTCCCCTTAGACTTCTGTATTTTAAAGATTGCAAGTCTAAATTACTTAGCCTGTCCTCATAATCCAAAAATGCTATGGATTTGATCAGTTTGGTTGCTCTCCTCTGTACCCTCTCCATTGCACTGGACGTGTCGCTTAAGAAAGGGATTCCAAATTATATTGCCAGACTCAAGATGAGGCCGTATTAAACATTTGTAAAGATTTATGAACACCTCTTTAATTAAGTTTTTTAAACTCCTTCTGATCAAACCCAGCATCATACTGGTTTTATTTATCGCTGTTGTGATGTGCTTATCAAATTTTGAGTTTTGAATCAAATATAACCCTAGGTCCTTCTCCTCTGTACAAGTATCTAAGACATGCTTAGATGAGCCATGAGTAATTTAATATCCTTTACTTGGATTATTGTACCCTGCGTGCATAACCTTGCATTTTCCTGCGCCGGTTAAAATATAAATTCCAATTCTCTGACCACTCTATGAGTCTGTTAATATTGTTTTGCAGTACATCTGAATCTTGGGAACGATTATACACTTTAGTATCATCTGCAAATATCTATCATGCACTTTGTATGTCTTCTGGGAGATCATTTATAAAAAACTGTCAAAAGTACTGGGCCCAGGATGCTACCCGGGGGAATACCACTTAAAACATCTGTGTTAGAAGACTATTTTGTTCCCACCCGCACTCTTTGAGATCTTCCCTTCAGAAAGTTTTTAACCCACGTTAATATGTTTCCTGTTATCCCGTAAGCTTCCAGTTTAAGAAGTAGCCTTTCTTGCGGCACAGAATCAAAGGCCTTTCTAAAATCTAAGTAAATAATATCAAATGCCTCTTTGTCCTCTAAAAGTTGTGTAAAATCGTCCATCACATCTAACAAATGGGTCATACAAGAACGCCCTGTCCTGAACCCATGTTGACATTCCGTGAACAGATTAAAATCTACCATATGTTTTAACAACAGCGTCCTGTACAAACTGTTCTAAAATCTTACATAATATGCACGTCAGGCTCACTGGTCTATAGTTACCTGGGTCAGTTCCTGTACCCTTTTTGAAGATTGCAATGACCTCTGCTGTTTTCCAATCTGATGGGAGTTCCCCAATTTCTAAACTTTTATTATATAAAATTGTTAGAGGAATTGCTAGTTCCTGATGTAGTTCTTTGAGCGCTCTGGCTGGGATCTTGTCTGGCCCCTGAGCGTTGTTCACATCCACGTTTTTCAGTTTATTATCACATCTTCTACTGTATAACAATGTTGACTATAGCAGGGCCCCTAGCAGTTTGTGGTAAGGTGTCTGTATTTTCCTTTGTAAATACGCTAGCAAATAAACTCGTTAAAAAACATTAGCTTTGTGCGATCATCGTGACAATGATTATCTGCTATATCCTTCAGAGAGCTAACCCCAGAGACCAGTTGAGTTGAGAGTTTATATATTCCAAAACATCTTCGGATTTAGCTTACAGTTTTGGCTATTTCTCTTTCATGTTCTTTGTGTCACTCATCAGTTTTTTACCAGAAATGATTTTCTTGCTTCTATATAGTTCCTGTAACGGTGTACCAGCTTTTAATTTACCAGTCTCTAAATATTTTCTATATAATCTTTTTCTTTTTCACCTTTCATCTTAATGTAGTGCACCAGTAAGGTCTATGTTTTTCTTCATATTATAATACCTCTACTCTTGTTATGTTTTTATCATTGAGAGGTGTATTTTCCTTTAATGTCCTAGCCAACATTCCTCGACACTTCAAGTCATGCAAGGATGTAGATCCCAACTCCCTGATCAGCAGATTCTGTTCATTTGTGTATAATTTCCCTTTTTTCCAAATTAATGCTGTTTTGTTGTTTCCAGTTTCGTGCGTTGGGTGGTTGTCAGCGTAGTTGCAGGTGGTTGGAGGGGATTCTGTGATGTCGTGAATTACGTTTCTGTGTTGTACACACTTAGCGCAAAAATACAGGGAGAAGCGAAGGTTAAAGCACTTGGTGAGGTTGGTCAAACTCCTTAGCATAGGGGGAAAAGAAAGAAGTTTTTGATTGAGCCTGTGATTTTATGTTGTTTTGTTAATGTACCGATCATGGCTTAACTATGTTTTTGAGTAGTGCGTTAAACACTAAAATCAGATCAAGAAAACATGCTCTTTTTTTTTGTCCCCTCCCGTGTCCTTGGTGGGGCGCTGTTACTGTCTTTTTTTTTTTGTGCTGAGAAAAGGCAAGAGACACAAGTGAAAAAAAAAAAAGAAGACAGAAAGAAATTAACAAGGACGAAACGAGAACACCAAATATTTTGTTCTCCCCATTTTTTTTCTTCGAAACCAAAATTATCCATTTTAGATGTCAATCTTATATGAACAATGACAGATAATTGCAACTAGTTACTAGTAATCATTATGTGTATCTAGCGCAGTAAACCCAGAACCCTGGCAGATAAAAAAGTAACAGCCTTGTTAACTAGATTGGCCCAGTAGTACGCAGGTGAAACAAAAGTGCAAAAAAGAGGTTAAGAGTGCACTCTAAGCTCACAAAACTTCAAACAGAGTACGGAGATCGACACTCATCGATTTTACATACGAGAAGGATAGGGGGAAACCTAGCTTTATCCTACAAAGTCAAATTTGAGGCAATAAAAAGCTCCCTCAGAGAAAGCGATATTTGATAGCTCACAAACCACCACCAACCCCCTAAAACAAGCATTCCAGTGCGCAATCTTCGTTCATTTTAATCTCAGGATTAAAAATAGTTGTTAAGCAAGGACACACAACTTCTCCCAGTTAATTCACCCTACACAATTGAAGCTCTGTAAAAATAAGAACGTTTTGATTGGCTGGATTAGGCTTGCTTGTCTGGTTATTGATGTGCCGTCGTTAGCCATATTGCATTACTGTTTGCACATTAATCTATAAGGGTGTATTTCGCTTTCGATAGATTAGTCCATATGAGGATATTGTTTGTTTGGAAATGGATTTTGTTCCTCAGTGCTCTTCAAGATGTGTCTAGCACGTTAGTAGGTAGATAGAAAAAGAGACACACATATCTATCAGTGTGTTTCGAATAAATGCAACAATCCGAACGCAAGTAGGTAGATTTTTCTTTTCTTTTATCCTTGTAGTTTTGGCACCCTTCCGGGGCTCTGTGCTGGCTGCACCTGACCCATCGAGAGAAACACTAAAACTGGGGGAGCCTCTCTTCAAAATGGCATCCGCCCCGTTTTTCGCCCGAACCTTCCGAATGAACATCGCCTTTCTGCACTCCACTTATTGCTTTTAGTGTACGTGCGATTTCTTTTGACGAAATGTAAGTTTTTATTCAAAATATCAGGTCTAGCTTCCGTGAGCCCTCACACGGTGGAGCTAGGGGGCACTGCGCGATCTTTCTGTTTTTCTGCTTGGTGTGAGAAGCACTCACCGTTGGCAGAAAAGCTTTCCACGGATCAAGTGAGGCTGTGGAAGGTCTGAAACTGGTACAAACTCTCTTGTAAGTCGCTGTTATGTAGGACTGATGGTCTGCTGGAAATAGCCAAAGGCACGCATAGAGGACCCGAAGATGGCCTGAAGGGCGAGAGATGCAACGGCAACACGAAGGCCGGCCGTCCCGTAAATTATATTCACACCGTTTTATCACCAGTATTATTAGCATTTGCGCGGTTCGCAAATGCGCGAAACGAAACGCGCATCCGTCGCGGCCTCTCCGGGGCCGTGAACATACTAGCCATCCAACCCC
>CM065681.1:22409450-22421950 GCA_017654935.2 Phymorhynchus buccinoides | reverse complement strand
GCAGGCAGCCGAGCGGAAGACTGGACACGAGAGGTGGACAAAAGAACAGGGCAGGCGGGTCAACAGTACACGGGGATAAGCCGGCCTCAAGTGCTTACCGTCCAGCCAAGCACGGCCCTGTTCTGTTGTCTTTTTTTTTAAAGGCACCCTCCTAAAGGACGTGAACGCCAAGCAACTGTAGTATTGAGTGTGTAGTATGTTTGGCGTGGTGATTTACTAGGTTTTCGCAGCAAAGTAAGCAACATGGCGTGTTGGTGTTGGGGCTTACAACCCAGATTGACGGAGTTGATTATTGCAGGGAACGTAGAGATCGAGCAGGGAATCTCCCCCCCCCCCCCCCCCCCCTTTTTGGGGAGTAGTACTGGTTTCGAAGGAGAATAAGGAATAGACGGGAAAATGGAGAAGGGAAAACTAAGGGGGATGAAGATAGATGATTGTTCGAAATGGTTTAGTGTTCAGTGCTTAATTTTATGAAGTTCTACTAAAGCTTAAGTGGGAAACTAACTTAATTTAGAAAGTAACAACGGCTTAGTTTCCCACTTAAGCTTTAGTAGAACATAAAATTAAGCACTGGTGACGTCATATGTCCTTGAAACATAACATATGACATTAGGCCTATATAAAGCATTCAATGATAATAACATATGCATGTAATAATTATGGTGTTCAAAACAATAAAAAGAACACCAACCCAACAACAAGACAGTTGAACGATACAGTAGCCTAGAAATGTACAACGCAACAATCTGGACTCATTTTGAGATATCACAATGACATGCATGTGCAACACGAAACAATGGCACCTTTAGAATCACAATGTTTCAAATTAGAAATCATCCAGCTGACGCACACAATACAACACAAAAGACAATAACTCTACACAGAAAAAATAGGACTAGCCTACAAAATAACGCAGTAGACAACATTAAGCACAATAGGCCTACAATTCAATAAAACACCAAAACAGTGAGACATGCCACGTTAAAAAAATGCATTGTAAGTTTAATTATTAAAATGAACAAAACCGGACTGATGGGCATATATGCATATGATTGATAGACATATTGCATAGACACTCCTGCAATCCAATACGATCCCCAGCAACACAATACAAAACCTATCTGTCCTAATTCATGAAAGTGGACACATTTTAAATCAGACTGGCCCATTCAGAGACACGTCTTTTACTCTGTACGCTGACTTCATGCCAACCTGTGCGTTAACTTGATCAAGAAAAGCACAGTCTAGTCACATCCATAAACAGACGGAAAAATATTGGAATCTGTAGTCTGAGCATGGACATTAGTGCCGAGAGCGCGAACAAGCAGATACAAACGATAATATAATTATATCCTCAACAACAACAACACACACATACACACACACACACACACACACACACACTGCTAACCAGAAAAGAAAAGAAACAGCAGACACAGACAACTAGCTATCTTTATTATTCCAGTCATAAACAGCGCGACACCTGAACGTGGTGTGGACGTGCATGAAGATGACAATGTGACAGTCAGCCAGGCAGACTGTCCTTATACAGCCTTTCAGTCAGTAAAACTACTGTTATACAGTATCCATTTCGATGCCTCTGCCTTCACCATCAACACTGCCCGTCCTAGAATCCCCCACCACTCCCTTACTCTTGTTGACCTTCGCATTCTTGCCCTTAAACACTCATAGACTCATCATCTCATTTCTCCAGATTCTTTGTAAAACTACTCAAAAGGATCAGAACTAAGCCACTCCTTTCTACATACCACACACTTATTTTCTTAGAGACGCTCAAATGCTCCCTCTCCCTCATATCAATTCAATGCTACTGGACCACCTATTCACCATTCCCTCTGACACTCTCATCCCACCCACCCCTTTTCCCCCATGGAAACCTTACAGACCATTATGCTCCCTTCCTGCCATTGCTTAAACCTAATATCACTCTTGTCATTTCTCTCTTTGCTCCCTTCCTTTTTTAGTCCCGATTTCTTCACACCCTTCCGAGCCCCTTGCCCCCCCCCCCCCCCCCCCCCAACCCCAACCCCCTTCCCTCATTCATAATGACCATCAAGATTTGGATGGGAAGGGTGGGTGGAGAAGATGGTATATAAAAAAGCCAAAGTTGTAGTTTAAACACCCCCCCTCATGCTTACGACACTCAGTCCCAAGGTCTAGTTCTTTCAGCTTCATGGCAATAATAACAGCACAGGCTGATCCCAACCCTATCCCTTTCTTGAGAACGGCATAATGTTGCTTTTTAGTGAACAAAATCCTAGCGAAATTTGTTGACGGTGGGGGGTGGGTGTGCATAAAGTACAACTTAATGCAGATGAAGCTGGCTTAGGTGTGGTGAGGGGACATAATTGGGGGTTGGGTGGATGGAGGAGGCACACAAAAACAACAACAAAACGATTGTGTATAGTCTGTATTCCTGTTTCTAAGAATGAAGGAATGGAAAAGGAAATGTGAAAGGTTTTGGGATAATGAGGATACAAAAATAAACGAAGCTCCATTCCTGACCTTGAGAAATAGCCTTTTCAGCACGGGGGTGGGGGGTGGGGTAGTCTGTAGGGTGAAGGAGTTCAGACGTGGCACTTGTGAAAGCGGGGGAAGGGGGGAGTGATTGAATAGGATCTGCTGGAAAAAGGTGGCTGGTATTTAGGCAACTTTGGGTCAAAAAATATTTTGTTATTTAAAGATACTCGGTATTCTTTTATTTGTATCAGCACTTACTAAGTTCATGGTTGAACTCGGGAACTTTTTGACCCAGAAAACAAATCCACGAACAGGGTTTTAAAAAAAAGTTCCAGTTTTCAAATCTGAAACAGCAATCTAACCAACAGCCACATCGCTATAGGTGTATCAGCAACAATTGACTCTGTGCGCGCGCGCGCGCGAGTGTGTGTGTCAGTGTGTGTGTGTGTGTGTGTGTGTGTGTATGTGTGTATGTGTGCGTGTGCGCGTATGCATTGCTTCCCAAGTTCCTTTCAACCATAAGAGTGGGGACATATCCTGGGCTAGGCATCTCCACTACAAAGACATTCTAGCTTGGCCATCCAGAATTATAGGAGCTTCCCCTTATGTTATTTGGGCAGTTATAGTCGGAAACGACAGACTGGCAAACATATACACATTCTCTTATCCACCTCTCCCTTTCCCCATCTGAACTTTCTACATAATTATTGCTGAGAGAATAAGTGAAGACCAAGCGATGAATCCTAGGGTCAAGCGACAGGTTAGGGTCACTGCAGACCGCGGTGGATGAAGTGTGAACCATCCCTACGTGGCAATACAATGGGAGGATATTACACAGGAGGACCTAAAGGGCTAGATAAAAGAGGGTCATTTAGAAAGGTAAACCATGCAATGGCTGTTTGGCAGGAAGGCGAACCCTGTCGTCTTGCTTTGTTTTCTTTTTGTGTGTGTGCAGAAAACTATCTTTTTGCTGGAGAGAGAGGGAGAGAGAGAGAGAGAGAGAGAGAGAGAGAGAGAGAAAGAGAGGAGAGAGAGAATCTGAATCGTTTACTGAATAGGCAATATGCCAATTTCAAAGAAATGGAGAGAGAGAGAGAGAGAGAGAGAGAGAGAGAGAGAGAGAGAGAGAGAGAGAGAGCCGGAGAGAGAGAATCTGAATAGTTTACTGAATAGGTAATATGCCCATTTCAGAGAAATAGAGAGAGACAGACAGACAAACTCACAGACATCCATAGAGAGGGACAGGGAGAAAGAGACAGAGGACCTTCCACAACCCTTCCACTACCAACACACCCACCCCACACAATCATTTCACTTATCTTTCAGACAAATTGACATTAACAACATCATGGATCACCACCATCACAAAACGGTGGAGCTACTCACACTCAAGTTGGTCCTGATGTCCAGAAAAGTGGGGCGGTCCAAGGAAAAGCCGTCAGGAAGATCCTCCAACAGCAGCAGGTGATCTGCCCTTTCCTCCCCATCAAGGCCCGCCACTCCTCCCGCCAACAGCAGCAGCAGGAAGAGGAAGTAGTGTGACGTCATATCCGTAGCGGCTGAGTGTGATTTGGTTTCGTTGTTTAGCAAGATTCCGTATGTTGTTTTAAAAAGGGGGCCTCCGTTTTGTCCGTGTCAGATCATGACTATGTTCACGGCATCTGTAAGGAACACAAAACGAAATCCTCAACGATAAAAATTGCATCAGAATAATGATGACGATGACAACGATGATGATTATTATTATTAGCAGTAGCAGGAGTGCCAGTATTAGCAAAACGCCTGAATATACAAAGAGTTTGCAAGGTGGCTTCATTCTTTGCAAGTAAGTAGTTAGTAAGTAGTACCACCAGCAGCAGCAACAATAGTTGTAGTAGTCGGTGGTAGTAGTAGTAGTAGAAGAAGAAGAAGTATTATTATTATTATTATTATTATTATTATTATTATTAGTAGTAGTAGTAGTAGTAGTAGTAGGCCTATTTGTTGTAGTAATAACAGACCTAGTTGTCCAAGTTGAAGTTGTCTTAAGTTTCACTTCATAGCAATTTTGTTGTAGTAGTTAAGAGTTGAAGACTAATTAAATGTATTTATCTCGGGATTGTTACACAATTCCGCCAGGTTTGATTAAAAGAAACTCTTTTTGTGCACATGACAGATTTAAATAAATACACAATTCGCGAATAAACTCATAATAACCTTTCGGAAATATGACAAATCCCTCACCCCTCATCCCTCCCTCCTCCTTCACCAATCGATTTTTACTCTCCGTCTCCAAGAAGAGACAGAGAGAGAGGGGTGGGGGATGGGGGGCGGGGGAGAGAAAGAGACAGAGAGAAAGATACAGACAGACAGCGATACGGATACAGAGAGGGGGGGGGGGGGAGAGAGAGAGAGAGAGAGAGAGAGAGAGAGAGAGAGAGAGAGAGTGTGTGTGATAAGCTAGGCGAAAAGGATGAAGGGTGGGTCGTAACAATAAATAAGAGGACGCTCAATGACAAAAAGCAGACATTTTGAATAAATGACAATGACGTGTTTATACCTAACAGTAACATGGACAAATACAGGAGAGAGAGATAAATATATACAGAGAGAGACAGACAGAGAGTAACGACACTGACGTAGTAGTCTCATGTTGTCATCACCTGCTGTATGTGTCTGAAAGCTGACGTATTTATGCTAGCCCAGCAATAAAAAGAAACAACATAATCGTTTATGAATTAAAAAAATTGGCATAAGAAAAAAACACCTTAATCGTTTATTAATAAAAAAATTGGCATAAGAAAAAGCGGGAAAGTGGTTGGCTTTTTGGGACAGAAGACGTATTTATAAATTGAATTATACACAATAGGCCTGGGGTAGGTGGGTGGGGGTAGGAGGGCGGGGGATGGTGGGGAGAGGGGGTGGGTGTGGTGGGTAGAGCAGGATGAGAGAAGAAGATGGAAAGAAGGAGAGACACAAAAGTAATAATATAATATTTCGTGGACCCAAAAAACCTGCTGCTAAGCATTACCGGTACTTGGCATTACCGGTACTAGGCATTACCTGTGCTCGGTATTTCCGGTACTAGGCGTTGCGCTAGTACATATATAAAAGTAGAAAATGGAAAACAAAAATAAGCACAGGGAGAGAGAGAGAGAGAGAGAGAGAGAGAGAGAGAGAGAGAGAGAGAGAGAGAGAGAGAGAGAGAGAGAGAGAGAGAGAGAGAGAGAGAGCACAACAGACAAACATACACACACAGCCAGAGGGACAATTTGCACACAGAGAAACGCCTAGGGACACACACACACACACACACACACACACACACACACACACACACACACACACACACACACACACACAGAGACACACAAAAGACAAAGAGATAAGACAACCCAAAGCGAGGAAAACCCACCATACAGATACACCATATATTAAGCCACTAGCTCTTCGTTGTGACAGGATGACAGCAGCAGACGACAGTTAGAGATGAGCAGACGACACTGTACTGAACGAGGAACATCTGTCTTTGACACGTGTTAGCAGGTAGGCCTAGGTAAGGCTACATAGTTGTTTTTATCATGATCATCATTTCTCCAACATTATGAAGAGACAATTATGTCTGTACAAAGCTTATACTAAGATACACGATTTATATTATTATGCGTTATTGTCACATGATATGAATGCAATACAGAAGATGTGCAGAAAAGAAGTGGCAATATAAAAAAGAAAAAAATGTATATTAAGGTTCAGTTGACTAAAAAAAATAGTGTAGTAAAAGAGGTGAAAGTAGTATTTTTGTTTTACATTTTGTTTGAAATGTTATTAACGTTTTGCAGCAAAACAAGCAATGCTCAAAGGAGGATTGTACGCACACACACACACACACAAACACACACACACACACACACACACACACACACACACACACGCGTACACGCAGAATACGCACGCGCACCCAACAAAAACACACCAAAAACAAGAACAACAACAAAAACCGATATGATTAGCAGGTGCATTTTTACCGAACAAGCCAACAACTCATATCAGTCACGTTCCCAACGAGGACATTTATCACCATGTCTTGATGACGTCTTATGGCCTAATACGTCACAGACCGACACGTCACTAAGCCCTCAAATACACGTCATAATCTGTAAGATGACACCCCACCCATCGCTAACAGAGTACGTCACAGAGGGAGTGAAGAGTGAGGTGGGAACTTAGTAGGGTGGGTGGTAGTTGGTCACCTTCTTCTTGCTTTGTCTTACGTGTATCCCCCCCCCCCCCCTCCATCCCCTTCGTATGTAAGCTTAAAAGTTTTCGCTAAAAACACTTATTTCCTCACTTCTTCAATTCCCCTTCCACTCATCAGTTTCTTTACTCATCCTGACATTCTTCCACGAAGACGTTTGTTTATAAAGAAAATAACGCATAACCAGACATAAGCAACGTAAGAAAAGAAACAGTAACTTTGAGTTCAAGAGTTACGATCTGAATGAATACATAAACTCTTGTGAAAGAAGACAGACTGAATCGAAAGCGTCCCAGTCTGTGGGTTTCACACCAACTTATGGAATTCGTGAAATCTTATTTTCTATCTGTGACGTCCTAAAAAACACACACACTAGGGCTCCCAATCGTCCCGCAAAAGAAGGGGTTCTAGAGACTCTTTCACTTACAGTATAGAGGGTCCTAGAGGAGGGATAGAGGGTCACAGTGGCATTGCGAATGCTAAAAATATTTTTTATAGTGCATCCCTGGGACCCCCTGCACATTCTTTTAGAGGGTCCTTTAGAATTTTAGTGCTTCATAGACCCCCAAATGGGGGTCCCTGGGAGCCCTGCACACTCTAAATAGTTGTATTATATATTGCAAAGATTGAAAACAACATGAGCCACACCCCTATGGCTCACATCTCCCAATCCATCAGTCATCCCAGCTGATCGTCATTGCCGCATCATTAGCATCATCATCATCGTTGTCTTCGCTGTTATCTATGTCCGTCAAACAACGTCACGGCCATGATGGATGATGCTCTTTGTTGTCTGTCTGTCGGCCTTTCATTCCCCTGAGGCAACTCTCACTGTCTTTGTCTCTCTGGGGTTACTGCCTTTTAACACGCCCCTCCGTTTCTCTCTGTCTGTCTGTCTGTCTCTGAGACGTAAAACTCTGGCTTTTTTTGTTTTGTTTTATTGAAAGACTGATGACGTTCTACGTAATTCCTGAACACCCTCCCCTTCCTTCTACTACTACTACTACTGCTACTACTACTGCTGCTACTGCTACTACTACTACTGCTGCTACTACTACTACTACTGCTGCTGCTGCAACTGCTACTACTACTACTACTACTACTACTGCTGCTGCTGCTGCTACTACTACTACTACTGCTACAACCAACACCGCCACCACCACATCATATCACCACCACCACTGTAAGAACAACAACGATAACCACCTCTGGCTGTTGCTGCTGTTGCTGTAAATGCTACAACTGCTATCTTTCAAACAGTATAAAAAGTCATTAAGTGCTCCTAAATTTGCCAGTTTAAAAAGCAATATTTCAGTTACATAATTATATTGTTTTGTCTCCACCCTCGATCAGTCATTTTCACCCTTTCCTTTTCGACATAATGCACAGTTTTCTTCTCTGCTTCTTCTTTTGCGTTCCCATGCCATATGGCCATATTGGGTAATGTACGTATATGTGTTCGGTTTTCACTGGTCTCCCCGCTGCGCACAGCCGACACATTCCGATTTCGGAGGAGCCCAAAGGAGAAAATTATTTGGAAGCTTTTTTGGAGAAAAAAAAGCAGGAGGAAGATAGTAGATGATAGAAAGCAAAGGGAAAAGGCATAGTCAAAGAGAGTGACAGATTAAAGGAAGTTACAAGCACAAAACTTCCAGAAGGTGGGGGAACTATTTGTATGAAAGACCCCCGGTATCCCCACGGGGAACATGTACACTTTAATTCCTTGTCTTACGCATTCACAATGTACCTTCCCAACACCTCTTTCTCTCCCCCCCTCCTCCTTCGTTCCCTTGAGGCTTAAGTCGACATCACACACGACCAAATATTAGTTCAAATCGCAAGGATTTCCCCTCTCATATTTGTACCTTTAAACCGCTATCTCTGTATGCAAATGAACTCCACATCAACACAAATAGGGAGATAGGAAGACTTTTCATCTTCACGATCGTTATTTCATCCTGAACAAATCTTCCTCGAGGCGAAACACCAATTCTCACCTGCGTGAGTCTCGGCACTAAGACAACACAAGCAGAAGTCCCGATCAATCACCTAGCTTTTCCTTTTTACCTCTGAACACCTGCTGCTTGTTTAAAGTTAAATATACACATAATCTTCTTCCTCTTATTGTTTGTTGACTGTACATAGTGTCTTATGTTAGGACCCCTTGAAAAGCGAGAATAGTAGGCCTAGTTGTAAGTCCGATTAAAAAACAACAAACAAACAGGGAAAATAAACCCGAGCGGGTTTGAAGTTCCCTCGCTGTAGTGCTCTTATTGGTTGTTGACTGTACAATAGTGTTTTATGTTGGGACCCCTTGAAAAGCGAGAATAGTAGGCCTAGTTGTAAGCCCGATTAAAAACAACAACAAACAAACAAGGAAGATAAACCCGAGTGGGTTTGAAGTTCCCTCGCTTTAGTGGCTTCCCTTTGACCGTTATTTCCACGTTGGACGGACGCACGCACGGAGGGACACAGACAAAAACATTAGTTCCCCAGTTTCGCTCGGGAACTAACCAAAACACCTACGACAGTTTGGAATAATTTCTTTGATTAGTCCTTTGTGAAGCTCCTGACTCCCAAACGAGGAAGAATTGCACTGATTCACGGTGCTGAAGACTTAGGGCCAGCCACACGTCCACTAAAATCGCACGACTGTACGATGCGATTCGATCACGTGGTCTTGAAGCGCGAATCGCATTTTGTTATTCAAGACCACGTGATCGAATCGTATCGTACAGTCGTACGATTTTAGTGGACGTGTGGCTGGCCCTTTAGGCGTTTGTTGGCTTCCAAGACCATTCATAGCCAGGTCCATTGCCCTGATGTCTGTCCTGAAAGAGTGGGTAACACAGAGAGAGAGAGAGAGAGAGAGAGAGAGAGAGAGAGAGAGAGAGAGAGAGAGAGAGAGAGAGAGAGAGAGAGAGAGAGAGAGAGAGAGAGGGAGGGAGAGAGAGAGAGGGAGAGAGAGGGAGAGAGAGAGAGGGAGAGAGAGAGAGAGAGAGAGAGAGAGAGAGAGAGAGAGAGGGGAGAGAGAGAGAGGGAGGGAGAGAGAGAGAGAGAGGGAGAGAGAGAGAGAGAGAGAGAGAGAGAGGGAGAGAGAGGGAGGGAGAGAGAGAGAGAGAGAGAGAGAGAGAGAGAGAGAGAGAGAGAGAGAGAGAGAGAGACAGACAGACAGACAGACAGGTGGGCAGACAGACAGGTGGACATAGATTAACCGACTAACTGTCACACTGACACAGAAACAGTCCACAACAGAGGTTTCAATTTGCCAGCAGACGTCAACGTGTCTCAAAAGTCACAAGAGAAGAGTAAGGATCTGATCTGTAACGCTTCATTAGTTCACAGTAGAAGCCATTCTGCCATGCAAACACCCTAGCTTATGCCTAATTCTACCTCTCCCTTCTCTTTACCTTTCTTTCTTTCTTTCTGTCTGTCTTTCTTTCTTAGAGTCAGTCTTCGTTTTTGGGTCTACTTTCCGGGTACGGTCCGTTTCGCATAACCACGTTTCGCCTACTCTTTGATGCAGATAATTTCCCGCTTCATTTTCATTTATTGTGTCAGCCGTGTCGTTTCGCCGACACCGAGTGTCTCGTTTCGCCCACCGCATTACACCCCTAGTATTATTTGCCAGCACATAAGGTGGTCATAAGTCTGCTCGGAAATAATTAAGGGGAGTAATTTCATGGTGTGTGGGAGTGATCTGGCCTAATTCAATCCTGTCAAACAGGGGAAGTTACTCTACCATCAGGTAGATCCCAGCTCTCACCTCGTGTGTTTGAGTAGACATACAGCACTTAGAACACCGTGCGTCATTCTAAAATTTATGTCATTTATATTTTTACGTCACATTTTGCAAGTTCTATCAGTTTGTGGCCACTGGCCACCCCTCATTTTTCTAAAAAGATTTTTGGCAAATCTTGCGATTTCAAGCTTCGACGGCATTGTTGCTATGGTATTTGACCGAGTAATCGAGGCAAACAACTCGAATTTTTTCGAAGTGCTCTCCCCTAGTTTTTTTTCTTGTGAAAATCGTCTATTAGAACGAAGGTTTGTGAGTCTGTGTGTCTACCTGTCTGTCTATCTGTCTGTCATCCCCCCCCCCCCCCCATCTCTCTCTTTTTCTCGTTTCCTCTCCCTATGTGAAACTATAGTATATGTTACGTCCAAACTGTGAAATTGTCTGCTTCACGAAATGGGCAAAATGTACTGTACAAAATTCATGTCCCGTTCACATAGGTAGGCCTATTGACAAAGGTTGATAATACAGTAGAAAACTGTTCTATACTGTACTTCCACCCCCATCCTACCCTCAACTCGTAGTGAATGAAGGCCAGAGCCAGACATTATTAATCAATGTGTTATTCAATTAAGTCTGTATAATATAATTTAAACACATCTGCGTGTGCGATTTCTTATTTGTTTGTACAGTGGAACCTCCCTTATAAGACCTCCCATTATAAGACTCCCTCCCACATAAGACCTACTTCTCTGAGACATTGCCCTTCTTACCTCCCATATAAGACCCCTCCCTTATAAGACCTCATTTTTGATGATTTTTGAAGGTCTTATAAGGGAGGACTGTACCAATTGTATTTTCCTGTGGGCTTATGAACGAAAAATACTTTTCATTCACAGCAGTTGTCCACACGACTTGGGCAATACAAATAAAATTGCCCAATTTCACGGATAATTATAAGCTTACGTGAAACAATTAAGTTTGATAGCATGTTATCCACTTGCACATGCATGCATGTAGGCCTACGTGTGCGGAAATACACAGACACGTGCACACACATACGCACACATGCTTTTTGTGTGTAAAGGACTAAACTTCTGAACAAAACGTTTACACGAATTATCATTCTTTTTTGTGAAACGAGACTACTTATCAGTTTGTCGATGAAGCGTGTATTGGCAAAACTCGCGTAGGCGATACGTGGCGCACCGCACCTTCCTTTTATATTTTGTTTTTTGCAAGTATCAAATATCACTTCATGATGAAGAGACTTCACACACATACACACACACACACACACGCACGCACACACATGCACACACACACACACACACACACACACACACACACACACACACGCACGCATACACACAGTGACACACACACATACACACACTGACACACGCATGCACACACACACGCACACACACACGAACGCACATACACAAACGCACATACACACACACACGCACGCACATACACACACACGCGCACATGCACACACACACACACACGCACGCACGCAAACACACACACGCAGTATATTATTAAGTATATTATTTTCTTATTCAATGTTCCATCTGGAAATAAAATGTTGACTTGACTTGATTTGACACGCACACACACGCACACACACACTGTGACACACACTTGACTCTCGCGTGTCACCATGTTGGTTGTGACACCCAAGCCGAAGACAAACAACACCAGCAGTACAACATTAGTAAATGTTAGTCTGTCAAGTTTCTCCCCCCCCCCTCTCCTTCTCTCTCCGATATCTCCTTCTCTTCACCCCCCCCCCCCCCCTCCTCCCATGCCCATCGGCCACTTTCTGCAACCCCTTCTGCTCCCTCTTTTCATTTACTGTATACATTTTTCTTGCCTCTCTCTCTCTCCTCTCTCTCTCTCTTTCTCTCTCCCTCTCCCTCTCTCTCTCTCTCTCTCTCTCTCTCTCTCTCTCTCTCTCTCTCTCTCTCTCTCTCTCTCTCTCTCCTCTCTCTCTCTCTCTCTCTCTCTCTCTTCGTCTGTCTGACAGTCTTTCCTGCC
>CM065681.1:22384450-22401950 GCA_017654935.2 Phymorhynchus buccinoides | reverse complement strand
ATTTTTCAAAGATAAAGATTTTAGGCAACGCCTAGTCTTCCTATCTGTCCTTGATACATGTCATACGAACATAGAACACACACGTGGCAAGGCATACTATTACACATACAGATGCGAACATAAAGGTAGCATTATAATGCAAACATTGGTTGAACTATGGATTTATAAAACTTGCATACGCACAAGCATAATTTATTATTTAATACTCGCGCGTGCATACATGCTAACCATACACGCACCCCCAACCCCCCACCGTACGCACGCACGCACACACGCGCGCGCGCGCACGCACACATACAGAGAGAGAGAGAGAGAGAGAGAGAGAGAGAGAGAGAGAGAGAGAGAGAGAGAGAGAGAGAGAGAGAGAGAGAGAGAGAGAGAGTTAGAGAGAGAGAGAGACAGAGAGTGTTATATGGTTTGTGAATGACCTGGCCTTTTCGTTTCCATAATGAGTTTGATCCGTTTAATACGTTTAAGTGTTAGAATAGCGGCAAAAGTGTGATTATTGTGCTCTCTCTCTCTCTCTCTCTCTCTCTGCGTGAGAGAGATAGAGAGATAGAGACAGACACACAGAGCAACACACACACACACACACACACACAGAGGGTGATGATGGTAGGAATGGTGACAAACTAAGGGGTCATTTAAGTTCACACGAGACAAAAGGATTTCGTCCCCCCCCCCCCCCCCCCCCAATCTATTACCTGCTTAATATACTGGTATATCTTTTACACATCCGTGAAACTGTCCCACCTCAGGATGTCACCTATTTCAGGACCTAGTCATTTTATTCTGCGAACGCAACAGGAAGCGTCGAGATTTAAGAGCTTTTAAGCTTAATTATGAAAGGTAGGGAAGAGGTTTTGAGAAATGAGAGAGAGAGAGAGAGAGAGAGAGAGAGAGAGAGAGAGAGAGAGAGAGAGAGAGAGAGAGAGAGAGAGAGAGAGAGAGAGAGAGAGAGAGAGATAGAGAGATTTGAAACATTTGTTTATTGAGGGACAAGAATAAGCACACAATGGGCTTGTTTACATCTTGCCCTCGAAAAAACAAAAAAAGAAAAGCATAATTAAAACTTCAATTAATGAACAAAAGCAACAAGGGAAAAAACAATAAAAAAAACCCATCAACAACCAAAAAACCCAACAACTACACATTCATCCCCCCATCCCCCTCCCCCCACCTACCACCAACCTCGCACACAGCACAGTGATCATATGAACTAATATAAATTGAATTCACAAGAATCGAGAGAGAGAGAGAGAGAGAGAGAGAGAGAGAGAGAGAGAGAGAGAGAGAGAGAGAGAGAGAGAGAGAGAGAGAGAGAGAGAGAGAGAGAGAGAGAGTTGTTAAGCTACCATGTCTGAAAGAGAATCCCATGTCTTCATGTGTCAATGCTTTTCACATGCATCACTAACACAATGTCTGCAAGACACTTTTTGTCAGAATTATTATTTTTCACACAAAATAGTCAAAGTAATGCATACACTTATTTTCATCTAGGATTGTACGGGTTTGTATGAACTGAACGGTCACAAATGATTCATTAATATTCATTTTTAACCACCCAGAAAAACGTTGGTAGGCCAAGGCCCATTGTGATTCCGAGTCGCTGCAAGCAAGATTTTAGCAGTGAAAGTTGGCAAACGGGCCTCACCATTCATTCTACTGAAATATCTTAGACACACTGACCCACCACGATTAAGTCCCTTGTTTTTTCCTGGGTCACCCCAATTCATTGAAGCTGCTCTTTAAAATGATGTTTTGCTTCGAATTTGGGGGCATTTGTATGGGAGTCAAACAATTTGGGGGCATTTGTATGGGAGTCAAACCTGGTCAAAACAAGATTTCTTACCAGCTATAAGAGGGAAAGCACGCGAAACCCGTGGATTTCAAAATCTCGAATGTTCAGACAACTGATCGCTTCTCAGTCTTTTGGCTAAGACAGTGATTCAGGAACATAAATTTTTGTTTATACCTGGTTGGTTTGTTCAGCCCGTCGTACATGGCGAAAGCCGATACGCGACGTTAAACTGAACTTCCATCCACCCGTGGATTTTGCCACGTGATCTGGTGGGTCTTTAAGTTCATTGCCCCTTGTGGTATAGATTTGAACTAACTCTGTTTGCCGTCCCCGTTCAGTCGGAAGAGATAGAGACAGATCCAAGGCAAACATAATAATCCAGAACGCGTTGTTGTGGAAGAAGATATTTGAAAGAGCCAAACGACGCATGCGCAGACCTTGATGCTGCATTATTTCACATGTGTTATGGATCACTAATAAAAACAAATGTCATCAGCAACAATCAGTAGCTTAGTTCTAGTCACTATGGTTATCATTTTTGCAGAATCATCTGACACCATTGTTCGTTTTTAACGAATGATACAGATCGAAAAGATGGCTAACATTAAGTCTTGGTGAAAATATACATAAAAAATCATCTGACACCATTGTTCGCTGCAGTATCATCTGACACCATTTTTGTTTTCAACGAATGATACAGACAAGATGGCTAACATTTTAGTCTTGGTGAAAATATACATACAAAATAAGATGTACAGTCGGACAAACAAGTGAAGAACAGGGATATGGGCGAAGACGTTCGTTGTCCTGTAGGCCTACATTACAAGTGTTTAACCTGGAAAAAAAAGAATTGTGTTGTCGTCCGCTTGCTAAATAATCTTACCCAGAGGCTCCTACAGACTACTACCATAAGTGGGTGGGGGTTTTGCTACTACTATATTGCTGTAGTTTCAGGTAACAATGTCAACATACTTACAACAGAAGACCCGAGAATACAATACCACTTCCCTTAGAGTGAAAAAAAAAGTGGCAGGAGAGAAACAAGTTTCACGCTGGGCGTGCATTCATGGTGACACCACTCGGCCATCAGACTTGCCATCACAGACCCCCAGAAAGCAAGCATTTGGACGACACATGGACAAAACCACTCATTTGGGGCCATTTCTTTTTTCTTTGATTTTGCTTTTTTGTGTAGTAAGATTTTTTTTAGTTACTTGCTTCAACTTCCCAAGCGTGCAAAGACAACAGTTTTCATAGGTGCCATGCGATTTCATTCCCCCCCCCTCTCTCTCTCTCTCTCTCTCTCTCTCCCTCCCTCAGTAAGTGTGTGTGTGTGTGTGCGTGTGTGTGTGCGTGCGTGTGCGTGTGCGTGTGCGTGCGCACACGCTTGCACATGTGTTTGCGGGTATTTGTGAGTCCAAGAGTACATAAATGTAGGCTACTCGTAGGTGTGTCTATGTCCGAGGCGAGGTGCTTGAGTGTACGTATTGGTCTATGTGTCAATATGCTTGTCCATGGGCGCTCACTAAAACTGTATGTGTGTGTGCACGCGCGCGCGCGCGCGTGGTGTGTATGTATGTGTGTGTGTGTGTGTGTGTGTGTGTGTGTGTGTGTGTGTGTGAGAGAGAGAGAGAGAGAGAGAGAGAGAGAGAGAGAGAGAGAGAGAGAGAGAGAGAGAGAGAGAGAGAGAGAGAGAGAGAGAGAGAGAGAGAGAGAGAGAGAGAGAGAGAGAGAGAGAGAGAGAGAGAGAGAGAGATAGAGAGAGAGAATGCGCGCGTTCACCGTATGCGTCTATATTTATTTATGCAGGAGTACGCATGTGCACATGCGCACGCAGGCATATGTGTGCGTGCACGCATACGCGCGTGTATATTCACGTGGCATAGCTATGCGAATTACTAGTGTGTGCGTAGAATGGCTGTACACAGAAAGGGGTAGAACAGAACAGCAGAAATGTTGGTAGTCCAAGGACCCTATACAGTCGGGCGGGCGACCCGAGGACAGAGGTCCTTAGACTATTTTTGGGTAGTCATTTCCATACAATGGGCACCTAGTAATCCTCCCGATATTGTTGTGGGAAGAAAGTCGGCGTGGGAACTGTTTCTGTCCATTAAGACACCGCCGCAGCGTCCATTAAGACATTGTTCCCTCTGAATACAGTGTAGCAGAAGGCCTTGATAAGTAGATGTAAGTAGCATTGTCTGTTATTTGTAAAGAATCAAGTAAGAGGAAAGCGCAAAGGTAATTGTTATGGTAACCTTGACAGCTGAGAATAAGGTGGGAGGGCGGGGGAAGGGGATGGGGGTGGCGAGAGGGAGAGAGAGAACTTCACACTTCAAACACTTTATTTTACAAGAATAAGAATTTAGGCTGGGCCTAGTCTTCCATTCTGTCCTTGGTTCTAAGCATGCAATACGTAACTAAGAGAAGAGAGAGAGAGAGAGAGAGAGAGAGAGAGAGAGAGAGGAGAGAGAGAGAGAGAGAGAGAGAGAGAGAGAGAGAGAGAGAGAGAGAGGTGAGGTGAGAGAGAGAGAGCGAAGAGAGAGAGAAGAAGAAGAAGAAGAAAAAGAAGAGAAGAAGAAGAAGAAGAAGTACAACAACAACTTGAACAAGTACAACGCCGAGCGGCTGCAAAGTCCCCTCGCAGCATCGCCGAGCTACTCCGAAATCGGAATGTGTCGGCTGTACACATACATAAAAACTCATAAAAACAGCACGTAACTGAAGTTTTTTTTATATATAGCCTTGGGGTTCTGACCCGTGATTTGAGCGCGCGCGATCATGCGCACACGCGCGCACAGAAAAATTCATGACAACTGTGTTATAGACCATTCATCAAGAAATGTTGTGAAAAAAACTGCATTAAAATACATGCAAAACTTCGCGAGATATTAGCGATTATGTGTTTCGGGGTTTGAACCCCGTAACTGGTGCGACGTTGACCTTAATGTAAAACTAAATACATCAGTGGATAGCTTGCATCTTGGCAAACTAGTATACCAAATTTGATGATGATAGACTGAATAGTTTTGGAGAAAAACGGACGAATAGCCGGACGGACGGAGGCACGCCGGACGGACACCGGACGGACCAGACAAAAACAATAGCTCCCCGAAACTTCGGCTCGGGGACTAACAAAACTCAACTTTTTTGTAAACGTAAAACCTAAATACGTATAACTATTGACAACTTATCGATCTGTATCACCAAGATGCTATTTATATTTTTCTGCCAACATAGCCTTTGGGAACACCATGATTTTAGATTTACTCATATTTATATTCAGAAATTGGTCTTTGCAAAATCCATAAAATGATTTAATTAATTTTGTCTCATTAAGAGAGAGAGAGAGAGAGAGAGAGAGAGAGGAGAGAGCAGAGAGAGAGAGAGAGAGAGAGAGAGAGAGAGAGAGAGAGAGAGAGAGAGAGAGAGAGGAGAGAGAGCGAGAGAGAGAGAGACGAGAGAGAGAGAGAGAGGAGAGAGAGAGGAGAGAGAGAGAGAGAGAGAGAGAGACATACAGACATACAGACAGACAGACAGACAGACAAACGGACAGAAACAGAGAGTAGCCTACAGGAAGTAGATGGAAATGAAAACTGGTTGGCAACTCGATCTCAACCCCCTTGTCCCAACACTTACAGAAAAGAAGAACTGGCAGAAAAAAGGTAGTAATTTTAGGTGCGCGCACTGTCAGGCGTGGCCTACGTTACTCATCAGTAAAAGGGAGATAGAGAAAGGGGAGGATACAGGTGGGTTTCTGTCACCCCCCTCCCCCTATCTCTCAGTACAGGTCAACAGAACATGAGGACCAACCAACTCAGGTAGTCTGGCGGGCGACCCGAGGACAGAGGTCGACGGTCGGCCGCTTTGCGGTTTGAATGTGGTCGGTTTTAAAGTTTGTTCCGTTGGGTGAGTCAAATTGGCCACTGCAACTAGGGTTATTAACGCCCTTGACGGCAAGAGTTAAGCCCTTGTTGATTAGTATCCAAAAGGGCATTCACTCTTGCAAAGGGCAGCCATTAAGTGGCCTCAAATAGGGTTATTGGCGAGTGTTATCCCCTTGTTTGGTCAGTACTCAACCATCTTCCTGCACCCACCAAGGGCATTCACTCTTGCAAAAGGTGTTATTTGCAGTGGCCATAGTAGACAAATTCTACACATCCTTTTTTTGAGGAGGATGCTGAAATTGCTTCCGCTTGGCTCTTACTGATGCACTGCTAGGCGGTTGCTGTCGTAAGCAACTTTGGTGGAGGGGAGATAAATAAAAGAGAGTTATCTACCTTTGTTCAATTTTGGGTTTCATTTCTTCAAACTGCATTAATTAACTTGCGGATTACATTTTGTTTGTGTGTGGCCGCAATGCGTTAAAAAAATGATAGCTTTTATAGTAATGCAATATCTGATTATTTTGTAACGTCTCAATACCACTGTGTGTGTGCGTGTGTGCGTGCGTGTGTGTATGTGTGTGTGCACGCGTGTGTGCGCGCATGCGTGTGTATGTCTACATGAATGCGCACACGCTCGCGCGAGCATACGTACATCTCCACACACAGTATTTCCAGCCAATTGAAGGCCCAACAGAAAACGGAACAAACAAAGCAAAACAACAGGCCTCAAAATCATTAAAGTTCCCACACCCTCTATCCCGCAGTCTGTAGTAAATCTGGTGGGGGAATCGTAACACAAAACATCGGCCCCCAAAACATCGTGGCCTTCAAGAAGGCAAAGAGCTTATAGCTTAAATTAAGCCGCGCCTCATTCAGAGAAGGCCTCTTGGGAGTTAACGAAGCTGACAGACAGAAAAATGAGATTTTCTGCTTTACTGCTTCCTTCATGCCAACCCTCATTGTCACACCCTGGGACAACGCCATGATGTGTAGGACAGGGCTTTGTTCATGTTGTTGGATTGCTGGAGAGAGAGAGTGAGAGAGAGAGAGATCGGAGAGAGAGAGAAAGAAAGATAGAGAGAGAGAGAGAGAGATGGAGAGCGAGAGGAGAGAGGGAGAGACGACGAGGAGGAGAAGGGAGGTGGAGGAGAGAGAGAGAAGATGAGACGAACGAGAGTCTGAGAGAGAGAGTTGGGAGAGGGATGACGGAGAGAGAGGGAGAGAGAGGAGAGTGAGAGAGAGAGGAGACCGAGAGAGAGAGAGAGAATGAGACGAGAGAGAGAGAGAGAGAGAGAGAATGAGGAGAGAAGAGATGAGAGGGGTAGAAGAAGAGAGAGAGGAGGGAGGGGAGAGGGCGAGGAGGAGGAGGAGAGAGAGAGAGTAGAAAGGAGAGGGAGGAGAGGGCGAGAGTAGAGATGGCGAGGAGAGAAGGATCTGGGAGGAGGAGAGAAGGGGGAGGAAGAGATCGAGAGAGACGAGATGAGATGAGAGAGTGAGGACAGGGAGAGGAGAGGGAGAGGGACGGGATTGGAGGAGAGAGGAGAGAGAGGAGGACGAGATGAGAGAAAGAGGATGAGAAATGGGGGGGACTGAGAGGGAGAGTGAGAGAGAGAGAGACTAGAGAGAGAGAGAGGGAGAGAGAGAGAGAGAGAAGAGAGGAGAGGACGCTGAGACAGAGCACGAGATGAGGACGAGGATGACGCAGGCGACTGATGTAGACAGAAGGGGAGATGAGATGAGGGAGAGAGAGGGGTTTGGATGGAGTTTCGACGAGACTGAGGGAGAGAGGAGAGAGAGAGAGAGCGAGAGAGGAGAGGAGAGAAGTCGAGAGATAAGAGGTATGAGAGATAAGAGAGACGAGAGAGAGAGAGGAGGGAGAGAGAGAGAGATTGAGAGGAGGACGAGAGAACTGAGAGAGATGAGAAGAGTGAGAAGAGAAAGAGAGAGAGAGAGAGCACGGGATGATGAGAGAGGGAGAAGAGAGTAGAGTATAATGGGTGAGAGGAGAGATATGGAGTTGAGAGAAGAGAGAGAGGAGAGAGCAAGAGAGAGAGAGGAGAGAGAGAGAGATGAGAGAGAGAGAGAGAGAGAGAGAGAGTAGAGAGAGAGAGAGATGAGGAGAGAGTAGAGGAGGAGGGAGAGAGAGAGAGCAGAGGATAAGAGAAGGGGAATGGGAACTAGATCCCGGAAGAGATGGAGGGAGAGAGCAGAGAGATGAGAGAGGAGAGAGAGAGAGAGAGAGACTGGAGGGAGAGAGAGAAGAGAGAGAGGAGGAGATGAGAGGCAACACCCAGATGAGATGGAGATATGGATGATACAAGAGAGGAGAGAGAGCATGAGCGGAGAGAGAGAGAGAAGCGAGAGACGATGAGAGAGAAGAGAGAGAGAGAGTAGAGAGAGAGGAGGGAGAGGAGAGAGAGAGTTCAGACGAGAGGGATGAGAGAGAGAGAGAGAGGAGAAGAGAGGAGAGGGTGAGACGAGAGAGCAGAGTAGAAGAGAGAGGAGAGAGTTGAGAGATGAGCCGCAAGACGAGGAGAGAGAGGAGAGATGACGGAAGGAGCGAACGAGAGAGAAGGAGAGAGAGATGAGAGAGGACTTTCAGAGAGAGAGATGTACGAGAGTCGGAGAGAGGATAGAGAGATGAGCAGGGAGAGAGAGAGAGCAGAGAGAGAGAGAGTAGATGAGAGGAGAAGAGAGAGAGAGAGAGGTAAGGCTCAGGAGAGATGAGACGTGTGGAAGAGAGAGAGGAGATGAAAGAAGAGAGAAAGACACAGAGAGAAAGAGAGAGAGAGAGAGAGAGAGAGACGAGAGAGAGAGGGAGAGAGGACGATGAGAGAGAGAGAGAGACGGAGAGAGAGAGAGATTAGAGGAGAGAGAGAGAAAGACGGAAGAGAGAGAGAGAGAAGAAGAGATGAGAAGATGAGTGAGATAGCTGGCTCTGAGAAGAGAGAGAGCGAGAGATGGAGAGAGTTTGAGAGAGAGAGAGTGAGAGAGAGATGAGAGAGGAGAGAGAGAGAGCGAGAGAAGAGAATGCAGAGAGAGAGAGAGAGAGAGAGAGAGAGGAGAGAGAGAGAGGAGCGAGAGAGAGAGAGAGAGAAGGCAGTAGGACTGAGAGAGAGAGAGAGAGAGAGGCGAAGAGAGAGAGAGAGAGAGCAGAGAGGAGAGAAGGAGAGGAGAGAGAGGATGAGAAGAAGAGAGGAGGGAGGATGAGAGAGAGAGTCGAGAAGGAGAGAGAGATGAGAAGAGAGAGGAGAGAGAGAGAGAGAGGAGAGAGAGAGGCAGTGAGATGAGTGGGAGAAAGAGAGCCAGGAGAGTGAGGAGATGATAGGAGAGAGACAGAAGAGACCAGGATGAGAGAGAGGAGAGAGAGAGAGAGAGAGAGATGGAGGGTAGGGGAGAGATTAGAGAGAGAGGAAGAGAAGATGGAGAGAGAGAGAGAGTAGAGGAGAGAGACGAGAGAGAGAGAGAGAGGAGAGGAGAGAGAGAGAGAGAGAGGAGGAGTGAGAAAGTGAGAGAGTTCAGAGGAGAGAGGAGAGAGAGAAGAGAGATGAGGGGAGAGAGGAGGAGACGAGTGAGAGAGAGGATGAAGGAAGAGAGAGAGAGAGTGAGGGAGAGAGAGAAAAGAGAGACAGAGAGAAGAGAGAGAGATGAGAGAGAGAGAGAGATGAGGAGAGAGAGGGTCGGATAGAGAGAGAGAGTGAGAGAGAGGTCGAGATAGAGAGAGGGAGTGAGAGAGAGAGAGGAGTGAGAGAGAGGAGAGAGAGAGAGAAGAGAGAAGAGAAAGAGAGAGAGAGACGAGACACCAGGATAGTATGAGACAGAGAGTTTTAGTATAGGAAGAGTAGAGGAGAGAGAGGAGAGAGAGAAGACGAGGAGGAGAGTGACTGAGAGAGGAGAGAGAGAGATGGAGGAGAGAGAGAGAGAGAGGGGAGGAGGGGATGAGAGCCCTGAGATGAAGAAGAGTGACAGGGGTGAGAGAGAGACTAGGGAAGTAGTTTATAGAGAGACCCAGGAGTGAGCAAAGAGACTAGAGAGATGAGCAGGTTGAGGACTGATAGAGACGGACAGTAGTGACTGAGGAGAGTTGGAGGGAGGAAGAGAGTAGAGGAGAGAGAAGGACGGGAGGAGAGGAGGAAAGGGAGGGAGGAGGTACAGGAGTAGAGACAGGCAAGTATGGTATAGTGAGCAAGATGAGGTTACGATGTGAGAGAGAGAGGGAGAGAGGACCAGAGATGAGAGAAGAGGAAAGAGAGACAAGACACAGAGAGAGAGAAGCAGATCAGGAAGAGAGAAGACAAGAGAGAGAATTGGACAGTGGTTGGCAATGGAAGGTGGGAGTGGTGGGGGTAAGCATAGGTAAAACAATGTACACGAGAGTTTAAATCAGAAACGGTTCCATATTGTTTAATCAGAAGTAGGTTACCTATTCAGTACACCTACGCTAAATGAACAAGAGAATATCTAACCCAAACGAGTGACCAAAAACAAACACATTTCACAGAAAATGTTCATTACAGAAGTAATAAATTAACATTTCGTACAACAAACTAACTCTTACAAATTTATGTAAATTATGAGATCGAGCACCGAATAGTTGAAAAGCAAGGGCAGTCAGATGTTGTTTTCTGTGAAGCTTTTGCACAAGGAACAGAATACATGGCTTTTCCTACATTCAAACATCTCAACCAACCCCTTTCCCTAACCCCGAGAAACAATGAGATACACTCTTTTAAGTTTTATTTGCCATTTTTGCTGAAGTGGTGATTTTTAGAAGAAAAAAAAGTCAGTATAGCTGGTCATCCATCTCTCTCTCTCTCTCTCTCTCTCTCCACTTGTTTCTAAACTCTCTCTCTCTCTCTCTCTCTCTCTCTCTCTCTCTCTCTCTCTCTCTCTCTCTCTCTCTCTCTCTCTCTGCTCTCTCTCTCTCTCTCTTTCACTATTTCTCTTTCTCTCTCTCTCCTCTCCGTCTCTCAGTCTCACGATTTCCTTCGCTCTCATTGTCCCCTCTTTCAGACGGATTGTCTGTCTCAGGAGTATTTTTCATTTTCTCTCTCTCGTCATCTCGTCTCTCATGAAGATCATTGGTGAGGTGCTCTCTCTCTCCGGCCCTCCCACCTGCGCCCCTCTCAGTAGTCTACCTTCCCTCTCTAGTCTCTCTCTTCTCTCACGATCCTCGTCTAGTCTCTCTCCTCTTCCTCTCCTCTCTCTCTCTCTCTTCCTCTCCTTTCCTCCATCGTCCCTTTGCTCTCTCTCCTCTCTCCCTCTCCCTTGCCCATTCAAAAACGTTGCAATCGCGATACCCGTAATTATCACTGACACCTGATCGTGGAACTCGAACTAGGACTTAATCCAGGTATGTTGAGTAACTCCAGCCGGGTATGTTACGCCACTTGTGTGTCCCAGAATAATGCACGGTGCTAACAGGAGACAGAAGAGGAAGGAACCTTTTGTGTTGAAGATGAGCCTACTGTCCTTTTCACAAACGTTTTGTCTGCGAGGTTTAGTGCCTTCGTCCGTTGATGGCGTGCTCACAGTATCGTTTGAAAAATACAGTCTTTTTCACATATCCGCTATTATAAAATAAACACGCGCGCGCGAGTGAGCAGGGACACACACACACAGACAGACACAGACACATAGTCTAGAACAAACGCACGATAGTCCACAAACCACCATATACCAGTCACCACACAGACACACACACAGACACTCACACAGACAGACAATCTGTAAAAGCACTATCCGTTGTTTCGATCATTAATTACTTTCACTTCATGGGCAACAAAGAATATATACTATAGACACAAGCACAATAAAAATCATATTTATTTTCTGTCCTATCACGAGGATGTATATTTTGGTGACTGAGTTGATAGTGAGATGGAGAGAGAGAGATGAGAGAGAGGAGGGATGAGACGATCGAGAGAGAGAGACTGAGCATCGATAGAGAATGAGAGATAGAGCAGAGAGAGGGAGATCGCTATAGCTAGATCTACTACGTAGATGCCGTGACGTTTGTTCGACTATTCCAATCCCAACACACCCCCTCCTTTCGCACTCTCCGTATTCTTTCTCGCATCCTTCCACACTTTCTTTCGCCGCCACCTTCACCTCCCATAGGAAAGGGATTCACACCTTAATCCTAACTAAAAATCACCATTGACGAGGGAGAAACAAATATACACAGAACAAATATGAACAATTCTCAAAACACCCGACGGTTATCAATCATTCAAGTTTTCACGCAGGCAAATTTACGGTGGCTATCCAGTCTTCGAGAATCGATCGAAATTTTTCCCCCCTGGTTGGCGTACTATGATGTTGGTGGGCCGTTTTTTAATCTTCTTTTATCCTCGTAGTCCTACCCACCTGCCCAGGCACGACCTGTACACTAATCTCTACAACTTCTCGACAAACTGGAGTGACGACCTTCTGTTTCTGACGTCTACCTGACAAGTAGGTTTGTCTTTCATTAATTTTTTTTCCTTGGCCACAACGCGCGAAGATCATAACCGCGTTACCAAATGTTTATCCCTGTTAAGTTGTCTGAATTTCTAAAGCATCGCTGAAATATTCTGAAGCTTATAGTACAGTATTTCCCAGTCACGCGCGAATATTTTACATCAAAGATCTGCACATTTGAAAATATCTTGGATTACTTGCTTTTCTCCAATAAGTGTTTGATCTTCTTTTTTCTGGTTTCTTTCTTTTTGGTCCATTTGTTTTTTTTTTCCACTTAGAGGCCCACCGGTAGATTTTTTTTTTCAACACACTTTAATCTGCTTGCCGAAATTGATTTTCTTTTCTACACTTAAACCCTTCTTGGCTGGCCACTTCTACTTCTAGTTCTTTTTGCTTTCACATTTTTTTTGTGCTTATCCATTCAATCTTTAGTATGTTCTATTTATTGATCAAAGGGCGTTTTATCTTGATAAACCTCGGACAATTTGTAGCCTGCACTTATTGTACTTGCTTATTGATCAGTCTATAATAATAATACAAATTTTTTATAAGCATTCTTTTCAGACACCAAATGACATTAATATGCAACGTCAAAACGAATATTATAAAACACCCTGTACATGTAATGTACATTTGCTCCTATTCCAATATGTCAGCCACCAGTATTTCTTGTTCACACCTAGACTAATGAGTTGTCTGTAAATTTGCATACACAAAATTCCCAATGCGATAAAAACCGATTTTTACATATCACTATGATATATCCAATCTTACCCATTGAACTCTTGAATAATGGGCATTCTTCCAGCGCCCAGGTGGCAAACGTTGGTAACAGCAGTACTGACAGTAAAACTGAAAGTGCAACCCACCGTTGGCCTAATTTGAAAATCTGTTTAACGTCCTCCGGTCTGGAACAGACACACATGGGACACCAGTAGTTACAAAGATGTGGGAACGATCCCGGAGGCAATGCCCGGAGGTAGCGCAACACTAGCAAAGTCCCGAATTTCTAACAACACAGATAAGTATAGGTATTTTTAACACCACAGATAACCGTTGGCCTGATTAATGCCATTCCACAGTTTGGTACTGGTAGGCCTATCCTCTCTTTACGAAATAGGACGCAGTATATCGGCCCGTGTGTCTTTTATCACACAAACACACTTTACATTAAATCCAGAAACGTGATTCAACTCAACAGTATAATACAGTTTGAAAGAGGATTTGAAATATAAAAACCAGACGACAGATTTGAAAGGATCACGTCTGCACACGGTTATGGGTGTGCTTGATTCTAATGCAGTCTTTTATGCCAGCAGAAAAAAACGAACAGAAAAGGGAATATAAAATTCATTGAAATCTAGTAATCGAAACGTACGTACCTCTGACAACTATAGAAAATCCCGGCATAACCATTTCTAAGTCGTCTGCAGAAGCTCCGTCGTGTCCCCAATCATTTGGTGTACATAGGTGTCTGTCACACCATGCTTGTCTTTTAACACACACGCACACACTGGATCGTGCACAGAAAAAAAAGAAAAAAAAAGTTAAGTGGTAACTGAATTATATTTTCCTCGCTCTCTCTTTCTTCCCTCGACAAAGCTCGGATTTCTTTGGCTCAAGTTTGACCAAACAGGGTTTAGCGGGCGGACGTCTCAGATTAACAGCCACTTACACACATTACTAGAGAAAAGACCTACCGTCACTGGTGACCCCGGACAGGGGGAGGAGCCACGACCAGCGGAACAGCCTCTATTATGCACCCGACGGTTTTTTTTGTCGTCTGCCAAGCCCCCTTCTCTTCTCTTCGCCCCGTAATGTGAATTGCAAGACTGGGATTTTGAGGACATCACGCGCTACTACATACAGCCAGTAATTCACCCAGCCCCTTTCACGTTTACGAGAGCGAGTCGCTATACCGCGTGTCTAGTACGTATGACAAGGAGATTTCTCCGCGACAACTTTCAAACTTTCGAATTGTAACCTTTCCAAAAGTTGTTCTGGGACCCGCTGAGGTAACAGAATGGGCATTGCCAGCGTGTGTCCTGGTTCGGATTTTCGCTGGACTCTACTTTGGGGTGTTCTGATTTTCTGTGGCGGTCATTATCAAGTCCGAGGAACCCAGGTGTGCGGAGTTTCTTCAGAATATCCCTGGGGTCAGAACGACCCAGAAAAGTTGGATCGAGAGAAGGCAGGAGAATCGGCACCGTTCGTGGGAATGGATACCAACGTGGGTACCGACATTGGAGAGTCTGCCGAGGGTTATGTTCCTGAAAGTCTTGGGAACCAGCCTTGGGAAACCGTGTCGTTCCAGAGTTGGGATATGTCCACGTTTTCATCCATTCAAGGGATTATGTTTGACATTGTGCAGCATTATCAAGTAAGTGAAGCGTGCACGAAAAATGTAAACTTACATGTATGGAAAGGCCGCCTCTCGGTGTGTTACGTTAAAGACATGCTACATCATGTCTTGAAGATTAATGCATGTTACGTTATGTAATCAATTAGAAATGTGCGCACGTGTGTTTGTGTGCATGCCATTTTGTGTGTGTATATATATATATATGTGTGTGTGTGTGTGTGTGTGTGTGTGTGTGTGTGTGTGTGTTTGTGTGTGGTGTGTGTGTGTGTGTTGTGTATATGTGTTTTAGGACGGAATTACGGATAGCCGCAGCGAATTAGGGTCAAGCCTCCGCAGCCAGCGATTTTTTTTCTGGTTGAAAATCCCGAACCCGCGATTTTGGCTAATGTGCCAAAACGGTCACTTCCTTTGCTTGTTTTTTATTGGTGGTTATTCTTGGCGCTGACCATCCGAGTTTCTTTCTTTCGGGAAGCAGACACCTACTCTGTCATTCGGGAACGATTTTTTTTTACGCTAAGACGGCCGATCGCGAGAGACAAGCGATCCAATATTTGGGTCCAATTCATTCGTTTATCATTTCTGAACGGTAACTACTTGCTTTTTTTAAAACAAATACTTAGTTACATTTAATTATTTTTCTACAAGTACACCAAATTTGGTGCATCTAGAATAAATCTCAATGCTGCTCAAGGTCTCCACAAGTCGGGAGGTGTTACGTCGAAGCCTGTCCGACATGTTTTCCGTCATGCTCACGTTGATGTTGCGATCTTGTGAGTCGCACAAAAAGCTTAGGCCTAATCTGTCTAATATTTGGGGTTGATGTTTCCCCTTTGAATAAGCTTTATTTTGGTACAAATGTTTTGTTTATTGGTAAAAAAAAAAAAAAAAGTTATGGCTGTTTTATTCATCCAAACCTTGATTATACGGTAAGGGCCGGTAACCTTGATCAACTTTTTCTTATATAGCTCATGTAAAAAAAAGCTAACATTTTAAAACGTCGTAACTTTCTCAATTTTCGACCGATTTTGATAATTTGGGTATCATTTTAAAGGTCTTGTCGGGCTCTTTCCAATGACATAAATTTCATTAGGATTTGACAAAAAGTACACATTTTTTTAAAATTTTATAACCACCCTATATATGTGTGTATGTGTGTATGTGTGTGTGTGTTTATGTGTGTGTGAGAGAGTGTTAGCAAAGCTTGATATCATGCAAAAAGAGAGAGAGAGAGAGAGAGAGAGAGAGAGAGAGAGAGAGGAGAGAGAGAGAGAGAAAGAGACCAAAGAGGAGACAGACAGACAGACAGACAGACACAGACAGACAGACAGAGACAGACAGAGAGACAGACAGACAGACAGACAGAGAGACTAGAGAGACTAGAGAGACACAGACCGGCAGACAGACAGAGATCTAGAGCGACGGAGAGCATAAAGACAGATAAGATAGGCAGATTGAGGGAGAGATGGAAGATAGTGGATAGAGGGATAGACTGACAGATAGGCAAATAAATGAGAGAGAGAGAGAGAGAGAGAGAGAGGGAGAGGGAGAGATAGGGGGTATATTAATATATGCACAAAAGTAATAATCTGCTACAAACTGTATAATACCGTATTCATACCAACCCCCCTCACACACACGCACGTACACACAGAGAGAGGCCCGTGTGCACGAACACACACACACACACACACACACACACACACACACACACACAAACACACACACACACACACACAGGCACGGACACACAGCGCGCGCGCGCCGCGCGCGCACAAGCCGTATGCACGCACACGCAAATTACACACACAACACACACAACACGCACATAACACACACACGCACACGCACGCACGCACGCACGCACGCACAGCACACACGCACACGCGCACGCACACGCACACACCACACACACACACACACACAACACACACACACACCGCACGCACGCACGCGCGCCGTATCAGCCAACGCGGGGGGGGGGGGGGGGGGGGGAATGCCCCCCCCCGCACACGCACGCACACACACACAACCCCACATACACACACGCACGCACGCACACAAACCCAGTGATCGCGCTAAGAAGTTTTGAAAGCCAGCCCCCCCCCCATCACCCCCCCCCCCCAACAATGCCCACCCGGGAATCCCCCCCCCCCCCCCCCCCCCCCCCCAAACCCCCCCCCCCCTAAGTCCCCCCCCCCCCGCCCCCCCCCCCCCAACCCCCCCTCCCCCCACCCCAAACCAAGTGTCCCAGTCCCATGCAACCAGTGCACCCTGGGATGACCCCCCCCCCCCCCCCCCCAACCCCCCCCCAAACAAAAAAAAACCAGTTAAAAACCAGTCAGCCATCAGCAACCCCATGCACCCCGGGAATGACCCCCCCCCCCCCCCCCCAACAACCAGAGTCAACAAAACCAGTCCCAACAGCAACAATGCACCCGGGAAATGACCCCCCCCCCCCCCCCCCAACAACCAGAGTCAAAACCAGTCCCATCAGCAACAGTGCACCCTGGGGAATGAACCCCTCCCCCCCCCCCCCCCCCCCCCCCCCCCCCCAACAACCAGAGTCAAAACCAGTCCCGACAGCAACAATGCACCCGGGAATGACCCCCCCCCCCCCCCCCCCCCCCCCCCCCCCCAACAACCAGAGTCAAAAACCAGTCCCATCAGCAACAATGCACCCGGGAATGACCCCCCCCCCCCCCCCCCAACAACCAGTGTCAAAACCAGTCCCATCAGCAACAATGCACCCGGGAATGACACCCCCCCCCCCCCCCCCCCCCCCCCCCCCCCCCCCCCCCCCCCCCCCCCAACCCACAACCCAGTTCCAACCCCCCCCCCCCAGTTACAACCCCCCAACACCACAACCATTAGTCCGACACAAAAAACCCCTGACAGGTATTTCTAATGACCCACCCCCCCCCCCCCCCCCCCCCCCCCCCAGAGTCAAAAAACCCATCTCAACAATGCACCCCCCCATCCAACATTCAA
>CM065681.1:22346950-22351950 GCA_017654935.2 Phymorhynchus buccinoides | reverse complement strand
TACCAATCAACCAGCCTGTCAAAAACAAGCACAAACAGGGTGTCACTGCATTCAAATACCAATCAACCAGCCTGTCAAAAACAAGCACAAACAGGATGTCACTGCATTCAAATACCAATCAACCAGCCTGTCAAAAACAAGCACAAACAGGGTGTCACTGCATTCAAATACCAATCAACCAGCCTGTCAAAAACAAGCACAAACAGGATGTCACTGCATTCAAATACCAATCAACCAGCCTGTCAAAAACAAGCACAAACAGGGTGTCACTGCATTCAAATACCAATCAACCAGCCTGTCAAAAACAAGCATAAACAGGGTGTCACTGCATTCAAATACCAATCAACCAGCCTGTCAAAAACAAGCACAAACAGGATGTCACTGCATTCCTTTCAGGTAACACACCATCATACAAAGTTTGAAGTGATTCTGTGCAGTTGTTCAAGACATAAAGTGCAGCTAACAACAACCCCCCTCACCCTTTTGTGCAACAGATTTAGGTAGTCTAACTGATGTTTAGGTTATTGAAACAAAAAGTTTATTAGTTTCGGTTCACGTGTACAGAGAATATAGGAATGTGTACTAATTCTTCATTTATGATTGTAGTTCAGACTGTGCTTTGACAAACTATCTCTACTTTCAAAGCTAAACTCAAGACTAGCTCTTTCGGTTTGTAATTTGTTTTCCTTCTTGATCTTGTACCTGGGTGAATGATTGGGTAATAATGTCTTGTGTGACTGCGGGTGTCATCAGTGAATGGAAGCGCCTTGAGTGTAAAATAATTATAGAAAGGCGCTATGGAAAACCTATCAATTATTATTATTATTAAATAGGTCTACAGAGAATTGGCCGATGTGTGCAACCACTTTTGCTTTTGAGTGTGTGCATTGTGTGTGTACATTAATACCTAGTTGTCTCTGTTAAGGCGCGTAAAACCTGTCCATAGCATGTGTATGGATGCGCATGTTTTATGCATGTACTATGCATGTCTGAATGTTTATGACAAAGTGGATAGAATGTGTGTGTGTGTGTGTGTGTGTGTGTGTGTATGTTGTGTGTGTGTGTGTGTGTGTGTGTGTGTGTGTGTGTGTGTGTGTGTGTGTGTGTGTGTGTGTGTGTGTGTGTGTGTGTGTGTGTGTGTGTGTGTGTGTTGTGTGTGTGATGTACAATGGTCTTGATAACATATATGCTAGCACGACCGTGCATACATGCATGCACATATGCGTGTGTGCGCGCATGAAATGTTTCGCGCATGCACGTCTTTTACAAGTACGCTAGCTTGTGCTTGTATGCACGCCCCCAAAATACAGGTGTCGACCATGCATACATGCTTGCAAAGATGCGTGAGCGCGCGCATGCAAATGTTTCGCGCATGCACGTCTTTTAGGTACGCTAGCTTGTGCTTGTGTGCACGCCCCCAAAATACAGGTGTCGACCATGCATACATGCATGCAAAGATCGTCTTTTAGGTACGCTAGCTTGTGCTTGTGTGCACGCCCCCAAAATACAGGTGTCGACCATGCATACATGCATGCAAAGATCGTCTTTTAGGTACGCTAGCTTGTGCTTGTGTGCACGCCCCCAAAATACAGGTGTCGACCATGCATGCATACATGCTTGCAAAGATGTGTGAGCGCGCGCATGCAAATGTTTCGCGCATGCACGTCTTTTAGGTACGCTAGCTTGTGCTTGTATGCACGCCCCCAAAATACAGGTGTCAGCATAATTTACGTTTAACTTTGAAAATTTTTAATCTAAGAAACGAAAGAACTACCCGTTGTTACCACTACGACCCATAGAGAAAAAGTAATGAAGACTGTGCCAATCTGTCAGTTTGAATTCCGACAGACTAACCCTGACCCTATTTCTAGCCCTAACCCGAACCCTTTTCCTAACCTAACCCTATTCCTTACCTAAGTTTAACTCTATTTTAACCCTAACCCTAACCCTTAGTTGCCGTAGTGATTCAGCCCAGTAGTGTTACCGATACGTAGTTATAGCCGTACTGATTTATCCCGTTTATACTGTTTTTGTGGTAGTAGGCCTACTGTTGTAATTCAAACTTTATGGGACATTTAAAAAAAAAAAAAGGCTTAAGCGTTTTCATTTGACCTTTTAGCAAGGTTTTTGAACGCTCTCCTGCAAAGCGCCACTAGGCTAGTTCCTTTCTGGGTTTTTTTTTTTTGGGTGGGTGGGGGGTGTCATATTATTATAGTCTGACACAAGGCTTAGGTTGCCAGTGTTTGCCAGTCAATGGGCTGACTTTTTGGTGTGGAAAGGGGACGGAGAACGGGGAATAATAATTTTAAAAAAGTGTGCGTGTGTGTGTGTGTGTGTGTGTGTGTGTGTGTGTGTGTGCGTGTGTGTGTGTGTGTGTGTGTGTGTGTGTGTGTGTGTGTGTGTGTGTGTGTGTGTGTGTGTTGTGTGTGCGCGCGCGCGCGCGCGCGTGCGTGTGTGTAAAGTAAACTAAAGTAAAGTCAAACCCAAATGAATTTTATTGACGATAAAGGAATAAGCTGAGTTTTTGTTCTTCCACAAGTAAAGGCGCGCGCGCGCGTGCGTGTGTGTGTGTGTGTGCGTGCGTGTGCGTGTGCGTATGCGTGTGCGTGCGGTCGTGTGTGGGGGGGGGGGGGGGTCTGTATAAGGGTAGGAAGAGAGAGAGGAGTGAGGGACATCGACCCCAGCACCAGAATTCCTTGTTCCTAAGGGCATAGTGCCATGAGGACGTTAGCCTAAGCATCCACTCATTCCAGAAAGGTTGGGGTAGCGGCAGTGTGAGGGGCGAGCGGTGGTGGTGGGGATTCTCTAAGTTGAAGTAATTTTGTTATGGCGTTCCTTGCTATTAAATTAAATTTGATGGCTGCTATGTGACTGTAATTGTTTGTTGTTTTTAATTAATGTCTTAGGACATTATTGGAACTATCTTAATTTCTATTGCGTGCATGCATGCGCGTGCGCGCGGTGTGTGTGTGTGTGTGTGTGTGTGTGTGTGTGTGTGTGTGTGTGTGTGTGTGTGTGTGTGTGTGTTTGTGTGCACGTGCGCGCGTGTGTGAGGTTGTCTTCTGTTTGGTTTATCTGTCTGTGTATGGTGTGTGTGCGCGCGTGCATTGTGTGCATCCGTACTTGTATGCGCGCATGTGTGTGTATATGTGTGCGTGTGTGCGTGCGTGTACATGTGTGAGTGCGTACATGCGTGTGTGCGTGCGTGCGTGTGCCGACGCGCGGTGTATGTGTGCGTAGGCCATAGGCCTACGTGTTCAGCTGTAGTAGGTAATATTTAAGCTTACACGCGTTTTTTGAGTTTTGAGACCCACTCAAAACTATTTTGACTTCGCAAGAAAAAGTATTGTTTGTGTTTCAAACTAATCCATAAACACAATACTCATTATTTAAGAACTTCTATTAATTAGCCTACTGGGCTACATAAAACATTAATGTTGCCTTTCTTTTCAGACCAACGTAGAGTTTAGCTGGCTACCGCCAGGGGAAGAGAGAGTGGAGATACGACTGTTGACTAGGGGAACCAACTCCTTGATTGAAGCGGGATCACACCCTCAACTCAATGTTGGTGTTGCCTCCCTTGCTCAAGGAACCCGCTTTCACGTTGAAGTGGTAAGCCGTCTTTTGCTTTCTGTCTCTCTCTCAGTCTCTGTCTTTCTCAGTTTCTGTTTGTCTGTCTGTCTGTCTCTCTCTCTCTCTCCTAAGACATTAATTAAAAGCATGGTATTTCTTATTCTATTACCCTCTATAAATAAAATTCATTCAATTCAATTCTCTCTCTCTCAACAACAATGATGATGATGTTTTACAACAATGTTGCTACCGGCTATGATGATGACGACGATGACGACAATTACGATGACGTGAATGACGATTCTGATGACGGCAACGACAACAACAACGACGGCGAGGAAGTTGATTTTTGACGATATCGACGACGACAACGTTGATTATATATGATATCAACAAAAATAGCGTATTCGATTGACATTGTACAGGAAAACGCAGACAACGGAGGCATCTTCTCACCTGCTGTCTCTCTGGCAATACTGCTGCTGGTGCTGTTGCTGACGTTGTGGAAATGGTGGGGGTGTGGAGTGCTCAAGCCTCCAGGAACACTGCTGCGGTGCTACTGCTGGTTATGTTCTCTGGAACCAAACGTTGACGAAGGACGTGAGGATTTGGGTGAGTTGCTCTTTGATTTGTTGTGTTGCTGTTGTTGTTGTTGTGGTGGTGGTGGGGGGTGGAGTGCTCAAGCCTTTTTTTGCTGCGGTGCTACTGCTGGTGGTGGTGGTGAACCAAATGACGAAGATGTGATATTGTGGGTAGTTTCCTGCTGCTATAGTTGTTGTTTTTGTAGGGGTGGAAGTAAAATTAGCCTCCTCTCTCTCTCCTCTCTCTCTATCTCTCTGGAACCAAACTCTCGTGAGGATTTCTCTCTCTCTCTGTCTCTGGTGGTGGGGGTGTGGAGTCTCAAGCCTCTCTCTCTCTCTCTCTCTGGTTATGTTCTCTCTCTGAGGATCTGGGTGAGTTGCTCTTCTCTCTCTCTCTGCTCTCTGCTCTCTCTCTCTCTGGAGTGCTCAAGCCTCCAGGAACACTGCTGCGGTGCTACTGCGTTATGTTCTCTGGAACCAAACGTTGACGAAGGACGTGAGGATTTGGGTGAGTTGCTCTTTGATTTGTTGTGTTGCTGTTGTTGTTGTTGTCTGGGGGTGTGGAGTGCTCAAGCCTCCAGGAACACTGCTGCGGTGCTACTGCTGGTTATGTTCTCTGGAACCAAACGTTGACGAAGGACGTGAGGATTTGGGTGAGTTCTCTTTGATTTGTAAAATGTTGTTGTGGTGGTGGGGGTGTGGAGTGTCAAATGGTGGTGGTTTTTTTTGTTGTTGTTGGTGTGGTGGTGGTGGTGGTTGGAAGCTTGGAGAAATGATATTGTGGGTATTCCTGCTGCTATAGTTGTTGTTTTTGTAGGGGTGGAAGTAGTGCTTAGTCTCTCTCTC
>CM065681.1:22326950-22339450 GCA_017654935.2 Phymorhynchus buccinoides | reverse complement strand
ACTTAGATAGCTGGGGAACAAAATGATCACTTTATTATTAGTCTGGCGTCCATCTATCTATCTATCTATCTATCTGGAATGATGCCAGAACCGATAATATTAGAACCTGTATTGATCTGGAAGGTAGCTCAGAGACAGACATTGGTATAGCATGTTAACATGAACGTGAGAGAGAGAGAGAGAGAGAGAGAGAGAGAGAGAGAGAGAGAGAGAGAGAGAGAGAGAGAGAGAGAGAGAGAGAGAGAGAGAGAGAGAGAGAGCGAGAGCGCTTCCCAGCATTTGCCGCTATCGTTTCCTTTATCTTTCTCATTGCCCCCCTCTGTTGTAACCCCCCCCCCCCCCCACACACACACACACCCAAGAACCGTTCCCATGGCCTTTGTCCTTGAGGATATAAATTATACCCCCCCCCCCCCCCCCATTTCATCTACACTCCCCCCCCCCCCCCCGCCTTCTAATATGATCTCGCATTCCTGTCCCAAAGCTTTCTGCTTAATTTGATCATAGCTAAATTGACAATCAGCAGCAAAGACAGCCCCCAGGCACCACCAGACAAGACGACAAACCAAGATGACAATTGTTCTCAATCACTTTCTCACTGTCATATGACAAAGATGGAGAGAGAGAGAGAGAGAGAAGAGAGGAGAGAGAGAGAGAGAGAGAGAGAGAGAGAGAGAGAGAGAGAGAGAATAGAGAGAGAGAAAGAGAGAGACTGAGACAGAGAGACAGAGACAAAGACAGACGACAAACCAGAGATGACAATTGTTCTCAATCACTTTCTCCCTGTCATATGACAAAGATGGAGAGAGAGAGAGAGAGAGAGAGAGAGAGAGAGAGAGAGAGAGAGAGAGAGAGAAGAGAGAGAGAGAGACGGAGAGAGGAGAGAGAGAGAGAGAGAGAGAGAGAGAGACAGAGAGACAGAGACAAAGACAGACGACAAACCAAGATGACAATTGTTCTCAATCACTTTCTCCCTGTCATATGACAAAGATGGAGAGAGAGAGAGAGAGAGACAGAGAGAGAGAGAGAGAGAGAGGAGAGAGGAGAGAGAGAGAGAGAGATGAGAGAGAGAGAGAGACGAGAGAGAGAGAGAGAGAAATAGAGAGAGAGAGACAAGAGAGAGAGAGAGAGACACTGAGACAGAGACAGAGAGAGAGACAGAGACAAAGACAGACGACAAACCAAGATGACAATTGTTCTAATCACTTTCTCCCTGTCATATGACAAAGAGAGAGAGAGAGAGAGAGAGAGAGAGAGAGAGAGAGAGAGAGAGAGAGAGAGAGAGAGAGAGAGAGATAGAGAGAAATAGAGAGAGAGAGAGAGAGAGAGACGGACAGAGAGAGACAGAGAGACAGAGACAAAGACAGACGACAAACCAAGATGACAATTGTTCTCAATCACTTTCTCCCTGTCATATGACAAAGATGGGAAAGAGAGAGAGAGAGAGAGAGAGAGAGAGAGAGAGAGAGAGAGAGAGAGAGAGAGAGAGAGAGAGAGATAGAAGAGAGGAGAGAGAGAGAGAGAGAGAAAAGAAAGAGAGAGACAGAGACAGAGAAAGAGAAATGCAGAGAGAGAGAGAGACAGACAGACAGACAGACAGACAGACAGAGAGAGAGACACAGAGAGAGAGAGAGAGAGAGAGAGAGAGAGAGAGAGAGAGAGAGAGAGAGAGAGAGAGAGAGAGAGAGTATATAACGTGCCAATAATAACGGAGATAAAATGCACACATGAGAAAACGTTATGACAAGACTGAGGGCTTTGCTTACCATCACCATCATCATCATCATCACCACCATCATCACCATCATCACCATCATCACCACCATCACCATCATCATCATCATCATCACCACCATCATCACCATCAGGACAAGAACCGAATCAAACCAAACGTAAAAGACATAAAGACATAAATGTTTTCTTTCCCTGTGTGAAATGTTTGTGTGCTTTAATTGTATTCATTTTATGTCTGCCAAAACAACTAGGGCTTTGTTTATTGTTCGTGTGTTGCCTTCACGTGTGACGAAATCTGCTGTCAAGTTGTGAATGGAAATATTTATGTTTGAGAATCACCCTTTCTTGTTATCTGTCCGCCCTCTCTCTCTCTCTGTCTCTTCTCTCTCTTCTCTGTCTCTCTCTCTCTCTCTCTCTCTCTCTCTCTCTCTCTCTCTCTCTCTCTCTCTCTCTCTCTCTCTCTCTCTCTCTCTCTCTCTTCTTGTTATTTGGCTTTTCGCTTTCTCCTCGAGGGCACGGTGTAAAGAAACTTGAGCTTATCCGTTTACCCTCATTAAACATTGTATTCGTATTCGTATTCTCTCTCTCTCTCTTCTCTCTCTCTCTCTCTCTCTCTCTCTCTACTCTCTCTCTCTAGTCTCACCACTCTCTCTCTCTCTCTCTCTCTCTCTCTCTCTCTCTCTCCTCTCTCTCTCTCTCTCTCTCTCTCTCTCTCTCTCTCTCGTGTTATGGATTTCCCCCCCTTTTTTTGGTTTGATTTAACAATGTCCCCTTCCCACTGTTCCCTTTGACATGGGCAGATGGCCCGGTTCATTAAAACGTTGTTCTTGTTCTCTCTCCCTCTCTCTCTCTCTCTCTCTCTCTCTCTCTCTCTCTCTTCTCTCTCTCTCTCTCTCTCTCTCTCTCTCTCTCTCTCTCTCTCTCTCTCTCTCTGAGTATGAATGTGTGTGTGTGTGTGTATGTGTATGTGTGTGTGTGTGTGTGTGTGCCGCGTATGCGCGCGCACGCATATGTGCAAGAATGTGTGTATTCTAGCATGCATCTGTGCGTGTGACTTTAAGTGTGGTGAGTGCCGAAAATGACAGTGATAACTTGCACTCTTGGAAAATATTATGGCATGGTTGAGGGCCTGCATCATCAGAAGAAAGAACTGTACCAAAATTAAAAGCACAATTCTTCCTCCTGCTCCTGCTCCTGCTCTTCCTCCTGCTCTTGCTCCTGCTCTTCCTCCTCCTCTTGCTCCTGCTCTTCCTTCTCTTCTTCTTCGTCTTCTTCTATGACATACTTATTATGCACGTTTTCTTTTGTCTTTGTGCTGATATTGATCATTGTTTTGTTGAAATCGTTCAACTTTACGTAATCATGAACTGACTTTTTGATGGTGGTTTTGTTGAAGACACATGTGAAGCTATGAATGATATATTGTTTTGTATTGTATGATTGATTGTATATATAATGTAACTTTTTGCGACTCTCTCTTTCTGTTTATATCTTTCTGTCTCTCTCCGTACCCCCCCCCCCCCTCCTTGTTTTCAGTTTTAAGGGGTATTTCACCCCCAGTTTTAATTTGTAAAGGGTCAAGACTTAAAAGAATATCAAGTGTATGAAAGGATATGAGTGAAAAGAGAGAGAAGCTAACGAGCAACGATATTTCAACGAATAGGGATTTCTGCGCGATCGTGTATAATAATGATTAGCGACTCTAGTTTGTGGCAGTAGCGGATATAGACCTAGCAGAGGATTGAAATCCAAGCAACGTCGTTACTTACAAGTAAGGATGGTGTTAACGCTCGAATCATCATTTTAATGCGTCATCTCGTGCCCGATTTCAGATTGTAACCCTTTCACCGCCAATGTCGTATTTTTGCACCACAATGGTTTAACACCCATGTCACTAAAAGGCATCAAACCAGGGCCTGTTATCTGAAGACCCTATTTTCTTAATTTTGGGAGGTAAGGATAGGCCTAATGTTATACATGTTACAGAGGAAATTGCAGTATTGCAGATCTTTTTTCCCTCTCTATCCAGGTAAGTTTAATGGTATTTTAGGGATGAAAAATGGCTGGCGGCAAAAGGGTTAAAGGGTAAATCTCATGCATGGTTTGACATTCTAGTGGAGGATTGGAGAGGTCTAGTGCGTACATATGCACAATCTGTAATGTTTTCAGGAACCCTGGGGGTAGGTCTCACAGGGGTCTGCTTCTGCAGATGAGAAAACAGAGGGTACGTTACAGCGCAATGTTTTGAGAGGATGCAACTACAACGATATTACCATTTGGGCTTGGATTTGCGTAATTACTTTACTGTATAAACAATGCTTGTGTTCTATTTTTTATGAGAGAGAGAGAGAGAGAGAGAGAGAGAGAGAGAGAGAGAGAGAGAGAGAGAGAGAGAGAGAGAGAGAGAGAGAAACAGAGAGAGAATGCTTAGGGGACACAAGTATGCGTTATTTGTGTTCCCTCTCAGCAGCAATGTTGCTCCATCTGTTATCTGGGCTGTTGCACGTGTTATCATCACAGTGCCAACTAGTCGGTATAATTGTGTGGCCAGTGCCCTTCATTGACCCCCCACTTTAACCATTTCTATCAGATTCCTTTTTGTAGGAAGCAGAATGTTTGTGAGCTTGTGTTTGTGAGCTTGCAGGTATCACCATTGTTTGAATTATTATATCGTTCTAACGTATTCGTTCCGCAAAGTGGTTTGGCTAACAGGTCAGTGTGTCTGTTATCTTGTCATCTTTGACATTCTCGTATGGTCTTTGCTATTGTACTGGCTTTTATTTGGCTGCCTGATCTTTTCGGAGAGTCAACTCAACTCAGTTCAACTTTGACTCTTTGGCCCAACCAATAGAAGAAAGAACATCGCTGAATGTCACGCGGTTCCACTGATCCGGACAGAGCGGATCAGTGTCTTCTGTTCCCTTTCTGCTGACATGGTGATCGCTCCAACTGACGTCAAAAGCTGGTGCACATGGGCAGAACACCGACTAATAACGTGGAAACCAGCCAATGTGCCGCTGAAACGAGACAGACATGCCTAAGGTAACACAATGTGAAGTGTTAATAAGATATGCGTATTAGATTGTGAGATAGATTCTTAGATCATAATATGTACACTCGCATAGCCCTAAATACCCCTGTCTCAAACCAAACTTTAAATGGTTTGAAACTATTAACAATTAAAGCGGGTTGTAGATTCCAAGAAGAGCCGAAATCACTACGAGTAGCCTGTCAGGCGCTGAACGTTTGTTTATTGCGGACTTTCTGTCACCAGTTATTCTGTTGCTCCCACTCTCCCCCTCTGGCGGACACAGACAGACAGGCAGACAGACACTGACAGACAATATAAATCTGTCTTAAGCACTCGTCCTGACTCTAAACTACCATAGGTCTTTCTTGTAAAGCAGTCTGCACAAAAGAAGAAGTTGGACGTAAAGAGATGAAAAGATAACAGAGATGTTGACCTACTTCCAGCACGTGATCCCTTAGCCAACAAAACTGAGCTGAAGCGCGACGCATCCAGTGTTTGGATTGCTAGTGCTTCAATCCCATCTCCCTGTGGCCTCGGCTTCTCAATGAAAGCAAACAGAGAGAGATAAAATGATAAAGAAAACAGAATGAGTCATGGCTGCTTACCCGTTCACATACATACATACATAATCACGCACAAATACACATACTGTCTCACACTCAAAAAGAACAATATAAACACATCTACCCCGACATTTCACTTATTCCCACTTTTTGTTTGGTTCCCCGTCATTATACTTTTTACACCCCCCTCTCTATTTCCAGTTTTCCGTCGATGAGTAGAACTGAAAACAGAGCCATCGTTTTCGTTACTAACCCAATCAATGCCATGTCCTTTCTTTCACTGCTCTCTTTACAACTGGGTTACAGCAGTCTTAGGTTTAGTTGGAATGAATGTCCATCGGTAGAATGTGGGCAGACCTAGTGGGTCGATATTGTCGGTGGAACGTTTTTGTCGAATAATAGGCACACACTCCGGTCTTTTCCCGTCTGTTCTTGTCGTTTCTATGCCCTTTCTTTTGGGTTTACCAACAAAATTAAGAAGAAGAAAGAGAAGAAGATGGGTGGGACGGGGATGGATGGAAGGAAGGGCCAGTGTACAAAAAAAGTTTGTGTTGATCGAACTGAAACTACCCGGCCTGAGTGAGCTATGAAATTAGAAGCCATAATGGTATGTGAGCATTAAAACCACACCAAGAATGTAAGCAAAAGTTGTAATATCAGGTGGAAAAAAACCCCAAAGCGGACGAGTGGTTGACAGCGTGCAACAGACAAGAAAAACAATAAAGAGCTGTACAAGAAGAAGAAGAAGAAGAAGAAGAAGAAAAAGAAGAAGAAGAAGAAGAAGAAGAAGAAAAGAAGAAGAAGAAGAAGAAGAAGAAGAAGAAATAACGGTGGGAAGGAACAGGGGTGGTGATGTGGGATGGATGGAAAGGTCAGTGTACAAAACAAAAGTTTTGTTGATCGAACTGAAAGTCCCCGGCCTGAGTGAGCTATAAAATTAGAAGCCATAATGGTATGTGAGCAGTGATAGCCTTTGAGCATTTTGCTTTGTTTATGCTTGTTTGTTAACTGTTCTTTGTTTATTAGTCCCCGAGCCGAAGGTTCGGGGAGCTATTGTTTTTATCTGGTCCGTCCGTCCGGTGTCCGTCCGTCCGGCGTGCCTCCGTCCGTCCGGCTATTCGTCCGTTTTTCTCAAAAACTATTCAGTGTATCATCATCAAATTTGGTATACTAGTTTGCCAAGATGCAAGCTATCCACTGATGTATTTAGTTTTACATTAAGGTCAAGGTCTTGTTTATTTCTCTTTCTGTTCTTCATGGTCAACAGCTTGACGTGTCGTTAGTGTAACAATATTGGTACACACCCCAAGTGCAACAATAATAGGCACACACTCCGGTCTTTTCCCGTCTGTTCTTTTCTTTTCTATGCCCTTTCCTTTGGGTTTAACAACAAAACTTAAGAAGAACAAAAAGAAGAATAAGAAGAAACGTTTTATACATATGTCATTCTTTGTCATAGAGCAACAGATACGTTCACGTATGTGTGCTTTATAAACATGCCTTGTAAACGGACCTCGTTCTCATTCGAAAGACTTTAAAGACCCACTGACCCACCGCGATTAAGTCCCTTGTTTTTTTCTGGGTAGCTGTGACCCACATAAATTCCCCCAACTTCAAATTGAGGCTGCTCTTTAAAATTATGTTTCGTTTTGAATTTGGGGGCATGTGTATGGGAGTCAAACCTGGTCAAAACGAGATTTCTTACCAGCTATCAGAGGGAAAACACGTGAAGCCCGTGATTTTGACACGTGATCTGGTGGGTCTATTTCGGGGCATGGAGTCAGAAGTAATGTAAACCAACACGGAAAGCAACAATAAAAACAAATCCCACTGAGGTCATACAATTCTGCCAAAGATCGAGCTCACGACCTTCGGATTCAAGAAATGAAAAAAAGTCCGCATTCCATAAACCGAATTCTCCTGGTTCAAGCAAGAATGGTGGAAATGAACGACAGACAAAGAACTCCCATAACTACGCATTGCTTCGTTTGAGATACTACGTTCACAAGGGACAAATACACAATGTAAATACTTCAGAGATTGGTGGTATTATTGTTTCGTTTTTGACTAAATCTATCATGATTATGTGTTAAGTCTATCTTGTACATAGAAGTCACCCAAGACAAGAAGAAGAAAATAAGAGAACAGAAATCGAAAAAAAGAAGAAATAAAGAAAATAGTAATGGAGCAGAATGACAAAGCAAAATGACCTGAAAAATGACCTGAAAAAGCACACATAAAGAATTAGAAAACAAAGTTGAGGGAAAACAAAAGTTATATATAAAAAATAAATAAGAAAAAGAAAAAGAAGCTCACATTAAAAACCCACCAAGAACATAAAAAAGGAACAAAATCGAACGTAAGCAAAATGTATACAATCAGGTGAAAATGGAAAAACCCAAAGAGGACGAGTGGTTGAGAGCGTGCAACAGACGAAAAGAAAAACAAATAAAAAAAGCTGTAGAAGAAGAAGAAGAAGAAGAATTAGAAGAAGAAGAATTAGAAGAAGAAGAAGAAGAAGAAGAAGAAGAAGAAGAAGAAGAAGAAGAAGAAGAAGAAGAAGAAGAAGAAGAAGAAGAAGAAGAAGAAAAAGAGAAGAAGAAGAAGAGGTGACGGAAAAGGAGGAAGATGAAGAAGAAAAGAAAGAAAGAAAAGAAGAGCAGGAAATAACGGTCGGAGGGAACAGGGGGTGGAATGGGGTGCGTTGGGGAAGGATGGAAGGGTCAGTGTACAAATAAAAAGATAGTAATACAAAAATCGAACCAGAAGAAGACAAAACTCAAAAACGAAAGAAGATAGAGAGGATGAAAAGCGGTAGTGCAATCACAAAGTTTTGGAAACTTTGATGAAATTGTCCTTCCACTTGAAGAAGCAAACGATTATGGGCATTGACTTTTCTCTTCACCCTTAGCTAGCTAAGTTTTCAGAGAGAGAGAGAGATAGAGGAGAGAGAGAGAGAGAGAGAGAGAGAGAGAGAGAGAGAGAGAGAGAGAGAGAGAGAGAGGAGAGAGAGAGAGAGAGAGAGAGAGAGAGAGAGAGAGAGAGAGAGAGAGAGAGAGAGAGAGAGAGAGAGAGAGAGAGAGAGAGAGAGAGAGAGAGAGAGAGTATAAATTGAAATGCATCGTTCACCAGTTTGACATTTTCTCTCCTGCATCGCTTTGGACTTTCCCTTACCCCCCTCCCCCCAACCCCCCACCCCGTCCCTACACTTACCCCTCTCCGTCTCCGTCTTCCTTTATCTCTCCCTCTCTTCTCTTTTTCTCTCTCTCTTTTTCTTCATCCTTCCCCTTATCTGGATGAAGCGACATGCATCCCAGCAACAAGTGACAGATACAGCTATTTTAGATGCACAAACGCACTTGCGTTCTCATAGACACCAATATATGCGCATTCATGCACGCAGACATACCCACACACACACACGCACACGCGCACACACACGCACGCACACACACATACACACACACACACACACACACACACACACACACACACACACACACACACACACACACACACACACGCGCACGCACACACACACACACACACACACACACTGTCTGAATCACTTTTAGTGGAAGGACGTTAAACTGAAGAACACACACACACCCCCCCCCCATATTTTCTCCAATCCCTTTTCTGACCATTCCCCTCCTACCCACCCCCTCTCTTTCACGCCCACCTCCCACTCTCTCCCCCACCCTCTCTCTCTGTGTCTAAGTTGCCCAAACCCTTGCTATCTGCAATGAGCAATTACAGCCCTTTGACCACGTGAAAAGAAACATTTATCAAAGTGCTTACCTCACTAGTGCTTTGTTTTAACAGATCAACAGATCGACCATTAACCAAACCTAATCAAGAAGAAAGGAATGCTTGTTTAGTGTGGCCATTTCCATACTGACGGCTTTCTTTGAAATGTAATTCCCTCGTCTAATAATTGATTTTGGGAGTCTATCTGACCGATAGCCGGTGCAACTATTTGACTCTTTAATCCGATTAGGATGAGGACTGATTATTGACATCAAAGGGTTTTCTGAGTTGAAGAACACACCTAGCCGTATGGGCTATTTGACTCTTCAATCGGATTAGGATGAGGACTGACTATTGACATCAAAGGGTTTTCTAAGTTGAAGAACACACCTAGCCGTATGGGCTATTTGACTCTTCAATCGGATTAGGATGAGGACTGATTATTGACATCAAAGGGTTTTCTGAGTTGAAGAACACACCTAGCCGTATGGGCTATTTGACTCTTCAATCGGATTAGGATGATGACTGATTATTGACATCAAAGGGTTTTCTGAGTTGAAGAACACACCTAGCCGTATGGGCTATTTGACTCTTCAATCGGATTAGGATGAGGACTGACTATTGACATCAAAGGGTTTTCTGAGTTGAAGAACACACCTAGCCGTATGGGCTATTTGACTCTTCAATCGGATTAGGATGAGGACTGACTATTGACATCAAAGGGTTTTCTAAGTTGAAGAACACACCTAGCCGTATGGGCTATTTGACTCTTCAATCGGATTAGGATGAGGACTGATTATTGACATCAAAGGGTTTTCTGAGTTGAAGAACACACCTAGCCATATGGGCTATTTGAGCCAAGAAACTTACTACGGCTTCGTTTGTTTGTGTGAACTATTCCAACTGTTAACTATTTTTTAGTCAATAACTTCTTTCTTATTTTTCTTATTTTGAAAGTATCTGGCTAATTTCAGCATCTCTCATACTCTGTCTGTGTCTGTGTGTCTGTCTGTGTCTCAATGTTGTTTTATCTTCTGATATTGAAAGGACGATTGTCTGTGTCTGTGTATGTCTGTCTGTCTCTCAATGTTGTTTTATCTTCTGATATTGAAAGGACGTTTGTCCGTGCAATAGTCGAAAGTGAGTTCTGTTTCTTTCTCTCGTTTCGCGTGCTGTGGTGTGAGGGTGTGTATGCATAAATTTCGATGGCTTAGAGTCAAAACAGACTATCTTTAGATAGTCCATTGACTTATTATTGATGTTATTGCAAAAACTAAGAACTTGTATTAAAAAAGACTGCAAATAAAATAAAATGGGTTTTTATTATTTTACAGTCTTTTTTTTGTATACAAGTTATTTGTTTTCACAATAAGTTCAATGCTACGTCAATGGACTAGCCAAAGATAGTCCGTTTTGACTCCAAGCCATCGCATTCTGTCTGTCGGCAAGTTTGTCTCTGTTTCTAACTCTACACCCCTCCCTAACCCTTCTACGTGTTCCTGCGCTTGTGTATGTTGGTGTGCTCTGTATTCCACTAGACTGTTCATAGGAACTTCTCTGAAGGGGTGGGGGTGGGGGGTGGGATGTGAGGGTTAAATGCATCGTTTGAACACCTTTGCTCCTCAAACCGAAACATTTCTTCTCTTTTCCAAGATTTGATTTTTTCTTCTCCCTTAAACACGAAAACACTACCTCCTACCTGTTTGGGGGGTTAGTGTCTCTCATATTTACCTCCTATCTGACCCCCCCCCCCTCAACCATCATCAACAAACGAAACCCAAAACCAAACCAAAGGAGAAAAAAAAGCAAAAACAAGGCGAATCACCGTCATTTGTGCAAGTGCAGTTAAAAACAACCACCTTAAAGGTGAATCCTTATATATTACCTTGCCTTGCACTTGGTGGACTTCAATTTAATACGAGTTCAAAAAAGCAAAAACAAGGCGAATCACCGTCATTTGTACAGTTAAAAACAACCACCTTAAAGGTGAATCCTTATATATTACCTTGCCTTGCACTTGGTGGACTTCAATTTAATACGAGTTCAAAAAAACAAAAAAACAAAATACACGCCGAAAAAAAAAATCTCTAAAAGGCCACCCACAGAAGTAAAAGAAAACAAACAAACCGAAAGTGAGTAGAAGATGGTGACAATTACGGTACAAGGAGGAAGATAGACAATAAGGAGAAAGAAACAAAAGATATAGAAGACAACAAATTGCTGCACTTCTTCGCCCCTGAAAGGTGAGACTTGCGTAGAAAATTACCACCAAAGCACAGCCAGATTAAGAAAGGAACAAGAACGCTAACCATGTGAACTGGGCCCCAGTGAGTTTGTTCTTTGTAAATTATAAGAGGGTTGAAGAACAAGGAGAAAGAGGGACCCTCAGTTCCGATTATAGAGATAGTCACGTTTTTATAGAGTTTTAATTAAGTATATTTAGGCAAAACCAAACCCGGTAAAGAAACAACACGTACATATTTAACAGACAGACAAACAGACAGATATGCATAAAGACAGACAAACACCACACCATAATATACTTATGTGAAGAATGCATCACACCAGTCACATACAGATATTTAGACAGACACAGACATACAGACACAGAATAGACACACACGCGCGCGCGCACACACGCGCACACGCACACACACACAAACACACACACAAACACACACACAAACAACACAACAACCCACAGACACACATACACACAAACACACACACACACATACATACACACACACACACACACACACACACACACACACACACACACACACACACACACACACACAACACACACACACACACACACACACACACACACACACACACACACACACACACACACACACACACACACACACACACACACACACACACACACACACACACACACACACACACACACACACACACACACACACACACACACACACACACACACACACACACACACACACACACACACACACACACACACACACAGAGAGAGAGAGAGAGAGAGAGAGAGAGCAGAATTACCAGTTTAACAGGATACAAGAAACAGATGGCTTATTACGGACCACGACAGGGGGAAGCTTACCTACTTATGTTTTTGCAAGACAGGTAGGTTGACTAACTTCAGTAAGCCTTTGGGTCATGTAGGTGTATGTTTTGACAGACAAACAGACGGTCTGTTGGTACAGCGCCAAAGAAAGAAAAAACGAAAGAAAAGTGAGAAAAAGAAGAACAGAAAAGGGCAGACAAAAAGCTAGAAACATAGAAAGAGATAAGGAAAGGATAACAAAACAACAACAGGTTCAGCGAACAAAAGAGACAAGACAGAAGCACACGAATCAATGAAGAAAGAAATAAAGGAAGAAGAAAAGCGAAAGGAAGATGGAAAGGAAGAGGAAAAGGAATTACAAAAAAAG
>CM065681.1:22314450-22316950 GCA_017654935.2 Phymorhynchus buccinoides | reverse complement strand
TTATATTTTTTTTTATGCTCGCAATTGTGTCTTTCCGTTTGTTTGTTCTACTATCTCTATATGATTTTTGCGCTCCACCCATACATAGTATGGCGGTGGAGCAGTTTAAGATCATTCGAGTCTGTTTGTCTTTTTTTGCTTTGTTTTCTTTTGTCCGGGCCATATCTAGGGAACCCTTTGACGGATTCGCTTCAAATTTTGTGTGTGGGTGTATTATAGTACATAGATGATCCCATAGAAAAAATGTGACCCCGTTGACCTTGACCATAGATGATTCCATAGAAAAATTGTGACCCCGTTGACCTTGACCTTGACGTTTGACCTTGAAAACCGATATTTTCTTTGTCTGTCTGTCCGGGCTATATCTGGGGAACCGCTTGACAGATTCGCTTCAAATGTTGTTTGGGGTGTATCATGGTACACAGATGGCCCCATAGAACAATTGTGACCCCACTGACATTGACCTTGAAAATCGTAATTTCCTTTTCTCCGTCTGCATGTCCGTCTTTCCAGGTCATATCGCAGGAACCGTTTGACAGATTCGCTTCAAATTTTGTGTGTGGGTGTACTGTGGTACATAGATGATCCCATTGAAAACGTATGATCCCAATGACCTTGACCTTGAAGTTTGACCTTGAAAACCAAATTGTTCTTTGTCCGTCTGACCGGGCTATATCTGGGGAACCATTTGACAGATTCGCTTCAGGCAGACACACACACACAGACACACAGAAAGACAGAGCAAGCGAGAGGTGTTAAGTTGTAGTGGCATCACCAAAAAGGCACTCTGCAAAATAAAGAAAGGCTGAGTCAAGTGTTGACTTTGGCCTGCACCTCCCTGTGTAAGAGAAGACAATCCAATCTGTACTGCAATACCCTTGATGGAAAAGTTTGAGAAAACCATACAAACTTTTGGTGGGTACGGGGTTTATCCTGTTTGTACTGCTGTGTTTTTTTAATCCCCGAGCCGAAGGTTCGGGGAGCTATTGTTTTTGTCTGGTCCGTCCGTCCGTCCGTCCGGTGTCCGTCCGTCCGTCCGTCCGGCGTGCCTCCGTCCGTCCGGCTATTCGTCCGTTTTTCTCAAAAACTATTCAGTGTATCATCATCAAATTTGGCATACTAGTTTGCCAAGATGCAAGCTATCCACTGATGTATTTAGTTTTACATTAAGGTCATTACGGGGTTCAATCTCCGAAACACATAATCGCATGCATTTTTTTCCACAACATTTCTTGATGAATGGTCTATAACACAGTTGTCATGGGATTTTTTTTGTGCGCGCGTGTGCGCATGATCGCGCGCGCTCAAATCACGGGTCCGAACCCCAAGGCTATATATAAAAAACTATTCAGTTACGTGCTGTTTTGATGCCTTTTTATGTAGTTACGTGCTGTTTTGATGCGTTTTTATGTATGTGTATAGCCGACACATTCCCATTTCGGAGTAGCTCGGCGATGCTGCGAGGGGACTTTGCAGCCGCTCGGCGTTGCACTTGTTTCTGATTGCTTCTCTTTTAGGACCCTAACACGATTCCTTGCTTTGCCTGGCACGTTATAAAACTCACCACGGGGAAATGTGTGGGGAAACAATAACCAGTTTAACATTGTACGGATGGGTTTCTGCCCTTTTGTTTGTTGTTATTTCACAAATTCAGTTATTATATTATTATCAGATTATATAGGATGAAAGAAAGAGAAGATATTGAAGAGAGAGAGAGAGAGAGAGAGAGAGAGAGAGAGAGAGAGAGAGAGAGAGAGAGAGAGAGAGAGAGAGAGAGAGAGAACAATTGAACACAACAATTGAACACTATTTTAATGTTTCAGGCTTCCGTCCTATAACACAGGAGGTGCGGTGCACACAAGGTGTTAAAAGTAAACGAAAAAACCAAGAATATTATGTTGCATTAAAGATAAGAACATTTCAATGTATCAAACATCACAAATATTCTTTTATGAGCTAGGTGAGCTCTTCTCTGTTCATATAATAAATATAATGACACTACTACTACTACTACTACTACTACTACTACTACTACTACTACTACTACTACTACTACTACTACTACTACTACTACTACTAATAATAATAATAATAATAATAAACGGATACTTAAATAGCGCTTTTTATGGAGCACAAAGCGCTTTACAGTCAGTATTGAAACACTCACACACGCACAACAGACGCACACGCACGTACGTGCACGCACGCGAGTGAACGCGTTCTTGCACACAGACATACACACACAGACCCACACACATTTCATCAAACACACAGAAGACACATTCTCACTGAAACGCACACACACTTACTCAAACATACACTAGCTTGTACAAACACGCGCGCACGCACACACACATTAACACACATAAATATACATGGCTACATCTCTTACAACATACTAGCAGCTACGCCCCGCTCGCATCGCTTCGCGCACTGCATTCCCCCTGCGATGCTGATCACAAATGTATAAGGTTATATGGGTCTAATGTCAATCGTTTGG
>CM065681.1:22296950-22309450 GCA_017654935.2 Phymorhynchus buccinoides | reverse complement strand
TTACCACATTCAGTCGCGGCAAGACTGCAACCATTCTTAGTCTTCTTGCTGCAACGCTCAAAAGGAATGCGAAACGCACGATCGCGGTAGTCAAATATTGGGGGGCTATAACACGAGGAAGTGAACGAATGATCGAACGCTACTGTAGCTCAGCAGACATGCACACAAACAAGCAGGTAGTCAGTCGGGATGTGTCGACACCACCACTGATCTACAACAACCCACGGTCGTTCCCGTTAGCGGCACAACTGAAAGCTAGGCCCTTACGAACCAATTTGTCATGGAAGCATCATCATCCTGGGCCCTCGGTCCGAGCAAAGCCTCCTCGCGTGCTGATCTATCATCCGGTGGCTGCATACAGCCTGCTGGAATCTATGAGCTGTGTGACTGTGCGGGGTCCGGTTCGCCTCCAATAATCCAGCCTCCTACCTCTGCCGCTGGTGAGGTTGTAGTAGTTGTAGTCGCTGCAGCCAGCGGGGCTGGCGAGGGCTGGCTCCACGTGCTGAGAGAGGGAAACAATGAGGGAGAGAGAGAGAGAAAGAGAGAGAGAGAGAGAAAGAAGGGAAGACTAGTTAGAAGCGGGAGCTAGCGGAGGAAAGGAGGCCGTCCTGTATAAAAGCGATCCTTAGTGCTGGCTGGAACTCCAGCACGCCACGCGCACCCCCTCATTGATCAGTGGGCCGTATCTCACCGCTACATGCACCCGGAACGGATGTGAGAGCACACCCACCCTGCCCCTACCCGGCGTCAGCTGTCTGTGACAAGGTGGCGTGTGCAGAAGACCCCCGGGGAATCGGTAACCACGTGGGAGGATTTAGCCCGAGTTTAATGCCCGTGGTGAATGTGTGTTGGTGACAGGTCACTTGTTTATGTACACCACCCCACTAACTGATCCGATTACTGTGTGAGTGAAGGTGATTCGCTTATATCTGTGGAGGGTTGGATGAGAAAAAAAATTGGTTGTTACAGAATCAATCTCTACACTCTCTCACTCACCTTTTTGTCGTGTGTGCCCGGTGAAGTTTAAACAATTGTTAGTAGGAGTAGTCAAAGTTTTCTAGACTAACATCTCGACGGAGTTTTAATAATATTGAGGACCTAGATGGTTCTTTCAGTCGTTTGCTTGCGTTATTTCCAGGCCACCATTTGTTTTTCTAATTTAAGTTTTCCTTTTAATTAACAACATTTCCTATTTGAAAACATTTATTGTCCGCACACTGAATCACGTGTAAATAAATGTCAAGGTAGTCGTTGTGACGCTGAAATCATCAGGTGCGTGTGTGGGAAATTAGGGGCTTTGTACAAGATGGGAGTTCTTGTCGGCGTGTGATCCTGTGATTCTGGTGCGTGAGTTTTGTAAATACTTGGAATAAGGGATCAACTGTGAAGCGCTGGTGTGCTGTGTTCTTATTACTCGGTTCTCGAGTTTCATCGTGGCTATTAACGTGACTCTGCCCCCGCTTTGGAGATTGGAGACTACTGTCATCTCATTGTTATGGATTAGCTGGGAACATCACGAAAGGTATCTGACTTTCTGACGCGCGTGTGTGTGTGTGTGTGTGTGTGTGTGTGTGTGTGTGTGTGTGTGTGTGTGTGTGTGTGTGTGTGTGTGTGTGTGTGTGTGTGTGTGTGTGTGTGTGTGTGTGTGTGTGTGTGTGTGTGTGTGTGTGTGTGTGTGTGTGTGACCCCCCCCCCCCATTTAATCCTTTAGGGGTGTAAAGGAGGTCTAGAAATTATGGTGCAGAGCGTTTCCTAACAAAACTCGTGCGTCTAAAGGGTCTGCTACACTACATATGATTCGCTGTCAATGCGATGCGATTGTGACGATGCGAGTGATGTTTCACGTTCAATACTTATGTCTAAAAACAATTCTACGTTCGCTCTTTATACTCAATTAGACCCAAAACATGAATGTCACGTGAATCATGACTCTCATCGTCACAGTCGCATCGCATTGACAGCGAATCGTATGTAGTGTAGCAGGCCATTAAATAAGAGAGCAAGTATTGTTTTCTTCCCCCTACGCGTCTTTCTCACTCATTCACATACACACACATACACACAAACACAACACACACATTACACACATAGGGGAAGACGGGGTAAAAAGCGCATGGGCGGGTAAGAAGCCCACCCCAATTATCTCATGAAATAAAGAAAATTTCAGTCAAATTTGCCCATGAGACGAATGCTAGACATTAACGCTCGTCTCATGGGCAAAATGAGACTGAAATTTGCTTCATTTAATGAGATAATTGGGGTGGGCTTCTTACCCGCCCATGTGCTTTTTACCCCGTCTTCCCCTACACACGCGCGCGCGCGTGCGCACGCACGCACATATACACACGCACATCTGTACGCGCACGAAGGCTCCCACACTCATGCTCACGCGTGCGCGCACTGACACAAATGACACACAATACAAATGCGCACACACACAAACACACACACGCGCACGAACGCAAACACACACATACAAACACATACACACACACACACACAACACACACACACAAACACACTCATACACACAACATACATATACACAATGGCACAATTTACACCCCCCCCCCCCCCCCCCCCCCCCCCCCTCTCCTCACATAATTGTATGCACTGTTGATGATATTATACTATCAGAAAGGCAGCACAAAATACATATTGCTTCTCGTACAAGTATTATTATGATAAACAATTGTGCACTTGTGTGCTTGTTCCTCATATATAGACCAACTCAGATAGAGAGAGAGAGAGAGAGAGAGAGAGAGAGAGAGAGAGAGAGAGAGAGAGAGAGAGAGAGAGAGAGAGAGAGAGAGAGAGAGAGAGAGTATACGATCTTTATTTATAGATGGTAATAGAATAAGCAAATACATGAGAGAGAAAGAGAGAGAGAGAGAGAGAGAGAGAGAGAGAGAGAGAGAGAGAGAGAGAGAGAGAGAGAGAGAGAGAGAGACAGAGACAGACAGACAGACAGACAGAGACAGACAGACAGACAGACAGACAGACAGACAGACAGACAGACAGACACACACGCACACGCACACGCACGCACACGCACACACACACACACACACACACACACACACACACACACACACACACACACACACACACACACACACACACAGACACACAGACACACACACACACACACACACACACACACACACACACACACACACACACACACACACACACACACACACACACACACACACACACACACACACACACACACACACACACACACACAGAATAACAAACAATCACTAACCTCCTCTATTTTTGTGTTACTTGTAAAAACTATTTTCCTCGCACAAAATGTGTACATTTCCTATTTTTGTTAAAAGAAGTAAAGTGAAGCTTAGGATAAAAGGAGCCAGACAAATCCTGCAAGAGTTACTGAAAGTCCCCCTGTGGGGATACCGGGGGGTCTTTCGTACACACAGTTCCCCCGCCTTCTGGAATTTCTGTGCTTGTAACTTCCTCTAAACTGTCTTTCTCTTTCTTTGTCTCTTGTCTGTTCCCTACTTTGCTTACTGTCATCTACTATCTTTCTGCCGTACCGGTCCATCTTCTAAAGACTCTTACAAAGATTTTTGTTCAGCCGAAGTCGGACATGCTGCGCCTAACTACTTCTTATCTAGGCGCATAACGGCAGCATGACGCACCTGCGCTCATATGACGAGAAACCGTCCGAGCGATCGAAGACGAAGTTGCTGAAACAAACCAGCGGCTGAATCGAAGATTCAGCAAAAGAAGCAAGACAATGTCCCCAGAGAGAAAGCGTGGCGCTAAACTAGGATCATGCCCCTCATATTCTCTCCTAGCTACAAGTCATTATATTGCACACATGGCGATTTGTCTTGTCACATTTGACTGTTTTTCGTCTTGACTGTGTTGCTGCTGTTACGGGTCCTTTGGGATTCTCAGTCAGTCAGTTTGTTCGTAAAGCTTCTAACCTCTCTGCATTTTGTGCTCTTTATGGTTGTGTTTCTTACTCATGGCTTTTATCACCCACTTTCTACTTATGAAAAAGATGCTTTCACAAGGATGGCAAATACGGAAACTGCTATATGAATATAACTGAATGTACATTTTTGTGTGTGGATGTAATGAAATATGTAGTATAAAATGTGTATATAGCAAATTAGACTTGAACACACACAAACAACTAAAAAAATGTTTCAATAATTTTCCCCAAAATGTCCTCAGTGGTAATATTTCTTAACACTTCTAGCACCATGGGCGAATGTATACTCGCCCAAGACATCCCTCTACACTCCCACCAAATGCAAAGACATTCACTGCCAAGCACCCTGCCACGTGTTTGTCTGTTTTTAGAGCTTTTGTCAGTGTCTCTGCCATTAATGTGATTCATGCGCATTCGAAGAAATAGTCTTGTCGGTTAGAGATGCAACGGGCAACAAACATGTCAACAAGTGCATGGCGCTAGAAGAATAGTGAATCGCTCAAATTATCATTATTGAATAAACGTAAACACGGGATTTTGGATTTAAACGTAAAAGTAATCTCTCTCTCTCTCTCTCTCTCTCTCTCTCTCTCTCTCTCTCTCTCTCTCTCTCTCTCTCTCTCTCTCTCTCTCTCCTCTCTCTCTCTCTCTCTCTCTCTCTCTCTCTCTCTCTCTCTCTCTCTCTCTCTCTCTCTCTCTCTCTCTCTCTCTCTCTCTCTCTCTCTCTCTCTCTCTCTCTCTCTCTCTCTCTCTCTCTCTCTCTCTCTCTCTCTCTCTCTCTCTCTCTCTCTCTCTCTCTCAGGTTTCTATTTGTGATTATGTATGGTATTATATGATTTTGGTTTATTCTCTTTCCCCCTGTCCCTTCCCCTCTGTACTTTTATGGCATGGGCAGAAAGGCTACTCATTAAAAAATAATTCGTTCCTCTCTCTCTCTCTCTCTCTCTCTCTCTCTCTCTCTCTCTCTCTCTCTCTCTCTCTCTCTCTCTCTCTCTCTCTCTCTCTCTCTCTCTCTCTCTCTCTCTCTCTCTCTCTCACTCTCACTCTCTCTCACTCTCTCTCTCTCTCTCTCTCTCTCTCTCTCTCTCTCTCTCTCTCTCTCTCTCTCTCTCTCTCTCTCTCTTTCTCTCTCTCTCTCTCTCTCTCTCTCTCTCTCTCTCTCTCTCTCTCTCTCTCTCTCTCTCTCTCTCTCTCTCTCTCTCTCTCTCTCTCTCTCTCTCTCTCTCTCTCTCTCTCTCTCTCTCTCTCTCTCTCTCTCTCTCTCTCTCTCTCTCTCTCTCTCTCTCTCTCTCTCTCTCTCTCTCTCTCTCTCTCTCTCTCTCTCTCTCTCTCTCTCTCTCTCTCTCTCTCTCTCTCTCTCTCTCTCTCTCTCACTCTCTCTCTCTCTCTCTCTCTCTCTCTCTCTCTCTCTCTCTCTCTCTCTCTCTCTCTCTCTCTCTCTCTCTCTCTCTCTCTCTCTCTCTCTCTCTCTCTCTCTCTCTCTCTCTCTCTCTCTCTCTCTCTCTCTCTCTTCTCTCTCTCTCTCTCTCTCTCTCTCTCTCTCTCTCTCTCTCTCTCTCTCTCTCTCTCTCTCTCTCCTCTCTCTCTCTCTCTCAGGTTTCTATTTGTGATTATGTATGGTATTATATGATTTTGGTTTATTCTCTTTCCCCCTGTCCCTTCCCCCCTGTTCCTTTATGGCATGGGCAGAAAGGCCTACTCATTAAAATAATTCGTTCGTTTCTCGTCTCTCTCTCTCTCTCTCTCTCTCTCTCTCTCTCTCTCTCTCTCTCTCTCTCTCTCTCTCTCACTCTTGGAAACGTCTCTATGAATCTTATAATATGTCTCAATTACTTAATAACCCCACAAGAATAACACTACAGACCCAAACACTCATTGACCATATATACGTCACCAATCCTGGTCACATAGTTGAAACGTCTGTTCCTGTCTTCGGGTTAAGCGATCACTTCCCCATATGCTTAACGTGGTCAAAAAAAGGCATCAGAATCCCCAAATGTTCTCATAGATGTGTAGCATTTCGTAGCTATAAATCCTTTAACCCTGAGCAATTCTTATATGATTTATGTATGGTCGACTTTTCTATTGTTTTTCAGTACAATGACCCAAATAAAGCCCTTGAAAAGTGGTATAATACCTTCATCCCAATATACGATAAACATGCCCCTTTTATAACCAAACGTGTCAAGCCTGAAGGTAAACCCCCATGGTTAAACGATAATATAAATGCGGAAATAAAGACTCGTGAAAGTTTAGTACAAACAACTGGTAAGGATGTAGCTTTTAAAAAGCAGCGAAACAAAATAACAAACATGAAGCGAGTTGCAAAAAAAAAAGTACTTTGGCGATCTTATTCAATCTAAAAAAGACTCAAAATCTATCTGGAAAGCAATTAACCAATTATCCTGCAAATCTTCAACACACAGTACGCCCTTGTCAAACGATCTATCTGTTGAAGAACTCAACAATCATTTCTGTACCATAGCTGATAAAACGATACTAGCCGATCGAACTGGCTCTAACGATCTATTGTTACTGAAAGAGTACTGTGACTCCAAAAAATTAGGTCCTAAACTCAGTTTCCAGTTTATGGCTGTACATGAGGTATACCAAGAATTAATTCAACTCAAGCATTCTAAATGTTGCGGTTTAGATCATATTGATAACTATATATTAAAGCTATCTGCGCCTATTATCACTGACTGTCTTACCTATATTTATAACCTTTGTATTGAGAAATGCTGTTATCCCCAATTATTTAAAGATGCCAAGGTGATACCACTATATAAATCTGGTGACCCCCAAGATCCGTCAAACTACCGACCTATCTCTATCTTGTCTAACCTCTCCAAACCTCTAGAAAAGCATTTAAAACGTAACCTTCAAACATACTTTACCACACATGATCTTTTCCATTGTAACCAAAGTGGCTTTAGAGAAAACCATTCCTGCCAAACAGTACTCACTAATCTAATCGAACAGTGGCATTCCAATATTAACAATGACCTTCTCACCGGTGCCATTCTCGTCGACTTTGCTAAGGCCTTTGATGTTATTGATCATGGCCTTCTATTGAAAAAACTATCATTGTATGGTTTAACTCAAGATTCTATCGCCCTCGTTTCGTCCTTTCTATCTGACAGACGACAAACCGTCTCAAAAGACACTATTACATCTTCATTTCAATCAGTCAATTATGGAGTTCCCCAAGGCTCAGTCTTAGGACCTATACTCTTCACCGTTTATATAAATGACCTCCCCCTTCATCTTACTTCATCGTGTGAGCTTTTTGCAGACGACACCACAGTGTATAAAAATGGCAAAAATGCTGATTCAATCTGTTCTGGATTGCAGAGTGACATTAATAATCTAGTTGACTGGGCAGAGCAAAATCATATGGCCTTACACCCCAAAAAGTCTAAATTCATGTTAATCACAACAAGACAAAAGAGGCAAAACTTTAAAAATCAATTAAGAACACCGACTATCTATGAAAAGCCTCTAGAAGAAGTTACTTCACACAAATTACTCGGCGTATACATTGACAACAACTTATCCTGGTCAAAACACATGGACATTCTGTCCAAGAAAATTTCAAAAAAAGTATTTCAGCTCAATAGAATTAAACACTTTTTAGATCAACATACTCGTAGACTTTTTTTCCATGCCTATATCCAACCTGATATTGATTATGCATCAACATGTTGGGATTCAGCTAGTAAAAACACACTCAAACATGTTGAAAGACTATATAAACGCTCTCTTAAACTCATACTCCTTAAATCGTCATCCCTAGAAACCAATGACTATAAAGAACTTAACATTCTACCATTTGATTTGAAATGCCTACTAAATAAAGGTACCCTTATGTACAAGATCATAAATAAGCTAGCACCAAAATATCTTATTACTAAATTTAAAGTCCATACAATTCGAAGCAAAACCAAATTAACAATGCCCCGCCCCAGAACAGATCTATATAAATCATCCCTTACATTCTCTGGTGGTAAACTGTGGAACGACCTCCCTGATTATCTAAAAAATAGAACTAGCGTCTTTTCCTTTCGAAAATCTTATCACAAGCTCCTAATAGACAATCTTGTTTATTAGTAATGCTAATTAATGAGTTTTACTTCAAACGTTACTAATGCCATCAGCTATGTCTAGATACTTATAAATCTCTCTCTCTCTCTCTCTCTCTCTCTCTCTCTCTCTCTCTCTCTCTCTCTCTCTCTCTCTCTCTCTCTCTCTCTCTCTCTCTCTCTCTCTCTCTCTCTCTCTCTCTCTCTCTCTGTCCCTCTCTCATATTCCCATGTTATCATATCATATTTTTTTTTGTGTTTTTTGGGTTTTTTTCTTCCTTAAAATTGGGTTTATTCTGAAAAATTGTCATTGTCTCAAAATGGTTTCCCTTTTTTCGTACACAATTTAAACTACCAATTCAAGTTCACCATTGTTAAGTATTATCCATGTTTGCTTTAAATCCCATTTTTGATTTCTTTTTCAATTATTTCATGTGCCAATTTTTGTTCCATTTTCTTGACTTGATTGTTTTATGTCAAATTTTCTTTGCTTGATGCATGGTATGAATGTGTGAGAGAGAGGGCAAGGTGTAAAGAAGCTATTGTAGCTTATCCTTTTTACCCTCAATAAAACATTCGTATTCGTATTCATTCGTATTCACTCTCTCTCTCTCTCTGTGTGTCTCTGTCTCTCGCCCCCCCCCCCTCTCTCTCTCTCTCCTCCTCTCACACACACACACACACACACACACACACACACACACACACACACACACACACACACACACACACACACACACACACACACACGCACGCGCGCGCGCGCATGCACACAAACATGTGCACATGCGCACATACAAGAAGTACATTTTTATCACATTCGTGTTTGTTTATTCTTTCATTACAAACATGTGTCAATTCCTTCCTTCCGTCCATTCGATTCACCAGTCTTCCTTAGACGCATTTTCCGGACAAAATGTACCCGTTTTACCATTCTCTTTTTTTCAATCTCCACACAATTTCATTCAGTCTCTTTATGCACTTTCCTTTACACTCATTCTTTGAACTCCAATCTCTTAATCTGTTTTTTCCCCCTCATCAATTGTTTTCATCATCGTTTAAAATCTCTTAGTGATAATTATTTTCAAATCCCTTCTTTACAGCCACGTTTAAACCCTTCTGCTGGCTGTCGGCCATTAGAAAGATGCCTTTCCCAGTTCACTCCTCATACTTTTTCTTTATACCGATTTTTTTATTATTCCTTCATTTTATTCAGTTCAGTTCAGTAGTTTAATTTAACGTATTTCCACGCAATGGTGATATTAGACACACACACACACACACACACACACACACACACACACACACACACACACACACACACACACGCACGCACGCACGCACGCACGCACGCACGCACGCACGCACGCACGCACGCACGCACGCACGCACGCACGCACGCACGCACGCACGCACGCACGCACGCACGCACGCACGCACGCAATAAACGTGTTGATAATTAACAAAATTGTATTTTATTCCTATCCTACGAAGATCTATGTTTTCATCCCATCCTTACATCCGTGTTTTGGTTTAAATAATCTTTAATATGCCAACAACACATACAATTCCAAATAATGCAGAAATAATGGCAGCAACAAGTTAGAAACTTATACTGTGCCTTCATCCCATCCTTACATCCTTGTTTTCATCCCATCCTTACATCCTTGTTTTCATCCCATCCTTACATCCTCGTTTTCATCCGATCCTTACATCCTTGTTTTCATCCCATCCTTACATCCTCGTTTTCATCCGATCCTTACATCCATGTTTTCATCCCATCCTTATATCCATGTTTTCACCCCTTCCATGCATCCTTATTTTCATCCCATCCACACATCCTTGTTTTCATCCGATCCTTACATCCATGTTTTCATCCCATCCTTACATCCATGTTTTCACCCCTTCCATGCATCCTTATTTTCATCCCATCCACACATCCTTGTTTTCACCCCTTCCATGCATCCTTATTTTCATCCCATCCACACATCCTTGTTTTCATCCGATCCTTACATCCATGTTTTCATCCCATCCTTACATCCATGTTTTCATCCCTTCCATACATCCTTGTTTTTATCCCTTCCATACATCCATGTTTTCACCCCTTCCATGCATCTTATTTTCTTCCACACATCCTTGTTTTCACCCCATCCATACATCTTTGTTTTCACCCCTTACATACATCCTTGTTTTCATTCCATCCTTACATCCATCATCCCTTCCATACATCCTTGTTTTTCATACATTGTTTTCACCCCTTCCATGCATCCTTATTTTCATCCCATCCATCCTTGTTTTCACCCCATCCATACATCTTTGTTTTCACCCCTTACATACATCCATGTTTTCATTCCATCCTTACATCCATGTTTTCATCCCTTCCATACATCCTTGTTTTTATCCCTTCCATACATCCATGTTTTCACCCCTTCCATGCATCCTTATTTTCATCCCATCCACACATCCTTGTTTTCACCCCTTCCATACATCCTTGTTTTCACCCCTTACATGCATCCTTATTTTCATCCCATCCACACATCCTTGTTTTCACCCCTTCCATACATCCTTGTTTTCACCCCTTCCATACATCCTTGTTTTCACCCCTTCCATACATCCTTGTTTTCACCCCTTACATGCATCCTTATTTTCATCCCATCCACACATTCTTGTTTTCACCCCTTCCACACATCCACGTTTTCACCCCTTCCATACATCCTTGTTTTCACCCCTTACATACATCCTTGTTTTCATCCCTTCCATACATCCACGTTTTCATCCCTTCCATACATCCACGTTTTCACCCCTTACATACATCCTTGTTTTCATCCCTTCCATACATCCACGTTTTCATCCCTTCCATACATCCACGTTTTCATCCCTTCCATACATCCACGTTTTCATCCCTTCCATACATCCACGTTTTCACGTTTTCCCCTTCCATACATCCACGTTTTCATCCCTTCCATACATCCACGTTTTCACCCCTTCCATACATCCACGTTTTCACCCTTCCATACATCCACGTTTTCATCCCTTCCATACATCCACGTTTTCATCCCTTCCATACATCCACGTTTTCATCCCTTCCATACATCCACGTTTTCATCCCTTCCATACATCCACGTTTTCACCCCTTCCATACATCCACGTTTTCATCCCTTCCATACATCCACGTTTTCATCCCTTCCATACATCCACGTTTTCACCCCTTCCATACATCCACGTTTTCATCCCTTCCATACATCCACGTTTTCATCCCTTCCATACATCCACGTTTTCATCCCTTCCATACATCCACGTTTTCACCCCTTCCATACATCCACGTTTTCATCCCTTCCATACATCCACGTTTTCACCCCTTCCATACATCCACGTTTTCATCCCTTCCATACATCCACGTTTTCATCCCTTCCATACATCCACGTTTTCATCCCTTCCATACATCCACGTTTTCACGTTTTCACCCTTCCATACATCCACGTTTTCATCCCTTCCATACATCCACGTTTTCACTCCTTCCATACATCCACGTTTTCACGTTTTCACCCTTCCATACATCCACGTTTTCACTCCTTCCATACATCCACGTTTTCACTCCTTCCATACATCCACGTTTTCATCCCTTCCATACATCCACGTTTTCATCCCTTCCATACATCCACGTTTTCATCCCTTCCATACATCCACGTTTTCACCCCTTCCATACATCCACGTTTTCATCCCTTCCATACATCCACGTTTTCATCCCTTCCATACATCCACGTTTTCACCCCTTCCATACATCCACGTTTTCATCCCTTCCATACATCCACGTTTTCATCCCTTCCATACATCCACGTTTTCACGTTTTCATCCCTTCCATACATCCACGTTTTCACCCCTTCCATACATCCACGTTTTCACCCCTTCCATACATCCACGTTTTCATCCCTTCCATACATCCACGTTTTCATCCCTTCCATACATCCACGTTTTCATCCCTTCCATACATCCACGTTTTCACCCCTTCCATACATCCACGTTTTCACTCCTTCCATACATCCACTTTTTCACTCCTTCCATACATCCACGTTTTCATCCCTTCCATACATCCACGTTTTCATCCCTTCCATACATCCACGTTTTCATCCCTTCCATACATCCACGTTTTCACCCCTTCCATACATCCACGTTTTCACCCCTTCCATACATCCACGTTTTCACCCCTTCCATACATCCACGTTTTCATCCCTTCCATACATCCACGTTTTCATCCCTTCCATACATCCACGTTTTCACCCCTTCCATACACCCTTTTTTCATATTTTCCTTACATCCGTGGTTTCATAGTTTCCTTGCATAACACACCTATTTTGTTATCCCATGTCTTCTTCACCCGTTCCTCACACCCATCTTTTAGTTATTCCTTTACAAACAAGTTGTTATCGCTCACTTAACACCAGTTTTCG
>CM065681.1:22281950-22291950 GCA_017654935.2 Phymorhynchus buccinoides | reverse complement strand
CGCATACCCACTGACATCCTCGCATATGATCTCTTGCAGTTAAAGCGTAGGAGTGGGTCAGCATGATTTTCAGTGCAGGACAACATAAAATAGGTAGTCTTCATGCGAAAAGTTCACGTTTTGGCCTTTCGAAATTTCCTTGCAGACCTTATTTTTAGGGGTTCGATGAGGAATGGTATGGATGAAGTGCAGTTGTAAAGATGGTCCCCCTGCATTTCTCAGTTAATTGCAATTTTCCATTTTTGCCTTTCTTACCAAACATAAAGCTGTATTTTATTAACCTTTTTAGCTATTAACCTTTTTAGCTAATAACCTTTTTGGAATACTAACCCTATCCCTAACCCTAGCCCTAACCCTACCCCCCCCCCCCCCTCCCTATAAGACGGGAAAACGCATTGAACCACGACTGTGACAAATGGCGTCGTGTACTGCAATACATAGGGGGGGGGGGGGGGGGGGGTAGTCCTATTAGATAATGGCCTAGGGTTAGTATTCCAAAAAGGTTATTAGCTAAAAAGGTTAATAAAATACAGCTTTATGTTTGGTAAGAAAGGCAAAAACGGGAAAATGGAATTAACCGAGAAATGCAGGGGGGTGGCACATCTTGACCTTTACCTGAAGTGCAGTTGACTTTCTCAAAAGGCAAAAACGGGAAAATGGAATTAACCGAGAAATGAACATCTTGACCTTTACCTGAAGTGCAGTTGACTAGATATAAGGGTGGGCGGGTGAATTACCGGGTGGGAGGGAACGTATGGGCAATTGCTTTAAAACAGCTTGAAAAATGAACCATAATGGAAAAAGTCAGTTGTCTGGATTGTAGGAGTCAAATGGCTTTTTGGGTGTGTAGAATATAACTTTTCTGATATATTAAATGTAAATGTGTGCGCATGGGGGTGCGTTGTTAACTTCATACATAACAATGCGTGTTGTGGATAAGGGAAATATATAATGTATTATGCATGCTCGACTCCCACGCCGTGTAAAACAGACACGGAGATTCTTTGACCTTTTATCTGCCTTGCGCTTTCGAACGAAAACGCAGCTACACTGGTCACAATTTGCTAAGGATAGACTTCCATAACCTTGGTTGCTAAAAGGTGGTGTAATTGTAAGCAATAAAAATTATATGACCGGAAAGAGCAATCATCCGTGAACACAAGCTCACCCAAACTTGTTTTATTCAACTTCCTGTTCACGTGCATCACGTGATTTTCGCATGCCAAAAAGTACATAAAAGTGAGTAAAATTGTCAGAATGAACGACGTTTCTTGCTCACATCGTAAACGTCGTACAAGAGAAAGTTCCATGGCCGAAGTGAGATAATGACGTCATTTGACACGCAAAGAGTTGTCTTTCTGTGTTGGCATGCTGGAGAACAGCTTCACAGACTCGTTGTGTCATTCATGTTTGGAATATCGCAATGCGTCGCTTCCAGAACTTGGATTAACTGCCATGAGGTTGGTACTGCTGATGGACGTCTTGAAGCTTGCATAATTTGGGAGACTTGTAATAAAAATGAGCGTTTTCTGCTTTTTTTTTTAGGCCTGCCAAAATCGTTTCACACACGCTCTCTGGCTCACTCGGAAGTATGCAAGCACGAATTCATACTGCTGGCCACCTTGCTATATACTGCTTGCTGGTTATCCTGAAAAGACACTGACGGGTATCGTTATGGAAAGCAAAATGTATATCGTTTGTAGCTTGGGCAGAGAGAGAGAGAGAGAGAGAGAGAGAGAGAGAGAGAGAGAGAGAGAGAGAGAGAGAGAGAGAGAGAGAGAGAGAGAGAGAGAGAGAGAGTAGTGGGGAGTGAGAGACAGACAGAGAAAGAGACAGAGACATAGAGAGACAGAGATGGATCTGTAGAAGATGATATGTAGATGGGACTGGGGCACCGGGGCAAAGGAAGAAAGATGCTCCCCACTCTCCGATGAGATTGAAAAAGGGGGAAAGGAGAGAGGGACAGGAAAGGAAGAAAGGGGAGATAGGATAATATGACGATGATGGGGTGAGGGTAGGGGGGGAGGGGGAGGAAGGGGTGTCTGTAAGCTAAACGGTTGATTAGCGGCTATGATGGGGGTTTCTTTGATCTTTTCTGCCCCTGGCTCGGTGAGGATTAGGTGGGCTAGTAGCGGGGAAATGGCCATTACGCCACGCTTGAGCCGTGTGGACAAGATAAGAGCTTGTTGCTTTTATTCTGCGACCTCCCCCCCCCCCCACCCCCTCTCTCTCAATTTCTCTGGAGGATGGGGGGTGTAAGGGTGGTGGAACTGAGAGTGGAGAATGAAGCAGACTCGGTTAAGAAAAAGGGCTAACAGTAATGATAGGTTTTTTTTTGTATTTCCCAATGGCATAAAGGTAATGTCAGGAATCTATAGAGCGATGCCAGGAATCTTTTTAATTCGGATATGTCCGTTTCTTTTGCTCACCCATGATTGCTGTATTGATTTGTTTCTTGGTTTCCTTGTGTTGTTTCTTTACTTTGCTTTTCTTGCATTTCTTTTTCCTTCTTTCGTTTTTCGTTCTGAGGGTTGTGTTAATATTTTTGTCCATTGTGTTTTCTAATGCATTTCCCCTTTATTGTTGCGGTTGTTGTTGTTGATGTTGTTAGTCCCCGAGCCGAAGGTTCGGGGAACTATTGTTTTTGTCTGGTCCGGCGTCCGGTGTCCGTCCGTCCGTCCGGCTATTCGTCCGTTTTTCTCAAAAACTATTCAGTCTATCATCATCAAATTTGGTATACTAGTTTGCCAAGATGCAAGCTATCCACTGATGTATTTAGTTTTACATTACCCGCTGTGCCATAGGCCCTTTGTGTCACAGGCCCGCTATGTCGTCCGTTTTTCTCAAAAACTATTCAATCTATCATCATCAAATTTGGTATACTAGTTTGCCAAGATGCAAGCTATCCACTTATGTATTTAGTTTTACATTACCCGCTATGTTCCACTTCTTTCCGGCCGGCCATCCGTCCGTGCGTGCGTCCTGTTTTCAGTTCTCAATGGTCTCCCCGCTGTGTGTACAGCCGACACATTCCGATTTCGGAGTAGCTCGGCGATGCTGCGAGGGGACTTTGCAGCCGCTCGGCGATGCACTTGTTGTTGGCTTTATTGTTGTGTTCTTATATCCATTTTTTATTCCCGTCGTCAATTACATAGTTTCCGTGATTACTTTTCTCTCTATGGTGCCTTTGTAAGGTTTCTCTGTCTTTTAATCTTTTTTGTTTATGGGAAAGGGCCTGTTTTCTGTCTCTCCACCCTGTGCCCTTCCTTTTTCTACTCTGTACTGGTCGTCTTTTAATCCATTCCTTCTTCTTTCTTTCTGTTCTCTCAATTTAAAACGTGTTCTTTTATTCCTTCTTTTCTGTTTGGCTTTTTCTTTTTTGTTGTTGCTTTCTCTATTTCATTCTTTCTGCTATTAATAATCTTTCCATGTACTATTCTTGTGGTGTGTTTTCTTGATCTCTATTTCATTCTTTCTGCTATTAATAATCTTTCCATGTACTATTCTTGTGGTGTGTTTTCTTGATCTCTATTTCATTCTTTCTGCTATTAATAATCTTTCCATGTACTATTCTTGTGGTGTGTTTTCTTGATCTCTATTTCATTCTTTCTGCTATTAATAATCTTTCCATGTACTATTCTTGTGGTGTGTTTTCTTGATCTCGTTTATTGTCTTTCGTTCGATTAAAAAACAACAACGTTCTTTTAATTTCTTACTTGTTTTCGTTTCCCAAAAAACATTTATGTCGTGTTTTTAAGCAAAAGAAAAGAAACCCACTTGTTAAAATAGGGACTTCTCATTTTGTTTTACAATCTTCTGCAGATTACGCGAAATCTGTAAATGACAGTAAATTATCAAATATACTCGGAAATGTCATTCTTCATGTGTGTTTTGTTTTAATTCGTGAAGGAAAGCGGAATTTATTTTCCATTTAAAATCATGTTTGCGTATCTGTTCGTCCCTGTAGCCCCTACCTGTTAATCTGTATACCTTGCCTACATGGTAGGTTTTGTTTGACGGGAGAGAGAGAAGACGAAAACGACATTTTGTTTAACCATGGAAACATGAGGTAAGCAATGCAATGCTTATTGTCCACCCAGCCCTGGAAGAAAATAATATACACAGACAGACAGATAGACAGACAGACAGACAGACAGACAGACAAACATAGACTGCAAGATAGAGACAGATAGACAGACATAGGCAGACAGAGAGAGAGGGAACAACAATGAACAATGAACAATATTTTACTGAACTGGGCCATATGCCCATGTCAAATATGAAAATAAATAGAAGATACAATAAACAAGTACATGTAAATCGATTCAAACTTTCAAAAAAGTACGCGAGGTAGAAAAGAAAATCCCGCACGATCTGTCAAGGAAAAAGCAGATACTATATACAAGACTTACTTATGCCAACACGTACATCATCATCAGTGCATCCACCTCCATCACCGTCATACTCACACACACACACACACACACACACACACACACACACACACACACACACACACACACACACACATACACACACACACACACACACACACACACACATACACACACACACTATGCACATGGGTACCAGAACAATGAGAGAGAGAGAGAGAGAGAGAGAGAGAGAAGAGAGAGAGAGAGAGAGAGAGAGAGAGAGAGAGAGAGAGAGAGAGAGAGAGAGAGAGAGAGAGAGAGAGAGAGAGAGACTGAGAGAGAGACTGAGAGACTGAGACTGAGAGATACAGACAGATAGACAGACATAGGCAGACAGAGAGAGAACGAACGAACGAACGAAAAAAATTTATTGAGGGAAAAAGAGTAAGCACACAATGGGCTTTTTTACATCTTGCCCTCAAACAAACATGCAAGAAAATCAATATATTCAACACAAAAATAATGAAGAAGCATGCAAAAAAATAATCATCGAAGAATTATCCATGAATAAGAAAAAATAGATACAACAAAACCGTCTATCTACCCCCCCCCCCCCTCTCCCCCCCTCCCCCCCTCTCACACACACAAAAAGAGAGAGGGAGAGAAGAGAGAGAGAGAGAGAGAGAGAGAGAGAGAGAGAGAGAGAGAGAGAGAGAGAGAGGGGAAACACATGAAATAAGGTAAATACAAAACTTGTTAATAATTTAACAACAACAAATTAGATAATATGCATAGATGTCAACATATCAAAAGTGGAAACATATTTGAAACTAAGATGGGGTTAAACAACATTGCTTGTATGTTTCAACATAAGATACTTATGGTACTCCTTTTTAAAAACATTAATGCCCGAGTACACATTAAAGGAAGATGAAATAGTGTTCCATAAGCAGCCACCTGAATATACAAGACTAGATTTAAAAAGGTCAACTCTTGGAAGAGGTATTTTTATCCTAAAAACATTACGGACAAGGTTAATTTCAAATTTATTTTTTAATGTTGGAGGAGCATTATCGGACATTAATCTAAACATAAAAATTGCTTTGTTGTATACAAGCTTCCATTTTAGAGGTAGAATTTCTAAACGCTGATAATCAGTAAGTGTAAGGGAAGAGGATTTCAGAAGGATCAATTTCAATGCACGTCTATACAAACTGCATAATGGTTTTAAATTTTTCTCGCTTGCCAGATCCCAAATTGTAGAGGCATAGTTGATGTGTGATTGGATATAAGCATTGAAAAAAAGTTTACGACTATCTAAATCAAGAAAATGCTTTATCCTGGAAAGTTGATAGACTTTTTTTGATACTTGCTTACAAACCATGGATATTTGATGGGACCATGAAAGGTTGTGATCAACAATAAGTCCTACAATTTTATGATAGTCAACCTCTTCCATGATTTCACCATTGATATACAGGGATTGAGAACCAAGGGTAAGATTTTGACGCTTTTGTCTGGTGGTGATAAGTAAGTATTTACATTTCTTGGGGTGTAGCTGCATGTGATTAAATTCGGACCATTCTATTAGTCTGTTAATGTTATCTTGTAAAGAAATAAAAACGTTTTCCACTTTACTGTCACAGGAGTGTACTGTAGTATCGTCTGCAAACATTTCACATAAAGTCGTTAGATATAATGGTAAGTCGTTAATATATATTGAGAATAATATAGGACCAAGGATGGAGCCTTGGGGAATACCATAGTTGACAGGCATAGTAGAAGATTCGCATTCATTTAAAGAAACTCGCTGCTTTCGGTCTGATAAAAATGATGTTAGGAGTTCTATGGTATTGTTAGTAATGCCATATATCTTCAGTTTTTTTAGTAAAAGATTACGATCGACAACATCAAAGGCTTTCATAAAGTCAACAGCAAGAACACCCGTGATTTTGTCATCGTTTATGTTAATAAGCCATTGGTCTACTAGGTTAGTTAGGGCCGTATGACATGAATGGTTAGCTCTAAAGCCCGATTGATTTGGATGAAACAGACCAAAAGAGTTAAAGTGATTAAGAATATGTTTATTTATGTGGTGTTCCAACGGTTTAGACAGCACCGACAGAATAGAAATGGGCCTGTAATTAGAAGGATCTTCATAGTCACCCGATTTGTGGATAGGTATAATTTTGGCTACTTTAAATGCTTTAGGAAAACGATTTTTAGCAATACATAAATTGTAAACATAGGTCAAAGTTTCAGTTATTGCAGGAGCTGACAATTTCAATATTTTAGAATCAATTCCATCAACGCCTCGAGTATTGGTCTGTTTTAAGTGATTAAGATAATTGAAAACTTCATGTACACTCAAAAACGGAATGTTAGGGCAATCATTAACATGCTTGGATTCACAAAAAATTGTGCAGAATATCTAAATTGTTTTCGGACGATCTATCTGACGTTATAATTGAATTTGCAATGTTACAAAAGTGTACATTCATGTCTTCGGTAGATAGGTCTTTTGGGGATGAGATGCTGGCATTTACATTTTTATTGGTTAATAAATTTATTGCTTTCCAAATGGATTTGCTATCTGATCTAGAAGAAATAAGATTTTTAAAGTAAGCTCTTTGTGCAGATCGTTTTAAAGAATTAACTAAGTTTCTTTGTTTTTTAAAATCATAGTCATTCCCTGACATCAAAAGCCTCTCTCTTTCATTAATGGCAGCGTCTATGTCCTTTGATATCCAAGGTTTTTTAGGGTTATTTCTGATACGTACTGTTTTAAAAGGAGCGTGTTTGTCATAAATATTAAGGAAACTATGGTACCAGATTTCAAAAGCTTCATCTGGATCATTGAACTGATAAACAGAAAGTAACCAAGGAGAATTTGCTAGTTCAAGAAGAAAAGAGTCTATGTCAAAATGAGTAAAGGATCTACGAGTTATTAACCTATGAGAATTCCTAGGAATTTTAACACCGCGCTTTGACCATGTAAAGCAGACAGGAAAGTGATCACTACAGCCATAAGAGAGAGAGAGAGAGGGGGGTGGGGTGGAGAAAGAGCATGCTAAATGCTAAATTACCATCAACATTTAATGATGACACTGTGTGTTGTGCAGTAGCATAATCACCATCATCACGGTGCTTCTCGAGGTAAAGACATATCGTGTTCATATTCACAAATGCTCAGTTTCCGTGTGAAATTCGATTTTGACTCCTTCAGCCAAAAGACATTATGCAAACACGCACGCACGCACGCACGCACGCACGCACACGCACATGCACACGCACACGCACGCACGCACGCACACGCACGCACACGCACACACACACACACTCACACACACACACACACACACACACACACACACACACACACACACACACACACACACACACTCAGAGGCATAATTAACAACATTACAGACCAGTCGACTTCCCATATATAGGGGGAAGAAAGAGAAAAGATCAAAGAAGAGAGAGAGAGAGAAATGAAACGAAACGAAACGAAATTTTATTTATACAGGGTAATGAGATAAGCATACATACTTTGTTTTACACCCAGCCCTGAGAGAGAGAGAGAGAGAGAGAGAGAGAGAGAGAGAGAGAGAGAGAGAGAGAGAGAGAGAGAGAGAGAGAGAGAGAGAGAGAGAGAGAGAGAGAGAGAGAGAGAGAGAGAGAGACGAGAGAGAGAGAGAGAGAGAGAGAGAGAGCGAAAAACGAAAACGAAAACGAAATTTTATTTAACCAGGGAACATGAGATAAGCAAGTTACATGCTTTTTTCGACCCAGCCCTGGGGGAAAATAAATTAAATCAAACAAGAAAGCTAAATAATATAAAGAGAGAGAGAGAGAGAGAGAGAGAGAGAGAGAGAGAGAGAGAGAGAGAGATATTTGTGGTCATACTTCATGGTGTGCAAATGTTGATGACACCAAATGAATGTTTAATGTGGAAACGGAAGATAATGATAGTGTGAATGACAATGGCCGTGACAGTGAAAGTGTTAACCACGACGTGGGATGTTGATTAAGGATAGTGTTACCCAGGGTTAACGACACTGGTTGAAGATGAATTAAACAGAGGGTTAGGGTCATGATGATGATGATGACGATGATGATGATGATGATGATGATGGTGGTGGTGGTGAGCAGGGCAGGGGTGGGCAACGTTGATGACGTTTTAGTTACAATGGAAAAAGTGGTACTGTTATTGCGAGCATACGGAGGAAGGTGGGAATGGGAGAGGGGGGGAAGAGATAGAGGGCTAAGCATACTGGTACTCGTGATGATGTTGATGATAATGACGATGATAATAATAACAAGAGGCAAAGCCTGCAAGGCTCACGTCTGATTTTTATTACTATAGCAGGCATGGGAATTACCATGACAATTCCCATGCCTGTATAGAGAGAATACTGTTATGTAGACACTTGTGCATCTGAAAACAGAATTAATTTTTATTTTACTGTGTAAATTAAAATTATTTCTATGCACCCCTACCCCTTTCTTTAAAATTTAATTATATGTATGCGCATGTAACATAGTGGAGCCCTATTTTTATTTTTGGCAAACAAGTAAAATTGAAAAGCATATTGACCAAGCTTTCAGAAAAAACATAGTGACCAATCCCCCCCCCCACCCCCCCGCCGGGGTAAGGGGGGTCTACGGACACCTGTAGTAGGCCTAGTCTTTGCCTGTGGGTCTAAGCCTCTTACTCTTAGAAAATTAATAATTGAAGTTGCGTGATGATCTGTTACTGTTTTAAACTGATTGTTCATGCGATGAAAACTTGTTCCACATCATCTACATTTCTGTAAGATATTTTATATTAGTCCTAATATTTTATTTTCGTTTCGTTAATCCCCCCCCCCCCCCCCCTCTGCCACAAAGCAAAGGTCAAGGTCACAGCCAGCAAGCTCATCCATGTTTATCTTCCCCTGTACAGTCTTTGCTCATGGTGATCAATCGTCTAGGCCTAACAAAGGATTCGTACGTCGAAGGCAGTGAAATCGACGAACCCTGGATTTTCCGTATATTTTTTTTCAAGACTGAAATGAATGTGGGCTAAATGTTAAGTACGTCGTCTTGATTATGAGGTAAGGCATGGACTCTAGGCCGAGGCCTTGTTGCCGGAAGTGCGGTAGGCTAAGTTATGCGCAGAGATGATGGGCAAACGAACACGAACAACCGTTACTCAAAGGGGCAAATAAAAGCTAAACAACCGGGTCGTCAACGCACACACTAGGTACATCCATTTGTTACAGAAAATATAAGTTGACGACGTTAAAATGTACCTATTTGTACACACCTGAAGTCTTGTGTTTCTTTTTAAAGAGCGTTTTTGTATATCTAATGGAGAGTCTTCTTTCCAGTATGTATCTCCTACTCGGTACAACACAACAGTTACAGTAATCTCTGCAACAAATGATTTTCTTTCTTTTGTTCCTTACCGATGTATCTGACTGCTTTGATCGCCATGACTTGAAGGCTCACGTCAAAATCAAGTATCCTGCTAACTTTAACCCTCTAACATCTTATGTTTTTTTTTTAGAAAATGACAACGTTAAAGTTTCAGTGGAGAGTGAGAGTCTTCTTTAGTTTGAAGAGTGTGACTGAGTCAA
>CM065681.1:22269450-22274450 GCA_017654935.2 Phymorhynchus buccinoides | reverse complement strand
GGATGAAGTCGACTCAGAGACCGTTCGACCACTTGAAGTAATTGGAGACTCTTCACTATTTTGACTGCCGAGTGCCCGAGTGGAATTAATACATGTGGCAAGCTATTATTAATGCTTAATTGGAGTGCATTTCCAAACAAATGACGATGACTTCCAGGATTCACCGGTGCTGTCCATTGCTTTGAGGTCTCGCTTGAAATATTCAGTAGGGTACAGGCAGTGGCGCGAGTGAATGATGCTTGAATTGTGTGTTAGGGTATGAACGGAACAGAAGGGGGGCTGGCTGGGGGGGGGGGGGGCGGAGGGATGAATTGGAAGAGGAGGTTGGGGGTAACGATGGTTCTTTCTCTTTCTCTGTCTCGGTCTGTATATATGTCTGTCTGTCCGTCTCTCTTTCTTTCTGTCTCTTTCTCTCAGTCTCTGTCTCTCGCTCTCTCTGAGTCTCTCTCTCTCTCCTTCTCTCTCTCTCTCTTTCATTCTCCCTCTCTCTCTGTCTCTCTCTCTCTCTCTCTCTCTCTCTCTCTCTCTCTCTCTCTCTCTCTCTCTCTCTCTCTCTCTCTCTCTCTCTCGCTCCGTCTCTCTCTCTCTCTCTCTCTCTCTCTCTCTCTCTCTCTCTCTCTCTCTCTGCGCGAGCACGCGTCTGTATTTCTATTGTGCACGTTTGGGTGTAATTTTATATTTACGTGTAAGATTGTCCACCGCGCGCACGCACGCGTGTGCGTTCACGTACCTAAATGTCTAATTGTATGTATGCGCGCTTTTGTCTGGGTGGGCATATATGCATGTATGTGCGCGCGTGTGTGTTTGTCTAGATGCGCAAGTGCGCACGCAAGCTTGTTGCGGGCTTGCATGTTGCAATGAAGCCCCGTTCGCTCGCAATCATTTCATTTTCCACGTATAACACGGATTGTTATTGGATTTGGAATGGGGAGAGAAGAATTGCTGTGAATATGACGTGCGATTGTCTCTATTGTTGTTTGTGATGGTCGCCTGAACGATGCCAAATTGCATTAGAAAACATGACAAGATGGACACAATGCGAGGGAAAACACAATTAAAAGAAGGATGAATGATGTCTAAACGTTCTCTCGGTAACAGTGATGCGAGAGACTGAGAGAGAGAGAGAGAGAGAGAGAGAGAGAGAGAGAGAGAGAGAGAGAGAGAGAGAGAGAGAGAGAGAGAGAGAGAGAGAAAAGGAGAGAGCTGTGGCATTAAGTTAAACAGATTCAATATTAGATGCACGCATGCACGTACTTACACACATGTATACTCGCATGCACACACGCACAGAGAAGAGAGAGAGAGAGAGAGAGAGAGAGAGAGAGAGAGAGAGAGAGAGAGAGAGAGAGAGAGAGAGAGAGAGAGAGAGAGAGAGAGAGAGAGAGAGAGAGAGAGAGAGAGAGAGAGAGAGAGAGAGAGAGAGAGAGAGAGAGAGAGAGAGAGAGAGGGGAGAGTGAGAGAGAGAAAATGTGTGTATTTGTGTGTGAGAGAGAGTCAGTCGCGTTTTAAAGCAGAACAGAAGATCATTAACTTAAAAACAAGTGCAACGCCGACCGGCTGCATCGCAGCATCGCCGAGGTACTCCGAAATCGGAATGGCATAAATTTGACCTTAATGTAAAACTAAGTACATCAGTGGATAGCTTGCATCTTGTGCAACAAGTATGCCAAATTTGACGATAATAGACTGAATAGTTTTTGATATATAGACTTGGGGTTCGGACCCGTGATTTGAGCGCGCGCGATCATGCGCACACGCGCGCACATAAACATTCATGACAACTGTGTTATAGACCATTCATCAAGAAATGTTGTGAAAAAAACTGCATTAAAATACATGCAAAACTTCGCGAGATATTAGCGATTATGTGTTTCTGGGTTTGAACCCCGTAACTGGCGCGACCTTGACCTTAATGTAAAACTAAATACATCAGTGGATAGCTTGCATCTTGGCAAACTAGTATACCAAATTTGATGATGATAGACTGAATAGTTTTAGAGAAAAACGGACGAATAGCCGGACGGACGGAGGCACGCCGGACGGACGGACGGACACCGGACGGACGGACGGACACCGGACGGACGGACGGACCAGACAAAAACAATAGCTCCCGAACCTTCGGCTCGGGGACTAATAATGACGACACATACAGCGCTCCATTATAGCTCAGACCAGATGGCTCAATATGCTTCTGCTTCTCGTTCTTTCTTTCACTTCTTTCTTTCTTCCTTCCACTTTCGTTATGCATTCTCCTTGAAGTAGTACTTTGCTAGTTACAACGGATGTTGCCCCCCTCTTACAAGTTCATTTTGTCTTCAGCGAATCCGAGTGTTCAATCCACTCGAAACGAACTTGTATGAGTTTCCTCAATGCAGTTCCGTTGTTAGTTTATTTATGTCTCTGTCTGTCTGTCTGTCTGTCTGTCTGTCTGTCTCTGTCTCTGTCTGTCTGTCTGTCTGTCTGTCTGTCTGTCTGTCTGTCTGTCTGTCTGTCTGTCTCTCTCTCTCTCTCTCTCTCTCTCTCTCTCTCTCTCTCTCTCTCTCATCTCTCTCTCTCTCTCTCTCTCTCTCTCTTCTCTCTCTCTCTCTCTCTCTCTCTCTCTTTTACTACGTATGTGCTAAGTTTGTTATGTGTGTTTATGATAAAATGTTGTTAACACTACTACTTTGTTATACTTTTGTAACCACTCAAAATGACACGGGCCAATGGCCTACTCATTAAACCATTTATGCGTTCAGTGTTCTCTCTCTCTCTCTCTCTCTCTCTCTCTCTCTCTCTCTCTCTCTCTCTCTCTCTCTCTCTCTCTCTCTCTCTCTCTCTCTCTCTCTCTCTCTCTCTCTCTCTCCCTCATGCTTCGTTTCATAATGAAATACCAGTCTCACTTGGGGCACTTTTATTAAATAACTTGGCAACTTTCCCCCTTCCGAGGCGCAGTAAAGCTTTCCCGCGTTACTATGATATCTTATTAGACAGGTGGAAGTAAACCTACTTACTACAAATCTCCCGTGCCCTGAAACCTTATTCTGATCTGACAGTATAGAATTATGGTATACTTGCTACATCTGTTTTCACTTGTGACATCGATTCTACTACTAAGTGGAAGATGCGCGTGGTATATTTTATATCCAGACAAGAAAAAAGATGTTTGGAGGTTGGGTGGGTGAGTTGGATTTTATGAAGTTAAGGGAATAGACGGGTTAAGGTCTATCTGAAATGTAGATTCGTTTAAAAGGCCCAAGCTTCAAGTTTCTTAGAATGGTAAATCGCAAATTTAAGAAAACAGTTTTTTGGGGCACCTTTTGCAAATCAAGGGTATTCTTCGCGATACAACAACTAGCCATACAATAAATACAATAAAAGCTGTAATAGCAGCAAAAAAACAGCAATTTCTATAATAACACTACCCAAACAAAGAAGTAACAAAATAACAAATCTCGTTTCAATTTTAAAGGTTTTTTATTTTTTTTATTCAGTTCGAAACATTTCTCATCTGTCACCACATCTTCCTGATTTCACACCCCAGTATAATTTGCTCCGAAATGACCTTTCGTTGATTCTTATGTTTCAATTCTTTCCATAAAGGAGACAGCTGAAGTATAAGTTGATAAAAGTATCTCTCCCATCTCGACCAAAATAACAGTGGATAGCGATCGACGCGGCCTTTAAAATTATTTTGCCCTCTTTTACGTGATTTACTTTTTCGCAACTGCGCATTTTTCGTGGTATTTACAACTTATTGCAAGTCCCTGAAAGGGCGTGCGAGTGCGCTTGTTTGCACCTGGTGTTTTACTTACAGAAAGTGCAATGTCGTGTAGTATGGTGGTATAGCTCCTGTGTATGTTGTTATGTTGTTTTGCAAAAGATGAAAAGTGTATCATGAGTGACAGTGTGTGTCAGTTTGCTAATGCCGCCATCTCTACCTTCATTATTTATATATCGCTCTTTTATTTCAATTAAAAAAAAGCCATGTAAATCTAGCGAACATGCGATCACCTGATCGAGCAACTCGGCAAATGTGACAGGGCCTTAACGCACAGCCATACACGCGTTCCGTGGCAGGCAGGAGGAGAAGGGCTGGTGGTTACTTCTGATATTTGCCTAAAATTGCGTGTGATGGGGAGAACTGGGGCAGCCATCTGCTGTACGTAATGATTGTTTGGCAAGAGTGGCCATAATGATCCCCCGATTGGGATGTGTCTTACATCGACTACACCCCGCTTCTATTCCTGGTGGTTTTCATTCTCTCTCTCTCTCTCTCTCTCTCTCTCTCTCTCTCTCTCTCTCTCTCTCTCTCTCTCTCTCTCTCTCTCTCTCTCTCTCTCTCTCTCTCTCTCTCTCTCTCTCTCTCTCTCTCTCTCTCTCTCTCTCTCTCTCTCTCTCTCTCTCTCTCTCTCTCTCTCTCTCTCTCTCTCTCTCTGCTCTTGCTTGAAACCAATTAAAGTCTGTTTCTCTCCATTTCCCATTTCTCTACCTCGTCTGTGGCATTTTTTCTTTTATTCTGTTCTCTACTTGTATGAAGTCTTTCTATTTTGCCATGTCTATGTCCTTCTCTCTTTTGTCTATGCTCTCTCTCTCTCTCTCTCTCTCTCTCTCTCTCTGCAACCGCTCTCTCGTGTCTCTCTCTCTCTCTCTCTCCTCTCTCGTGCCTCGCGCGCGCGCTGCGCTGCAGTGTATATGTGTGTGTGTGTGCGTGTCTCGTGTGCGTGTAGCGTCCTGCGTGTGTGTGTGTGTCTGTGTGTCTCTCTCTCTCTCATAGCTCTCTCTCTCTCCACACTCTTCAAGGTCTTTTTGCCCTTGCTGACTTGTCTAATGGTCAGTTTAAAGTGGAATGAATGTTTCTGTTTTTTCTGCTTTGGCATTACTATCTTTTCTTTTTCAGTTCCAGTTTAAAAAATCAGGTGGTGTGGCATTTTTTCTTTTATTCTATTTCTAAAATATTTCTGAATTTGATTGTTTGGATTTTTGTTTTGCTTCTATTTTTCTGTTATGAAGTCAGTATT
>CM065681.1:22251950-22264450 GCA_017654935.2 Phymorhynchus buccinoides | reverse complement strand
CTCTCTCTCTCTCTCTCTCTCTCTCTCTCCTCTCTCTCTCTCTCTCTCTCTCTCTCTCTCTCTCTCTCTCTCTCTCTCTCTCTCTCTCTCTCTCTCTCTCTCTCTCTCTCTCTCTCTCTCTCTCTCTCTCTCTCTCTCTCTCTCTCTCTCTCTCTCTCTCTCTCTCTCTCTCTCTCTGTGGTTTTTTTTTACCCCCGGCAAAATAAACTTCACGCACTCGGATCGCCATTCTAAATGTCGCAACAACGAAACGTGCGCCTGATTTAACGAGCAATTTAATCCAACCCGTTTGAAGAACAAGAAAAAGGTTGGGTTGTTTTCCTTGAGACGTTACGGCAGATCATGAAACCTGCCAAGCGCAAAGTTAAGAGTTGAAAAAACTGGGAAACTGCCAAAGAAAGTTCAAGGGTGTAAACTAACTGCCCCCCCCCCCCCCCTTCATTCTTTCTCTTTCTCCCTCTGTCTCTGTCTTTCTCTCGTATTACGACATTACCCACCCTCCCCATTTGCTCATCACATCCACAGACCTCTATTTTCCACTTCTGCATGTTCGAAAAATTCTGCAACACCAGTATAATTATCTTCGTTGTTTAAGAGACCACGAGAAAAACAACAACTTTGACTCGTGGTGTCTTGTTTTAGACAATCTTGTCGAATAAGTTAAAACAAGTATCATTGTTACTTGTTTGAAAAGAGCGTTTCATGTCATGCTAAGCTTTGAAAACTCTCGTAACAGTGAAGGCTTTCTTTAGAGGGAAAAAAGAAACAGCGGCAGTTCTACACGAATCGTAAACTGCTCATACTCAAATTGCCCATTTCAACAGAATAGTGCAGTAACAGTAAGACTGGATAAGCATTGCTTAGGACACATATTTCATTGTAAACCTTTTTTCACTTAGCTAAAGAAACACTCGAAAACGATTCAGCGAGGTGTATGTGTATATATATATATAGTTTAAAAAAAACCTGAGATTGCCAGATTTGATATACATTAAAAACGAGCAAGTGTCGCTCGAAATATTTCCTAAATAAATATATAATTTTACTGAAATGTGGACATTTACTTACACAATGCTCAGAAATTGTTATTAGCTGCGTGCTGTACCCGATCAACGCTTTCAACAAGTCTCACACTTCAATTTTGGACTACCCCGAATTGACTAGAAAAGTGTGCCGTTTGTGCTTTATTCTACGCTTTCCCCATCGGAACCTTTCTACTCACCTGTAGCTCTTACTCAGTCGCAATAACCCACCGCGATAATAATGGTTCGTAAGGGTATCAACAATGTATGGATTGATGTGATCCAATCCATTTGACCATAGGGATACTAAATTATTAAATTGAAAATTAGTACCTAGCAATGGTTTTGCCTGATGGTGGGAGCAGTAGTTTCTAATAAGCGAACCACAGGGAAAATCGTGGACAAAGAGCAGGGCCTGAATTTTTCAACACTAACCATATTCGTTGACATCTGTCGTCTGTTTCTCCATTGATGACGCTGCTGGTATTAGGCACGCCTCCTCACTACATCTACGGTAGGAGTTTTTCTAGGTATTGGCTGATTACAATAATGTATTACCCTGCACCAATATCTGTAGTGTGTGTGTGTGTGTGTGTGTGTGTGTGTGTGTGTGTGTGTGTGTGTGTGTGTGAGAGTGAGAGAGTGAGTGTTGAGTGTGTGAGAGAGAGTGAGTGTTGTGAGAGAGTGTGAGTGAGTGTGAGAGTGTGAGAGACAGTGTGAGAGAGTGAGAGAGAGAGAGAGAGAGTGAGAGAGAGAGAGAGAGAGAGAGACAGACAGACAGACAGACAGACAGACAGACAGTGTGACAGACAGTGTGTGTGTGTGACAGACAGACAGACAGTGTGTGTGTGGGGCATTTGGTCTCTGGTCAGACTCAGTGTTGTGACCTATTATTCATAAGAAGAGGCACCGCCTGTATCATTATCCATATTATCCATATTATTAGGCAAGTTCTAACGTCTAAGCGGTCCTCCAGCGGGGGTGGATTAAGGAATGAAGTTTGCATGAGGTCAGGGAGTGCAGGCCAACCGGGGAGTTTACTACTTTCACCATGTGTGTGTGTGTAGTGTGTGTGATGTGCTAAAAATAATAAAAACAAGAGTGATACTAAAATGTGTGTGTGTGTGTGTGACATTGTGTGTGTGTGTCTTGTGTGTGTGTGTGTGTGAACTGTGTGTGTGTGTGTGTGTGTGTGTGTGTTTGTGCAAAGTGTGTGTGTGTGTGTGTGTGTGGAAATGTGTGTGTCATGTCAAACAGACTTGTGTGTGTGTGACAGTGTGGTGTGTGGGTGTGTGTGTGTGTGTGTTGTGTGTGTGTGTGTGGTGTGTGAGTGTGTGTGAGTGAGTGTGTGTGTGTGTGTGTGTGTGTGTGAGAGAGAGAGAGAGAGAGAGAGAGAGAGAGAGAGAGAGAGAGAGAGAGAGAGAGAGAGAGAGAGACAGACAGACAGACAGACAGACAGACAGACAGACAGACAGACAGACAGACAGAGAGCGAGAGACAGACAGACAGACAGACAGACAGTAAACAGACAGATCAGAGAGAGAGAGAGAGATAAGAGAGAAAGACACAGAAAACAGAGACGAATAGACTGAGAGAGAGAGCAGACACAGACACGTCCAGAGAGAGAGAGAGAGAGAGGAGAGAGAGTAGAGAGATAGAAGAGAGCTATAAGAGAGGACAGACTACAGACTGAAGGTCATTGACAGACAGACTTCCCAGACAGACAGACAGACAAAGGGGCAATTTGGTCTCTCTCAGACTCAGCTGACCTATTATTCATAAGAAGAGGCACCGCCTGTATCATTATCCATATTATCCATATTATTAGGCAAGTTCTAACGTCTAAGCGGTCCTCCAGCGGGGGTGGATTAAGGAATGAAGTTTGCATGAGGTCAGGGAGTGCAGGCCAACCGGGGAGTTTACTACTTTCACCATTGGTGTGAGTAGTCGATGATGGCTAAAAATAATAAAAACAAGAGGATACTAAAATTCACATCAACATTAAGACATTTTGCCGTTCTTGTTGAACCCAAAACAAAGAACTCTCGACCGCTTCCAACATCTGCTTTAGCAAAGCAGTGCCAATGGCATTAATGGAAATTGACCTTCATTCAAACAGACTTCAATATCCTGACAGTGAAAGCAAGGGATATTTTGATCGAAATATCTCTCAAGAGAGAGAGAGAGAGGAGAGAGAGTGAGAGAGAGAGAGAGAGAGAGAGAGAGAGAGAGAGAGAGAGAGAGAGAGACAGATAGAGAGAGAAGAGAGAGTCTTCAGAGAAGAGATGCATTCTCTCAAGAGAGAGACCCACACTCGCCTCAAGCTTGAGAGAGAGAGAGAGAGAGAGAGAGACAGAGAGAGAGAGAGAGAGAGAGAGAGAGAGAGAGAGAGAGAGAGAGAGAGCCCTCTGGCTAACGGACAGACAGGCGTGAAAGAGACGTAGATCGGGAGAGACTAAGAGATAAGAAGCTTTATAATAAAGATAATAAAGAAAGACACAAAAGTGAAAACAGAAAGACGAATATTGAAATAAACTGATTACGAAGAAGCGGGGTAGCTGGCATCTCATATTATCTGGGTGGCATGTTCACTTTCTGTGTACCACAGGACACGTCCATGAAGATTACTGGAAGAGAGTCAAGGAGTATGAAAGTAAATGAATGATAGAAGGAGCGCTATAATAGAGGAACAGAGCTGGCAGCTGAAGGTCATTGTCCGCCCTCTGTCTTCCCAGTCGGTGGACATGCTATTCTCTCAATGTGTTCTTCACCCACACTCGCCTCAATATTGTCCGCCCTCTGTCTTCCCAGTCGGTGGACATGCTATTCTCTCAACGTGTTCTTCACCCACACTCGCCTCAATATTGTCCGCCCTCTGTCTTCCCAGTCGGTGGACATGCTATTCTCTCAACGTGTTCTTCACCCACACTCGCCTCAATATTGTCCGCCCTCTGTCTTCCCAGTCGGTGGACATGCTATTCTCTCAACGTGTTCTTCACCCACACTCGCCTCAATGCTTGCTGTCCTCACTTTGTTCTTTTCGGTCTTCTCTTTATGCTGTGTCTATTTTGTTTTTGCTCCAGTTTGTTGTTGGTGTTGTTGTTGTGGTGGTAGAAGTAGTGGTGAATGTTGTTATTTTGTGGCTGATGTTGCTGTTCTTATTGTTTACTTGTCGGTTTGCTTATTTGCTGTTTCTGTTTTCTTTCCTTTTTTGCTTCTTCTTCTTGTTCTTGATTTCGCTATGTTTGTCGTCCTTACCCGTAGCCACTCCACTCTTCCTTCCTTCAAGTCCCAACTAAAGACCCACTTCTTCAGGAAAGCTTTCTCTCTGCAAAGTCTATGATCCTTTCCCCACTCTTGTTTTCCAGCTCATTGAAGACGTTGAGTATGAGGTTAACGCGTGCGCGTGTGTGTGTATGGGGTGGGGGTGGGGAGTAGGGGGGGCAGGGGTGGGGGATGGGGGGTGGGGAGGGGGGGGATGGTGGGGGTGGTGGTGTTGAAGGGAGGTGGGTGTTGGTGTGTTGTGTTATGATTATATGCAATGCATTCTCTAATATGTATTCATTTTCATAGAGATGTATGGTGAGGATGCGTGGGCCAGTTTGTTAGAAATGTTTGTACGAATGGTGAGTGAAAAGCGCATTGAGTTGCTTTGCAAGATTATGCGCTATATAAGCATTATTCATTATTTTTTTAAATTATTACTGTTATTAACGGGTAAGCAGCATCGACGGCATCAACATCAGCGTCAAACAACATTACCATCATCAATAACGTTACTCAATGTCATTATTATATTTGCATTTGTTTTCTTTTTTGCACCGGCTGTTTATGTCCTGTTTACTCTATTTCTTCTTTCATCTTCCCCACTTTGTTTTTCTTCCTTCCTTCCATCTCTTCCTACCCCATCTCCCACCCCCGCTTGTGTTTTTTGCCTTTTTCTATTTATAATTTCCCGTCTCTTTTATTCTTATGTTCCTCTTCTCCAAAACTTGTATCTGTTTGTTACTGTCCCCTTTGTTTATATAAGATCTTGCTTTTTTCTTATTCTCACTTTTTAACCTCCAACTTCTCTACTTGCCGTTTATCTTCTTGACATAATTGTGTCATTGGTTTTTGTTATCCCTATTCCGCCTACCTGCCTGGTTGCTTTCTTTGGATTCTTGGATTTTTGACTGGCTGTTTTGCGCAAGTTGGATATCGTGTTGTAGTCAACACAACAACTTTTGTAAGCTTCTGTTGTAAACTAAAAACAAACGGCGTTGTTTCTTTTTATCACTTCTCTAATGTCTTCCCTACTGTCGCTTTGAATATACTTGAAAGTGAATCGATATTGTTATAAATAATGTATATGCTTTGTGTGAGCCTGTACAAAACGGTTACGGTCACGGCATGAGATGTATGACCTGATTTTGTTGACTGTGCTGCACGTGGTGTACGTACTGACTGTCTCCTTTTACTGTATGCCTGTCACAAAATACAAGGCAGACTAAACAGCGTGGAAGGAAGAAAACATTCCAGCTGAAGAAATATACGCGTAATGGAAATGTCAGCATGCTGGAACTTAAAAACATGACAGCTATTCAGCCGACGTTCGAGTTATCCGATATTCCCGTTTTGTAAAACTAGGATGTGTCTACTATTGTTATATATCTTTGGTAATCCTTTTTTGTATTCAGAATTGCAAAAGAACAGATAGTGCATTAGAACCAGAACAAGGGCAGATGTATGCACATACTAGTACGTTGTTTTTTTCTCTTTTCTTTTTCGCTTTGTTCGTGAGCAAAACTATGTCACCACAGACACCCTCTAAACAATTAATCAGAAATTGATGTTGTCTTCTGGTTATCGGTGTTTATAGGAGGACGTCCGTTATAGCTTTTGCGAAGATCCGATTGAAACAGCATTAATAAACAACAACAATAATAATTTAAGAAACAACAATAACCGACTTTTTGTTACACGATTCCCATCGAGAGAGAGAGAGAGAGAGAGAGAGAGAGAGAGAGAGAGAGAGAGAGAGAGAGAGAGAGAGAGAGAGCAGAGACGAGAGAGAGAGAGAGAGAGAGAGAGAGAGAGAGAGAGAGAGAGAGAGAGAGAGAGAGAGAGAGAGAGAGAGAGAGAGAGAGAGAGAGAGAAGAGAGAGAGAGAGAGAGAGAGAGCGAGAGAGAGAGAGAGAGGAGAGAGAGAGAGAGAGAGAGAGGAGAGAGAGAGAGAGAGAGAGATGAGAGCGTTAGAAGAGAGAATGGAAATCAAGAGAGACAGACTCTGTTCTGAAGAGGCAATGAAACACATTAACCCTTTCACCACCAATGTCGCATTTTAGCACCACATCGTTGTGTGTCATTAAAACCCTTTCATCGCCAATGTCGCATTTTAGCACCACAATGGTTTAACACCCATGTCGCTAAAAGGCATCAAATCAGTGTCTGTTACCCGAAGACCCTATAAGGATGTTATACATGTCACAGAGGAATTTGCAATATTGCAGATATTTTATTTTCTGTACCCAGTTAAGTTTAATGGTATTTTTTGGCTGAAAAATGGCTGGCGGCAAAAGGGTTAAAATTTTTGTGTCGTTTGCGAGTCCTACCGAATCCCTTGATTAACTGGAAACACGTCCTTGTTACTTTGTTTTAAAATTGCTATAAACATTATACACATAACATAGTTTTCCTCTGGCGTGGGTGACAAATATACAGCAGTTTGTGGTCTGGTGGGTGGTGTAGCAGACTATGACAATCTTACTAACGGAAGACCACGGTGAAGTCATGAAGGTCCCATTCCTGGGCAATCTCTCTCTGTCTCTGTCTCTCTTTGTCTCTCTCTGTCTCTCTCTCTGTCTCTCTCTCTCTCTCTCTCTCTCTCTCTCTCTCTCTCTCTCTCTCTCTCTCTCTCTCTCTCTCTCTTCTGTCTGTCTGTCCGTCTCTCTCTCTGTCTGTCTGTCTGTCTCTCTCTCTCTCTCTCTCTCTCTCTCTCTCTCTCTCTCTCTCTCTCTCTCTCTCTCTCTCTCTCTCTCTCTCTCTCTCTCTCTCGTGTGTGTCATTATAACCCCCCTCCCCCAGCCTCCCTATGATACGGGCAGAAGGCCTATTCATTAAAATTGTTGGAATCTCTCTCTCTCTCTCTCTCTCTCTCTCTCTCTCTCTCCTCTCTCTCTCTCTCTCTCTCTCTCTCTCCTCTCGCCCCCCCCCCCCCCCCTGTCATCTTTTGCTCTGTGCTCGCGTCAGCGTTTTTAAGGGAAGCATGCACGTTAGGTTACTTACTAAAGCCGTGAGGTAGAAGTCGCACATATGAAAATAGTAGCAATGGTACTTTAACCCTTTCATCGCCAATGTCGCATTTTAGCACCACAATGGTTTAACACCCATGTCACTAAAAGGCATCAAATCAGGACCTTTTATCTGAAGACCCTATTTTCTTAATTTTGGGAGGTAAGGATAGGCCTAATGTTATATATGTCACAGAGGAATTCGCAATATTACAGATATTTTATTTTCTCTACCCAGTTAAGTTTAATGGTATTTTTAGGCTGAAAAATGGCTGGCGGTGAAAGGGTTAATACTGCTAGTCTGTTCCCTAGGTACACAGACATTACTGTGACACTGCGGTATGTCACCCCACAGACTGCCAGGGTGCCCCTCACTGCTTTAGTGCATGTCTGCTTTATGCGAAGGGGGCGGTGACAGTCGTTTAAAGACACACCAGGTCACGTGTCAAAATCACGGGTTTCACGTGTTCTCCCTCTGATAGCTGGTAAGAAATCTTGTTTTGACCAGGTTTGACTCCCATGCAAATGTCTCCACATTAGAAACGAAACATCATTTTAAAGAGCAGCCTCAATTTGAAGTTGGGGACATTTGTATGTGGGTCACAGCTACCCAGAAAAAAACCAAGGGACTTAATGGTGGTGCGTCAGTGTGTCTTTAAAAGGCGCGCGCACGCTCATATCTATGCCCATTATTGCACACGATCGCGCACTTACACACATATGCTAACACACACAAACAAACAAGCACACAAACGAACAAACGCACAGATATACACACGCAGAGAGCATGCACGCATATTCAGTAGATCGCGCAGACACACACACACACACACACACACACACACACACACACACACAACACCACACACACACACACACACACACACACACACACACACACACGTGCGCGTGCATACACATACACGCAAGAACGCACGCACACTTACCCACAGACACACACACACGCATAATATCAATCAAAATTCGAAAACCCCATGTTGCACAGAGAGCATTGGCATCACACTCTCTTAACATGGCCTGCAAAATAAATGTAAAAGATGTTGCACGAAAACAATTTATCAATCCGATTTAAAATAGCAAATCACATGCATATGCACACCCTCTCGCGCAAACGCACGCACACATACACATACACACGCACAGATACTCTCACACACGTGCGCGCCAGCACACAAATTCACGCACAATTGATGGTTGAGTAGTCAGGGTTTTTTAAAGGTTTTTTTTAACCTTAATTCGAGAACACTGACGACAAACAACAACAACAACGCCAACAAGAAGAAAACAACAAGTGCAACGCCGAGCGGCTGCAAAGTCCCCTCGCAGCATCGCCGAGGTACTCCGAAATCGGAATGTTTCGGCTGTACACATACATAAAAACGCATCAAAAAGCACGTAACTGAATAGTGTTTTTATATATAGCCTTGGGGTTCGGACCCGTGATTTGAGCGCGCGCGATCATGCGCACACGAGCGCACATAAAAATTCATGACAACTGTGTTATAGACCATTCATCAAGAAATGTGAAAAAAAAACCTGCATTGAAATACATGCAAAACTTCGCGAGATATTAGCGATTATGTGTTTGGGGGGTTGAACCCCGTAACTGGCGCGACCTTGACCTTAATGTAAAACTAAATACATCAGTGGATAGCTTGCATCTTGGCAAGCTAGTATACCAAATTTGATGATGATAGACTGAATAGTTTTTGAGCAAAACGGACGAATAGCCGGACGGACGGAGGCACGCCGGACGGACGGACGGACGGACACCGGACGGACACCGGACGGACGGACCAGACAAAAACAATAGCTCCCCGAACCTTCGGCTCGGGGACTAACAACAACAACAACAACTACTACATCAACAATACAACACATTTAGCAGGGTTTGGGAAAGCATCAGGAACAACCAATGAGAAGAAGGTACTGAAAAGGGATGAGTTATAGGATTCATAAAGAAAAAGAGACTGAGGGTGGGGTTAAGAGAGAGAGAGAGAGAGAGAGAGAGAGAGAGAGAGAGAGAGAGAGAGAGAGAGAGAGAGAGAGAGAGAGAACTTGAAACTTGAAAACTTTAACTTTTTTTAAGGATAAAGATTTTAGGCAACGCCTAGTCTTCCAATCTGTCCTTGGTACATATACGAACATAGAAGAATACAAACATGGCAAGGCACAGAGAGAGAGAGAGAGAGAGAGAGAGAGAGAGAGAGAGAGAGAGAGAGAGAGAGAGAGAGAGAGAGAGAGAGAGAGAATGCGAATGCGAAAGTTTATTCAGTTCAGGCCTAGGCCCCTCACTGAAGGGGTGTCAAGTAATACAAAGCAGAGAGAGAGAGAGAGAGAGAGAGAGAGAGAGAGAGAGAGAGAGAGAGAGAGAGAGAGAGAGAGAGAGAGAGAGAGAGAGAGACAGAGAGACAAACAGACAGACAGGGAAAGACGGACAGATAGACAACAGGATAAGACAGACAGGATAAGACCGATAGGATGAGACAAACAGACAGAGAAAGAGAATAAAAAGGCTATCTGCATCATCAGGAACACATTGTAAGATGTTTAACAACCAGCTTGAAAATCCTCAGGGGACAAAACGGGGAACAGACTCAAAGAAAGGAAACTGATGAGATTTGTAGTGATTAGGAAAACAGCTGTTCCGATTAAACCGAATCTTAGAAGATCTCCCTCTCCCTGTTTATATGCGTGCGCGCGCTCACACGCGTATGCGTGCATGCGTGCGTGCGCATGAGCATCTTTTGTGAGGGTGTCTGTAAGTCTCTTCTGCCTGTTTCTGCCTTCTGTATGTCTCTCTGGTTTTATTCACAACTGCTACAGATATGTAAACACCATTGTCTTATCTCAGGTCAAAGCCCTTCTCGGCATTTTGAGTCGTTTTATTTTTGTACTTTTTATGCTTTCTCTCTCTTTGGAGAGAGAAAAATATGTTTTACGCCAGATGGCCATATGAGGCATTTAGAATTATAAAGATCTTATATCTCTCTCTTTCCTTGTTCCTTTAAAAAAAAAAAAGTATCTTTCTCTGTCTTTCTCTAGCTCTTCCTGACTGTCTATCTGCATCTTTGTGTCGGCCTGTCGGTCTGCTTTACTGCCTGCCTGCCTCTCTCTGTGTTTGTGTGTGTGTCTCTCTCTCTCTCTCCCCCCCTCTCTCTCTCTCTCTCTCTCTCTCTCTCCCCCCCTCTCTCTCTCTCTCTCTCTCTCTCTCTCTCTCTCTCTCTCTCTCTCTCTCTCTCTCTCTCTCTCCTCTCTCTCTCTCTCTCTCTCTCTCTCTCTCTCTTCGTTTTTAGGAAATTGGTCGATGGAAACCCAAGGATACAGAGATAAATGAACAAGGAAATCAGTCTCTTGCAAGCCAGCTGTCCTGCTGTCATTGATTTTGGATCCCATTTGTATCGAGTCGATCGTTCGTTAGCCTGGCCACAGAGAAAGAAGAACGGGGGTGAGAACGGGAAACTCTACATCTGCTGCATCACTATTGTTGGTTGGAGAATCCCATAGGAAGAAGGCTTTGTGGGTCCGGACCACAAGTAGAGTTTCTATCTTTCTTTTTTCTTTGTCTGGATTTTTTCTTTCGTTGTTTCGTTCCTCGTGTTTGTTTGCTTGCCAGTTTGCTTGTTTATGTCTTTGCCGTTGTGTTGTTTATTTTTGTTGTAAATCCCACAACGTTTGCTATTTCCTAAGCTTTTTGTCTTTTCCCAACCCTCTTCATTCTTTCTGTTTGGACCATGTTTAAAAACAATTGTTTTGCTCCGCATGTGTTGTCCTAATTTTACTCGCGTCTTTTGCTGCATTCGTTTGTTTAGTTAGCTCAACAACAGCCGGAACCAACAGCTGCTAACCAACAGCCACAACATCAAAACAACAAAAGCAGCAACAGCAGCAACAGCGAAAATAAGAATAACGGCTATAATAATTGACAACAGTTGAGTACTTTTATCTTCTCTCACGTTCCTTTCTCTGTTGGAGAGGGCTGTGTCGTCTGTACAATCTGTACACAACCACTATCCTCTTGTCAGTCCCGCTGATTTGGTTCGCTGTATCTCACGTGTTTGTTTCTCAGCTTGCTGATTGGTCCTTTCGCCTTGATGGATTGTAACGGTGCGTGTGATTGACCCTATGCTTTATGAATTCTTTTGGTGGCTTTAGAGGGCTTGAGTGAGGTTTGGTCTTGATTAGTACCTTTATATATATAACGAAGGGTTTAGTAGATTTGAATGTGTTCTGTTTTCCTCCGTTTCTTTGTATGTATATATTTCATGAGCATTCTATCTTTTCCCCTCGCTTTGCCTCTCCGTCTGACACACATAACAGACCCTACATGAGTACACACGCACTAAAAAAAATCCACAAAACTGTACCACAAAACTGGATAATTCGTCGTAAAGCTGAATTTCAAAATTATAAACGACAGAATTTTATATAAAAATTGTTAACCTCCCATGTGAAGGAAAATGGGCTGTCATGTACTTTCGTCACCCCCTTCAAATGTCGGTATTAAAATGCTCACAGAGAAGCAACATTCTGCCATTTTTGGGATAGGGATAGGGTTAGGATCAGCCTAGGATGATTTTCATAAAACTGAAAGAAGCAGACTTTGAGATTGAGGGTCATAGACATGAAGGAGGTGGGTCTAAAGTACAAGATTTCCCGAAATGTCCCACACTAGCCCATGGCCCCCATGAAGGAGCCAGGTTGAAGGGAGGTGGGTGTTGGTGTGTTGTGTTATGATTATATACAATACATTCCCTAATGTATTCATTTCCATAGAGATGTATGGTGAGGATACGTGAACCAGTCTGTTAGAAATGTTTGTACGAATGGTGAGTGAAAAGCGCATTGAGTTGCTTTGCAAGATTATGCGCTATGTAAGCCTTATTCATTATTATTATTATTAAAAAGGACAGCGCAATATGTCAGCGATGCAACGAATGTAACACATGCATATTTTTCGCGTTTTTCTCTCGCCGGTTATGAAGGAGTATTAGTATCCTGGATCGCATGGGGATTTAAACGGATTATTTGTTATTTAAATTAAACTGTTAAAATAAAAGAGCAGTGGTCCTTTATGTATATTTTGCAAATATTTGAAAATCCACACACTCAGTGTGCACGTATGCGCATGTGCGTTCATATGTCCATGTCCCCCCCCCCATCCTCCACTCTCTCATTCTCTTTCT
>CM065681.1:22241950-22244450 GCA_017654935.2 Phymorhynchus buccinoides | reverse complement strand
TTGCTTCTATGTTTCTCCGTCTGAGTCTCTCTGTCTGTTCCTCCTGTCTGTCTGTCTGTCTGTCTTTTCTATACAACAAACAAACAACTACACGACAAGTGTAAAGTGACGTTATTTTGTTCACAAGAGACAAAACAAAACTACTGGATATTTCGGCGAATGCGCCTTTATCTACACCGACAAACAATTAAACAACAAACAGCAAATGTAGCAAAAGGAGCAAAAACCGGCAACAAAAGGAGCAAAAAACAAAGATCAGCGATTTTTTGTTGTTGGGGGGGGGGGGGGGGGGGGGGGGGGGGGGGGGGGGGGGGGGGGGGGGGGGGGGGGGGGGGGTCTTTTTTTATTTTTGTTTGTCCCTCCACTCTCTTTCTCTTTCTCTGTTTTTGCCAGTCTGCCTGTCTGTGTGTACCTCTGTCTGTCTGTCTCACTCGCGCTCTCTCTCACTCTCTCTCGTCTCTAACCTTTCCATTTTCTACGATGTTAATACTCTGGAGACCCGTCAATAAAGTCCTTGAGCACGAGAGACCTGGATTTAATATAGGTTTTGACATGAACCCTGGGTAGGGGAGATGGGTTCGTTTTGTTCATGCTTTGTTGCAAGGGAAGCCAGTGAAGCAGCAAAACTGCAGCAGCAGCTCTGGAGCCAAAACATAAAAAGTATTAGACTTGTCAAAATACGTCTGGGATAGTTATTTTGTTGCGCGTATGCATAGAAACTCACAGGGCCATTTTTGTGAACACACGTGTATATCGGCTGACGTGCATGATCTAAAGTCACGTATGAAATTACTTTTCTTTGAGAAAGTATGGAAATTTAAAAAAAAAATTAAAAAAAATATTATGTGAATGAAGTTATGATGAAACGTGTAAGTGGTGGCTCATACAGGCAGGATAGAGGATGAGGATCCATGTCTACTATCAGGGCTTTTGATCGTACCCCTGTTTACAATTTTAACGGGTATTTTCATCCCCAGTTGCAAATGTTAAAGGGTAAAGGCCAAAACATGAGAGAAGCTCCATCGTCTGCAAACACTCCACCCAATCCACGCGCAATGAGCTTTCAACGATTTGGGCTTTCTGCGCGATCCAGTAGAACTGATTTTAGATCTAGCCTAGACAGCTTGTGGCAGAAAGGCATAACAGACGATTAAAATACGTAGAACGTCATTAACCTACAGTTGTGTTCACGCACGCGTCATCATTTTAATGCGTCATCTCACCCCCTACATGAGATTTTAAATGGTAAATCTCACGCACAGTTTAATATTCTAGGGGGTGATTTGAGAGCTCTAGTGCGTATTGCTTTTCTTTTTACGCACAATCTGTACGTTTTCAGAAGCCCTGATTATTATTGTAGGTGACACTGTCAGTTCCAAGAATACGCACGCCTTTTGTGACACAGATATCTGGATGAGAATACCTGTGCTGATACTTATCTGCTTGTAGTTTTCTAGGGTAGATAACGTAGCAGATGCGGTCTTGTCTGATTGTGGGCTTAGGGCCTATATTGGCTTACATCTCCATTATGATGATAAATGAAAGAGATTCTTGTGTAGCGCGTAGAGTGGAGAGCATCTGAGTGAGTGAGAGAGAGAGAGAGAGAGAGAGAGAGAGAGAGAGAGAGAGAGAGAGAGAGAGAGAGAGGAGAGTGGGAGGGTGGGGAGGGGGAGAGGATCAAGAGAGAGATTGAGAGAGAGACAGAGACCAAGGAAAGAGAGACAAACAAAGAAACACTGACAGAGAGCACGTAATAATAATAATGATTTTATTTGATATAGCGCTATCAATCCACACTATCAGTATGCTCTGTGCGCTTTACAAATTGAAATATAAATAAAACATCTTAGAAAATAAATACATAAAATACCAGAAGTTGACGATAACGAATAGTATACACTTGATAAGATCAAACTACAAGATAACATGGTCCAGAGACGAGAGAGAGAGAGAGAGAGAGAGAGATACAGACAACCAAACAACACATTCATAGAGATAACAACAGATTAAAACTTACTTACTAAAAGATGATAGAGCATACAGACATACACTTCGTAATAGCACACATGAAAACGTAAGATAATATGATTTACAAACTTACAATAGACTACACATTCGAGAGATAGTTAAATATTGCGTGTTAAAACATAATAACTATCATAAAGCATTTTGATAATAGGATCATACATAAGCAATATACATGTAAAATGATGCACATCCAATGCTGTTCTCCCACAATATTCTGATCTGATCTTCTCGGGCAAGACATTCAGGAACATAAGATACCCTGGGCCAACAGATAAAGACGAGCCGACTAAAAATAACACAAGAACGCAAAATTAGCACGCCCATCTCACCAAGGCCCTGGTTGGTTTGTTCAGCCCCGTCGTACATAGCGAAAGGGCATAAACTGAACTTCCATCTCCACTAAAGGACGCATATAAGGTCTTTGTACACAAAGTATTCACAAAGTGTCTATATTTCTCATGGCAACATAGTG
>CM065681.1:22231950-22236950 GCA_017654935.2 Phymorhynchus buccinoides | reverse complement strand
ACGCGCTCTCCAGGTGGAAGCAAACGGAATTGTACAGAGACGTGTCTGTGAGTATAAACAAAGATATTCTAAAAGGGTAAGATGGATTACTTAAGAGCTCGGCGAACCGGGCTGATAGAGTTATCGTTAGTGGCGACAGTACACCATTCACAGTGGAGGCTATCCAAAAACTCAGACTGGAATTTGAACGGAGAATTCAACTGGCCTATCGATGTGTAAAATGTGCCCTGTTTAAAAGGGGCATAACCAGTGTTTCTGTCCTCACTACTCATATAGGGAAAAGAGACCGGATGCTTATCTTCCCCTTTAGAATATATTTGGTATAAAGTGGCAAATACCAATACCAATACTATGCTGAAATTAAAGAAATGAGATATAAGGAAGAGGTAGCAGGTAAAAGACCAACAAGGAAGCAGAAAGAGGTGCCTGAAAACTATGTTTGGCATTAAACACAAAGACCCCCGTGGGAATACCGGGGGTCTTTTGCACACATAGTTCCCCCACCTTCTGGAAGTTCTATGCTTGTAGCTTCCTCTAATCTTTCACTCTCTTTGACTCTGCCTTTTCTTTTTACTTACTATCATCTAACATATTTCTGTCTTATTGGTCCATTCTCCTGCCCTTTTTTTATTTATAGAAACGCTTAAAAAGATTTTCTCCAGCCGAAGACGGACATAGTTCTATTTCTTAGTTTGGCGCATAACGGCAGCATGACGCATTTGCGCTCAGGAAACTGTCTGAGGGATCATAGAAGAAAAAAACCCACGAAGAAAATGTCTTCTTTTAATATTTCTTTTTGAGGTCCTCTGTCTATCTGTCTGCCTGTCTTTTACCCTGTCCGTTACTGTTAGTCTGTCTTCTCTAACCTCAATCCTTACTGTGGTGCTTGGTTTTCCATTTTACCATTCACACAATGGAGCAGCTCCCCTATGCTTCATTGATCTTCCGGGAATTCAGCATGACATGCACAGTATGCTGCCTGAGGCCCCTTCTCCCCTTTTCCCAGATGCTCTCGATACGTCCTCAGACCTCAGCTACCCGCTCTTCAGAAGGGGAGGTGGAAATGTCAGCCCTATCTGCACGTGACTCACCATCTGAAAGGAGTGAAGGGCAAACAACTCTGTCAGAACTCATCAGGGGAAAAGAAAGAGGAGGTAATTTACGAGAAAAAAGGGGGACAGCGAAAACAGAACGCCCTGCCAAAAAGATGAAAAGGAACTCGACACGGCATTCTGGCCCATCTGATAAGGACTTATTTTGGGAGCAACAGTCAGGAAGGTAGTTATCAGCTGTGGAACTACTTTGTTGTAGTGATTGGCAGGTCAACTAGAAGGTTGTCTGGTTTTATGTTTTCGCGTTGGAACTTTTAACCACGTTCACTGTCTTTCCCAGACATCATTGCGCGATGTGAGTTTTCAAGGGCAGCGATTTAATGCTCCAAAAAAAAAAGAGATGATTTTGACCAAAAAACAGATGCTTGTGGCAAAAGAAAAGTATTTTGTTATGGATTGTTTTGATCAAATATACTATTTTTTGGCTGGAACCATTCCTTTTTTTGGTTGATAAATTTCAAATTGTTTTAGGAAAAGATAATTACACAGATCATGTCTTGAACCTTGTAATTCCCATTAATTAGATGCAGAGAGAGAGAGAGAGAGAGAGAGAGAGAGAGAGAGAGAGAGAGAGAGAGAGAGAGTAAAAAATAGATTACGTACAATCCTGCAACATGCCCTTTGCACAACAGTACAACAGAGAGAAAAAAAGAAAATATGGACAAAATAAAAAGGAGAAACTAAAACAAAACAAAACCCACCAAACACATCGAGAAAGGTAGAGAGAGAGATGGGGGGTGGAGAAAGAGAGAGAGAGAGAGAGAGAGAGAGAGAGAGAGAGAGAGAGAGAGAGAGAGAGAGAGAGAGAGAGAGAGAGAGAGAGAGAGAGAGAGAGAGAGAGAGAGACGCTTCAGACGCTTCAGACATTGTTTTATTGACAATGTCATTGTGGTGAACTGTTTCTTGCAGCGCCGAAGTTAAGGAACATAAATCATGAAACTCAAAAATGCAATAATAAAAATGAAAACCTACGTATTAAGAAAAGTGAACAAACATACAAATAATTCAGAAAAGGAATTACAATAGCAAGCTGAAACCAGACATGAAAACAAACAAACAAACAAACAACGAACAATTTATATAACATACACAAGATTCTCAAGCTCATATAACACGAGATATGATATAATGAGGACACATCACTTTTATACATAATAAATAAGCATTCTCTTTTTTCTAACATTAAATGTTTCTGCAACATATTTGGCTAACGAAACAATTCATTATCAGAAGATAATAAGCTGCACAGATCATGATTGTTAGAAATAAATTTGCTAGAAAGCTGTGATCTCATTCTGATTTCCTTGTAAGCAACACAGTGGAATATAAAATGTTCTTCGTTTTCGATAACACCAGTTGTACACATCATACATACACCATTTATACTATCTTCGGGGTCAAACCACCTTCTATTTGCTTTTAAACCCAGTGTTCTGTTTCTGAGCCTAGCATATGTATCCCTAGCGACAATAACAATGACAATGTTTTATTCCCGAAAAGGCATCGCCCCATTGTATTCCTAGAGAGAGAGAGAGAGAGAGAGAGAGAGAGAGAGAGAGAGAGAGAGAGAGAGAGAGAGAGAGAGAGAGAGAGAGAGAGAGAGAGGGAGAGGGGCTATGTAACAATATGCCTGCATCATTTGCGAATAATATTATCACCCCTGGAGCTGAAACTGGACATTGTTGAAATGGGATTGTTTTAGTATGATAATGTTATCGCACACGCTATGAAGACATTATTTCATTTGCTCATGTGGGTGAGAGAGAGAGGGGGGAGGGTGAACAGATACCCATGAGATAGATAGATAGAGAGAGAGAGAGAGAGAGAGAGAGAGAGAGAGAGAGAGAGAGAGAGAAACAGACAAACAGACAGATACACAGACAGACAGACAGACAGACAGAAAGTGAGAGAGACAGACAGACAGACAGACAGACAGACACAGATAGACAGACAAAAACAGAGACAGAGAGAGTGATCTTACTGAACCTTCGAGTTAGCGCACAACCTGTCAAACTACATCAGTACCAACCAAGCCCTGACAGTAAAAGGACAGAGAGTAAAAATCGTCCTCACGGATCGCACGTGCAGTCAACCATGTAATGTAGCCCAGGGTCAATGCTGGTCGATACCCGTGTAGTATGGTGTCCCCTGTTCTGTGACTAACTGACGGAAATCCGACTCTGTTGGCGGTGCCTTTTGAGTTATTGGTTTTAGGTCTGTGGCGCTTGAGTCATTCGCTATTCTTTCACAGAATGATTGAATATGTTCTGGCAGATTGTCTAATTCTATGCTATGAAAAACAACCATCGGTTAGATAAACGTTCATGTCTTTGTCTGTTTTATACAATGTATTGCGTGATTGTTGTGCTATTTCTTAGACTTTCAGACATTTATTACAATCACATTAATCTTGCTTAAGTAAATCATATTTATTGGACTTTTCTCAACAATCAGTACATGTTTAGTCAATTGCATCCAAAGCTTATCACTTGCCATGCTTCTTCTTGCGTATGAGGAAGATAATTGGTATAGCTTTTGTATACAAATATACAATATGGGGGACTTAGCCTTTAAGAAACGCTAATCATTACAACACATAAAGAGTAGTTGTTAACTGCATGTAAGCCGATAGACTTGTGTTTGAATTTTCAATGAAATCTCTGTTAGATGATTTGTGTGTACATTCTAATACAGAGAATAAGAACAAATACTATCTAGTTCACCTTTGTACACCCTGAACGTTACAAGCACGAAATGTGTTGCGAGAAATCCATTGTTGAACACCACTGGCCTGTAACATATTGACCGTTTGCCTGTTCACTAATTAGAACAAAATAGACATCGTTTTTCATTGGCTTCTATTCCCAATTTTCAATTACTTGGAGCAGTCACAGGAGATAATTGCACTGGCTTCCCTGTCTCGCTCTCTCTCTCTCTCTCTCTCTCTCTCTCTCTCTCTCTCTCTCTCTCTCTCTCTCTCTCTCTCTCTCTCTCTCTCTCTCTCTCTCTCTCTCTCTCTCTCTCTCTCTCTCTCTCTCTCTCTCTCTCTCTCTCTCTCTCTCTCTCTCTCTCTCTCTCTCTCTCTCTCTCTCTCTCTCTCTCTCTCTCTCTCTCTCTCTCTCTCTCTCTCTCTCTCTCTCTCTCTCTCGTGTTTGTGTGCAAGCATATGAACTGTTTATTTGTTTCCCCAGTGTTGGTTGTGTTTTGTGGTTTAGAGTTTTTGTTTCTGTATGTTGTGCACCTTTCTTTAATCACGCTAGGACACCCATTCTTTAGCGTTTCATATCTTGTTAATGCAGAAAACCATGAGACATTTCTACTGTGTAGTATAACATAATAGTGGTTTTAGGAAAGCATTATGTAGTAAAAGTGTAGTATCAAACAAGTGGACATTTATGCTGGCATTAGTGTTGCAGCCAATGGATTGGTTTGGCCTTTGGGGACCTTCCCCAACGCCAACTTTCCTCAAATGCCTTTGGCTGCGAGAGTGGGGGTGTACCCGTGACGAGGCTTCTCCACTGTAAACAGACTTTAGCCCAGCCTGGAATAGCTGCTGCCCCCTCTGCTTTCTGGCAGTCATAGTCACAAACGGCAGACAGGCATGCACGGACCTCTCTTGCTCAACTAACGTCTCTAGTTTAGCACATTCTGTTCCTTGTATATTGTCCACAACAAAGGAAAATACCCTATAGAAATATACTAAAGAAAGGAAGCAACACTTTCACGAATCCTAGTTTCCAAAACCTTAGGTCTGGACAGACATGAAACACCACTGCTTGATTACACATACATTGGTAGGGTTTTAATGAGCGATTGAATAAAAGAGTTTCTGATTTGGGGGGCACGACATTTGCCGTTTGTCAGCCTTTGGAGCTAAAATTTTATCCG
>CM065681.1:22211950-22226950 GCA_017654935.2 Phymorhynchus buccinoides | reverse complement strand
TGACCACTGAAGGACAAGGTACACAAAAGAAAAAAACCCGCTGTCCTTTTTAATATGAAACCCCCCCCACAACGTTTCAAGGAATATCCTCGTTATCAAGTGAAAATAAAAGAAAGTAAAGTGAAGATCATAGATTGAAATAGCAAAAAGAAAGGACTGAGCAGATTTCAAAATAAATGTGAGGGCTGGTATTTAAAAAAATGTATATAGTGAGCACATACTAACCCTGCATGGAACATCAAAACTAATATAGCAACCAAAAACTTCTTGAGACATGCAATGGCAAAAAGACAAAGCTGAGTTGGTATTCACTTTGATTAAAACACACACACACGCATTTTTTCTCTTTTGCCTTAAAGTTTGTGCGTGCCTTACAAATGCGTCGTAAAACGAATTTAAATGGTGTTTTCGCTTTTCACTGCAGAAATAGGTGTTGTTCTTAGGGCTTGATCAATGTAAAAAGAAAAGATATATATTTTCAGGGGATTGACTCGTTGAGAAATTCGAGACAATTGTCAAAGTGACCAGACTTGCTATATCGAACTAGAGACACCTAAAGTGCGTGAGTTGAGGATTTATGTGATTGACTTAATTTACAGAAATGGGTTGAAACCTATTCGGTGCCAGACATATTAAGGAATCTGTGTTTGTTGGCCAGTGTTAAAATTTTCTAGACCATTCTCAGCAAGTCTCCCATTACTGTGTCTGATTCCTTCTCTGTCCTGAATTCCAAATTATGTCTGAAACTAAGCATTACTTCCAGAGCTCTAACCTTGCTGATCTGTATTTTGAGTCTGACATTCCTATTTGGAAGCCACGGGTATATAGACTGTGGAATTAAATATTAGAAATGGAAGGCTGGGAGGTTATCATGCATACTTGTTTTTAGAATAAAGAAAAAAGGGGCATTTAGCATTATCTTTGATTTGCTGGAGAAAATAAGAAAAGGAACAATGTGAAATCGATACAGTACTTTGTAAACTATGCCTGAGGACATTTGTATTCTATTAGCATGTGCCGCTTTGTCGTAGCCCTCTTCAATTCGTAATTGTGTTTCCCTGTTTTGCAGGGTCTAGTGTCTTTAGTACCTTTTCCTTACCATTATTGATAGCTATAGGGGAAATTGAAAGGAAAAGAATGGTCTATGAAAAAGACATAAACATAGGACAAATAGTAAAAATGCTGTTCTTCACTGCGCTGTTGACGAACGCTGTTCGTCACAGAATCCGCTGTGAGCAATGCTCTGTTGACGATCGTCGTTCGTCATGATTCAACGCTTTCTCTGTTACGTACCGCATTGGCGAAAATCCTTCTTTCTAAGGTTTAATAGGCTCCCTTTGCAACTCTCCTACCCCCGCTGTAGGTTTCTTCTGGTGGTTCGTTCATTAGGGGGGGGGGGGGGGGGGGGGGGGGGGGGGGGGGGGGGGGGGGGGGGGGGGGGGGGGGGGGGGGGGGGGGGGGGGGGGGGGGGGGGGGGGGGGGGGGGGGGGGGGGGGGGGGGGGGGGGGGGGGGGGGGGGGGGGGGGGGGGGGGGGGGGGGGGGGGGGGGGGGGGGCAGATGTGTGTGTGTGTGTGTGTGTGTTACTGTGTGTGTGTGTGTGTAAGCAAAAGAAAACCACTGGCGTGATTTTGTGTGTGTCTGAAAATTTCCTTAGCAAGCCTATAGCAAAACATGATAGCAGCGAAAGGGTTAAGGAAGTTGAAGAAAGAAAGCATATTGTTTCTCACTGAGCACTTTCGACACCTGAAGCGATTCTCTCCAAAGATTTTGGGAGGATGGAGTATGAAAGTATTTAGCTTAACGGAGTTCCAAGATAAGACGATTCAATTATCTTCTGGAAAAGGGCGTCTGGACCAAACGGCAGGTTTGCGTGACAGGCTCTATTTGTCTTTATTATTATTCTATAAGAAGCCATGGTTTTCTTATTTACCAAAACGTGTATTTTATGAAATAAATCTGTATGGAATATTCACAGATTACTGAAGTCTCTCCCCCCTCTTCTTCCCCATCCGCCTCCGGCTCCTTGTTCATGGCCATAAAACTTATTAAAATCAGACCGAAAAGCTGAAGGCAGTTTGAAAGCTGACAACGAATGATTATTCGCTAGTGAAACACCTTCAAACAGTATTATCAACCACAGAACAAATCAATCAGCGGAGGGTTTACTCTGGCATGTTATTGTATCAGAAACGATAAACGGATACCCGCCCTATGTCTCATGAACTGTGCCGGTGGGATTTGTCATCTTGTCAGAGGGTCTATGGTTTCTCAAAGGTGTATCACTTTCCTAATTTCATGTTCTTATGCCTCTTGGCCTTCAACATTCATGGGAACAGGAACTATCATTCACATACGGCAGTTCCTTTATTGTTTTCACATGGCAGAACATTTCAAAAATCGATCTATATAATGCTGTTATCACGAATTTCTTCCACCTTTCTCAAATTCGCTTGTGTATTGTTAAGACACCCCCCACCCCCTACTCCAGTCCCAAGAATGCGTTTCGTGTCTCACCCTTTCGCCCATCAGCTGGCAAGTTGCTGTGATAGCTGGCATCCATTCCTTTGTCTTTGGCCTCGATGATTCCCGTAAGATCTAATATGTCTGAGACATATCAGCATCACCTTGCACATCCTTTGTGTTCAAGGGATGGCGTGTGCTCACATGGATGCTGCACGTGCTAACAACATGTGGGTTACGTTTGTAGTGAGGGTGGTGGAGTGTGTGCTGTAGAAGGGTGAAAACGTAGGTGCAAGCTATTGAAAGGAACAAAAGAGGATGTATTTTGACCCCTGATCTTCCCAGTCTTAACACATACATGAGTGTGGAAAAGTACATCCGCCTGTCTCTTTCAACGCACGCACGCACACATACAAACACACGAGCACGCGTGCATGCGCGCATACGTACATACACTCAATACCATGGGCACATACACACAAACATACATTCACATCTACAAACAACACCAGCTTGTTCACAAACGTATATGTTTTGTCTTGCCCGGCCTGACATGGCATTTTTTCAGGTATTCCCAAACATCCGCATTAGCAGGTAGGGCCTACAAAATTGATGACATCATCACATGTCCTGCATAACCGATGATGTCATCACACCTGCAATGGAGGCCAGATGAAGTGAAAAAAGTAAGACCCGACACTTAACTGTCTGAAGTCGGACTTTATTTGTTAATTAACCAGTGCTCTGGACTGTGATGGCGCCTTTCGGCGGCCCGGAAGTGACGTCGGATGTTGCATTCAACGCGTTTCTCTTTTAGTTCCTGCAATAAAATTCGCTAAGTAGAGGGATCGCGATCAATCTTCTGCGATCTCATGCTCTCGTCTCCTCTTCTCGTTTCTCTCTCTCTCTCTCTCTCTCTCTCTCTCCTCTCTCGGGATCTCTCTCTCTCTCTCTCTCTCTCTCTCTCTCTCTCTCTCTCTCTCTCTCTCTCTCTCTCTCTCTCTCTCTCTCTCTCTCTCTCTCTCTCTCTCTCTCTCTCTCTCTCTCTCTCTCTCTCTCATTGCGTCTATGTGTCTGAGTGAGTGAGTGAGTGTGTGTGTCTGTGCAGACACATATACCTGCGTTCATTTACTTTGCAACAGAATAATGAAATGCTACAGAATTCGCGTTGTATAAGTTCCAATTCTAACGTTCTTTTCCGATGTGTGCAGATATCAGTGATTTGATTCTACTTTAGTAATAACATTTTCGCAATGCTGGATACGTACGGACAACAACGACAAAATCTGACACATTGACCAGTTTTTAAATATTTTCTTACCAGCACACTTACCGCAAACGAACTGTTTCATTCCTAAGCGAATGATTTACATTTTAATGACAAGTTAAGCTAACTAATGACAAGAAGTTTAAAACCTTTTTGTTTACAGACTCTTAGGCAATGTTGTGTGGTAGCCAACGTCAAGAGTTTAAGAATTTATTATCAGATTTACCATTAATGTGTCTTAGTCTCTGCCTGCTTGAAATCACAGATACTAGTACTGTCTCCACCATCGCATTGCTTGCTAGTATTTTAATTTTATTGATATTCGTTTAAAGTTTTGCGTTTAAAAAAATGTGAATTGCATCCGATACAAATCGATCTGAAGTAGAGGCTCGTATGTTATCCAGGAAGTAATTTGTAACTTAAACTTGGAGAGAAACCATTAAATGTGGATTTACTGTTACAGATTACTGTTGTGGGGAGGGAATCTGATCCCTGTGCCATCGACCCTCCGCCCCATAAACCATGTCTGGAGTCATTGGTATTCCGTCACCAGCTGCCGTTTTGTCATGGTCTGCGTAACCTCTTCTTTTTCATTTCCCATCTTTATGTTATCTATACTGTTCTTCCTTAATATTGCGAGGAAAACAAGCAGAGGAGACGTCGGGGTGATGAGTTAAAGAACAATGGGAAAGGAGAAAGTAAAAAAATGACTCACTTTGTTAGTTTGGACGTGGCTTTGCTTTACGACTTTCCCCAGTAAAATCGGACATAGAAAGATTATAGTAAAACATGAAGCAATCAGCCGAAACTTCTGTTGGAAAGATTTCCAGGGAAAAAAAGAATACATATTTCCAAAGAACATTTTGTACAGTCAGTTATTGCTCTAAGATAATTTTGGGTAAAGGTCAAGATGCGCCCCCCCCCCCCCTACATTTCTCGGTTAATTGTATTTGTCCGTTTTTGCCTTTCTTACCATACATAAAGCTGTATTTTATTAACCTTTTTAGCTAATAACCTTTTTGGAATACTAACCCTATTCCTAAACCTAGCCCTAACCCTAACCCTACCCCCACCCTATAAGACGGAAAAACGCAAGGAACCACAACTGTGACAAATCGCGGTGTACTGCAGTACATAGTGGGGGGTAGGGTTAGGTTTAGGGCTAGGGTTAGGGTTAGTATTCCAAAAAGAGAATTAGCTGAAAATGTTCCTAAAATACAGCTTTATGTATGGTAAGAAAGGCAAAAACGGAAAAAATACAATTAACCGAGAAATGCAGGGGGGGGGGGGGGGGCACATCTTTTCAGCTCTCTCAAGATGTTCTCTACAGAGAACGGTTTGAGATCAAACTAATTCAGTCATGTTTGAGTGTTTCAGAGCTGCATGACGTTTAGCATTCAAACGAATGCATCAATACTGTTTAGTTGACTTTGTGTTGGGTCCTATTCTGGACTATGATTTGAAGATTGGTATCATGAAATAAACATGAGACGAGCAGAAATAAGTCAAAAGGTGTACTACGTGTCCATAGACACGTCTGCTTTGTTGTTGTTGCTGCTGTTGTTTATTGCTAGTCGTTTAGCGAGTTGGCACCTGTCTTTGCACGCAATTGATAACCGTTTCTTATTTGTGTTGGCTTATGATGACAAATTAGGTATGCAACAAACGATTGTTCCTTTAGAGCTTCGACCTCTTTTAATCTTTGTTTATTAGTAAGACGTATGTTTCGAAAGCTGATTGTATTGGATAAAATGATTAAAAAGGCGAAAGTGTGTGATCATTGTGTAACTGTAGGCGAGGAAGGGTGTCATAGCTGGAGGATTTACTGTAATACTGTTTGTAGGGAGGAAAGGTAATCCCCGTGTCATCGACCCCCTGCCCCATAAACCATATCTGAGGACATTGGTATTCCGTCACCAGCTGCCGCTTATCTAGGGCCACCTGCTCTTGTAGGGTGATTGTTTATTCCCCTTCTTTAGGGTCTCACGTCTTCGTTAGCCGTTCTCAGTATTGATATGGTGAAGATGTCATGAGAAGGCGGAGGAGGGGGGGGGGGGGGAGACGAGGAAGAGAAGGAGAAAGCGGAGGACGACACGGAAGAGGAGATTAAGGTTAAGGTTAAAATTATAGCCCCGTCGACAACTAAGGCCATGTCGGGGCTGTCACCATGTTAAATCGTACCACGTATTCACGGAAGAGGAGAACAATGTAACAAGAAATGATATGTATCTCTCAACAACATTGGATAGTTAGAGAGAGTCACAAGCAACCATTGTTTTTGTACCGAGTTTCCTTCACAACGAAACATGCACAGAAATCTCAGAGATCAGTAATGTAACCATCTGTTTTCATGAAACCCGTCCATTTGGCAACGCAATACTAAAAAACCCAAACAACACGAAAGTGCAAATATTGTTAAATGAACAATTTGAGATGTTGCTCGATGTCTTTTCCCCTCAATATGGAACACCCCCAATGTTATCCACTGCAGAACAAATCGATGACGAGGCGATTTACTACTCTTGCATGCTATTGTGTGAGGAAGGAAAAAACCAGCCCTGTCTCATGGCTCATAAACTGGGACCCTTGGCAAATTTCATCTTGTCAGTATGCCTGTTTTTTTTCGTTTTTCGCTTTTAGGGCTTCTGGATTCTCCCTTTTCTGATGTATCAGAGCAGTGTTTGCCCTTCATCGGTATTTGTCGAGAGAATAAATGAATAAATGACTTTTCTTTATTGAGGATACTAGAATAAGCAACAATGCTTTTGAGAGCAACAAGGGAGATAGAGAGTGAGAGAGAGAGAGAGACAGAGAGAGACAGGGACATGCATACAGACAGACAGAGCTTCATGTTCAATTTCTTTCGAAAACTTTGCTTTTTCCCCTTTTTATAGGTTTTGCGAACAGACATCTATCTGTTGTTTTTCGATCCTTCTTTAAGCCATTTAAATATAGGTTTTCCCTGCTTTTTACCTAACCCCATTTGAGAAAACGTAGTTACAGGTGAGGTATTAGATTCTGAGAGAGTTCCCCGGGGATACATGAAGCCATTCTGTAAAGCAAAGACATTGTCACCGTATTTTTACTACAGTGATTAATGCCAGTTATGAAAAGGAGCTGGGAAAGAGTTTACACGTAACGTTCGTACAACTGAAGTCGTGTGTTTGACAACGAATGCACCATGTCTGTTATAAGGTACTAGCAATCGCCCCGTGGCAGTTAACCCCCGTGGCAGTTTTAACCCCATGGCAGTTTTAACCCCTTGCTCGGGGACTTATCTGCCACTCGGCGACACACTTGTTTGTTATTGTGGCTTTCAACAGACAGCCAGTCTCTGTGTTCAACTCTTGTCTTTCTTGTGTTCGCGACGACAGCTAAACACTCGCCCTTAGCGTTCGACTCCGCCCCCTTTCGCGCTTCGCGACGACAGCTAAACACACTCGCGCTTTGCGCTTCGACTCTGCCCCCTTTCGCGCTTCGCGACGACAGCTAAACACTCGCGCTTCACGCTTCGACTCTGTCCCCTTTCGCGCTTCGACTCCACACCTTTGCGCTTCGCGCTTCGACCCCTTGGCGGAGAAAAGTAAGGACGGCATGACCTTCCGCGGGTGCCAAGGATGCTTGATGCCAAATTTGGTGTCGATCGGTTGAGAACTGTGGCCGTGTATAAGGGACACACACACAGACAGACAGACACACATACAGACTTCGAAAATATATATAAGATCAGGGACTGTTGGACTTTGGTGAAAACTGCAACACGGCCAGTTTCTTCGGAGAAAATTGATATTGAAGATTATGATGCTAGGATACTCAACTCAACTCAACTCAACTCTTTACTGACAAGGCCTTCTGCCCATGTCACAAGGGAACAGTGGGGAGAGTGAGAATGAACAATGGAATATAACTAATAGTAAATACAGAATTCATTACAAAACCACAAACATTTTAGATCGCATATTGAGGGAACAGTGGGAGGGGTAAGGAATGCAGAATAATTGGTTATATGTAAGATATACAGCACGAGGAAAGCGACAGTAGAAGAAACAGCAAAGATGGACATCCATTATAATATTTTTTGTTAATACTAGGCAACATCGTAGAAACTATGTAAACAACGGCGACGTGCACTTATCATGTTTTAGTGGACGTCTTTTGGATAGTTTTTCCAGCAGAAAACACACACACACAGCAAAGATGGACACGCACGCACGCAACATCGTAGGAAACTAATGTAACATGCTAACACACGCACACGCACACATGTTTTACACGTCACTTTTGGATACAGCAGAAAACACACACACAACACACACAACACACACACACACACACACACACACACGCACACACACACACACACACACACACACACCACTTATGCTTAAGACATCGTTAACCTTGAGCAACTCTAGAGATTCACTGTCAGAAAACGCAACTCTACGTCAATCTCTCCAGACTGAAATGACTCAACTTTGTGCAATCTTCAATCAAAGCATCTCCCCAGAGTGACACAAACAAAGAGCAGTCCATCGTCAGATAAAAGGAAATGCATACAACCCATCTAATAGCAAGCATAAGTCGATCTCTGTCAAAAAAGGAGAAAGAAACCATCACTCCTGATGCAGCTTTATAGCTTCTTCTCTCAAGGGAGTCACGGATCCAAGCAAACCAAACCACATTCTGCATAAAACGGGGCGAGCAAATGGTGGGAGTTAGTAGAAAGGTGGAAATGTGTTGGAAATGGTCTCGTTCAAAGAAGGGGGGGGGGGGGGGGGGGGGATAGGGGGGCATTAATAGGAATCCAAAGAATAAGAATCCTCTGGTTTTCTTGCATTTTCAATCGACATTGTGGGTGTGCATGTTCAACTGCTTGTTACACAAGTGTGTATTTTCCGGTTTTCGAACATTCGAAAATGTAGCATCATAGAAAGAAAGAAACAAAGAAAGAAACAAAACAAGAAAGAGAAAAGAGAGGGGAAAAAAGAGTGAGAGAGAGAAAGAGAGATAGTGAGGGAGGGATAAATGAAGTGAACGAGAAGTGAGATATAAAAAATATTATTGTTAGAAAGACACCCACGGGGAGAAGGACGGAGAGATAAAGTCGAGAGAGAGAGAGAGAGAGAGAGAGAGAGAGAGAGAGAGAGAGAGAGAGAGAGAGAGAGAGAGAGAGAGAGAGAGAGAGACACTAGATGAACAGAAAGAGAGGCTGAAAGAGACAAATGCACGGACAAATGGAAAAGTCAATCCGATGTCCTAGTCTCCTCCCTTTCCTCTTCTCTTCCATGTCAGTGCTGGCTGATTACTATCACCATCTCTCCCACCACCTCTCCACCTTTTCCTGCATGCATCTCCAAAACTCCTATATTTTCTATGCGCTTCCTCCCCTGTTTTTCTCTCCCCTTCCCCCCTCTTCTACTTCCACAGGAAAATCAGAGGAAGGGGGGGGGGGGACGTTTGCACATTTTGTCCTTATGTGCACATTAGTTAAAATGACCCTGTTTCTACTTTTTGAAAAAAATATTGCAGGTATTTATTTCATTACTCGCCATGTTACATTACAACACAAAATTTGAAGCAATTCTACCCACTGGTTCTTGAGATACAGCTCAGACATGAAAAGAAGGAAACGTCGGTTTTGTGAGTCTTCCTCGGCGAAGGTTTGCACTGGCGGTTCAAAATTCAGGATCTGAGTAGGTTGTGACATGCTGATCAAGAATATATATGTATATATATGGTTATAGGAGACCCTAAGTTTATTGTAGTTCATGGTATCCGCGAGAGGGCAAACGTCCGCGAAGAGACTTAACAGACGCTGAAGGATGACGTATCTCTGGACAACCAGAGAAATCGGTTCATTTTTCAACTCAGATTTGCCCGAGGACCACGCAGACAGAAAACCGGGGCTGTGGGAGATGAATGGTTCTATGTCCTCCCTATCGGTCATTGGGCCGGCAATTGAAAACTGATAGCATTATTAGTTCGGTTTGTGTGTTGTTGTTGTTTTTCCTTTCCTGTTTTTGTTTGTTCTGTTCTCTTTCTTTGAGGTGGGGTCTTAGGGTGTGGCTGTAGGTCTGTGGGATTTTGTATGTTTTTTTCTTTTTGTTTTTTTGTCTTTCTATGTATCAATGTTTGAAGGGCTTTCTTGTATTTGAAAGTTGCCTTTCGTATTTGTTGCACAAAGGTACATATATGCGTAGAAAACAGAGAGAGGGGCTGGGGGAGAGAGAGAGAGAGAGAGAGAGAGAGAGAGAGAGAGAGAGAGAGAGAGAGAGAGAGAGAGAGAGTGAACAAATGAATGAATGCCTAACTTTTCTTTATTGAGAGAGAGAGAGAGAGAGAGAGAGACAGACAGACAGACAGACAGATAAACAGACAGACAGACAGACAGAGACACAGACAGAGAGACAGACAGAGTGGGGTTCTCTCTCTCACACACACACACACACACACAAACACACACACACATACACACACACACACACACACACACACACACACACACACACACACACACACACACACACACACACACACACACACACACACAGAGACATAGACTCAAACTCAACTCAAACTCAAATTTAAAAAACTTTTAGGCCATCTGCCCGTATCAAGAAGGGGAAGCAAGGGTGAAGGGGTACTGGTGAAAATGCAATGATCATAAATACAGAAAATTAATGACCGAGGCCAAACCAAAAATAAACCAAACTCAAACGAAAACATCATATCACCATTATGGATATAAGAAAACAACAACCACATACACAGAAACAGAGAGAGAAAGAGACAGACAGACAGACAGACACACACACACAGACAAAGAGTCCATCCTTATCGAGTGTCTTGGTGTGTGTGTGTGTGTGTGTGTGTGTGTGTGTGTGTGTGTGTGTGTGTGTGTGTGAATGAGACGAATGAAGGCAAAAATGGATTATCAGTGTGAAATAGAAATTAATTATATACTAGCGTAACTCCGAGCACTGGTAACGTCTAGTAACGGTAACGCCTAGTAACGGTAACGCAAAGTACTGGTAACGCTGAGTACAGCAAATTTGAAGCGATTCGGCTAAGAAACGGCGGAGTTATAAGGCCCCATTTCCTGTTGGTGCTGCTCTGAGAGTGACGCGCTCTCCCTAGTAATGGCAACGCGTAGTAACGGTAATGCCAAGTACTGGTAACGCTGAGTACAGCAAATTTGAAGCGATTCGGTTAATAAAAGGCGGAGTTATAAGCCCCTGTTTCCCGTTGGCGCTGCTCTGAGAGTGATGCTCTCTCCCTAGTAACGGTAACACCTGGTAACGTTAACGTCAAGTACTGGTAATGCTGAGTACAGTAAATTTGAAGCGATTCGGTTAAGAAACGGCGGGAGTTATAAGCCCCTGTTTCCCGTTGGCGCTGCTCTGAGAGTGACGTGTTCTCCCGATTCTATTCAGATTTGCTGCCAGGCTTTGCCCCGGCCACGGCAAGCCTGACAGCAAATTTGCAGCGATTCGGTTAAGAAACGGCGGAGTTATTTCTGAAAAGGTGAAGCGGCGTATATCGCGCATGTTCGCTTCCGGTTTGGCACATTGATCGTCACCGTCCCCGGTCATCTACCTGCCAAATGTGAAAGCTATCGGTCCAGAAATACCGGAGATACGGGCGCCGAGCCGTTGGCGCTGCTCTGAGAGTGACGCGCTGGCAAGCTTTGCCCCGGCCACAGCAAGCCTGACAGCAAATTTGAAGCGATTCAGTTTAGAAACGGCGGAGCTATTTGTGAAAAGGTGAAGCAGCGTATATCACGAGCGTTTATAAATCGATTCGCTTCCGGTTTGGCACACAGATAGTCACCGTCCCCGGTCATCTAGCATCCAAATTCGAAGGCAATCCGTCCAGAAATACCGGAGATACGGGCGCCGAGAGGCCGGTGGATACGCGTTTCGCGCATTTGCCAAACCGCGCAAATGACACGGCCACCTCAGTGGCCGTTGCCATCACAGCAAATTTGAAGGGAATCGGTCGAAAAACGGCGGAGTTATAAGGCCCGTCTTGTGTTTCACACACACAGCCACACAGGCACACACACACAGACACACACACACACTTGGCTTTTAATATAAAGACTAGCGCAACGCCTAGTACTGGAAATACCGAGCACCGGTAATGCCTAGTACTGGTAATGCCAAGTACCGGTAATGCTGAGCAGCAGTTTTTTTGGGTCCACGAAATATTATATTATTACTTTTGTGTCTCTCCTTCTTTCCATCTTCTTCTCTCATCCTGCTCTACCCACCACCCCACCCCCTCCCCCACCATCCCCCACCCTCCTACCCCCCTCTCTTTGAATACCAGGGCGGATCTAGAGAGGGGGGTTTCCTGGTTTCCGGACCCCCTTTATCTCCGCGCAAATGGAAATTGGCTCATATCGCGCGCGTTTATGAATGGATGGTGTATTTTCCACCAAGATAGTCACTGTCCATGGGCATGCACGTTCCAAATTATGAGTCAATGTCCGGTCTGGTTACGCCGCGGTTTGTGAAAAGGTGAAGCGGCACTTATCGCGCGCGTTTATGAATCGATTCGCTTCTAATTGGGTACACGGATAGTCACCGTCCCCGGTCATCTACGTGCCAAATGCGAAGGGAATCGACCTAGAAATACCGGAGATACGGGCGCCGAGAGGCCGGCGGATACGCGTTTCGCGCATTTGCCAAACCGCGCAAATGACTCGGCCGCCTCAGTTGCCGTTGCCATCGCCCTGTTAGGGCTCACAGCAAATTTGAAGCGATTCGGTCGAAAAAACGGCGGAGTTATAAGGCCCGTTTTGTGTTCACACACACACACACACACACACACACACACACACACACACACACACACAACCTTGCCTTTTTGGCTCACGTCGTTTTTTAAAACAAAGTGAGTCTATAGTATCGTACATGTTCGGTTGTGTGTCTGTGTGTGTGTGTGTGTGTGTGTGTGTGTGTGTGTGTGTGTGTGTGTGTGTGTCTGTGTTGCGTCCGTGGCCCCGACCTTTAACCTTAACTCAAACCTTAACGTTGTCATTTTCTCTAAACATATAAGGCGTTAGAGGGTTAAAGTTAGCAGGATACTTGATTTTGACGTGAGCCTTCAAGTCACGACGATCAAAGCAGTCAGATACATTGATAAAGAACAAAATAAAGATAATCATTTGTTGCAGAGATTACTGTTGTGCAACCTTTAACCTTGACTCAGTCACACTCTTCAAACTAAAGAAGACTCTCACTCTCCACTGAAACTTTAACGTTGTCGTTTTCTAAAAAAAAACATAAGATGATAGAGGGTTAAAGTTAGCAGGATACTTGATTTTGACATGAGCCTTCAAGTCATGACGATCAAAGCAGTCAGATACATCGGTAAGGAACAAAAGAAAGAAAATCATTTGTTGCAGAGATTACTGTTGTGTTGTACAGAGTAGGAGATACTGGAAAGAAGACTCTCCATTAGATATACAAAAACGCTCTTTAAAAAGAAACACAAGACTTCAGGTGTGTACAAATAGGTACATTTTAACGTTGTTAACTTAAATTTTCTGTAACAAATGGATGTACCGAGTGTGTGCGTTGACGGCCCGGTTGTTTCGTTTTATTTGCGCCTTTGAGTTTGAGTTTGACAACGCAGACAACGGTTGTTCGTGTTCATTCGCACATCATCTCTGCGCATGCAATACTTAGCCTACCACACTTCCGGCAACAAGGCCTAGGCCTAGAGAATAAGATATCACGCCTTACCTCATAATCAAGACGACGTACTTAACATTTAGCCCACATTCATTTCAGTCTTGAGAAAAAATATATACGGAAAATCCAGTGTTCGTCGATTTCACTGCCTTCGACGTACGAATCCTTTGTTAGGCCTAGACGATTGATCACCATGTGCAAAGACTGTACAGGGGAAGATAAACATGGATGAGCTTGGGGGGATTGGTCACTATGTTTTTCTGAAAGCTTGGTCAATATGCTTTTCAATTTTACTTGTTTGCCAAAAATAAAATAAAAATAGGGCTCCACTATGTTACATGCGCATATATAAACATACATATAATTAAATTTTAAAGAAAGGGGTAGGGGTAATTTAATGCATAGAAATAATTTAATTTACACAGTAAAATAAAAATTAACAAGGGCGTCGCCGAGCGGCAGACATGTCCGTCACCAGCAATGCCACGCAAAATTGGAAGGGATTCTGTCTTCTAGTTCACGAGATACAGCTTGAAGAAGAAACATATAGCGCAAAGAAGGAAATTTCGGTTTTCAAGGTCACACTTCAAGGTCAAGGTCAGCATGGTGATCATTTATGCTCGGATGTTTTCTTCTCTAGGGTATACAGTACCACACACAATCTGAAGCGCTTCTGTCAAGTACCAATGTGGAAAATATGGCTTAAAACCCAATTTGTAGACCCCTACCACTTTCAAGGCCTACGGATCGCCCGGACCGTGACCTTGACCTTGATCGGTATGCCACCATCAGAACGGGCATAAGCCAAAGTACCTTCATGCCAAATTTGAAGACTCTAACACTAACGGTGTGGGAGTTATGGCCCCTGAAAGATTTTCGGTTTTCAAGGTCGTACGCCAAGGTCAAGGTCACGACGGCAATATGGTTTGCGCGGATGCCTTCCTCTCATGGTGACACACCAGCACACACAATTTGACGTGATTCTGTCAACCCGTTCGAAAGATATCCTTGGGACAGACAGGAGAAAAAAATGACCCTCCGATTTTCAGGCTCCAGCGATCTTTTTGACCTTGACCTTGACCTTGATCGGTATGCCATCATCAGAACGGGCATAAGCCAAACCACCTTCATACCAAGTTTCAACATCCTATGTTGATCGGTGCCCGAGATATGGCTAAAAATAGATTTTCGGTTTTCAAGGTCGTACGTCAAGGTCAAGGTCACGACGGCAAAGTGGTTTACGCCGATCTCTTCCTATTAAGGAGGCACACCTTCACACAAAATTTGACGCGATTCGGTCAAGCCGTTCGGGAGATATCCTTGGGACAGACACAAACAAACAAAAAACAAAAAATACAAACAAGCCCATCGCAATAGTCCGTCTTGGTGACGGACTAATTCTGTTTTCAGATGCACAAGTGTCTACATAACAGTATTCTCTCTATACAGGCATGGGAATTGTCATGGGAATTCCCATGCCTGCTATAGTAATAAAAATCAGACGTGAGCCTTGAAGGCTTTGCCTCTTGTTATTATATGATTAGGTTAAAAGCCAAAACACTTGATTGACT
>CM065681.1:22199450-22209450 GCA_017654935.2 Phymorhynchus buccinoides | reverse complement strand
ACAGGAGTACCGTATGGCCGTGGGTAAGGTCTGTGGATTTTAATATCAGTCTGAAAGCTGCTGGAAGCGCATTCGTGCCCATGCCGTTTCTTTTGGTTGTTGCTGTATTTCACATTACTTGCTGAAACATAAAAGTGATAAAAACAAGATGTAATAAAAAAACAACGATGAAACAAACAAATAAATAAATGGAAAGACGGTCACACGGCTATAAACCTTGTAGGTAGGATTGCATACGATGGTCTATTGTGAGCATTCACGCCCACACACACAGACAAAGATCTCCATTTCTTTGTTTCTATTTGTCTTTGTCTGATCATGTGAGATTGCACCTACTCATGTTCTCTCTCTCTCTCTCTCTCTCTCTCTCTCTCTCTCTCTCTCTCTCTCTCTCTCTCTCTCTCTCTCTCTCTCTCTCTCTCTCTCTCTCTCTCTCTCTCTCTCTCTCTCTCTCTCTCAACATATTGCTCTCTCAACATATTTCTCTCGATCTCGATTTCTTTCCCTTTCTCTTCGTCTCTCTGTCTCTGTCTACCCACCCCCCTCTCTCTCCATTCCCTCTTTGTCTACCACTGCCTTTAATATCCCAGTTCCATCACCCCTTCGCTCTGTTATCTCATATTTCCGCAAATTACAAGCTCATCATTTTGTAGCCCTAGTGAATGCATTCGCCTACATGCTACATTTGATTATGACAATGCCCACATACATACTGTCGTTTCTTTTGTGCAATTATGCTTGCTTTTAAAATGCTATCTGTTTTGTTTTGCAATGCAGCAAAACAATAGTTTTCATGCTTGGGAAAATAGAGCTGATTGTGACAAAGACGTGTGTAAGAATGTAGGGGGGGGGGGGGGGGGGGGGAGAAAAATGCCAATGGTTAAAATGAGTGAGCTAGAGAGCATGGTAGGGTAAGGAGGGGAGAAGGGAACAAGGAAGATAGGGGAACAGAAGAAGGTAGAGGAGGAGTGGATGGAGGAGGAGAAAGAAGAAGAGAAGGAAAGAGGAGGAGGAAGAGGAGAGTGATTGAGAGAGAGTGGAGAGGGGAGGAGTGAGAGTGACAGATAGATAGATAGACTGACAATAAAGGCTCAGAATTCATTTTTAGCCCTCCCATTTTTCTGGCGGGGGTCTGTTTACAAGCTGCGTATTTCGTACACAGACCCTCTCTCACACAACCTCCGCGCAAAATAAATTCTGGGTCTTTATGTCTATTTTAAAAAAAAAAGTTGTTAAAGTAGGCTTTTAAGCATTTGTGTTTTAACCCTTTCAGCGCCATCATCTTTGAGCCAAACATCTCCATTAAACTTACTTGGCTACAGAAAAGATTTCGTCTGCGATATTGTGGGATTTCTCTGTGAGACATTTAGAATAGGGTCATTCCTTACTGCCCAAATATAAGAACACAATATCATTGAATAACAGACCCTGATTTCAAGAGTTTTAATGACTTGGGTTTAAATCATTGTGGTGCAAAAACGCGACATTGGCGGTAAAAGGGTTAAAGTAGGAGACGCGCACAGAATAGAAAGGAATGTCAGGCACCAAGGTGCTTCCTCCTAATTCCATCACGTTTCCCTTAATTAAAAATGATTGTGGCCATGAAGGAAAAGGATTCAGAGTAGGTGTTTGGGAATCTTCGTCACAATAGATAGGAAAGTAAAAGTACACGAAACACTTTCGTGGGCAGAAACACTTTCAGGTATATAACAATAAAATAGGAACCTAACTTTAATATTGGGGTCAACAGCAAAACGTGACAACCGTCGTGAAACGTAATGCCAGTTTACGTTGACATTTCGTTCTCTCTTTCCCCTTTTGTTCTGCTCTTTAGGTCTTGTTTCCCTTTTGTTTTGATCTCTTGCCCACGTATTTGAAAGGATGATAGTTTAGTTTGCGTAAAAGGAAGGGTAAGTGTGACTTATGCGCTATTGTTGTTTGTTTCTTGTTTATTTGTTGTTAAATTACGTCGCTTTGTATTTATTGTCCCAGTTCCCCCACCCACTTTCCTTCTTTTGTTTCATGCATACGATTCGGTTTTTGTTGTTGGCTTTTTTTTGGGGTGGTGGTGGTGGTGGAGGTGAGGGGTGCATTTGATTTAATACATAGGTGATTGTCTTTGATACAATGATGACGACGAAAGCGAGTCGTACGGCATCCAGGGAAAGAATTGAATAAGAGGCCCAAGAATGCGTTTTATGTACAAAGTTTTGAGTGTGTCACTGTGCAAATTGATATTACGTCGTTCTACATTATTGTTCTTTGTCCCATCATCTGACAGAAAACAAACATAGGCGTATACGAAGGAATGCCTTTTTGTTTTCATCAAAATCATGATCAAAACGCCTTCGGTCTCTCTTTGTCTTTTCCTGTTCTTTATTGAAATACGTATTAGGTCAGATTAGACACACGAAACAGGAATGCAGAGACTTCGTGTGTTGTTTCCACCCAAGCTGACCTTGCCTACATCCTTCGTGTTCTATTCTCTCATCATTTCCTGTTGTCTGTCCACCCGCCAACATCCCTGATTCTAACGTCTTGAAACAGCCTACGCGCGTTTGCACTATCTATTGTATTTATATTAAAAACAACAACAAACAACTGGAAAGAATACGTAACAGTCTTTTGTTCGTTCTGTTCCTTATTTTGCAGTAAAATGAGAAGCCTTTTGTTTTGTATCCTTGTAGTTATGTTGCATATGAAAATGTTTCATTCGCCCTACATAATGATCGTGCATGCACTGCCTGTGTGTTCAATGTTGGTGGTCGTGACATTGATTGTTTCTCGCTCATCATCATCTCTCTCTGTCTTCTTTAACCCTTTAGCCGCCAGCCATTTATCCGCAAAAACAACATCATAGTTAACTGGGTGGAGAAAAGTTTTTATCTGCAATATTGAGAATTGCTCTGTGACATGTATAACAGTCGGCCTATCCTTACCTACCAAAATAAAGAAAATAGGGTCTTTGGATAACAGGCTCTGATTTGATACCTTTTAGTAACATGGGTGTTAAACCATTGTGGTGCATAAATACGACATTGGCGGTGAAAGGGTTAAACCAGTTGTTGTTTTTATTCAACTCAATTCAAAACATAGTCACAAAAGAATACATTCAGAGCAACATAATGCTCATAGCTTATACTGTGCTCCTTGAATTTACAATTATCTCTCTCTCTCTCTCTCTCTCTCTCTCTCTCTCTATCTCTCTCTCTCTCTCTCTCTCTCTCTCTCTCTCTCTCTCTCTCTCATTCTCTCTCTCTCTCTCTCTTGATTGATTGATTGATTGATTTAATTGATTTAATTTCAATTAATTAAATTATTATTTTTATTTATTTAGTTAGTTAGGTATAGTTTATTTATTTGTTTATTTATTTATCTATTTACTGATTCATTCTTTTTTTCTTTTAATTGCTTGGTTCAACATAATTGATTGATTTTGTTTCAACTATTTAATTGAGTTATCATTTATTTGTGTCATTCATATTTATTGCTATCTTTTATTCTTCCCTATATTAATCCCCATCCCCATGACATGGGCATCATGGCCTGGTTCATTAAACCTTCCGAATATCTCTCTCTCTCTCTCTCTCTCTCTCTCTCTCTCTCTCTCTCTCTCTCTCTCTCTCTCTCTCTCTCTCTCTCTCTCTCTCTCATTCTCTCTCTCTCTATGTGTCTCTTTCTCTCTCTCACTCTCTCTCTCTCTCTCTCTCTCTCTCTCTCTCTCTCTCTCTCTCTCTCTCTCTCTCTCTCTCTATCTCTCTCTCTCTCTCTCTCTGTCTGTCTCTCTCATTCTCTCTCTCTCTCTCTCTCTCTCTCTCTCTCTCTCTCTGTGTCTCTCTCTCTCTCTCTCACTCTCTCTCTCTCACTCTCTCTCTCTCACTCTCTATCTCTCACTCTCTCACTCTATCTCTCTCACTCTATCTCTCTCACTCTATCTCTCTATCTCTCTCTCTCTCTCTCTCTGTCTCTCTCTCTCTCTCTCTCTCTCTCTCTCTCTCTCTCTCTCTCTCTCTCTCTCTCTCTCTCTCTCTCTCTCTCTCTCTCTCTCTCTCACTCTCTCTCTCTCTCTCTCTCTCTCTCTCCCCTCTATCTCTCTCTCTCTCTCTCTCTCTCTCTCTCTCTCTCTCTCTCTCTCTCTCTCCCCTCTCTCTCTCTCTCTCTCTCTCTCTCTCCTCCCCCTCTATCTCTCTCTCTCTCTCCCTCTCTCTCACAGACTGCCTCAACCCCATTCTCTTATATCCTCAATGAATTATCTTTTAGCTTCATGTCTATTTCTGTAATTTAAAAAATAATCTGATCTCATTATCGGAACTAACTCGTGACAAAGAAATGCTAAAGAAAACAAACAAACAAATACATAAATAAAAAAATATATATTATAAAAAACGCTCGTGACAAGCGCATAGAGTGGGCAGGCAACATCGACAGTCAAAAACAATTACAATCTTAATGGAGTGTTCTTTATGCAAACTTAAAACAAACATGAAACATAGCGTGTGTAACTGCTTATATTTTTCGTAGGTTTAATACTTTTAATTTGGAAAATGTTTCTTCTATGTGTCTGTGTTAAAAGCTTAGCCCCCTTAAAAGGCGAAGCATTTAGTGCGTAAAGGGGCATGGTTTGCTCATGCTCTCACTCTTTCTTTCTCTGTCTGTCTGTCTCTCTCTGTCTGTCTGTCTCTCTCTCTCTCTCTCTCTCTCTCTCTCTCTCTCTCTCTCTCTCTCTCTCTCTCTCTCTCTCTCTCCCCCCCCCCCTCTGCCCACCCCTCTATATTGTCTCCCTGTCTGTGTACCTCTGTCTATCCTCCAGCCTATCTCTCTCTCTGTCTCTCTCTCTCTCTGTCTCTTTCTTTCTCTGTCTCTCTCTGTGTGTCTCTCTCTGTCTCTCTCTCTCTCTCTCTCTCTCTCTCTCTCTCTCTCTCTCTCTCTCTCTCTCTCTCTCTCTCTCTCTCTCTCTCTCTCTCTCTCTCTCTCTCTCTCTCCCCCTCGGCCCACCCCTCTATATTGTCTCCCTGTCTATCTACCTCTGTCCGCCAGCCTATCTCTCTCTCTCTCTGTCTCTCTCTCTGTCTCTCTCTCTGTGTGTCTCTCTGTCTCTGTCTCTCGCTGTCTCTCTCTGTCTCTGTCTCTCTCTCTCTCTCTCTCTCTCTCTCTCTCTCTCTCTCTCTCTCTCTCTCTCTCTCTCTCTCTCTCTCTCTCTCTCTCTCTCTCTCTCTCTCTCTCTCTCTCTCTCTCTTTAAAACTGCTTAAAGCCACTGAAAAGTCTCTACAAACGTGCTCTAAAAATTGTTCTTCTTAAGCCTTCTTCACTTCAAAATAGCGATTATAAGGAACTAGGCATTCTTCCATTAGACTACAAGTTTTACCTCAACAAAGCTATTTTCATGTACAACATTGTGAATAAACTGACACCGGCCTATCTATGCAAACGATTTCGTATTACTAACATTCGTAATAAAAATATATTTTATATTCCTCGCCCTAGAACAAACCTGTTTACATACTCCGGTAGCAAATTATGGAATGAATTAGAAAATTGCAATAAAAACCTAATAAGTGTCTCATGATTTAAAAGAACATATCACAAACACCTCTTAGAAACGTTTTAAGCTATTAACTTCCTAGAATATTCGCTGTTTGCTTATAAATAATAATGACTTTACGTAAACATAATGTTTCTCTATAACGTGGGCTTATTAGTGTATTGTATTCTGTCATTGGACCATGAGCGTATTTGCACCTGTGTGTTCGAACACACCACAAGAGACTAGGTATGCGTGATTTGGTATAGTTATAGGATATGCTGTATGTTTTTGTGTGTGTGCGAGTACGTGAACGAGCTGTTCGTTTGAGCTTGAATTTTTTTCGCATGTTCTTCAATTTACTGTGAACATGCCTGTTGTTATTTTCTATTCTTTTTATGCATTTTATTCTTTCTTTTTGTTTTCCTTTTCTTGTTATTTGGTTTTTCTTTTTCCCCTCGAGGGCAAGGTGTAAAGAAGCTTGAGCTTATCCGTTTACCCTCATTAAACATTCGTATTCGTATTCGTATTCTCTCTCTCTCTCTCTCTCTCTCTCTCTCTCTCTCTCTCTCTCTCTCTCTCTCTCTCTCTCTCTCTCTCTCTCTCTTTCTCTGTCCTAGTGCTTGGCGTCCATGGATGTATGTTGCGTGTGTGCGTACTTGATGTGCACGCACGCAACTCTACCCATCTTTTGTTTTGTTTTGTTTTTTAAATTTTTGTTGGGATCATAGATGACCTTTGTGGACCCATTATGTCTAATGCCTTAGCGAATCGTACTTTATCCAGGGAGTTTCTCGTTCAAGGTTTACGGTTTGGTAAGCTGTCTAACACCTACAGCGTGGGGGTTTTATAGTTTAATTGTGGGTCGTGATTCTTTGGCTTTTATGCTGTAAAAACAATGATACTGTCCATTTGCTGTTACTTTGGGTTGTTGCCTTTTCGCAACCAGGTCATTGCCTTTCTTCTTTTGTTTGTTGTTGTTGTTCTTGTTTGGTCAAATGTAAGCACAAAGAGAGAGAGAGAGAGAGAGAGAGAGAGAGAGAGAGAGAGAGAGAGAGAGAGAGAGAGAGAGAGAGAGAGAGAGAAGGGAGAGAGAGAGAGAGAGAGAAGGGAGAGAGAGAGAGAGAGAGAGAGAGAGAGAGAGAGAGAGAGAGAGAGAGAGAGAGAGAGAGAGAGAGAGAGAGAGAGAATGGAGAGAGAGAGAGAGAGAGAGAGAGATATAGAGACAGACAGACAGACAGACACACACACACACACACACACACACACACACACACACACACACACACACACACACACACACACACACACACACACACACACACACACACACATCACATACACATACATACATGCAAGTACACAAGCTCATATTCACCTTTATCCATACCCTCTCTCTCTCTTTTTTTTTTTTTTTTTTGGGGGGGGTCTAATATCACGTGTAGTGGATAGACGTTACATGAAAGACACACACATGAATGAAAACATACTACATGTAATGATGTTAACAACAACAAAATGCTGTGTTTACACAATAGTACATCATCCGGACAGGTTAATGCCACCAACTATAAACAAATAAAGAAACTACGATGCAGACACAGACACACACAAAGAAAACCATCTCTTCATCAACAATCAATACACATGATAATAGTATCATAACTATAGGTGATTTCAAAACCACCTTTCAAAATCACACCATTCTCACCAACATTATCGTGTATCTATTTTCTGGTTTAATTTCTGATTTCAGGCAAATAATGACAAAGTACAAGGAAAGCGAGGGAAGATGACATCACCACGCCCCTCTGAAGATTTAATGACGTCAGCATGCAGCAGCACGAGCTCTTTGACGTCATGCAACGGTCAGATGACGTCATCATTCCGAAGTGGGGAGATGAAGATAATAAGCGAGAAGGAGGAACAGGTACTGTCTTCTTTTTCATCTCATCTCTGACACACCTCTGTATCTGAACGTCTGCCAGTCTGTCTGTTCGTCCTTCTTTCTCTCTATATCTGTCCGTCCTTCTTTCTCTCTATATCTGTCCGTCCTTCTTTCTTTCTATGTCTGTCCGTCCTTCTGTCTCTCTATATCTGTCCGTCCTTCTTTCTCTCTATATCTGTCCGTCCTTCTTTCTCTCTATATCTGTCCGTCCTTCTTTCTCTCTATATCTGTCCGTCCTTCTTTCTCTCTATATCTGTCCGTCCTTCTTTCTCTCTATATCTATTCGTCCTTCGTTCTCTCTATATCTGTCCGTCCTTCTTTCTCTCTATATCTGTCCGTCCTTCTTTCTCTCTATATCTGTCCGTCCTTCTTTCTCTCTATATCTGTCCGTCCTTCTTTCTCTCTATATCTATCCGTCCTTTCTCTCTATATCTGTCCGTCCGTCCTTTCTCTCTATATCTATCCGTCCTTCTTTCTCTCTATATCTGTCCGTCCTTCTTTCTCTCTATATCTGTCCGTCCTTCTTTCTCTCTATATCTATCCGTCCTTCTTTCTCTCTATATCTGTCCGTCCTTCTTCATCTCTATATCTGTCCGTCCTTCTTTCTCTCTATATCTGTCCGTCCTTCTTTCTCTCTATTTCTGTCCGTCCTTCTTTCTCTCTATATCTGTCCGTCCTTCTTTCTCTCTATATCTGTCCGTCCTTCTTTCTCTCTATATCTATTCGTCCTTCGTTCCTTCGTTCTCTCTATATCTGTCCGTCCTTCTTTGTCTCTATATCTGTCCGTCCTTCTTTCTCTCTATATCTATCCGTCCTTTTTCTCTATATCTGTCCGTCCTTTCTCTCTATATCTATCCGTCCTTCTTTCTCTCTATATCTGTCCGTCCTTCTTTCTCTCTATATCTATCCGTCCTTCTTTCTCTCTATATCTGTCCGTCCTTCTTTCTCTCTATATCTGTCCGTCCTTCTTTCTCTCTATATCTGTCCGTCCTTCGTTGTCTCTATATCTGTCCGTCCTTCTTTCTCTCTATATCTGTCCGTCCTTCTTTCTCTCTATATCTGTCCGTCCTTCTTTCTCTCTATATCTGTCCGTCCTTTCTCTCTATATCTATCCGTCCTTCTTTCTCTCTATTTCTGTCCGTCCTTCTTTCTCTCTATATCTGTCCGTCCTTCTTTCTCTCTATATCTGTACTCCTGTATGGCCCATGTCCGTAGTTCGGTCTGTCTGTCAGGGAATCTTTCTGTCTTTGTGTTTGTCTCTCTCAGAACGTGAAAACAAATCTTCCCGTGTTCAGTGTTAAGTGCTCTCTGACTCTCCTCTTCGTTTGTGTGCGTGTCCGTCCCTCTTTGATCACTCATTGTTTATCTCATGAGTAGTTAATTGATGTTAACTTAGTAGTGAAATGTGTTCTCATTTGTTGATTTGCATGTTTGCTTGCTTTTTTTTCTGTTTTATTTGTTCTGTTTGTGTCCTTTTTCTAGTTTAGGTTGAGCACAGAATGTAGAAAAGCTGTCAAAGCTTATTTCTTTATGCTCAATAACAATCATTTTGACTTGACGTGACTTGACTCATCTCTGTCTGTCTGTCTGTCTGTCTGGTTGTCTGTTTTTTGTCTTTATCCCAGTCTTTCTTTCCCTAATATATTCATGTGCAAGTACACACGTAATGGAGCCTGCTCTTACATTTGTTGTTGTTGTCCGTTTATCTCTTCAAGATCTATGTTCCGTACCTCAATACCCATCTCTGTCTCTGTCTCTCTCTTTTCTCTCTCTCTCTCTCTCTCTCTCTCTCTCTCTCTCTCTCTCTCTCTCTCTCTCTCTCTCTCTCTCTCTCTCTCTCTCTCTCTCTCTCTCTCTCTCTCTCTCTCTCTCTCTCTCTCTCTCTCTCTCTCTCTCTCTCTTTCTAACTCCCACTCTTTTTTCTCTCCATACTTTTCTCACATGATCCAATATATTATGGAGCCAGATGTACACACTTGCAATCGCCGACACATCACAATATGATAGTGCTGCATGCATCTTGTCTTTTGTGTTCGAAACAAAGTGGCAAACGAAACCTAACACGCAATGAAAAGAAATATAAACTTATGAAAACAGAGCGAAGACTGGCAAGGAAAAAAAGACAAAAGAAAAGTGTCATTACTGTAAAGGGCAAGATCATTTGTAAGCATTGGCACTCGATTAAGCTGAAGGTTCAAAATGATATCCTGATTAACCCTTTCACCGCCAAAGTCGCATTTTAGCACCACATTGATTTAACACCTATGTCACTAAAAGGCATCAAATTGGGGTCTATTATCCAAAGACCCTATTGTTTTAGTTACGGGAAGTAAGGACATATACCTTATTTTATATATGTCACAGAAGAATCCCCAATATTGCCAATGGATTTTGTTCTCTACACAGGTAAATTTAATGGACATTTTTGGCTGAAATATGGCTGGCGGTGAAAGGGTTAAATGCACAGCTTTGTGTTCGTGCGTATACCCACTGTGTCTCTTTTGGACTTTTGTTTTGTCTGTCTGTCTGC
>CM065681.1:22189450-22191950 GCA_017654935.2 Phymorhynchus buccinoides | reverse complement strand
GACTCGCATTGGTCCCAATGTCTGAACCCCTCAGGACGGCGCGAGACTTGGTAATTACGCACTTCCGGGTCCCACGTCGGGGGATTATTGCGCTGAAGGCTGTGCTCTCGCGAGAGTTGAAAGCTGCAACGTGAAGTCGCTAGCAATTTTCTACTGTCTCCCACCTTGTATTGTGTTGTGTTTGCATGTATTGTTGGTTCCTCATCCTAGTCCGTTCTTACAAACGAAAATGTTTCTTCTCTAACAGGCTTACCAACTAACATCAAGCAGGCACCTATTTTAAAAATCTTCTGGACCAAGATCCTAATATGATAAAAGCTTTCAATTTTGTTGATGATTAAAAATGAAAGTCCATTCCAAAATGTTTTTATAAATTAATTAAAACTAGTTTAGCTTAGGTTTGTGCAATCATTGTGAAACTTAATCAAATTAAACATTCAAGAAAGGGCGTAAAAGGGCAGATAGACCCACTTATAGCCCTATTACACTACTACTACTACTACTACTACTACTACTACTACTACTACTACTACTACTACTACTACTACTACTACTACTACTACTACTACTACTACTACTACTACTACTACTACTACTACTACTACTACTACTACTACTACTACTACTACTACTACTACTACTACTACTACTACTACTACTACATAATGTTAGCTACCTTTTTGTTATTAAGGCATATAGTGTTATTGTTTTTGTGCCATGTGTTGACAGGTTTGAGTGGGGAGTGTCAATGCTAGTAATTTCGTCGACTTATCTCTTGCAAATCAAGCAGCGGATTCATTGTTGCAGACATGCATAGCAAAGGAAAAGTGGGGAATTTGTCTGGAAGCATCATAATTCGTTTGGAGCGTTGCTGCCATTTTGAGGTGTGTGTGTGCGCGTGCGCGTGCGCGTGCGCGTGCGCGTGTGCGTGTGCGTGTGCGTGTGCGTGCGTGCGTGTGCGTGTGTGTTCAACATATGCATTTCGCGTGTTCTCTCGTACCCCCACCCCTCCTGTCGCTTCTCTCTCCTCATTGTTGCCTTGATATTACTTGAATTCCCCTTTTCACTTCCCCCAATCTTCATTAGCAATCCTAAGATATACGATTTTCTGCGTGAAGTAGATCCAGACAACGCAATGTGTGATTTTCACATGAGAAAATCTGGAAGAGATTGCCAAGACGGTAACTGCTATTCCATACTACAAGATGACAGATCGGCCATTATTTCATAACCCCGTAATAAGTCCACTAGTCCACTAGTACCCCAGTGGCCTGTTAACCCTTTCACCGCCAACGTCGTATTTTTGCACCACAATGATTTGACACCCAAGGCATCAAATCAGGGTATGCTGTCCAAAGACACTATTCTCTTAATGAGAGACTTAGTGCGATTTTTCTCACACCAGAGGGCATGACGCTCGTGTGGGGCTAATCCTCTCTATATTATTAGTTGGGGATAAAGAAAGAGAGGGAGACAGTGAGTGGTCCTACCATCACTCTCTCTCTCTCTCTCTCTACGCCCAAGTAAGAAAATCGCGTGATAAGCCCCTAGTGCATTGACTGCCCTCTGGCGTGAAAAATATCGCCATAGGTTGACCATTGTTGGACGTAAGGATAGGCCTTGCTTTCAATATGTCCCAGGGGAGTCCCCAATATTACAGACACATTTTTTTTCTCTACCCAGGTAAGTTTAATTGATTTTTTGTGTGCTGAAAAATGGCTTGCGATGAAAGGGTTAATGCCTACCTGGGTGATCTTCTGAAGGAAGCGGACTTTACAACACATGCCAGTCTGCATTTTCTTAGTGACACCCACCTGGCACCTTCTATAACCTATTTTCTGGGAGTTTGATCAAAGAACGTCTTAGGAATAACAACAGACACGATCACCGTCTACCTCTTTTCCGCACTCTTGTAATTGCTTCTTCCTTTTCTCTCGTGCTCATTTTCTTTGCTAATCAAGAACCACCGGTGCTGAAAGGTAGGCCTATGCATTCCACGTCTCGGCTATCTTCTACTTATCTCTCTCTCTCTCTCTCTCTCTCTCTCTCTCTCTCTCTCTCTCTCTCTCTCTCTCTCTCTCTCTCTCTCTCTCTCTCTCTCTCTCTCTCTCTCTCTCTCTCTCTCTTTCTCTCGGTCTCCCCCCCCCTCTCTCTCTCTCTCTCTCTCTCTCTCTCTCTCTCTCTCTCTCTCTCTCTCTCTCTCTCTCTCTCTCTCTCTCTCTCTCTCTCTCTCTCTCTCTCTCTCTCTCTGTGGTTGTCTTTCAGTCTGTCCGCCTGTGTGTATGTCCGTGTTTGTGCGTTGTTTTTCTACCCTTGTTGCCAATTATTCTTAGTCAGTGCAAGCAATGTTGTATGACCAGACATTTCGGTCACCATGACAGCAAGTATGCAAGTATGACTGGCCTATCACTGTCTTGCCATGGTAGGGGAAAGAGTGAAACATGTTCACGTGTGCAGATACCTTTACTACTTGTTTTTCCCTCTACACTTCTATTCCCTG
>CM065681.1:22179450-22181950 GCA_017654935.2 Phymorhynchus buccinoides | reverse complement strand
AATGCATTTAACTAAAAACAAAGCACATCTGGGTTTTATTCCCAGCTAGGAATCAAAGGCTGAGGCCTAAAAACAAAAAGACTGATATCTAATCCAGTGAATTATTGGGGTTTCAACACTACTTTTGGTCGCTCCCTGTGGCTTTTGAATGAACAAGAGGAAAGCTATTGTAAAGACGGACCATGTAGCCGTTCTTGGTTCCTCTCCAGTAGAAGGCGATGTCTCAAGGGGAGATAGTTATATTGACAAACTGCATGGGGATAAGAATAGATCGTTTGGCATGGTATGAATCCACGGGTTTTATGTACAAGTGGATAAGTAGCGGGTATGGTGGAAGCAAATGCGGGAGGGAAAAGAATGAGTGATTGTGTGTGCGAGTGACTGTGTATGCAAATGTGTATGTAGGCCTATGTAGACTATGTATGCGCGTTTAGGTGCGTGCGTGTGCGTGACAGAGACGGAAGAGGGGGACTTTTCAGTCAGTAAAACAGACAGACAGACAGAGTTACAGGCAAAGACATTGAGACTGGGAGCGCGCGCGTGTGTGTGTGCGCGCGTGTGTGTGTGTGTGTGTGCGCGCGTGCGTGAGTGCGTGAGTGCGTCCCTGCCTGCCTGCCTGTGTGCGTATGTATATGTGTGTGTTTGACAGACGCGCGCGCGTGTGTGTGTGTGTGTGCGTGTGCGTGTGCGTGTGCCCGCGCGCGCGCGCGTGTGTGTGCAAACATGCGCACTTAAAATGCATGACGTTTACCCCAACGATTAATACAAGTCGCGAACACATTGAAAAAGTGTATCGCGTCGCGCGATCGATATCATCCACATCATGTAAAGTAAAGGGAGACGACCCAACGATATGCTGATAAAGTTGATAAACAAATGGCGCCCCAGAGACCCATCGACTGCCAGTCTCTACCATCTTCGTCAGACACCCCCACCTTCCTGTCTATCTCCATCCCTCTTCCTCATCATTAGTTCCCTTTTTGGCTCACTCGTGTTAACGAAGTTGGGAAAGGTCAAGATGTGCCTCTCTCCCCCCCCCCCCACCCCACCCCACCATTACATTTCTCGGCTCTCCCCGCTTTTTCACACTTGCCTTTCTTACCAAACATTAAGCTGTATTTTATGAACCTTTTCAGCTACTTATCTTTGTTAAATAATTAATCGCAGTTATGACAAAGGCCATTATCTAATAGAGCCCCCCCCCCCCCCCCCCTATGTAGTGCAGTACACACAACAGCCACGGAGCATTGGTCACAGTCCTGGTTCAGTGCGGTTTTGTCCGTCTTGCCTTTATCTTCTACTACTATTGAATGCATGTGTTTTATTATGTAAATGGATGAAAATTAGTGTTAAATATAGCAAAGGATAGAGGATGATGTACTCAATCTGCAGTAAGAAAGGCAAGACTGAAAAAGTAGAAACAACCGAGAAATGGAGGAGGGGGGGGGGGCGCATTTTTACCCCCCACAATCTTTGTTTGCTGTTGTCCCACATGTTCCTGTTCGAGTGAGCCTTGAAGGCTTTGCCTCTTGTTTCCATTGAAAAGTTGCGGCACGCGACGTCCCCCCAAGACGTTTGTATTCAGTAGGGCCTACATTAATTTTGTTTGGTAGTATTTGTTTTCTAGTTTACCAGTCTGTTTATTTGCATCCCTCCCCCATTTTATTTATTTTAGCGAAACGTTGTAGCACGCAACATCCATCGAACATCTTTCTATCTGCCTTTTAACCCTTTCACCGCCAAAGTCGCATTTTATCACCACAGTGGTTTAACACCGATGTCACTAAAAAGCGTCCATTTGGGGTCTATTATCCAAAGACCCTATTGTCTCAGTTTTGGGAAGTAAGGATATACCGTATTTTATATGTCACGGAAGAATCCCCAATACTGCAGATGGATTCTGTTCTCTATCCAGGTAAAATTAATGGACATTTTTGGCTGAAATATGGCTGGCGGTGAAAGGGTTAAAAGTGGTTAAAAAAAAGAGTTTGTTTCGTCGTTTTATGTAATGTTTCCCATAGGAAAGGCGTGTGCGTGTAGGTCTACTGTTTTACGATGGTTTGCCGTAGTCGTTGTCCAGGGCCTGTATTCACGTTGAGATAGCATGAGACTTAGGATTTAATAGGACTTTTGGAAGAGCTTCTAAGTTAGCATGATGCTAAGTCTCATGATATCTCAACGTGAATACAGGCCCAGTTTATCAATCTGTTTGTTGATTGATCTCTTCTTCCCCTAAACTCCTACACACGGATACGCTGATGCTCAAACATATAAGCTTGTGATGTGAAAACCCAAAACACATAATAAGCGCATGCACTAACACACACATAGCCGCAATCGAATTTTTTCACGCTCTCTCTCTCTCTCTCTCTCTCTCTCTCTCTCTCTCTCTCTCTCTCTCTCTCTCTCTCTCTCTCTCTCTCTCTCTCTCTCTCTCTCTCTCTCTCTCTCTCTCTCTCTCTCTCTCTCTCTCTCCCCCCCTCCCCCCTCTCTTTATCTC
>CM065681.1:22154450-22171950 GCA_017654935.2 Phymorhynchus buccinoides | reverse complement strand
TCTCTCTCTCTCTTCTCTCTCTCTCTCTCTCTCTCTCTCTCTCTCTCTCTCTCTCTCTCTCTCTCTCTCTCTCTCTCTCTCTCTCCTCTCTCTCTCTCTCTCTCTCTCTCTCTCTCTCTCTCTCTCTCTCTCTCTCTCTCTCTCTCTCCGCTCTCTCTCTCTCTAGGACGGTACCGTGGTAATCTTCTTGTCTGACCAGCACTGGCTTACAAATGGAGCCATAGCTTTACTCTACCACCCGTGTCTCTTGGACTGTAGTCTTCTTTCCTCCCGCGGTGTCGTGTAAAATTCCTCCCGCATACAAATTTCCTCAATTTCCTTATTGCGCATGTTCACTAAGCCATGATATCAGTCTGTGATACTTTCCGTTTATTGTGTGCTTTAGTAGCTACATCGATTTATCAGCAATGATGTAGATTAAGACAGACACACACACACACACACACACACACACACACACACACACACACACACACACACACACACACACACACACACACACACACTTCAATTTATTGGCTCTTTCCGGGTTGAATAAGCACTTAAACTTCTATCGTTTTATATAATTTAACGTCACGGTTATATCACGCATGCGCACTAAGCTGACCGGGACTTATTATACAGGAGGATATATTTTTCGTGACACCGGTTCTCTGCTTTTCTGGGAGAGCAAGTATTCTATTCTTTTGGTGATTCTAAAGCACGGATTAGACTGAAAGAACCACTGTCTGTAGCGTTTGAAATAATACTATTCACCAGTGGCTAATTCCACTTCGATTGCGTGAAATTGCTATTGCTGGGAGGGGGGGGGGGGGGGGAGGGGGGGGGGGGGGGGGGGGGGGGGGGTGGGGGGGGGGGGGGGGGGGGGGCGGGGGGGTGTCTCTTTTTGTTCCTTTCACTTGTTTACCATTCAGGGATTCGAGGCATTTGGGTGCTTAAACGCCCAAGGTACTTTTGTTTTTAAATGTCTGGCCGATTAAATGGGAACATAAATAATTATAATGTCTTTGTTTTAATATGTCGGCGACTGGTTGTCTGTATATCAGTTTGTCTTTGTCTCTATGTGTTATAATCGCTAAGCACATCTCTCTCTCCCCCCCCCCCCCCCCTCTCTCTCTCTCTCTCTCTCTCTCTCTCTCTCACTCACGCGCACACACGTACACGCGCGCGCGCGCATACACACACACACACACACACACACACACACACACACACAACATCAACATACAGTGAACACAGACAGGGGGGAACAGACAGAGGGAAATAACCCTGGAGGAGAGAGAGAGAGAGAGAGAGAGAGAGAGAGAGAGAGAGAGAGAGAGAGAGAGAGAGAGAGAGAGAGAGAGAGAGAGAGAGTGAGATAGGGGCAGACAGACAGACAGACAGACAGATAGACAGACAGACACACAGAGAGAAAGAAACAGAGAGAGAGAGAGAGAGAGAGAGGGGGGAGCTTTCAATCATATGTTATAGGTATATCTTTGAAATTTGGCCAGGCCAAAGCTGAAAGAGAGGCGTGAAACTGTTGCATTGTTAACGATGTGCTGTAGTTTTACAGTGCCTGGATAATTGTTTTGTGTGACTGCCAATGGCGTACCACAGGGTTATGTCTTTACACCCATGTTACTTAGAGTCCAACATCTTCCCCGTTATCTAGTCGTCTGTGACTTTGCCACCCCCCTCTCCATTTGTTCTAATTTGAGGGTTAGGGGCAGACAAAGAACTACTACTGCCCGTAATGGGGAATTAAGCGTTTAAGACTACTGCTTGGCTGGCACTGACGGATTATTGTTGAAATGGATGGAACCACTGTAAAGAAAGTCTGTCGGTAATTGCAAGCATTATCAGAAACGCGATGGATACTGGCAACATAGCTTTTCCCCTACATGTGGCGTAGTAGTATAGTGTAGCTTAAAGCACCAAATTTAAAGCGAAGAGAGTTTGTTTGCCTCTATCGCTTCCTTGCCACTGTCTTTTTCGAAATACTTTTCCGTTCGTGTATTTTGTCCATGTTTGTCTTTGATGTCTTTCTACAATATTTTTGTTTGGAGAGAGAGAGAGAGAGAGAGAGAGAGAGAGAGAGAGAGAGAGAGAGAGAGAGAGAGAGAGAGAGAGAGAGAGAGAGAGAGAGAGAGAGAGAGAGAGAGAGAGAGAGAGAGAGAGGAGAGAGAGAGAGAGAGAGAGAGAGAGAGAGAGAGAGAGAGAGAGAGAGAGAGAGAGAGAGAGAGAGAGAGAGGGAGAGAGAGAGAGAGAGAAAGATTCACATTCACACAATTCACAAAGTTTACTGATCCAGGCCTTCTGCCCATGTCAGAGGGGAGGGGGTTAGAGAGAGAGAGAGAGAGAGAGAGAGAGAGAGAGAGAGAGAGAGAGAGAGAGAGAGAGAGAGAGAGAGAGAGAGAGAACGAACGAACGAACGAACGAAATTTTGTTTAATCAGGGTTACGAGATAAGCATATAATGTGATTTTCTTACACTCAGCCATGAGAAAGAGAGAGAGAGAGTGAGAGTATGAAGAAAGGAAGGAAAGAAGAAAGGAGGGAATGAGTAATTGTGTGTGCCGGAGGGAGGGATGACACGAATTCACATAGCACGCATCCTGAGCGCTATTCATTGTCTGAATGAAGACCGGTGAGCGCAGGGCAGGATAAACATCCCCAACTGGAAGAAGAAGAAGAAGAAATGTGAAAGCCCATTCGCAGAAAAGAGACATAGGGGAATGGGGAACTTCAACAAAACGGAAAAAATGTTAGCCCATACAAAGCAGATAGAGAGAAGATGAGAGAGGGAGGGAGAGAGAGAGAGAGAGAGAGAGAGAGAGAGAGAGAGAGAGAGAGAGAGAGACACACACACACACAGAGAGGGAGGCAGAGTCACAGACAGACATACACATACACACACATACAACGATAGAGAGAATCACACACAGACAGACAGACAGACAGACAGACAGACAAACACGCGTACAATGAAGCATTCTTCACGTAACTTGTGACGACAGAAAACTCGGTTCTGGGCTGTCTTTGGAGAGCTGTGGCTACATAGCTGCCTCCAATCTCTGAAGTGTTGGCTCACGGAGCCTTTTCCATTGGTTTGCAGTGGGAATAAAGGAGTTGCTTTGTTATGTATCGGGTAATGTGTCTACCTATTTCTGTTTGTTTATATTCTCTCCGTTGTGTTTTATTATTTTGTCTGTTTTAATGCTTTCTGTTTCTCTTCCCTGTTTGTCTTTTTTGCATATCCCTTTCCTCTTCTCGTTCTGTATCTGTATCTCTCTCTCTCTCTCTCTCTCTCTCTCTCTCTCTCTCTCTCTCTCTCTCTCTCTCTCTCTCTCTCTCTCTCTCTCTCTCTCTCTCTCTCTCTCTCCTTCTTCTTCTTCTTCTTCTTCTTCTTCTTCTTCTTCTTCTTCTTCTTCTTCTTCTTCTTCTTCTTCTTCTTCTTCTTCTTCTTCTTCTATCTTTCGTTATAGGTATTCGTCTCTCTAAATCTACTTTCCTATTTCACGATCTCTGTCCCGCCATTTTGGTATTCTCCCACCTTTCATGTACTTTTTCCTTCACTATATTTTTCCACGTTTTCTCTGTTTCTCTGTCTCTGCTTCTTTGCCTGCCTGTCTGCCTTTTCTATGTTACTCGGGCCTCAGTGTCTCTTGGGCGAGAGGGAGAGAGAGAGAACAGACAGACAAAGAGAGAGCGCGACAGAGATAGAGCGGGAGAATAGAGAAAGAAGGGAAAGAGAGGAGAGAGAGAGAGAGAGAGAGAGAGAGAGAGAGAGAGAGAGAGAGAGAGAGAGAGAGAGAGAGAGAGAGAGAGGGAGGGGGGAGATCCTTTCCCCAAAAACATATGACGACAGGACAACATTTGTATTATCAAATTATGTTACCTATGTTGCAACAAAATTTACAAAAAGTATATTTTAAAACAAAATTAACCCAACCTCCAAAACGTGCCAAATATTAACTGATGCTACTCAGAAAACAGTAACGTTAAAACTGTTTAGTCATTCTTAAGACATTTTACAGATCCTCAGAACTGAATCAAGTGTGGTGGATCAGAAAAGGAAAAACATATTAGTCAAATGATGTGATTTCCTGGAAGAAGAAGAAAGGTACTAAGTATTACGAAAGGAGTAAAAGTCTTAGGGTTAGTTTTCTGACTGGTAACTCTTCTGAGAGTCAGTACGTGCTTCGTGCTGGAATCCTCGTTCTGTGAACTGCTCTGGCAGAGAATGCTGGAGGTAGGCCCACGTTGCTTCCAACTCCTAATGTATCAGTTTACTGAATGATTCACCTACTGCAGGATTGCGGGGATAGCAGTTTTGTTTACCTGCCTGTTGCTGCTTTTGTGTTTGTTTGTCTCTCTGTTTTTGGTCTGATATGCGACAGATACGTTATATTTACTAGGATAGTTTTTACGTTGTATTTACTAGGTTAATTTTTACGTTATATTTATTAGGATAGTTTTTACGTTATATTTACTAGGATATTTTTATGTTATATTTACTAGGATAGTTTTTACGTTATATATTACTAGGATAGATTTTTTACGTTATATTTATTAGGATAGTTATTGCGTTATATTTACTAGGATAATTGTTACGTTATATTTACTAGGTTAATTTTTACGTTATATTTACCAGAATACTTTTTACGTTATGTTTGCTAGGATAATTTTTATGTTATATTTACTAGGAACATTTTTACGCTATATTTACCAGGATAATGTTTACGTTATATGTCTAGGATAATTTTTACGTTAATTTTACTAGGATACTTTTTACGTTATATTTACTAGGATATCTTTTACGCTATATTTACTAGGATAGTTTTTACGTTATATTTTACTAGGATAGTTTTTACGTTATATTTACTAGGTTAGTTTTTACGTTATATTTATTAGGATAGTTTTTGCGTTATATTTACTAGGATATTTTTATGTTATATTTACTAGGATATTTTTTGCGTTATATATTACTAGGATAGTTTTTTTACGTTATATTTATTAGGATAATTGTTACGTTATATTTACCAGGATAAGATTTACGTTATATTTACTAGGATAACGTTTACGTTATATTTAGTAGGATCATTTTTACGTTACATTTACCAGGATAATTTTTACGTTATATTTACAAGGATAACGTTTACGTTGTATATATTGGGATATTTGTTTTACTTTATATTTTACTAGGATAGTGTTTACGTTATATTTACGTTACATGTACTAGGATAACTTTTACGTTATATTTACTAGGATAACTTTTACGTTATATTTACTAGGATAATTTTTACATCATATTTACGAGGATAATGTTTACGTTATATTTACGAGGATAACTTTTACGTTGTATTTACTAGGATATTTTTTACTTTATATTTTACTATGATAGTTTTTACGTTATATTTACTAGGATAGTTTTTACGTTATGTTTACTAGGATATTTTTTACGTTATGTTTACTAGGATAGTTTTTACGTTATATTTACCAGGATAGTTTTTAGCTAAAAGATTCGCTTTATAAAGTGTATTTTATTGTCAGCACTTTTTGCTACAAAAACTTCCAGTAAAGGTAATATATCGTACTTCATGTAAATCTACCATAATGTTTTCATTTCACGGCTTAGGTAGTCTTCCACAGACCTCACTAGCGAAGCTGGTAGAATCAGTTAAGCTGCGGGGACAGAAAAGAGATAATCCAATAAAATTCGTCTCAGACAATGGTGAAGCTTATCCTTCAATGTACCCAGCTGCAAAGTAAGGATTATCCGGCTTGAGAGGATCATCCCTGTTCATTCAATGTCATTCCTGGTCCCCTTTTTGGTTATCAGCGCTGTCTGCAGATGAATGACTAGGAGATAAATTTCGAAATCTTTGGGGATTGACAAACTTTACTATACACGACTGCGATAACATTCTACCGTTACAAGTGGATAACCACTGTTCATCATTTTCTGACAAAGAAGGTATCTGTGTTTGCGAAATCCAGCGATAAGCAGGAAGTCGGTTGTTATTAATAATAATAATAATAATAAATAAAGCTTAATAATAATAATAATAATGCCAATTTTATAGCGCTTATTCTCCTTACGGGGCTCTAAGCGCTTCACAAAGAAGTTAAAAATCTGAGCAAAAACAGCAAAACAACGCACTTATCATAAGGAACAACCCGAAACGAAATCACGATAACTACATTTATGTCACCCCCCCCCCCCCCCCCCCCTTTCACACTCCCCTAGAATCCAAACCATTACAAATAGCGTTTTCCACGCAAAAGGCATTTTCTCACACTACCCCCACCCCCACCCCCCCCCACACACACACACCCCCCTTCGCCCGCCCCCGCATTCACCATCCCCTTTCATAGACCTGAAGCTGACCTACTTTTCATAGATCTCCCAGCACGCACGCATGCATGCACTCACACACTTCATGCATGCACTTCACATGGCTTCTGTTATTGTCATAATTTAATATGTCTTCTGTCCACTGTTGTTGTGTTTTTCTTTTTAGTGTAGTGTACATTTCCCCATTCCATATGTAAAATACCAATGTCTTGTTTATTAAAAAAAATAATTACATTTTCTCCCTCATTAATGTTTTTACGGTTTTCCATAAATGAAATTATTCTTCTTCGATCGCTCAGACAGTTGCCTGTCGATTATGAGCGCAGATGCGTCATACTGCCGTTATGCGCCTAACTAAAAAAATAGTTAGGCCCAGTAAGTTCGACTTCGGCTGGAGGAAATCTTGTTTCTTGAAAAAAAAAAAAAAGGCAGGAGAATGGAACGGTAAGGCAGAAAGATAGTAGATGACAATAAGCAAAGGGAAAAGGCAGTGTCAAAGAGAGTGACAGAGTAGAGGAAGTTACAAGCACAGAACTTCCAGAAGGTGGGGGAACTATTTATACCAACGACCCCCCGGTATTCCCACGGATATTAAATTTAGTTCATACAAACACCCAAAAAACCCATACTAAATGAAATACAAATCCAGCTTTTCGATAAAAACAAAAACAAAAAACATTCACTGACTTTAACCCTTTCACCGCCAAAGTCACATTTTAGCACCACAGTGATTTAACACCTATGTCACTAAAAGGCATCAAATTGGGGTCTATTATCCAAAGACCCTATTGTCTTAGTTTTGGGAAGTAAGGATAGACCTTGTTTTATATATGTCACAGAAGAATCCCCAATACTGCAGATGGATTTTGTTCTCTACCCAGGTAAATGTAATGGGAAAAGTTTAGCTGAAATATGACTGGCGGTGAAAGGGTTAAACGTTTTGTTTTCATTTCCTTATTAATCATTCCTGTCTCTTTTTAAACTTTGTTTTGAACCCTTACTAGCATGTACAGTTTTGGCATTCATGTGCTTGGGTTTCTGTACAAGTACAAGAACAGCAAACAACAGGTCATGCAAAGAATCATCATATAGTAAAAAGCCAAGTGTCCGTCGTGTGTGTGTGTGTGTCTGTGTGTCTGAAACACAAAACGGGCCTTATAACTCCGCCGTTTTTCGACCGATTCGCTTCAAATTTGCTGTGCAAGTGTCCGTCCGTGTGTGTGTGTGTCTGTCTGTCTGAAACACAAAACGGGCCTTATAACTCCGCCGTTTTTTGACCGAATCGCTTCAAATTTGCTGTGAGCGATGGCAACGGCAACTGAGGTGGCCGTGTCATTGCGCGGTTCGGCAAATGCGCGAAACGCGTATCCGCCGGACTCTCGGCGCCCGTATCTCCGGCGTCTCTGGACCGATTGCCTTCAAATGTGGTAGGTAGATGACCGGGGACGGTGACTATCGGTGTGCCAAACGGGAAGCGAATCGGTTCAGAAACGCGGCGGAACCAGTACGTGGCGTTACCAGTACGGTGCATTGCCAGTACTAGGCGTTGCGCTAGTAATAATAACAAAGAAAAGTGTCTATTCCAAGAACAACAAAGCAAAATGCTTGCCATATCTTATCGAACTGCTTTTTTTGGTCAAATGAAACACAGACAACACGTGTTATTCCGGCATTTAAAACATATAAAATGGTTTCTTTCCTTTTAGAAAACAAAAATAACAGTTTTGTTGAATGTATGCACAACAGCAGTAGCGTCGGGTTTTAATCTTCTAACAACTGAGTTGGTTGGTTTGTCGATTGTTTTCTTTTGTTTTGTTTGCTTGTGTTTTAGGTAACACGTACCGACGCTGCTAAAACATCGAAAGTTAAACATTTTGAGATATGTTTGTTTGTATGAACTACATTTATTATCTAGATTTAGTTTTGGTTTGTATGAACTAAATTTAATGCTTAGGTTTCTGAGTTTACCCCACCCCCCAAAAAAAAAATAAAGGGAGAGAGGGAGAAGGCGACGCTGCATTAACTGCGATGCGCTCTCCCGATGGGAGCAGCCTACAATTCAGTCTCTGTGACTAGTAAACAATGCCATACCATACAATTTTTTTTAAAGTGAACTTCTCCCCATACACATCCTTCTTTTTAAAAAAATGATACATTTGAACTTTCTTTCACACTAAGCACATGATACTGAACGAACTGATAGCACGCTGTTTACTTCAGTGGCCAGGCGGAGGAGGTGCGGTTCATGAAGCCTTGTACTGATCAAGGGAAGATAGAAGTATTAATATAAAAAAACACCAATAACTGCAACAACGACTACAGTAGTAATAAAATAATAATGATAATGGATAATAATAACAATGATATATTTAAATAAGTACATATATAAAACCAATGAATAAGTTGATAAAATTATAATTATATGAGTAAGGAGAATGAGAAAAATCCCGACCTGTACTCAGCAATTGAGCACATACATCTATCTCAAAATGGACACAACATTCATACAATTAACCCTTTCACCGCCAGCCATTTTTCAGCCCCCAAAATGCCATTAATCTTAACTGGGTAGAGAAAGAAAACCCTGCAATATTGGGAATTCCTCTGTGACATGCATAACATTAGGCTTATCCTTACCTCCCAAAATCACGAAAATGGGGTCTTCAGATAACAGGCCCTGGTTTGATGCTTTTTAGTGACATGGGTATTAAACCATTGTGGTGCAAAAATGCGACATTGGCGGTGAAAGGGTTAATTCTCAAAGAGACTTGAAATCACGTTTTCGTAAATTGAATGATGATTCTAATATTGAGTGCCATTGTTATGATAAATAAGTACCTGTCATTAAATATCTACCTCTCGCATGAGAACTGTACCCATCTAACCCTAACCCTATCCCTAACCCTAACCCTAACCCTAACCCTATCCCTAACCACGGAAAGAACCAAAAAATAGAGCAGGAGGGTGTAAATCTACATATTTGCCGATAAATCGATGTACAAGTCCATAAATCCATAATCCGTAAAATTCACAATGGCGGACAAACAAACGATTCTGATTGGCTACGCTAGGACTACTTCTAATGCGCATGCGCAGAGGTAAATATTTCATAGGACTACTTACTCATTATGACACCATACTTGAACTTGCTCATTACCATTTTTGTAATTAGAATAAGATGATTTATTATCTCCGTATCAGTATTATGACATTGTTAGTATTGTATCCAAAAGGTACCCATATATATCCTTCTTGTTTGTTGATAAAAGAGCTCGAGCCTGTGATGATCACAAGCGATTGTGTTCGTGTGGAAGAGGCTTTAGACACAATGGTGCCAAGATCTGTTTGCCAATGGAGGGTCAGTCCTGTGTGATTCTGCGTGATTCCTAGATGATCTTGATTAAACTGGTCTCCAATCTTGCTGGTGTTATTGCTTGCTGCTCCCTTTTTTTCCTTCCTCCTGTATTGTCACTTAGGTACTTTATACTTTATAGTCACAGAGGCGCCTCTGAGAAATTCGGGTTGCTCCCACCTGGAGAGTGCGTCGCAGCCAGAGGCGCGCCACCCTTTTGGCATGGGAATTTTGTGTGACTAATGTGTAAATACTGACCAATTAACAACTTTTTCGTTGCCACTGGGATTAACGTGTGCTAAGTGCATCTCAGTTTATCGTCTCATCCGAAAGACTCCACGTTCATACCCTAAGGTCTAGTGCAAAATAAGAGGAAAAATCCCCTGTACCCAGGTTCAAACTCGGGTTTACTTGACTCAAGGCGAACGCGTTACCTCTGTGCCACTCTACATCTCTTAGTTGCCAAGGTCTCGCTTATCAAACGAATCACTGTCCTTTTTTGTGCCGGCGAGTTGCTTTGGGTATGCTAGGGATTAGATGGTCACATTCATATTTTATCGTTTGTATTCACTTCCCCCCGTGGGGATACCGGGGGGTCTTTTGTATAAATAGTTCCCCCACCTTGTGGAAGTTTTGTGCTTGTAGCTTTACCTAATCTGTCACTCTCTTTGAATCTGCTTTTCCCTTTGCTTACTGTCATCGCATGCAAAGCGTGAGGCACGCAGGATCCGCCTAAACAGTTGCGGCTCTGCAACCCCGACAGATCCCCCCAACTCTTTCTCCTGTCCTCACTGTCAAAGATCCTTCATTGCTCGCATTGGCCTCACTAGCCATAGGCGAACTCCCCCAGCATCCTAGATTTCCACAAGGACGAACTGTTGAAGCGTGGTCATCATCCCTCGGTACGGAAAGAACGCTACTGTCATCTATTATCTTTCTGCCTTACCAGTCAGTTCTCCTGCCCTTTTTCAAGAAACGCTTTAATTCAAAACGATTTCCTCCAGCCGAAGTCGGACTTGCTGGGCCGAACTATTTCTTAGTTAGGCGCATAACTGCAGCATGACGCATCTGCGCTCATGATTGACAGAAAACTGTCAGCGATCGAAGAAGAAGAAGTATTAACTTGATGTAATTTGGGAGACAGAGGGATAATCATACTGAAGCAGTTGGGAAAGGAATGCATTTAACGCTTTTTTGTCCTTACTGACACGATGTATAATCAATAGACAATTTGTATGTTCAGTGTCGGTGGCATTTAAACTTGTAAGCTTGGATCCATAACAGTGACTCACCCAATTGCATTTATTACAGCAGCAGCAGCAGCAGCAACGACGCAACTACTACTACTACTACTACTACTACTACTACTACTACTACTACTACTACTACTACTACTACTACTACTACTACTACTACTACTACTACTACTACTACTACTACTACTACTACTACTACTACTACTACTACTACTACTACTACTACTACTACTACTACTACTACTACTACTACTACTACTACTACTACTACTACTACTACTACTACTACTACTACTACTACTACTACTACTACTACTACTACTACTACTACTACTACTACTACTACTACTACTACTACTACTACTACTACTACTACTACTACTACTACTACTACTACTACTACTACTACTACTGCTGCTGCTGCTGCTGTTGTTGTTACTACTGCTGCTGCTCCTGTTACTGCTACTACTACTGCTGCAGTTTTTACTACTACTACTACTACTACTACTACTACTACTACTACTACTACTACTACTACTACTACTACTACTACGTACTACTACTACTACTACTACTACTACTACTACTACTACTACTACTACTACTGGTCGTACTACTACTACTACTACTACTACTATTACTACTACTTTCCTTTTATTTCATAAGCAGTTGTATTATATATAAAAAAATATATAATATCCCATTATCAAATGAGTATTGCCTTTAATGAGAGAGCGAGGGAGAGAGAGAGAGAGAGAGAGAGAGAGAGAGAGGAGAGAGAGAGAGAGAGAGAGAGAGAGAGAGAGAGCGAGAGAGATTGAAACTTGTTTTATTGAGGGACAAGAATAAGCACATAATAAGAGAGAGAGAGAGTAGGGGGGGGGGGGGGGGGTAGAAAGTGGCGGGGTGTTGAAATTTACACAGATATATGAATAACAGGAAATTTCATATGTTTAATTTCATATCAGTGGATATTCAATTCCGTTTGTTTCTCCTACCGTTGTGTGTGTGCGCGCACGCACGTGTGTGTGTGTGTGTGTGTGTGTGTGTGTGTGTGTGTGTGTGTGTGTGTGTGTGTGTGTGTGTGTGTGTGTAGTGGTTTTGATTCTAGTTACAATCTTTAGACAATCCATCCTCTTAAAGTTGATCTGTTTATGTCTAAAGCAATCGATACTTTTGCAAGCATATACAGCGTTCTAGGATGTACATGTGCAAAACCAACTTCTTTAAAGACCACCCACGTCACGTGTCACATTTCCGCTTATGCTTGGAAGACTTCGTAAGATGTATTACCAGCTATAAGAGGGAAAACACGTGAAAATCATGATTTTGACACGTGACGTGGTGGGTCTTTCAGACAGTATTGTTTTTATGTTGTACCCGGAGAAGCTTTCCTATCTGGTAAAACATTGTCGACTTACGCTCGAAACGTGAGACATTTCAGGGCGAGATGTTCCGAAGATTTGGTAAAAACCCGGACAGGTGCAGAACGTATTACAAGATGAAGAAATAACACTGTTGACATCACGGATGTTTTAGGCTGGAAGGCTACAGAATCTGCGTTGCTTCTGTCTATCCATGGGTGCGTGAATGTGCGTTTGCGCGCACGCGCGTGTTCTTGTACGTGTTCCGAGTTTGTCCATGCAGTTTGAACCCCGTTTTGCCTTCGCCACCCTATAACTCTCGCACTCGTTTCAGGCATCTCCGGAGTTTGGGGTTAGTTCTAAGCCAGGCTGTAAACGGTTTTAAACGATTAGATGAACAGCGTGATGACAGGGACGAACACTTCACGGAACACTAAGGGCTCTTCTGCACAACCGCTGTTCTGGGTGAAGATTTGTTTTGGATGGGTCTATTCCTAATTTTTGGCATTTTTTAATTTATTTACGAATTTCTGCGTAGTCTTCTTATTTTCTTCTTTCGGTCTTTCCTGCTACAGTATTCATGAGCGCGTCTTAAGCAGCTTACACGGATAGTAACATGTGAATTGGCATAAACAGCCAATCGTATTCACAGTTAACCTTCTTCTAATGTACATGCTAATACACGTGTTAACTATTTAAGACGCAGTCGTGAATATTGTACCTGGTAGTGAGGTCTGACATTCCAAGATAGAAGGGAGGGAAATGCGGATAGAGGGTAAAATTGCAAGAAGACATGAATTCAAACTTCAATTCAGTTGAAATACATTTGCATCCTTTAGTATTTCATCTGCAGCTTTCGTTCAAGTCTTTAGCTCTTATTTGTCTTTTTTTTAACTTAAGGGCAGGGACTTTGGAATACATCTACGTTACCAGTATCTAGGCAGTTAGCAAAAAATACCGAATGCCCAGAGAATGTTTCAAAACGATTATCAGCATACGGAGGAAATATATTCCGTTTACAGCATAATCTGATCATACTTTTTAGGCATTTTCTTCAGAAACTAGAGATGAGGGGAAGCGATGCTTAGTAGATTAGGTAAGAAACGGAACAGACGCAGAAAGATGCGAAAATAATACTGTTGACGTGAAAATCATTGTAGTCTTGAAGAGACTGAAGCCTGGTTTATTTCTCTTGGCCTCTCATCATCTTTCTTTTGACTCTGTTCATATTTGTGTTTCTCTTTCTCTTTCTCTCTGTCTCCCTTCCTCCTTCCATCCTTCTCTCTCTCTCTTTCTTTCTCTCTCTGTTTCTCTCTCTCTTTCTCTCTCTCTCTCTCTCTCTCTCTCTCTCTCTCTCTCTCTCTCTCTCTCTCTCTCTCTCTCTCTCTCTCTCTCTCTCTCTCTCTCTCTCTCTTCTTGAACACTCATATAGGCCCAGACAGACAGGCAAATAGACAGACAGACACACATAAGAGTAACGCGTGCATATTTGTTGTTGAACTCTCGAAAACACACACACACACACACACACACACACACACACACACACACACACACACACACACACACACACACACACACACACACACACACACACACACACACACACTTATCCTTATACCTACATGCGCCAACATGCCGATATGTGATGCTTTGGAATAATGAAGAAACTCCTCCAGAACGTGTTTTGATATCCCCAGCTATAAACGATTCACACATGATTGTAACATTAAAACGGGGGAACAAATATGCTTTACAGTTGGATTTATTTTGGCTAGGCCACCCCCATCTCTCTCTCTCTCTCTCTCTCTCTCTCTCTCTCTCTCTCTCTCTCTCCTCTCTCTCTCTCTCTCTCTCTCTCTCTCTCTCTCTCTCTCTCTCTCTCCTCTCTCTCTCTCTCTCTCTCTCTCTCTCTCTCTCTGTCCTCTCTCTCTCTCTCTCTTCCTCTCTCTCTCTCTCTCTCTCTCCTCTCTCTCTCTCTCTCTCTCTCTCTCTCTCTCTCTCTCTCTCTCTCTCTCTCTCTCTCTCTCCCTCTCCATTGTTGCAAGTAACGTCAACGTCAAGAGAGGGAGAGAGAGAGAGAGAGAGAGAGAGAGAGAGAGAGGGAGGGAGAGAGAGAGAGAGAGAGGGGGGGGGGAGGACAGAAACATATATTGAGAGAGTGTTAGAGTGAGAGAGAGAACACTGAACACTGAAAAACTTTATTTAACAAGGATGAAGATTTTAGGCAATGCCTATTCTTACAATCTGTCCTTGGATAAAACAAAACAATTAAAATTTGACTACAAACGTGAAAGAAAAAAATCCCTTCAAGCAAGAAGCGCATTTGAACACATAAACGTCTACAGCTGCTCTCTCTCTCTCTCTCTCTCTCTCTCTCTCTCTCTCTCTCTCTCTCTCTCTCTCTCTCTCTCTCTCTCTCTCTCTCTCTCTCTCTCTCTCTCTCTCTCTCTCTCTCTCTCTCTCTCTCTCTCTCTCTCTCTCTCTCTCTCTCTCCTCTCTCTCTCTCTCTCTCTCTCTCTCTCTCTCTCTCTCTCTCTCTCTCTCTCTCTCTCTCTCTCTCTCTCTCTCTCTCTCTCTCTCTGCTCTCTCTCCGCTCTCTCCCCCCCCCTTGTTGCAAGTAACGTCCACTTTTTCCTCTCTTTTTTTCTTCTTCATAATTTCAAGCATGAAGTACAGAACGTTTTATGACAGTGACGAACGCTGAACAAAACAGTTTGGGTCGTTTTGCGCAACTTTGCACTACGTTTAATGTGGTTTATGCCACCAGCTTTGTTATATTTTGTTATTTGTATGTGTTTTTTTTAACGTTTTTCTTACCTTAACTTCTCCTTTTTTCCTGTTGTTTTTCCCTTCCAAGCGAAACAGAATTTCTGCGCTATTCCCAAATGCTTCCCAAGAGTTCTTGGCTTGATTTAAACATGATGGTAACTGTTTTCCACCATTATATGGACAGCTTTATGTTGGTGACGAACACTTAACAGAACGCTTTGGAGCGCTCCGTGCAACTTAGCACTTCGCCCTAGGAGGCTTTTATTGTACTTTTGCTGCTATTTCCCCCACGTTCGGTGCCTTTTTATTTTGTTTATTTGCTTGTTATTTGGTCTTTTTATATAGGTTCTTGTGGTGAAGTCTCTAGAGTTTTTTTGGTTGAGAATATGAGATGGAAGCGGGGATGTAGTTGAATACGGATAAGATGGGAAACGGGAAAAGAGGAAGTTAAATGTTGGCATTTATAAATCAAAGGAACAGAATCTGAATAGGCTTGCTGCTATCCTAACCTGGTTATTCTTATTCGTGTTTTTCCTAAAGAATTTGTACGTATTACGTGTTTACGTTGTGAAGATTACAACCACCATGCATGACTATCGTGACGGACGTTATCATCATCATCACCATCATCATCATCATCATCATCATCATCATCATCATCATCATCATCATCATCATCATCATCTTCATCATCATCATCATCATCATCACCCCTCCTCCTCATTATCATCATCGTCATCCTCATCGTTTTGGTCGTCGTAAACTCTCTCTCTCTCTCTCTCTCTCTCTCTCTCTCTCTCTCTCTCTCTCTCTCTCTCTCTCTCTCTCTCTCTCTCTCTCTCTCTCTCTCTCTCTCTCTCTCTCTCTCTCTCTCTCTCTCCTCCCTCACTCTCTCTCTCTCCCTCTCTCTCTCTCTCTCTCTCTCTCTCTCTCTCTCTCTCTCTCTCTCTCTCTCTCTCTCTCTCTCTCTCTCGCTCTCTATATCTCTCTGTGTATGTGTGCGTGAGTATATGCTTGCACGCACGTGCGTATATGTGTGTTTGTATGTATATGTGTCTGTCTATCTGTGCATATTGTATTTATTTCTTAGTGCCGTAAATGTGGTAAATTGATCTTTTCCCGTTCTTATCTGCCTAACCTTATCATCTCATCTGATGGACCCGTTTTCATTACTATCTTTGAAAAAATATAACTTTACATATGTTAAACTGCAAGGAGCAAAAAGAGAGATTGAAAGGGAAGGAAAGATGGTGAAAATGAAGAGGGACAAAAAGTACGCAACATCAAAAAAGAAAGAATAACGATTTTTATGTTTTATACGTGATTTCTTGTGTAATTCTGACTCGATGGTAAGGTATCTGTTCTAAATTTAAACCTAATTGTCTTAGTATATCATGTCTTAGCTGGTTTTAACTTGTCAATGCATTCTCAGCAAACAAGCTGGACTTCTTGATATAAACACAAATGCCAGGCTCCTTTGTCAATGTAAAGGTTGTGATGCTTGAATCGAATGTAACGATGTGTTTTTGGTTTGCGTGGGTGTACCAGTTTGTGCGTGCGTATGTGTGTGTGTATGTGTGCGTACGCGCGCGCGTTTGTGTGTGTATGTGTACGCATGCACGTGCGCATCTGCAAGGGCTGGGTGTGCGTCTATATTTAGGCAGCTGCAATAATGGCTCTGGATAGATCAGCAAATCATAGAAGGAAATTGGAAGATGTGGAGAAATGAATGGGGAAAAGTAGCCTTTGATGTCTTTGATGTCGACAGGAAAACAAAACCTGACTGACAACAGATTCAGAAGATTCTGAAGTCGAAACGAATCTCATCCCCCTACTTCTCTTTACTAGTAGTAAAGTTAGGAAATTATTTTTTTAAAGTTTGGAAGTCTATAATGTACTATCTCTCTCACACACTTTGATATAGCTAACAATAATATATTTAAGCCACATGCATCACTAACTCCACTGTTAGCAAAAGATACGGGCTGTCATACTTTTTTTTAGGCCTGGAACGATCGATTTCGCTTAACATTTGTTTTTTAAATTTATAGGTTTCAAGGACAATTTAGCTACACAATATGATAACGAATGTACACTCTCTCTGAATGATGAAATTGTAATGCGTTTTGCGGGATTCTTTCTTTCTGTTCGTTCATCTCTGTCTCTGTCTCTCTGTCTATATCTCTCTGTCTCTGTCTCTCTGTCTCAAACCGAGCTTGTCATCTTTCAGAAAGGCATATCATAAATACTTGATGGACCAATTATAAATCTGTTTAGTCTTATTTTACCTTACGAATTACAATACATATGTTCACAATACACGTTTAATTATGTTTATATATACATTCAAATGATATTACAAGGTGTAGAGAACATTTAAGATTTTATGTGAACTGATATACATGTACATGTAC
>CM065681.1:22141950-22146950 GCA_017654935.2 Phymorhynchus buccinoides | reverse complement strand
ATAACTGACACAGTGGCAGCTCGTTTATATGGGCTGGAACATCGTTTTCCGATATCACTCGAAAAATGCGTAACAAGGCTGGCTTTTGCAGAAGATGCTAAAGCGATAACATCAATCTAACGGCTCTGGGCTCATCCAGAGTGAAGGAGCTAATCAGGCTTTAATTAGGGCTGTAAAAAACACTATGAGGGCTGCTTAAGTCAACACAGTGTTTTAAACGAGGGGATAAATGGGTTGTTTTTTAGAAAGAGAGTTGTCAAATAACATTTCCATCTCATCTGCATTCACGTCAATCCGTCCTTGTGCCCACCTTGTGTCACTTTCTTTCTATCTGTTTGTTTATTTGTCTGTGCTCTCTCTCTCTCTCTCTCTCTCTCTCTCTCTCTCTCTCTCTCTCTCTCTCTCTCTCTCTCTCTCTCTCTCTCTCTCTCTATCTATCTATCTATCTCATTCTGTATTTATTATTATTTATATATTCTTGTTCCTTTTTCCCCTCCCCAGTGTTCCCTCGTGACATGGGCAGAAGGCCTAGTCAGTAAAGTTGAGTTGAGTTGAATAGTCTCTCTCTCTCTCTCTCTCTCTCTCTCTCTCTCTCTCTCTCTCTCTCTCTCTCTCACACACACACACACACACACACACACACACACACACACACACACACACACACACACACACACACACACACACACACACACACACACACACACACACACACACACACACACACACACACACACACACAATCATTCGATCACCCATCATCAGATAACTGACACAGTGGCAGCTCGTTTATATGGGCTGGAACATCGTTTTCCGATATCACTCGAAAACTGCGTAACAAGGCTGGCTTTTGCAGAAGATGCTTAAAGCGATAACATCAATCTAACCGCTCTGGGCTCATCCAGAGTGAAGGAGCTAATCAGGCTTTAATTAGGGCTGTGAAAAACACTATGAGGGCTGCTTAAGTCAACACAGTGTTTTAAACGAGGGGATAAATCGGTTGTTCTTTTAGAAAAAGAGTTGTCAAATAACATTTCCATTTCATCTGCATTCACGTCAATCCGTCCTTGTGCCCACCTTGTGTCACTTTCTTTCTATCTGTTTGTTTATTTGTCTGTCTGCTCTCTCTCTCTCTCTCTCTCTCTCTCTCTCTCTCTCTCTCTCTCTCTCTCTCTCTCTCTCTCTCTCTCTCTCTCTCTCTCTCTCTCTCTCTCTCTCTCTCTCTCCCTCTCTCTTCCTCCTTTCTTTCCCTAGGTAAAACTCCCACCAGTCATGAATTAAAAAATAAATACAAGTAAAAGAAACAGAAAACACTGGGCATAAACACGAAAACAAACAAGCACAGCAGCACCACCACCACCCAAACAGCATTGTCGTCATTCACCATTAACCACAACGACAATGTTCTGTCACTACCCCCCATCGATCCCTAAACGCTCCGTAACCGATCGCCACCGCGGCACCAAGACTTCCTTCCGGTGTTGTCCATGGCCTCACAACTGTCGTTTTGTCCACGGAGTGAGTGATCCTCCATTTTTTTGGGGTGGTTCTCTTTCTCCGCTCTTCCTGCCTCTCCTAAGGGATTGTTGAACGGAAGTGCTGCCTTCTGTCATAAGAGCCCAGCTTTTTCATTGGCCTGTCAGTCAACCAATGGGAGAACCCGATGAGAATAGAGGGCTACACGAATTTGCACTCAACCTGTTATCTTTTCTTTTCTTTTTTTTAATGGGGTGCAGATTGTTTGTTCTTTGTCTGCCTGTCTCTCTGTTTCTGTCTCTGTCTCGATCTCTTTGTCTCTCTCTCTCTCTCTCTCTCTCTCTCTCTCTCTCTCTCTCTCTCTCTCTCTCTCTCTCTCTCTCTCTCTCTCTCTCTCTCTCTCTCTCTCTCTCTCTCTCTCATTGTCTGTCTGTCTCTGTCTCTTAATGTCTTCCTGTCTGTCTCCCTCCTCCCCCTTATTTTTGTCTCTGGGTTTTTGCAGAGAAAAGAGTAGGCCGAAAACGGAAACCATAAACTTGTCCATTCAATGTCAGATCTCTCTCTCTCTCTCTCTCTCTCTCTCTCTCTCTCTCTCTCTCTCTCTCTCTCTCTCTCTCTCTCTCTCTCTCTCTCTCTCTCTCTCTCTCTCTCTCTCTCTCTCTCTCTCTCTCTCTCTCTCTCTCTCTCTCTCTCTCTCTCTCTCTCTCTCTCTCTCTCTCTCTCTCTCTCTCTCTCTCTCTCTCCGCGCGCGCGAGTTAGTGTGCATGTGTGTGTGCGCGCGCGCACGCGTTCTGTTTTTCTCCGGCGCAGACATACATTTTTGTATTTGCTTGGTTTTCTTTGTAAACCATTTTCAGTACTTTGTCACGAGGACAAAAGTGCGATGTAAGTGCACGTACTGAACATGTGCGTCAAAAAGATAAAATCAATCAATCAATCAAAAAATGTATTATCTTTAAAACATAAAGACATTCTTTGTCTGGCATGCACATAATGAACCAGGAGCACGCGTGTTTATTACAGACATGCATTTAACATCCGAGAACATTCGGACTCTTCAACATGGAAGAAGGCTTTCTCTATCACACACACACACACACACACACACACACACACACACACACACACACACACACACACACACACACACACACACACACACACACACACACACACACACACACACACACACACACACACACATACACACACACACACACACACACACACACACACACACACACACACACACACACACACACACACACACACACACACACACACACACACACACACACACACACACACACACACACACACACACACATACGAATAAATAGATTTTGTTGATTGAATAGTCTGTGCACGTTTTCCAAAATCCTTTTCGGATTTTAAACATACTTCTTCTGAGCAAAAATTGTGTTGTGATAAACTTTTCAAAACAAACTTTGAAGCAGAAGCTTTTCTGAGTTCCGTGAGTGGTAAAACTCCCACTTCGCTATATGTCCCTAAGTTAGATGTATGTGTGGGAACTCCAAGGGCAATTTTATAAGCTTTGCAATCAGTACTCTTGAGTTTATTTAAAAGGTATTGAGGTGCATTAAAAAAGACCTCTTGAGCATATGATAGTCTAGAGCGTATAAGGGCAGTTGCTAAAATTGTTAACGTTTTGGTATCTTGCCCCCAAGATTGTTTACTAACTATCTTAAGAAAGTTATACAAAGTTATCTCCGTGATACAAAAATAGAAACAAATAACATTGCTAAAAAACCCACATTTTCTCCTATTCCGAAATGGGAGCAATCTAAAGCTATCTTTGATATTGATCACATTCATTTATCTAAGAAAGATTCTCCCAATATTTTAAGAACGTCTGTGTACACGCATTTAGAAAACAATTACAATCATCATTTAAAAAATTTCACAGATGGTTCAGTGTTAGACAATACTAACACGGGAGCAGCTTTCGTTATTCCCAGCTTAAAAGTAGAAAAGTTATTCTATCTTGGTAAAAAGTTGTCTATATTTAGCGCTGAATTGCTTGCTATAGGCTACTTCAATCTTTGGATTTCATTCTAAGCTTTCCTATAAATAACAGTTAAATCTTAATATGTGCCGATTCTACAGCTGCAATGTATGCTATTAAGTCTCCCAATTCATGTATACGACTTGACATGGTAATCGAAATTAATCATATAATACACCTTCTTTCTTTGAAAGGCATTATTGTTACTTTTTGTTGGGTGCCTTCTCACTGTGGAATATCAGCAAATGAACGGGTAGACCAAGCTGCAAAAAAGGCAGCTCAAAATATTAATGACGCTGTATCAATAAATGTTCTTTTAGATCTGACAGAATGTTTCTCAATTATAAACAAAACATCTCAAGAAAATGTCAAAACTTTATTGATGAACTCAGACGTTCAATATTATAATAACTGTAGATGCAACGGGAAAACATTACAAAAACGCGTTACTTTCTCGTCCAGGGAGATTTAAAGTCTAATCCATAGACTTCGGTTGAATTCATTCAAAACCAAATATTGCCATAATGTCAAATGTATGTGTGGTGAATCCTTGAGTGTCAGTCATTTACTGATTCATTGTCCTAAAGCAAGAGAACTTTTCCAGAATTCGGGTATTGACGGTTTTACTGATGGATCGACATCATTGTCTCTACCCAGTATTCTAAACAATTATTCTATTCTTGATTCTGTTTGTAAATGTTTATTAAGTAGTTCACTTAGTACGTATCTTTAACGTTGTTCATTGTTCGGTTATCTTCTTTAAGTGTACGTTTAACATTTTACTGAGGTCGGAGGTGGAGAGAGTTCTGATTAAGCCTGCATAGATATCCTGTTACTTACTTTAATGCATACACACACTCACAGGCACATGCACATACACTCACCACACCAACATCACAACACAATATAATTTTGTCTGAATCACTTTTAGTGGAAGGACGTTAAATTGAGTACACACATACACATACACACACACACACACACACACACACACACACACACACACACACACACACACACACACACACACACACACACACACACACACACACACACACACATATATATATATATATATATATATATATATATATATATATATATATATATATATATATATATATATATATATATATATACACACGCGCGCGCGCGCGCACACACACACACACACACACACACACACACACACACACACACACACACACACACACACACACACACACACACACACACACACACACACACACACTGAGAGAATACGAATAAGAATACGAATAAGAATACGAATAGAAATACGAATGTGTATTGAGCGTTACTAGATAAGCATAAGCTTTTTTACACCATGCCCTCGAAAGTATAAAAACAAAAACAAATGAAAGAAAGTTGAAAAGAAAAACATGAAAAAAGGAGAGGGGTAGGGGGTAGCAATATCATAACAACAACAAGGGACATTTAGAAAACATAAAAAATGAAACATTTCAAAGCACATGTATGG
>CM065681.1:22134450-22136950 GCA_017654935.2 Phymorhynchus buccinoides | reverse complement strand
AGAGAGAGAGAGAGAGAGAGAGAGATATGTTCCAGCATTAATAGTCGAACCCTAGCATTTACACAATAGCTGTACTCAACTTGTCGTTGCCTTTATGCATTTGATGGTTTGGTTTTCTGCGCTTTTAATTCGTTTAGATTATTGAATTAGGGGAAGACGGGGTAAAAAGCGCATGGGCGGGTAAGAAGCCCACCCCAATTATCTCATGAAATAAAGAACTTTTCAGTCAAATTTGCCCATGAGACGAATGCTAGACATTAACGCTCGTCTCATGGGCAAAATGAGGCCCATGAGACGAATGCTAGACATTAACGCTCGTCTCATGGGCAAAATGAGACTGAAATTTGCTTCATTTCATGAGATAATTGGGGTGGGCTTCTTACCCGCCCATGCGCTTTTTACCCCGTCTTCCCCTAAAGAAGAAAAACACAGCTATTGCCCAGCGTGTTTATGTCTGACCTTGGTTTCACCGTCTCTGGTCTTTCAATTAGCTAATATTAAGCCTACATAGATAAACGAAAGGAATCTGATGCATTTTGTCGTTAGCCAAACGAAACAAACAATCGCAGAGATGTTCTAAGATTGCGTTTACTTTACTGAAATGAACAGAAAAGGGGGATAATAGTGTGTAAGCTGATGAACAAGCCATGCTTATTTGCATTGGTGCACAAGATCCGAGTAAACCATACGGTGAACAAATAAACGTAGAATGTATTTCTTGGTTGTTTATTGCTGCTCTGAAGAAAGATACGCGCAGAAGAACAAGAAGAAGAACAAGAAGGAGAAAAGGAACAACAACAATAACAACAACAAGACGAAGAGGAAGAAGAAGAAAGAAAGAAAGGAAGAAGAAGAAGAAGAAGAACAACAACAACAACAACAACAACAACAAAAACAACAACAACAACAAGACGAAGAAAACGAAGAAGAAGAAGAAGAAGAAGAAGATACGCGCAGAAGAACAAGAAGAAGAAGAAGGAGAAAAAGAACAACAACAATAACAACAACTACAACAACAACAACAACTACAACAACAACAACAACAACAACAACAACAAGACGAAGAGGAAGAAGAAGAAAGAAAGAAAGGAAAGAAGAAGAAGAACAACAACAACAACAACAACAACAACTACAACAACAACAACAACAACAACAACAACAACAACAACAACAACAACAAGACGAAGAAAACGAAGAAGAAGGAGAAGAACAAGAAGAACAAGAAGAAGAAGAAGAAGAACAAGAAGAACAATGAGAAGAAGAAGAGGAGGAGGAGGAGGAGGAAGAAGAAAAACAAGAACAGCGAGAACGAGGAGGAGGAGGAGAAGTTAGAGGAGAAGACAGACGAGGAGAAGACAGAAAAGGAGAAACAGAGGGAGGAGGTAACGGAAGAGGAGAAAAAAAGAAGAGAGAGAGAGACAACTCGGAACTCGGAAATGTTTAATAACTTAGGCCAACAGCCCCTATCATGACAAGAACGGGGGAGAGAGAGAAGACTGAAGACTTAAGAATGAAAATCTTTATTACACAAGGATTAACATTTTAGGCCAAGTCTATTCTTCCAATCTGTCCTTGGGACGAAAACTAGATTAATAGAGAGAGAGAGAGAGAGAGAGAGAGAGAGAGAGAGAGAGAGAGAGAGAGAGAGAGAGAGAGAGAGAGAGAGAGAGAGAGAGAGAGAGAGAGAGAGAGGGACGGAGGGAGACAGCCAAGCGCGAGGAGACAGACAGACAGACAGAGAGGGAAGAATGAAGGCAATCATATCCAGACAGGTTGGGAGAGGGGTGTACGAAAGGGTTCACAGGGAAAGATCGGTACCAAGTACCCACAGCTCACAATTGTCAGTAAAAGAGGTCGGTGCACTTACTGCCCCTCTTCCCTTCCTCCCCCCCCCCCCCCCCCCCCCCATTTAGGCCCTATTTTTCATTTCCTTTTTTTTCTGGCAATTTGCGGGGGTCTGTGCATGTAAGTCAATTTTGCACCTCTCAACATCTCGCTTTCTTCGTCTGATGAAAAAACAAATCAGCTTGTGCAGGAATTACGTAGAATGGGGGGGAAAAGTAGATTGGTATCATGTGTGTGTGTATGTGTGCCTGCATGAGCGCGCGAGTGTGTGTGCATCTGTGTGTGTGTGTGTGTGTGGTTTACCTATTCCATCTCTGGGGGTGGATTCTGCTGTAGATAATGTATAGAGGAGTGGGGGGGGGGGGGGGGGGGGGGGGGGTTCCAGTCTATGGTTAAAACATTGGTCGTGGATGAATGGTAGCCTACAGTAAGTGTGTGTATGTATGTATGTGTGTGTGTGTGTGTGTGTGCGTGCGTGCGTGCGTGTGTGTGTGTGTGTGCGTGCGTGTGTACGTGCGCGCGTGCGTGTGTACGTGCGCGCGTGCGTGCGTGTGTGCGTTTGCGTGTGCGTTTGTGTGTGTGTGTGTGTGTGTGTGTGTGAAGTTCGTACTCGCATCACACCACTGCTGTAAATAATCCACGAAAAGCTCACTCA
>CM065681.1:22126950-22131950 GCA_017654935.2 Phymorhynchus buccinoides | reverse complement strand
TCTCTCTCTCTCTCTCTCTCTCTCTCTCATCATTCTTCTGTTTGACAGGAGCACTGAGAGAAATCTACAGACGACTTCCTGTCATTGTTCTGTGTAGTGTAAACATCTGCTTTCGCATGTGTGCTTTTGTGTGTGTGTGTGTGTGTGTGTGTGTGTGTGTGTGTGTGTGTGTGTGTGTGTGTGTGTGTGTGTGTGTGTGTGTGTGCATAGGTGTATGTGTGTGTGTATAGGTGTGTGTGTGTGTGTGTGTGCATAGGTGTATGTGTGTGTGTGTGTGTGAGTGTGCATAGGTGTGGGTGTGTGTGGGTGTCTGTGTCCTTGAGTAAAATATATTTTGGGTATGCATATACACACACAATCGTGGGTGCGTGCGCACACATGCACACACACATACACGCACGCATGCCCGCTCTCACACACACACATACACATACACACAGAGTACGCATACACACATAGTACGCATACACACTCAACACGTGTACGTATGCATACACACACGCACACAATAATACAAAGAGAGAGGGGGAGAGAGGAAACATGCACACAGAAATGCCTGCAAAAGCCCACACATTCCCAAGCCCTTTCTCTTCCCACTCACAACGATAATACAAATATCTAGATTTTGAAGTTGTAAAATTATTTTCTACTCTCTCTGCTTTCCTTTCTAACTGCCTTTACCACGTGTCCCTGACCTTTTCGACTGCCTGTGTTCAGACACCAATAATATGGAGAACATGAATATCATTAACTAAAGAAGACTTCAGTAATGCATTTTTTGAACTTTGTCATTTACGAAGACGCTGTTCTTCTTTGCGTTATTAGAAGTATGACATTAACCCCTTGGCTGCCACCAACGTATCACGTACTGACCTGATGACATCACTGATGATGTTATCAAATGAAGAGGAATAACCCTGATATGCTGGCTTTTGCTCTAACACAGTCAAGAGAGTTATATCCCCAGATCATTTTGCCAGATTGGCTCTATCAGTTGTCTTTTTTATGGCATGATTTGCCCAATGATTTTTTTCTTTAATTTTCTCTGGCAGTCAAGGGGTTAAGCCTTAACCCCTTTCACCGCCAGTGTAGCCGCTTGGTACCTGGTTGATGTAACACCCATGTCACTAAAAGGCAGAAAATCAGGGTCTGTTATCCCAAAGCATTTTGTTCTTAACTTTCGGTAATAAGGATAGGCCTAGTGTTCAACATGCCATAACGGAATCTGGAGGATTGCATACTCAATCTTTGCCATACCCTGGTAAGTTTGATAGAACCTTTTGACTGAAAAATGGCTGGCGTCGAACGGGTTACACGTAAAACCTCAGTTGTGGTTAACAGAGAGAAAAGTAATGAATTAAGACTTGAAAAACGGGTTGGGCCCGTAACGTCGTCACTCTGTCTTGTTGTTGTTGTTTGTATTTAAAATCTTATTTTGGGGGATGTGAAATCTGACTTTCTTTTTTATTGTTTTCTGAAAGTAATTAATGCGTTTGTTCATGTGTTGCAGACGGGTCCACACCGCACCAGTGTCCTTGATGAGGAAGAAGGGGCTGACCATCATTCGATGCTTACACAGGTGAGTCTGAATTATTTTCTTCTTCTTTTTTGTTTTGTTTTTCCTCTTTGCCTTGTTCTCGTTAATTTGTCTTTCTCTGTCTTATCTTCTCCTCATCCGCTGTCTTCGTTTTGTCTTGTCTCTATTCGTCTTGTCTCGTCTCGACTTGTTTCGTTTGGTTATTCTGGCACCTGAACAAACTTTCTCCTTGGGGAGATAATAAAGTGAGTTTGATTTGATTTGATTTGATGTCCCTCCTTGTCTCGCATATCGCATTGTCTTGTGCTTTACTTGTCTTGGGTTCAAATCCCGGCAGCTCCTGGGAAGAAGAAAAATAAAATAAAAAGTGTTGACAGCAGAGGGGCACCCAGAGTCATGACCTGGGTGCGGCCCGGCCCCCTTAGAGTGTAAGGAGTCCAGGGCCGAAACACTTGATCAAGGGGGGCTTCTTCTGTGACGACCCTCTGTTGTCCAGCTCTCCGCAGAGTTTCTCCACACTTGTCTCGTCCTGGCGTGTCCTTCCCTGTGTTGCCTTGTTTCGTTTCGTTTCATGGTGTCATGGTAAAGCATGCGGATTACTACTCTATTTGCCTTATCTTGTCTTATTTACCACTCTTTGTTCTGATGTGTCAATGCGCATGCGTTTGATTCCTGATCTCTTCCCTCTTTATCCTTCTCTCCCCATTGCATCTCTTCATCCTCTCTGTGTTTCTCATTCTGTCTATGCACGTGTTTGCCTTTTTGTTTGTTTGTCTGTCTGTCTCCCTAATCAGTCTGTCTGTCTCTCTCTCTCTATCTCTCTGTCTCTCTCTCTCTCTCTCTCTCTCTCTCTCTCTCTCTCTCTCTCTCTCTCATTCTCTCTCACACAAGCACAATAACAACAACAGCATTAGCAATGACAATTGCAAAAGGTTAAACAAAATTAGCAATAACAATTACAAAAGGTTAAGCAAAGTCAAAAGAAAAACAATAGCTGATAAAATGTAAAAAATAATTGGAGGAAAAACTAATAACAACAGCAACAGCCGCAAAACAACAACAACAACAACAACAACAACAAAACCCACACACACTCACTCCAGAGAATATCAAATCTTTATTTCTCCCAATTTGTATCCCCCATCTTCCCCTAAAACAACAATTACCACCAGAAAAAGTAAACCAAAACATGACCAGAACAACAGCAGCAACACCACAAGTAAAACACAACGTAACAAACAGTACAACTTTAGCAGCAACAAAACAAACCCTCAGAAATTCAAACTTCAAATTGTCGTTCTTTTAAGTTTTATGTTTCTCCCAACAAAAATTTGAAATTCCAGATTCTCTTCTTTTCTTTTTATGTATTTGTTTTTAATAATTGTAATGCTTTTACTGTCTTGCATTGCCATTGTGTTATTTCCTCTTCCTTTACCCCCCTCCATGAAGTTGATTTGTTTGTTTTGTAGTTATACAAGTTCGAAAAAACATTTTTTTTAAACATACGTTAAGATGAGAAATTGTTTTTGACAACGACAACAATAGAATATTTCTTTGTGTGAAAATGGAAATAAAAAGCTAACTCGAAGCAAAATCTTAACACACAACGCTGTCACCGAACATCTAGAAAAAATAATCATAGGGATGGTTAAAAAACAAAAAGCGTTTCTTGGGTGGGTGGGTGGGTGGGGGGTGGGTGGTGGGTGGGAGGGGGTGGAAATATGGGCAGGAGGATCGAAGGATTAGCAAGAAAAGTTATAATGGAAAAAATACATATGCAAACATTCCGAGAAAGGTTTTTCTCCATTTCTTTTCTGACCAGAACAAATCTCAAAGCAATCAAATTCAAGAAGGACAAATCTCATGCTTGTTATTTGTGCATTTTTTCTCCTCCGAAATCGGAATGTGTCGGCTGTGCGCAGCGGGGAGACCAGTGGAAACTGAAAACCGGACACATACGTACCTTGCCCATTATGGCCATATGGCATGGGAACGCAGAAGAAGAATGTGTGCTTTTGTATTTTTTGCTCATTGCGCAATATTTAAAAAACACAGTTTGTATGCATTTGTACGCGTCTACGTAAGTCACACACATACACACATACATAATTATATGCATACATGCATACACATACTTGCTTGCGCGCACACATGCACGCACACGGGACACTCACACACACACACACACACACACACACACCACACACACACACACACACACACACACACACACACGCGCGCGCGCGCGCGCGTGCACGCACGTACACTCACATAGTGATAAAGGGAGGGAAAGAGTCAGAGTGTCATCATGCACACACAGAGAGAGAGAGAGAGAGAGAGAGAGAGAGAGAGAGAGAGAGAGAGAGAGAGAGAGAGAGAGAGAGAGAGAGAGAGAGAACACTGAACACTGAAAACCTTTATTTAACAAGGATGAAGATTTTAGGCAATGCCTATTCTTACAATCTGTCTTTGAGAGAGAGAGAGAGAGAGAGAGAGAGAGAGAGAGAGAGAGAGAGAGAGAGAGAGAGAGAGAGAGAGAGAGAGAGAGAGGGGAGAGAGAGAGGGCAGGAGAGAGAGAGAGAGAGAGAGAGAGAGAGAGAGAGAGAGAGAGAGAGAGAGAGAGAGAGAGAGAGAGAGAGAGAGAGAACGATACTACAGACAGACAGCAGAAAAGTTGATGTCCTTCCCTTGCGGATATCGATTTTGGAGATGAGGCGGGCTGGCCCTATCTGCCTAGTGGGCCATTAGCCCTCGGGGATTCAAACCCAATCAGCAGAGACCAGTGGACACAATGGTGCAGTGGTGCAGCGGTCGAAATATAGTAATGGCATGGGTTCGGAATAGCTGGGAGATACTGGGTTCAATTATCACCAGGTGGCAAGCATTTATTATCTTTTGCTGTGATTTTGGTATATGTCTCTGTCTCTGTCTCTGTCTTGTTTTGTTTGTCTGTCCTCTCTGGTTCTGTTTCTGTCCTCTCTGTCTGTCTGCGTTTCTCTTGTTTTGTCTGTCTGTCTGTTTGTCTCTCTCTTCTCTATCTGTCTGTCTGTCTGTCTCTCTTTCTCTCTCTCTGTGAACACACACACGCACGCACGCACACGCACGCACACACACACACACACACACACACACACACACACACACACACACACACACACACACACACACACACACACACACGCACGCACGCACGCACGCACACGCGCGTACACACACACACACACACACACACATACACACACACACACACACTCTAGTTAATAATAAATAATAATTTAATTCATTTTAAAAAGTGACGCCTGTCCCTCGCGAGGCTCCAGGCGCCATTACAAAGATAAAAACCAACAGGTTTAAGAAAGAAGAGAAAGGAGACATACAAGATTAAAACATAAAAAAGAACTTTGACATCGTAAGAACAAGATATCATTAGAAAACATTAAAATTAATACATGCGGGGAACATA
>CM065681.1:22119450-22121950 GCA_017654935.2 Phymorhynchus buccinoides | reverse complement strand
AAGGATTGTCGCGTGTATAATCCTGTACACAGACGGATTTTTGTGTGAAATAAAATACAATAAAAACAAGGTAAAATTGGTTTGGTTTGGTTTTTCGTCTGTGCCTTGTTTGCTTTGCTTTGCCCTGTCTTGTCTTGTGTCCTTTTGTGTCTTACGATATTGACGGGTAGGATAATTCGAGAGTATTATGTAGACCAATTTGTATTCTTAACGGAAGCTGGGGGAAATGGATTCAATTAACATTTTTAACGCCCGACACACTCACCATCCTTACCCCCTTTGCTCTCTATTTCACTAGATCTAATCCTGCTGCTTTTAAAAAAAAGTGAAGACGGACAAAGCTCCTGGCCCGGATGGGATTCAAACTTGCACACTGAAATATTGCGCAGCTCAACTGTATAGGATCTTAACCACTATTTTTAACCTGTCTCTAAGTCAGTGTAAAATTCCATCAATCTGGAAATCATCCTGTATCATACCTATTCCAAAGAAAACACCTGTGACATGTATGAATGACCTCCGTCCTGTAGCATTAACGTCTGCAGTTATGAAAGTGTTTGAGAGAGTGATGCTTTTTCATTTACATGTTTTTGTTAAACCGTTTGTAGACCCTCTTCAGTTTGCCTACAGAAGGAACAGGGGTGTTGATGATGCTATTCTTTTTGTTTTAAACAAAATGTATGCGCATCTTCATAACCCTAATACCTATATACGTTTAATGTTTTTCGACTTCTCTAGTGCCTTTAATACTATTCAGCCTCACCTTCTAGCAAAGAAACTCCTAAATATGAAAGTCCCCTTTTCAACAGTTTTATGGGTGTTAGACTATCTCACCAACAGGCCTCAGTTTGTCAAACTCAATAATACTTGTTCAACTGTTTTAGTTACTAACACTGGGGCACCCCAAGGTACAGTGCTCTCACCATTTTTATTTACTCTTTACACGGCAGAATGTAGAAGTGAAAGTCAAAATTGTCCCCTAGCTAAATTTGCAGACGACTCGGCTCTGACAGGACTTGTGACTGACAACGACGACACTGAATACAGAAATGAAATAAATAAGTTTGTGGAGTGGTGTGATGAAAATTATCTCTCGCTTAACATTAAGAAAACAAAAGAACTTGTAATCGACTTCAGGAAAAAGACCCCAGGAATACAGCAGATTACTATTAAAGATGAAATAGTGGAGCAAGTCGATTCATATAAATATCTCGGTGTGACCATTGATAAAAAAAAAACTCTCCTGGCATGAACATTCCAGTGCTCTTTTAAGAAAACTAAATAGTCGCATGTATTGCATACGTAAGATGAGATCTTTTAATGTTCGCTCTGAAATCCTACAAATGTTTTATTCTTCTGTTATCTGTAGTGTTTTAACGTTTGGTGCAGTGTGTTGGGGAGGGAATATTTCTAAACAAGATAAAGGTCGACTAGAGAAAGTTATAAAGAAGGCTGGTGGGGGTGGTGGGGAAAAGACAACAAAACTTCGACGACATGTACACTAGAAAACTGACCGACAAACTGAAGACGATAATGACTGACGAGACACATCCTTTACATGACGACGTAGACAGCAGACGATCGGACAGAAGCGACAGACTGCGAGCCCCACGTGCAAGAACATCAAGGCACCTAAATTCATTCCTTCCCTCTGCCATTCGTCTGTACAATCAGAATGCAGACTGACTAGATTGACCGGTACATGTGCACGGTGGTGTTGGTGTGTGTGTGAGTGTGAGTGTGAGCGTGCTGGGTGTGTGTGTGGGGGGGGGGGGGAGAGGAGAAGGAGGAAAGGGGGGTTGGGGGAAAAGGGGGTGGGTTAGGGGGGAGCGGAGCAGGGGGACGGGATAATGTTTTAATCATACAGTTTTCCTTTTAATTATATGACACTGATGTATGCTTTTGCTTTATAAATTCCTTTGTGATGTTCGATTTATGCATACTGCTTTAATATCTTATCTTTTGTATGTGTGCTCGTAATATCTTAATGTAAATTTAATTAATATTTACATTTTATTTATTGGACGATGTTAATGTATTTACTGTTTTCCTCTGTCCTAATATTTTATATGTAAATTTAATCAATGTCTACATTTTATTCATTGGACGATGTTAAATGTTTTTGCTGTTTCCCTCTGTGATGTTTGAGTTATATATAATGTATGTTTTAGTATTGTTTGTTTATCGAGCCTGTGAATGTGCTTTGTAATTTCCCCAGGGATCATTAAAGTTATTGATTGATTGATTGATTGATTGATCCTCCAGGGCCTGTATTCACGTTGAGATAGCATGAGACTTAGCATCATGCTAACTTAGAAGCTCTTCCAAAAGTCCTATTAAATCCTATAGGACATTGGAAGAGCTTCTAAGTTAGCATCATGCTAAGTCTCATGCTATCTCAACGTGAATACAGGCCCTGGTCTTCCCAATGCTTTTTGGCTCACTCGTGTTAACAAATTTAACACGAAGTGAGTCTATAGTATGATAGTTGTTCGGCTGT
>CM065681.1:22109450-22116950 GCA_017654935.2 Phymorhynchus buccinoides | reverse complement strand
AGGGCAGCCCAACACTGTCCCGACGCCACCACACCCTCTTGACAGATACAATATGGATGCATGTTGGCCTACAAGGATTATACCCTACTGCAATTTCACTTTATGTTTCTTCAAAACACTGCTTGCCAGCTCTTGCCTCCTCCCCAGTAACACAACACAGACTTCCAAGGCTGGAGCAGGGCTGCTCTCGCGTTGATGGAGCAGGCGTGGCTGGTGCATTTCTGGGTCCCATCAGCACCTTTGGGTGTTTCTTTTTTGAAATTCTTGTGGTGTTCGCACCCCCCCTGCATTTCTTGGTTAATTGTATTGTTCCGTTTTTGCCTTTCTTACCATACATAAAGCTGTATTTTAGGAACATGTTTAGCTAAAAACCTTTTTGGAATACTAACCATATCCTTAACCCTAGCCCTAAACCTGACCCTACCCCCCACTATGTACTGCAGTACACCGCGATTTGTCACAGTTGTGGTTCGTTGGGTTTTTCCGTCTTTAGGGTGGGGGCTAGGGTTTTAGGGATAGGGTTAGTATTCCAAAAAGGTTATTAGCTAAAAATGTTCCTAAAATACAGCTTTATGTATGGTAAGAAAGGCAAAAAAAACAAAAAAACGGAAAAATACAATTAACCGAGAAATGTAGGGGGGGGGGGGGGGGGGTGGCACATCTTGACCTTTACATTCGGGGTGTCAACTTTACTGTAAGTACAATGGACATTATAATGGGGGCAAGAAAAGCGAATAAAACGCGGAGTTGAGGGGGTAGAGAAGGGGGTAGTTAATAAGTGAAACAGAGTGTCGGGGCAGAAAGGGCAGCGGGTGGATGAAGAGGATGCTTTGTCTGACTGCTATCTAGCAGAACCTTTCCAGATCAGATCAGATCAGAAAGTAGGGACAAGGTTGAATAGCCGCTAGGCTTTTAAAGTCCAGTCGTTTTGTGCAATTGTAATGCTATATCATTCAAGGTCTATCGATTGCTCAGGTTTTTTGATGATTGAAAATCAATCGTCATAGTCATATAATAACACTTTATAATTTGCCCTCTTGTCTAATAGATTTTTGAAAGAGTTAGTATTTAGAGCACTTTTCATATTAGTAGGTAAATTGTTCCATAGGGGTGCCACTCTGTTACTGAATGAACTTTTTCTTGTGTTAGTATAACAATGTTCAATAAATATTTTGTTAGTACTATTTCTTGTTTTGTCATAGTTTTATGTCATCAATGCAGTTAAAAGTTTTATAACATTGAATAAGATCACCCCTTATTCTTCTAGCTTTCAATGATGGTAAACCTAGGTATTTTAATCTATCGTTGTATGAGTAGTTTTTAAGTTCATGAATTAACTTTATTGCTCTTCTCTGTACTTTTTCAATCAAAGATGATTGCCGTTTTAGGTGTGGGTACCAGATGGTATTTCCACCAGAATGAGTCTTACAAGGCAGAGGAAGCAGGCCTACGTGTGTTCTGGAAGGTACTGATTAAAGGAGACATGACAGTTGTGTGATAAGGAGTGAATTTGCGTGATGCCGTGAGCAACTTCTTCATTTGTTTTCTACCTCGTTGGTTTTCGGTACTAGAGCAGAGGAAAGTCTGTCTGTCCTATGGATGGTCTAGAAGTGTGGACTCACATAGTGTCATCTCCAGACCTGACCAACTGGCAATCTCCTCTCTCTCTCTCTCTCTCTCTCTCTCTCTCTCTCTCTCTCTCTCTCTCTCTCTCTCGCTCTCGCCACGCGCGCGTAGGGGTATGCGTTCAGAGAAATATGCCACTGACATTTTATTGTTTCCTTTTTTGTCCGTCACCGAAGGTGAACGGACTTTGCGATGGGCTGGTTTGTCCGGTTGTTGTTGTTTTTTTTTGTTTTTTTTTTTCTGCCTGTCCCAAGGATATCTCCCGAACCGCTTGACCGAATCGCGTCAAATTTTGTGTGAAGGTGTGCCTCCTTAATAGGAAGAGATCGGCGCAAACCATTTTGCGTCGTGTCTTGACCTTGACGTACGACCTTGAAAACCGAAAATCTTTTTAGCCATATCTCGGGCACCGATCGACATAGGATGTTGAAACTTGGTATGAAGGTGGTTTGGCTTATGCCCGTTCTGATGATTGCATACCGATCAAGGTCAAGGTCAAGGTAAAAAAGATCGCTGGAGCCTGAAAATCGGAGGGTCATTTTTTTCTCCTTCTGTCTTTCCCAAGGATATCTTTCGAACGGGTTGACCGAATCACGTCAAATTTTGTGTGCTAGTGTGTCACTATGAGAGGAAGGCATCCGCGCAAACCATTTTGCCGTCGTGACCTTGACCTTGACGTACGACCTTGAAAACCGAAAATCTTTCAGGGGCCATAACTCCCACACCGTTAGTGTTAGAGTCTTCAAATTTGGCATGAAGGTACTTTGGCTTATGCCCGTTCTGATAGTGGCATACCGATCAAGGTCAAGGTCACGGTCCGGGAGATCGGTAGGCCTTGAAAGTGGTAGGGGTCTACAAATTGTGTTTTCAGCCATATTTTCCACATTTGTACTTAACAGAAGCGCTTCATATTGTGTCTGGCACTGTATACCCTAGAGTAGAAAACACCCGAGCATAAATTATCGCCATGCTGACCTTCACCTTGACGTGTGACCTTGAAAACCGAAATTTCCTTCTTTGCGCTGTATCTCGTGAACTACAAGACATAAGCTCTTCAAATGTTGTGTCAGGATGTGGATGAATGAAAATTTGTTTAACGTCCTCCAGAGAGAGAGAGAGAGGGGGGGGGGGAGAGAGAGAGAGAGAGACAGACAGACAGACAGACAAGACAAAGACACACACACAGAAGAAAGACAGACAGAAAGACAGACAGAGAGACATAGACAGAGACCAAAGAGGACAACTGCTGTTCCAGTTGGATGAATGAAATTTTGTTTAAGGTCCTCCGCCCCGGAGCAGGCACAGAGCAGCAGAGAGAGAGAGAGAGAGACAGACAGAGAGACAGAGACAGATAGACAGACAGAGAGAGAGAGAGACAGACAGAGAGAGAGACACATAGGCATACAGAGACATGAGACACATAGAGAGAGATAGACAAAGACACAGAGAGAGAGAGGGGGGGGGCAGAGACAGAAAGCGAGAGAGAGAGACACAGACAGACAAACATACACTGAGAGCGCCACCCACAGGAAAGCTGCGACAGAAGATCAAAGGAACCGTACGTTACGGCACGCGGAAGGGCACGCGGAAGGGGAACGTTGCCGGTTTTACCCCCCCAACTATACGCTCTCGGATTCTCTTCGAAGTCTCTCTCTCTCTCTCTCTCTCTCTCTCTCTCTCTCTCTCTCTCTCTCTCTCTCTCTCTCTCTCTCTCTCTCTCGCTCTCTCTCTCTCTCTCTCTCTCTCTCTCTCTCTCTCTCTCTCTCTCTATGCCTCTCTCTCTCTCTCTCTCTCTCTCTCTCTCTCTCTCTTGTATTAATCTTTGTACTAAAGAAAACAAACTTTTTATTAACATCCTTGGGACAGACAGAATAAGAACAACAAAGTGTTGAAAGAACCTCTCTTTATTTATTTTCATTGCCTCATTCATCGCAGCTTTTTTGTCCTTTGCTCCGATATAAATCGGGCAAAGGAGTCTAAGTGGGTTTTTTCTTCTTCTGTTGGTTATTTTAGACCCTCAGTGTAGATTGGAGAACGTAGCAAGATAGATAGATTATATACCCTAGTTTGTGACCAGTCCAATTAGTGAATTGCAGGAAGCTGTCTTTCTATAGAAGATCGTGGTCACTTCGGGTAAAGGACCTCTCAGACTGTCCTGTTTAGTCGAGAGAAACAGGTCGTGCTTATCATTCAACTATAGTGTTTTGCACTGAGCATATCTGGAAAACTTATAACCTGTTTTTCTCACCCATAGTGGACAGTCTAAGAGAAGAATGGGCATTGATTATCCGGGACGGGGGAGTAAGTCAATGCAATCGAAGCAAGAGTGAGTCGTGTCAGCAGTTTTTGGGAGTGCAAAAATCACAAATGTGTCTATTTGTTGTGAAATTAGTAGATCAAATGGAGATATATATATAGTACACTTTCTGATTCAAGTGCGCTTGAAAACGGGAACAGAGATTAACGCACGCGGGGGTACTTACTCTCACACATACATACACAGGCAGACAGACACACACACACACACACACACACACACACACACACACACACACACACACACACACACACACACACACACACACACACACACACACACACACACACACACACACATCTCTTTCTCTCTTTAGAACCAACAATTTATTATTGATTGTGGCTGCCATTAGTTATCTGCAAACTTGTCCTGACCGTGATGTAGATTGTGGAAATGAATGGAAGTGGATCAGACAGCACCTAGCGGGCCCAGGCAGCTCGTGGACAGTCTTGATAGGCCATGAAGCGAGAGAACAGGACACAGAGAGTGATGGCATCTGAAAGCCGTCAGACATTAAAGTGCTCCGTCTGAGCCGACGATGACATCATGGACTAGCAGACACATCATCGCTATAGGATAGTCACATCCAATCATGTTGGGTGTGCCCGTACGTAATCAGCAAACAGTAAGGTCATGGCTGCAAAGGATAATGATTCAGAATATGTTGCTGTTTATTTCAAAACGGTTCTATGAAATGTTGCCGTTGGACAGACATTTGGCGAAGTGGTCTTTGTCTGGAACAGCGCTGAAGCCGTCAACTTCTGCGTTCAAAATCTCATAGATATGAGACCCTTAAGCCTCCAGGCAAGTTGGCAAAGTGACAGGAAACTCGGTGGAAGAAGTCACTTAGTTAATTGCCCGTATCCTGCAAACAGAAAGCTGGGTTATTTATTGCTATCACCACCATTAGCAGCATCGGGGCTAATTGAGCCATTTGCCCGCCATTTGGGTGTTGATGCAGCTGCAAACTGTCTCCCCCTTACCTCCCTTCCAAATCTGTGAACAAGTTCACAGGCTCAGTGACGGAACCTACCTCCACACAGTTTTACGCTTCTGATGGCTGTACCGGCTGGAAGACAAGCTTTAATCTTCGCCCCGCCATTAGTGCTCCAGACTGTTAGTCATCGTGATGCCAATTGGGCAAACAGATGGCCGCTGACGTAACAGGTCGTAAACTGACAGCGGTGGTGGCACGCGAAGCGATGTACTAGACTAGGAGCTAGGCAGGGTGGGGTGGGGTGGAGTGTTAGGGTATTAAAGCTGTCAGACGTCTAAGTGCTGTGTCTGACCGACCACCACTAACAATGGTTTTACTAACCTGGTCAGCGCACGCGAGGGTACCTCAGCAACCACAGGCCTATACAAGATATAAGCAAGTACGATACCCATCCCCCAACTAAATAAAAAGTAATGTCCCATATGGTTTCGGCCGGGAGGACGTAAAGCTAAACTTTCGTTCGTTCGATACCCATATGCACCGAATGCTTTCATTTGTCAGTTTAATGTTCACAAAGCATTTTTTTTTCTTTCGATGTACCACATGAATATAATGGTTTTAAAATGTATCTATTTGGAGCTGAACTAAAATAAATATTTAAACAAAACCTTTCTCTCAAGAAGCAAATCTGGCAAAATAAGAAGTGGGATAGTAGGAATAATCAGAGAAATAACATTACTGGGTTTAATTTGTTTAGTTATTTTGTAAAGTACAGTCCTGCTCATCTCATTGTTTTAATTACATCACTGGGTTTCAGTGCATTTAGCTGACCTTCTATTATTACATAGCAGTATGGAGGGCAGAAACAATGTTTTTAAATATTCTGTTTGATCCCATTCGGGAATCACCTACGTAAAGACTCGCACCAACTTGAGATGGTTCAGCGCAGGGAAGCCATATTCTCTTTCAACAGCTATAGAGACAAGTCACCTGGCTGTGTTGATGGTATGCTGGGGCAGCTACAGTGGGACAGCTTAAAAGAAAGGAGAAAGATCAACCGTCTGTGCCTGCTGCACAAGATCAATAATGGACTCGTTGACTTAAACCCCAACCAGTACCTACGCCCCAGTGACCCTAGAACAAGAGGGTCACAGAGATTCTTTCAAGAAAGGACAGCACACCCGGTCCTCTACTATTCCTTCTTCCCTCGCACGCTGAGAGAATGGAACTCACTCCCTACAGCCATGACAGACACCATCAGTCCAGAAGTTTTCAGGGCCGGACTCGGTGGCATCACCACCAGCCACCGGGCCTCTTTCTGCTAAAAATCCATGCAGAAATGTAAATAGTTTTAACGCAAGACTTTTAGTGCAGTACTGCACTGTTTTAAAATCCTGTTTTAATGCCGCCTGCCTATAATGTGACCAGTTAGTTGGACTTCAAACGCCCGCGATAGGGCCCTGTCCAGTAATTGGAAGAAGAAGAATCACGTGGACTGATAATAGCTGACAGAATACAACTGTGCCTGAACGGTGGGTGGGGGTGGGGGGGGGGGGGGGGGGGGGTGAAAACATTGGAAAGGAATGTGCTATAATTTTCAGTTGGTCTGAGAAAATGTCATGGATGTAATTTGTGGGTTGTATGAAGAGACGTTTTCACACGTTCTGCGGAGTGTTAGATGGGTGCATAGGTTTGTAACTGGCCCCATGTAAGTGAGTGAAAGTGGATGTTTTTAACTAATGGGGGAACAAAATCAACGTTTCATTGACATACGCCATATTCATACATTCCGATATGTATACTCATACACATGCACACAACACACACACACACACACACACACACACACACACACACACACACACACACACACACACACACACACACACACACACACGCACACACGCACGCACGCACGCACACGCACACACGCACACGCACGCACACGCACGCACACACACACACACACACACACACACACACGCACACACACACACACACACACACACACACACACACACACACACTGCACGTGGCAGTTACGCAAGCAGACGGGATAACCACAAGAATTATTAACGACAAGAAGAAAAGGTGAGCTCACTCTGTACAATTGGACTGAAGTTGGACCCATCCAGACTGAACAGCGAGGACATAAAGTAGAGGGAGAGACCCGGAGCATCCCGAGAGAGGAGCAGACACACGAGGTGGCAGACGGTGAAATGGGATCAGGAAAATGGAAAGCAGAACACTGTTAGACGCTGTCAGACACAGAGACATCCTTGGGATATAAGTAAGGAAAGTCCCTGACACTGATGGTAAATAATAGATAGACTTTGACATCTAGTGTACAAACCTAGCTAATGTATTCAACGTATTCCATTTGCAGATTCTAAAAAAAAGATGTCGGTTTTTAAATGCAAGCAAAAGTAAAGTGAAATTTTATTTGCTTAAATAAACAGGTAATTCAATAGTTCTTTATATTATTTTGTTCGCTGTTAACTGGCTTTTACCATGCATTCGCTCACTCTCTCTTTAAAGCTTGAAATACACTTGCCTCTATCCCAAATCCTAGTAAATTGCTCTGACTTTTCAAGCTTATGTTACTTTAGCCATTGCTAGT
>CM065681.1:22094450-22104450 GCA_017654935.2 Phymorhynchus buccinoides | reverse complement strand
AAACAAAGGGGGAAAAGTCTCCCTTTGGAAACGTAGCTAGGGAAGATACTCTCTCTCTCTCTCTCTCTCTCTCTCTCTCTCTCTCTCTCTCTCTCACACACACACACACACACTCTCTCTCTCTCTCTCTCTCTCTCTCTCTCTCTCTCTCTCTCTCTCTCTCTCTCTCTCTCTCTCTCTCTCTCTCTCTCTCTCTCTCTGACACGGGCAAATAGCCCAGTTCAGTAAAATATTGTTCATTGTTCTCTCTCTCTCTCTCTCTCTCTCTCTCTCTCTCTCTCTCTCTCTCTCTCTCTCTCTCTCTCTCTCTCTCTCTCTCTCTCTCTCTCTCTCTGCTGATAAATGAACTTACTAAAGAAATTAATGATAAAGGTAGACATGGTATCCAGTTATCTCCAGATCTGATTCAATTACTAATATTACTATTGGCAGATGATGTTGCTCTTATATCTGACTCTGTTGTGGGACTTCAAACACAACTGAACATTCTATATAGCACAGCAAAAAGATTGGATTTAGTCGTTAATCTCGAGAAATCAAATGTAATTATTTTCATAAATGTGGGTTATTTAGCTGAAAACGAACACTGGATATTTGGGCATGAACATTTAGCTGTAGCTAATATGTATAAAAATCTTGACATTATTGTCACAACAAGGCTTTCATTTCAAGCAACACAGCGTGCTTTATCAGATAGTGCAAGAAAGGGAATCTTTGCAATAACAAGAACACTTTGGTCGATTACAGAGCATTCACCTGATATATTTTTCAAATTATTCGATTCCCAGATAAAGCCGATTTTAATGTATGGAGCAGAGATATGGGGTGTTATGGGTGATCTAGCTACCATTGAGAGTTCATTTGTCAGCCATGAAACGTTTCATGTGTGCGAGTCAGAAAACGCCAAGGCATTTAGTTTATGGTGAACTGGGAAGGTATCCCCTAAAAGTCAATGTTTTTTTTATCAAATGTGTAAATGTTTGGTTGCGAATTGTTAATATGGATGAATCTAGACTTCCTAAGAAAGCTTATTTAATGCTCCTTTGTTTGGAAAGACATAATTATTTCACTTGGGCAGGTAAGATTAGAAATATTCTTTACATGTTTGGTTTTGGATTTGTGTGGGAAGCTCAGTCAGTGGGGGATGTGAAAATGTTTATTTGTGAGTTAAAGCAACGTTTCATTGATTGTTGTAGACAGGATTGGCACTCTGAGCTTGAATCACACACATTGTATGAGGTTTATGCAACATATGGCCAATCGTTCTCTTTACGTCCCTATTTCCGAGTGGTGAGATGTATTAACGTACGCAAAATATTTACTAGGTTCAGACTAGGTATGTTATCCTTGCGTTCTCGTTTTCTGAACTTTACTAATGCTTCTATTGATGTGAATACTTTTTGTCCATTTTGTTATGATTGTGCTGAAACAGAACTCTATTTCCTATTAATATGTCCAAACTACACAGCTTTGCGTGCTCAACTAATACCTCGTAAATACTACAGATGTCATTCATTGAACAACATGACATGATTGCTGTCGAATGAAAATGACAATATAGTTCTCAGAGTTTGTAAATATGTTTATAAAGCGTATTTAGTTCGGAAAAATGCTTTGCAAGGTCCTTAATATTTTCTTCTGATTACATGTTTTCATATGTGAACTCCATTTAATATTCGCGATTGGCGACGGTCCATCTCCTTGGGAATGAATTTGTGCGAGCCTATTTGTATTCCTTTTGTTCTGCAATAGATTACTGGTGTGTATGTCCTTGTCTAAATTGTCTGTGTAGAGATGGTGTAGGTACTATTATTGCTGTATTTTAAAGCGTTATTCTTGCCTCGTTTTTCAACTGATTATGTCTGGATTTAAAATGTATTTTAAATGTATTTTTAAAATGCGTTCTGCTTTTACTGGACTATTTGTTCGTATTTGTCCAGTTTGTTAATTACAATATTGCAGTGTTATTAGTTATTAGTTTATATTCTTTAATTGTTGTTGATGTGTTTATTGTTGTTTTTCTTATGTGCACATGGCTGCAATTTCTCTGTTATGAGATAATAAAGATGATTTGATTTGATTTGATTTGTATGGGCCTGTGGCCTAACAAATTAAAATATTTCAGACTTCAGACTTCTCTCTCTCTCTCTCTCTCTCTCTCTCTCTCTCTCTCTCTCTCTCTCTCTCTCTCTCTCTCTCTCTCTCTCTCTCTCTCTCTCTCTCTCTCTCTCTCTCTCTCTCTCTCTCTCTCTCTCTCTCTCTCTCTCTCTCTCTCTCTCTCTCTCTCTCTCTCTCTCTCTCTCTCTCTCTCTCTCTCTCTCGTGTCTGGTGGTGAGGGCCGGAGACAAGGGCTGCCATGTTCTTGGGTATCCAATTCTGGCATTATCGATTACAGCGGACAGAGGGGGTGGAGGGTTTGGGCTAGGGGAAGGGGGTAGGGGATAAGAATGCGGAAATGGAATTGGTAAAGAATCCGTAAAAGAAGATGATGGGGGGGGGGGGGGTTGAATATGTTAATCAAACAACGATTATTACAAGTATTTGTTTTGTTGTTGTTGTTTTTGTTTTGAGGTTTTTTTTTATTCTTAGTTCCCTTGAATGGCTTTGGCCGTTGGAAATGACGTTATCTCTTTAATAACACAACACGGACTTCCAGGGTTGGAGCAGGGCTGCTCTCGTGCTGGTGGGGCAGGCGTAGTTGGTGCATCTCTGGGTCCCATCAGCATCTTCGTGTGTTTCTTTTTCTTTCATAAGACTAGTTTTCTTTTCATTTAATGGTATAATCCTCCTCCTACCCTCTCTCTGTCTCTATCTCTCTCTTATTCTTCTTCTCTTCTTCTTCTTCTTCTTCTTCTTCTTCTTCTTCTTCTTCTTCTTCTTTTTCTTCTTCTTCTTCTTCTTCTTCTTCTTCTTCTTCTTCTTCTTCTTCTTCTTCTTCTTTTTCTTCTTCTTCTTCTTCTTCCTCTTCTTCTTCTTCCTTCTTTGCTTTCCTGCAATGTTCTGCATGTCACTTTCTTTAATCTCTCAATCTCTTTCAATCTTTCTCTAATCTGTCACTCTGTTTTTTCTAGAACCAAGAGTCCTTCTTTTAAAATGTTGTACCATCTTTGCCCATGACATTGACTTTTTGTTGGAAACAGGTGACAGCCGCCATGAAGCTCATTGTAATCTGTTGCATTACATCAAAGGCCTGCGTTATTTTTATGAATGTAAAAGTTCAAACGATTGTCTCTTTAATGTGCTATCAAGGACGAAAATGTCAAAAACAGAAATGGCATAACATAGTTTGGAATTTTAAAAAAACTACAGGAATAAGTAAAGATGGTATGGGGTGGGTGGGAGGTGGAGGAAGGTTACGATTAGAGTGGTGCGATTATGGCTGTACAGAAGGTTGAACGGCGGTTATCCACAATTATGTTGCTGATGCGGGGGAAATACCGTCGCTCTTCTAAAGGTCAATTTGTTCACAATGGTGAACGTGTGGTGATCTTTAGGGTTAGAACTACTAAGAAGGGCAGATATGGGGCTGGGAGTAATAAATAGACATTGATCAGGGAACAAATTGAAATACGCTGTGTTGGTAAGTGCAACCCATAAATGTATCATAACATTACTACGTTATCCTATGGATTCTAGGCATGTTAATCTTCTGCAACGTACATGGCGGTATAAACTTCTTCAAAACAATAGCAACTAAACACAAGTGCAACGCCGAGCGGCTGCAAAGTCCCCTCGCAGCATCGCCGAGCTACTCCGAAATCGGAATGTGTCGGTTGTACACATACATAAAAACGCATAAAAACAGCACGTAGCTACATAAAAACGCATCAAAACAGCACGTAACTGAATAGTTTTTTTTATATATAGCCTTGGGGTTCGGACCCGTGATTTGAGCGCGCGCGATCATGCGCACACGAGGGCACAGAAAAATTCATGACAACTGTGTTATAGACCATTCATCAAGAAATGTTGTGACAAAAACTGCATTGAAATACATGCAAAACTTCGCGAGATATTAGCGATTATGTGTTTCGGGGTTTGAACCCCGTAACTGGCGCGACCTTGACCTTAATGTAAAACTAAATACATCAGTGGATAGCTTGCATCTTGGCAAACTAGTATACCAAATTTGATGATGGTAGACTGAATATTTTTTGAGAAAAACGGACGAATAGCCGGACGGACGGACACCGGACGGACGGACCAGACAAAAACAATAGTTCCCCGAACCTTCGGCTCGGGGACTAAAAAGCAGCATGTGCTGTAATATGTGCACAAATATCATTTTTCACCAGCAACCCCTGCTCTCTTGATAGTATTCCGTGCTTCGTTTTCCATTACCTCTTTCCTTTTATATTTTTACATACATACATACACACGCACACGCACACGCACACGCACACGCACACGCACACGCACGCACACACACACACACACATGCACACACACACCGAACCAATAACAATCCTTAAAGTATAAATGAAAGAACAGGCATACAAAGAAACAAACAACTTCAAATAGATGTCTAAAATGAAAGAAACAAAAATGTGATAAAACACTAGCCGTGATCGGAATGAGATTTTAATGTATCATTTCGCGCTTAATTAGATTGTATTCGAATTGTTAATTGTTATAACAAAATCTTTCAACTCAAAAGCACAAAGAAACACTTTAGATTGTAAATGGAATTTATTGTTGACTGATTCATAGGGGAAGACGGGGTAAAAAGCGCATGGGCGGGTAAGAAGCCCACCCCAATTATCTCATGAAATGAAGCAAATTTCAGTCTCATTTTGCCCATGAGACGAGCGTTAATGTCTAGCATTCGTCTCATGGGCAAATTTGACTGAAATTTTCTTTATTTCATGAGATAATTGGGGTGGGCTTCTTACCCGCCCATGCGCTTTTTACCCCGTCTTCCCCTACATGTATGTACAAATGATATTAATTAATATGCTTAATATTGAAAAAAATGCATGTTGATAGATGAGTGTGTGAGAGAATGAAGGAATTGTGGAGTGGAGGGATGAGAGAGGAAAATAAAATATGTTATCGCAAAAAGAACAAAATCAGGCGATAAACATGGAAACATGTCGACATCATGCAAATACCTTTTTTCGTTTGATGGAAATCGGGGACAAAATGCCCACACAACTCTGCCGTCTGGACTCCGTACAAGCGTCTGTTTGTGCATGTATACGTGCAGATGCACGCGTATGTAGGCCTATGTATGCTCGTATGTATTATCTGTTTGCGTGGTTGTCTTTTTAGTCCCCGAGCCGAAGGTTCGGGGAACTATTGTTTTTGTCTGGTCCGTCCGGCGTTCGGCGTCCGTCCGTCCGTCCGGCTATTCGTCCGTTTTTCTCAAAAACTATTCAGTCTATCATCATCAAATTTTGTATACTAGTTTGCCAAGATGCAAGCTATCCACTGATGTATTTAGTTTTACATTAAGGTCAAGGTCGCGCCAGTTACGGGGTTCAAACCCAAAAACACATAATCGTTAATATCTCGCGAAGTTTTGCATGTATTTCAATGCAGTTTTTTTTCCTTCACATTTCTTAATAAATGGTCTATAACACAGTTGTCATGTGTACAGCCGACACATTCCGATTTCCGGAGTAGCTCGGCGATACTGCGAGGGGACTTTGCAGCCGCTCGGCGTTGCACTTGTTTTGTTTTTGGTCTGTATCTCTAGACCTTTTTTCTGTGTGTGTTTGTGTGCGAGTGGGTTTTCTTTTGGTTTCTTTTATTCATATTGTATGCTTCACATTTGATGATCGGGTTGCACTTTACATGTATTTTCATGTAGTGGGGAAGAAAGTAACATTTCGAGGATGTCCGCACATGAGAAAAAAAAAGTAGCAGACAGAAAACAAAACAGAAAACAACAACAACAAAACCAACAGAAAACAAAAACAAACTAAAACGAAAAGGGAGGAAAAACAGACTAGAAACAACGTAAAAAGAAAGTTAAATAAGCATAAGCTAAAAACAAAACTTTGCGTTCAGCTTCCGGAAAGGGCGAGAATGCACAGAGGGCTGTATGCAGCTCCCGAGTGGCTTCCCTTGATTAGCTTTTTCTCCCTTCGGCAATGGTTTGCCCACTGGGTTTCGCGGACTGTAAAATTTAAGAGTCGGCGAAAATGCAAAGGAGGAAAATAAAATTCAACGACATTCAGAAAGCAAAGGAAATAACAAAACTGAAACAACCTTAGCTGCTCTGGCAGATGGACGCGCGCGTTTGTGCGTGTATGTGTGCGTGCGTGTAGGGGATAGTTGTTGTGATGGGTATCATGGAGGAAGGACAGGAAATAGAAAAGTTTGAAAAAGATGTTAAGACTATCAAGGATAGTGATAGAAGCATAATGTCTGTGTTTCCGTTAAAAATAATACGTATTTGATGTTTTGTTTTTCTTTGCTTTGCGTCAGGTTAAGAGCGTGGTAGTGCTAACATGTTTTCTCTGATTTCTGCAAACAAGCTAGTTTTCCTTGGTTTAAACAGACATTTTATGGACACACTTTTGCAGCAACAAAATATATTTAGACAGGAGTACAACACGCCGAGACGTATACACGTACTCAACACAATCATATAGACGGTACAAGCAGCAGGCTGCATCACATTTTACAATCAAGGGAAGTCAGATATACTTAGTAATGAAACAAATTAAGAAAATTAATAAATACAACTTTCGGGGGAAAGTGAACCATGTAATCAAACAGAAATATCAAAGTCATGAAAATTGATTCTGGGTATTACTAATTCATTATAAAAACTGAAAGAAATTACGTTAGTGGAAGTGTGGCAACTCAAAATGCCATTTATGATATCTAGTCACTTAGCTAGTTTTCCTTCACGGCTGCTAGATATTACAGCGTCTGAAAGCAAACTGGACTTTCTTTTCCTTGGAATAACTATGGGTAGTATGTGTATAACATTTAAACATATAATCTGTTGATGTTTTTTAGGAAACGGTAGCAAGCGAATGGGAGTGATAAATCAAGTATTTACTCCCTCGTGATATGTTGTGTCTTCTTTTATGTTCCAAGCAAGTAGTTGAGGATTTGGGGGAGATGATAGAATAACAATAATAATAATAATAATAATAATAATAATAATAATAATAATAACGACAGCATATATAGCGCACATTCCAGGCTAGCTGATCATGGCGCTTTACAACAAATACATTTAACCAAATCACAACAATACCCATGCTCGCACGCACACAAGCACATACACTGACGAACACAACATATAATTTACATACGCATGCACACATACGTACATACATACGTACGTACGTACATCCATACATACATACAGACACACACACACACGCACATGCACATACACACACACACACACACACACACACACACACACACACACACACACACACACACACACACACACACACACACCTATGCCTACACACGCACGAGCACACACACACACACACACGTGTATGTACGCAAATATGCACACATGCAGAAGCACATGCCAGCACTGTAGAAGTAGAATGGAAGGATGGGTGCATGGATGTATTATCACTGAGTGTAATGTGTGTGCGTGTGTGTGTGTGTGTGTGTGTGTGTGTGTGTGTGTGTGTGTGTCTCGCTTGGCATACTTTCTGTTTTCAATCAACTTTGTCATCTGAAACCATCACCTCTGTATTCCGTTGGAAAGTTTCTTGCAATCACTTACCTCCCTTCCCCCGCCCCACCCCCACCCCCCACCCCCTGCAGTCATCTCTTCCTTGCCATTCCCTCCAACCCGTTAGCCTAATGTTCATTTCTACGCCTGTTTTCTACACATACCTTATCCCCTCTTTTACCAACCTCACACTCCCCTAGCTTGTCTGTACGTCTGTCTGTCCCTCCTGTCCCTCCTGTCCCTCCTACAGCACCCCAGCCACCTTCTGTCCACGTGTCTGCAAACGAAGCCATCAAACCAGCAACAAAACATAGCATGCTGTGTGTGTTGGGCGCATATTTTGAGCAGAACGTCTCCCGTTTCAAGACAGATGTGTTTTACGTTAGATCGATGACATTTAGTCAAAGGGGGGGGGTGGCTGACACAGCACTTTCCGTCCAGATTAACAAAGAACAGAAATGGTGTCACCATCTTTAACACTTTGACAAGCATTTGTGGGTTTTTTGCTAAATGAAAGTTCTTTCAAAATGTTCACTGGCAAGCAACGTTTTACTTTGCTCGGGAAAGGGGCAGGGTTAGGTATATCAGGTGAAGGTTAGTTTCAACGAAGCTTGAATGACGACGCGTTAAGATTGAAAACCGTGAACATGAAACGGGTAGCTAAACCGCACTTGTTGCCAAAAGTTTCGAGATATTTATAGTTGTAATGTTGTTGTTGTTGTTGTTGTTGTTATTGTTATTATTGTTGTTTTCTTTGAGGGTGGCGTGGTGTTAAATCGGTGGAAACGTATACATAAATAGTGCCGTTTGCTAGTCTTGGGGGGTTGGACTTTTTATTTTAACCCTTTCGCCGCCAGCCATTTTTCAGCAACACATTTCCATTAAACTTACCTGGGTAGAGAAAATAACATCATCTGCAATAGTGGGGATTCCTCTATGACATGTATAGCGTAAGGCCTATCCTTACCTCCCACAATTAAGAAAATAGGGTCTTTGGATAACAGACCCTGGGTTGAGGCCTTTTCGTGACATGGGTGTTAAACCATTGTGGTGCTAAAATGCAACATTGGCGGTGAAAGGGTTAAAGGTCAGAAATGTTTCTGTACTAGTACCAGTTCATGAAAAGGCAATTACAGTTACAGAAAATGAAACGTTAATGAAAATATTGAAGGAAAATGGGTAAAAGCAATTCAACACGAATGGGTGTTTAGTATCGTAATGCTATATTGAAAATCTGATGTGTGAGGGGGGGTGGTATTAGTTTTATTTTGCGGAGCTTTTAAAGCCACAGTGTAAAGCATTTCAAAGCAAACGGAAACACGCAAACAAACAAAATAATAATAAAACAGAACGAAAGTAAACGTCGACCTACTAAACTTGACGATGTTGGCTAATCAGAATGTAAGGTTGGCACGTTGTTTTTTCCTCTGTCCCAGATCCCTCATTTGAACTTCTCAAAGTTTGCCCTTTCAAAGTCACGCTTTTTGATGATGTGTACAACTGAGGGCTTCCTTTGGGGAAAGATGTGTGATGGAGGGAAGGTTTAAAGTCTGGTGTGGTGGTGGTGGTTGAGGGAATGATAGTAACGGTGCTGGGCTCACAACTTCTCGTTCCTTGCACGCGAGACCCAACTCATGCATATTCATCAATGTCGGACGTTTGTGCCAGTTTTAGTGCCGTGTGCAACAACTATGCAAATCCCTTGCTTTTAGTTGGGGAAGCAGACCGATTTCTTGGACATATGTTTCTCTGTGGATGACAGTTTCATTCTTCCTTGGAGACACTGTTCGTAGAATAATGTTAGGGGGGGGGGGGAGAGAGAGAGAGAGAGGAGAGAGAGAGAGAGAGAGAGAGAGAGAGAGAGACACAGAGAGAGAGAGACAGAGAGAGAGAGAGAGAGAGAGAGAGAGAGAGAGAGAGAGAGAGAGAGAGAGAGAGAGAGAGAGAGAGAGAGAGAGAGGAGAGAGAGAGAGAGAGAGAGGAGAGAGATAGAGAGAGATGAGAGAGAGAGAGAGAGAGAGAGAGAAGACCGTAAACACACACACTCCCTCCAATGAAAGACCGGTGGGGGAGGAGGGCTTGAAACACAAAAATGCGATTGGGAAATTGGAACTCTGGAGAAAAGTATGGACGTCAGATAACAGAGAAGGAAGAAATGGTAGTTAACTTAAGTAGGGGAGAAGGGAGGGGGCTGTAAAGCAGAAGACAATTCTGCTAGATGTCCTCCTGTGGATGGATGATCTGAGATGAGGCTTTCTCCTGGCTCGTGTTCAATTTACCCTGTCACACACACACACACACACACACACACACACACACACACACACACACGCGCGCGCG
>CM065681.1:22041950-22089450 GCA_017654935.2 Phymorhynchus buccinoides | reverse complement strand
GACTGGCAGGTAGTCAGCCATGCATAGACATACAGACAGACTGGCAGGTAGTCAGCCATACATAGACATACAGGTATACTGGCAGGTAGTCAGCCATACATAGACAGACAGATAGACTGGCAGGTAGTCAGCCATGCATAGACAGACATACAGATAGACTGGCAGGTAGTCAGCCATGCATAGACATACAGACAGACTGGCAGGTAGTCAGCCATGCATAGACAGACATACAGATAGACTGGCAGGTAGTCAGCCATACATAGACAGACATGCAGATAGACTGGCAGGTAGTCAGCCAGACATAGAGCTTTGGCACACATCAGGACTTCAGAAAACCGCTATGATTTATTAGTTGCAACTAACTAAGAAAACCGCTATGATTTTTTAACCGCAACTGACTTTGCAAGCCAGTTTATTGCCTTTTCTTTTTGCATGTGTCTGGGATATAATAAATATGTGCGCAAAGACAATGTCTTCCGAAAGCTCCTCTGCAATTCAGCATCGGTGATAAAGTGATTGGCTGACTCAACACAGCGTGTTTAAACCAGACTGTTGATAGAATCGATCATTATTATGTTAGAGGCAATATGGACCAATCTGTGTGTGTGTGTGTGTGTGTGTGTGTGTGTGTGTGTGTGTGCGTGCGTGCGTGTGCGTGCGCGCGTGCGTGCGCGCGTGTGTGTGTGTGGGCGTGTGCGCGAGCACGCAAGGTTGTTGTCTGTGAACGCAACAGCTGAATTGCCCAAAGGGACTGCCTCCACGAACAAAACGATGTTGACATGTTGGCACACTCCGGGTCATTTGTCGTGACTATTTGCTCTAGAGCCTCCATTCTAACAGATAGAAAGAAAAGAAAAAAGAAATATAAACATACCGAGAAAACGGCCATTAAATAGTCGCGTGGACATTTTGATAGGTCATGTGTTATTGTATTTAGTTTGTGTTGGTGATAAATGAGCAAATCAATTATAATTGAACGCAATTACCAAGTAGCTGTGCTTTCTACTGTCGAACGGGCTTGGGAAAACATTAGAAACGTGTTTTCTTCTTCCTCCTCTTTCTTCCTCTTTCTTCTTCTTCTTCTTCTTCTTCTTCTTCTTCTTCTTCTTCGTTGTTGTTGATGTACCCTGGCTAAAAGACTCCAGGGATCATCCCAACAGCAGAAGCACTTGAACACTATGGTACAAATGCATCAGCTAGGGATGAGAACATTACGTGTGTGACCGTTATTGATTACCACGCCACGTGGGCAGCCACACTCCGACTTTGGGGGAAGTAATTAAGATGTTAAGGCGTAACTGGACCTCTTTGGTGTCCTTGCACGAAGCCAAATGTGGGAGCTGTTGAATATTAATGTAAGCCCTACATAGTGTGTATGTGACGAGGTAATGGGTTAAAAGGCTAAGTCCCTAGGGAAGACTTTAGAAAATTTGCCTTTAGCCCACTTCTCTAGGGTATGGGAGATGAGCAACTTTCCCGGCCCCTTTTCATCTAATAAATTTATATTTGTGCCCGGGTTCTGGCTCGTCAGATGGTTGTAAGAAATACAAGTGGTTGAATTGCTCTAAATGGCAGACAGAGAGAAGTAGGGTTTTACATGAAATTACAAGACTCCCACTCTCATCAGTCTGACCAAAGGGTTCAGGATTATTTGACACTTGTATTTTATTTACTCCCAAAATCTGCATAAGATTATGCAACAATAATAATAAAGCAGCTCAATGGCGCCAAAACAAAATATGGTTAAAACACAATGAAATCCGAAAGGATTCACAAGACTTTTGTCTTTCTATAAGGTTCGCCCCATGCCGGAAGGGTTACTAATTATATTCGGTGTCCGTAGGAAAGTTCAAATGATTGGCGCAGTCAGGTAGACTTAGCTGTTTGAAGTTCTGGGCTTGCTCGTCAGGTGAGAGTAGCTCCCAGTCGTTCCTATTACGGCTTCGCGGGATGGCACGGTTCAGGCGTGGTCTCCTCGCGGATTCTGGGTGCGGGTCGTCTTGGCGGCGATCCCGTCTTGGTGCTTGGTGGAGTCCGGGATGATCTTCCGGCCCACGATGCCCTGCTGATAATCACAGGAGAAGGTGGATGTAGATCTCTATGGCTTAGAGACAAGGGGCTTCAGTCGGCAGGGAATTAGTGAATCCCAACCGGCTTGAAGGCTTCCCTTGTACAATAGCACTACATGTAGTTAATAAATAAACTGAATTTCAGTTAACAAACTGAGATCAGTAAAACATAAAAGGTGATCAATCCATCATCACTCTCCATCCAACACCTGGAAAGGAATGGTATCATAAAGTGCAAGATTGCGGCCCATAGGTTTCCTACTAAAAATAGTGCAAGATTGCGGCCCATAGGTTTCCTACTAAAAATAGACAAATGGGTTAGTAGGCATAAACTCCGGTTCTGGTACCAAAAGTGTTCAAGTCAAAAACACACACACACAAATAATCAGTGCACATAAATAGAATAGAATGTTTACCACTTCTTTTCTATAACATATCTATCTACTCCTTATTCATCATTGAACATAGGATCTAGATCAAAACTAGAGTCAAACAAACCAGATCTCAATCACCTGCCATCAATAATACTTACTAGTGGGCTTATGATGACTGGTTGTGAGTGTTGCTCTAGCTACGTTTCAGCATCTTGTGTGACAACTTTTTCTCACTACGCCAATTATAGCCTTCACTTTCAAACAATGAAAGCCTGCTATTGGTGTATTACAGTCCACACGTCACAATTTGCTGTTCTAAATGTACTGAACAATCACGCGCCTATTCCATCCTTAGCACATTCCTGACATTCCTAACCTTGTGATTAGAACAGCAAAACCATCTTCAAAGGGAGATAACCGTGGTTGTCACTTTCTTGTGATGAGACGGTAGAAAGGGGGGGGGGGGGGGGGGGGGGGGGGGGGGGGTGAAGGGAGATAACCTCGGTAGGTGGTACGTGCCGACCGGGGAGAAAGAGATAACGCCCTTCCGCGGCGTTCGTTTGAAGCAGCGGGGCAATTAACGTGGCGGCTGGACAGAGAAATGAAAAGGCGAGGGGGGGGAGGGGAGAAGGGGGGGGGGGGTGTAGATAAGAAATAAAGAAAGCGGGTCGCGCGGGACACTTACGTCACAGTATGTACAGGACAGACTATATAGTTACATATAGTCTGTGATGTACAGTAACCAAAACATAATTTACAACACTTACACACACAGAGACAGACAGACACATAGAACAGACACATACACACATACAGAGTCATAGAGGGGCAGGACTTGATAAAACTAGTTCTTACGTATTAAAGACAAAGGTCAAACAGAGGGAAGGGGGAGGTGTTGGGTCACGTAAATAGAGAGATTACAATAGCATTATTTCTATTTTACGATATAAATTATAACGCGTTTGATTCACTTCTGTTGCAGACTATTGACAAGCGCGCCCATGCGACCCTCAGAGAGCACAACAATGATGTGTTGACAGAAACTGAGGTAAGCTCTCTCTCTCCCTCTCTCTCTCTCTCTCTCTCTCTCTCTCTCTCTCTCTCTCTCTCTCTCTCTCTCTCTCTCTCTCTCTCTCTCTCTCTCTCTCTCTCTCTCTCTCTCTCTCTCTCTCTCTCTCTCTCTCTCTCTCTCTCTCTCTCTCTCTCTCTCTCTCTCTCTTCCTCTCTCTCTCTCTCTCTCTCTCTCTCTCTCTCTCTCTCTCTCTCTCTCTCTCTCTCTCTCTCTCTCTGTCTTTCTCTCTCTCTCTCTCTCTGTCTTACTTTCTCTCTTTCTCCCCCCCCCCTCTCTCTTTCTCCATCCCTTTTTTCTCTTCGTCTGTCGCTCTTTTTCTGTCATTCTCTCAATTTACCCCATCACTGTTTTCTTCCTTTTGTGTGTGTTCTTTTCTTATGAACTCATCAATGTTAGATGTAGATTTGTTTGTTTGTTTTCAGTCTTATCGCATCTACATTCTTGTTGACATTGTGCGCATATTTGATACTGAAATATTTGCGTTTAAGTTTGGTTGAGTGTGTGCAATGTAGTGAGTTTTTACGTTTCTGTGCGTTCTTATGCTTACATGTGTAGAAGTGTGTGAGTGTGAGCGCGTATGTGCATACGTGGGTTTGTGGGTAAGTGCGTATTTGCAAGACCTATGTGAATATCAATGGGTTACAAAGAAAGCAAGTGCAACGCCGAGCGGCTGCAAAGTTCCCTCGCAGCATCGCCGAGCTACTCCGAAATCGGAATGTGTCGGCTGTACACATACATAAAAACGCATAAAAACAGCACGTAACTACATAAAAACGCATGAAAACAGCACGAAACCGAATAGTGTTTTATATATAGCCTTAGGGTTCGGACCCGTGATTTGAGCGCGCGCGATCATGCGCACACGAGCGCACAGAAAAATTCATGACAACTGTTTATAGACCATTCATCAAGAAATGTTGTGAAAAAAACTGCATTGAAATACATGCAAAACTTCGCGAGATATTAGCGATTATGTGTTTGGGGGTTTGAACCCCGTAACTGGCGCGACCTTGACCTTAATGTAAAACTAAATACATCAGTGGATAGCGTGCATCTTGGCAAACTAGTATACCAAATTTGATGATGATAGACTGAATAGTTTTTGAGAAAGACGGACGAATAGCCGGACGGCCGGAGGCACGCCGGAGGCACGGACGGATCAGACAGAAACAATAGCTCCCCGAACCTTCGGCTCGGGGACTAAATATGAAGTACAGCCAGATAAAGAAAGAAATAGCAAACGAGAGAGAGACATACAGACACACAGGCAGAGAACTAGTCAGGGTGTTGAATTGATGCATGCACGATTCCGAATTGTCTAGACTACAATAATCAGACTCTGGAACAATGTCTGGATTCATTCTGTGGAAGACTGCTTTGTTTCTGTCCTTCCATCCGTGTAAAACGGGCCCATATCCACCGACTGAAAGTAAAATAGGCTGACGTACATATAGACATATTCACACACGCACGCACGCACGCGCACGCTCGCACGCACGCATGCACGCACGCACGCACGCACGCACGCACGCACACACACGCACACGCACACGCACGCACACACGCACACACACACACACACACACCACACACACACACACACACGCAAACATGTACACAAATATGACACACACTTTCTCATTCTTTCTTTACCTATTTCCTTTTTTCTTGGTCCAATCTCTCTCTCTCTCTCTCTCTCTCTCTCTCTCTCTCTCTCTCTCTCTCTCTCTCTCTCTCTCTCTCTCTCTCTCTCTCTCTCTCTCTCTCTCACACACACACACACACACACACACACACACACACACTAGGGTTAGGGTTAGGTTTAGGGTTACGTTACCCAACACACACAAAGACACACACACACACTCTCTCTCTTTCTCTCTCTCTCTCACTCTCTCTCTCTCTCTCACAGACACACACACACACACACACACATATCACTTCACATAAAGAGAGAGAAGGAGAAAGAGGGAGAGGGAGAAGGAGGGAGAGGGAGAAAGAGAAGAATGGAGGCAGGGTGGAAGGGATAAAATTGGTTAATGACCGGTTCTCTCAAGTTCAGATGAAAACTTAAATAATAACAAAAACGTGAAATGACAGGAAATTAAGATTAGCCTTTCGATAAGATGAGATCTCATTTCACTTCATTCAAAAATACTTTAGAGTAATGCATTTGAAAGATACGGTGCTCTCTGTTTTTGTGCAACATAAAACACAGAGAGAGAGAGAGAGAGGGGGGGAGAGAGAGAGAGAGAGGGAGGGGAGAGAGAGAGAGAGAGAGAGAGAGAGAGAGGGGGGGGGGAGAGAGAGAGACAGAGAGAAAGACTTAAAGTGAGGCGAATTGAAAACGAAAAGAGACAAATACAAAATGGAGGAGAGAGCGAGAGACGGGGAGGCAGATACAGGCAGACTGACACATACGAAAACAGGCTTACACAGAGGCATAAAGATACACTGGAAAAGTCCAGAAAATAAAATGATATCTTGCAGAAACAATATACAATCAGTTCTAAGATGAGATGAAGAATAGAAAAGGGGTGGGGGAGGGGTGGTCTGTAGAAGAGGAAGACGGATAGTGATAATCGTTTTGAACAAATAAGGTTGGTTAATGCATACATAACTGGTGATCTGAAATGTCAAGTTAAAGGCATAAGGAGTGAAGAGGGAACAACGAGAACGTAATCAAAATCCAAACAATATAATATTAGAAGAAGGACAGGAGGAGGAAAGCTTTCCATAAAACGAATGGGTGAAAGAGGAGATGGAGGATTGGTCAGTATATGACGGATTAATTAGTCTCTCGAGACACCATTGTCACCATAGTGTGAACTTGGGTGGAAATCTGTACATTATATTTCTACAGTGCTTCACCACAGGCCAGATAAGATAATGGAATCTCTGTCTGTCTGTCTGTCTGTCTGTCTGTGTGCCTGTCTCTCTGTGTGTCTCATGTAGGCATGTATGACTCTCTCTCTCTCTCTCTCTCTCTCTCTCTCTCTCTCTCTCTCTCTCTCTCTCTCTCTCTCTCTCTCTCTCTCTCTCTCTCTCTCTCTCTCTCTCTGTCTGTCTCCTGTAGGTATGGATAATGATTCTCTCTTTCTATTTCTCTCTCTCTCTCTCTCTCTCTCTCTCTCTCTCTCTCTCTCTCTCTCTCTCTCTCTCTCTCTCTGCTCTGTCTCCTGTAGGTATGGATAATGATTCTCTCTTTCTATTTCTCTCTCTCTCTCTCTCTCTCTCTCTCTCTCTCTCTCTCTCTCTCTCTCTCTCTCTCTCTCTCTCTCTCTCTCTCTCTCCTCTCTCTCCCCTTCGTGGTGCTGTTTACTGATAAACTAATTTTACTTTTGTTTGCATGTTCTGCTATCAGACTATGGGACAGATCAAAGACAGAATGGTAGAAAGAAACAGAAAGAAACAGGAACAAAGTCAAAGGGTAACACATTCGAACAATCAGACAGACAAACAAACAAACAAAAAGAAGACTGGGAAAGAAAGCAACTCGAACAGATGAAAGAAACAAAATATCAATGGCTTGGAGTCAAAACGGACTATCTTTAGATGGACCATTGACATATTATTGAACTTATTACGAAAACTAATAACTTCTATAAGAAAAAAACTGCAGAAATACAAAACGCATAACCCCCTTTTTATATTTCTGCAGTCATTGTTTGATACAAGTTATTAGTTTTTGTAATAAGTCCAATAATACGTCAATGGTCTATCTAAAGATAGTCCGTTTTGACTCCAAGCCATCGAAATGGGGGGGGGGGGGGGGGGGGGGGACTAAGAAAGTCCATGGAGAAGACCACTCCCTAGGAGACTCATTGTGAAAGCCAAATCCTCGGGATAAGCCGTCTGGTGGAGACCGTGTCCTTTCCCTGTCCCTCCCTAAATGGGAGCCCTACTACGGTGACCAGAGCATTGGGAATGAGTTAGGGTGACTGCTAGAGAGAGACAGGCAGACAGACAGACAGACAGACAGAAGAAAACCAGAATCCAATGCGCAGTCGAGTCAGACAGATGGGCAAATGCTTCAGAATGAGTCTAGGAAAATGGAGAAGAAAATGGTGAAGGAAAAGATACCCCTCCCGCACCCGTGGTTTTTGTGTAAGGTATGTGACTTAATTCAAAATCTGTTTTCACGTTATTGGTGCCAGATGACTGGTAGGCATATTGCCAGTTATGCAAAGCAGACAGGTTGATAGACATAAAGAGGAACAGATTTAGGAAGACAGAATTTGGAGAGAGAAAAAAGAACAAAATTGGAAAAAAAATACATTATCCCCCAAAAAAGAACAAAACGGGGAAATCATTTTGGTCGTCCTTGTAGACGTTGCCCGGAACAGCGCGTCACAGAACGTTTGAAACATTTTGGCAGCTCTGAAGTCTGGGCAAGCTTTATGTTTGCCGAAAACGTTTGCAACGCTGCGTAGCATGTTGTTGTTGTTTTTTCTGTGCCGCGAGCAAAAACTGCTTGAGAATGGTGTTTAAGATGGAAGCAAAAGATTTCAAATTAGCAGAATAGTCGTTTTTGAACTGAGATATAATACTTCTTCTTCTTGAACGGAACTGAGAAAGTAATCTGGATGGTTTTCGCCACTGAATTTACGAAAGTGGTCTTTTGTGTTCTCACTGACTATTTTCATAGAATCAGATATAGTTATTATAGAATAATGCTAATTTTAGATGCTATTATATACACGGATGAACTTGAACGGATCCAAGTCTCCTAGAAATGGCCGTTCGTGTTTAGAGGTTTATTTGCCGGAAGGTACTACCATCCTTTTCGGGTGAAAGGCAGAATGTGCCGTCCCACAATGAATGAAGAAGGCTGATAATACCTTCTGACTTTCACCCGAGAATAACCATCCTACCTTATAACATATAACCCACGATGTGTTCATCCCGGAGGGGAAGAATAAAACCAGATTGCTAGACCTTTTGACAACGTTGTGCATTAACGTTGCCTACACCATTAGACAGAGCGAGAACGCTACGCGCGAACAGTTTGCTCCAGGACACAGATTTTGCAAGGCAAGCTTGAGAGAGAGAACTCCCGGAGAGAGTCATTGTGAAGGCCAAATCCTCGGGATATAAGACGTCTGGGGAAGAGGGTGTTCTTCTCTTGTCCCTCCGCCCTTAATGGGAGCCCCACTACAGTGACCAGAGAATTGGGGGAGAGATGTGGAATGAAGGAATGGGCGTGGGTGATTGCGAGAGAGAGAGACAGACAGACAGACAGACAAACAGACAGAAACAGAGAGAACTATTAATAACTGTATTGATTTCAGAGAGAGACAGACACATACAGACATAGAGAACTATTAATAATTGTATTGATTTCGCAGAGAGAGAAGACACATATTCAGCCAGATAGAGAGAGACAGATAGACTGATTGATTAGACTGAGAAAAAGAGAAACAGAGAAAATACGAACACGAATGTTTGAGATTTCAGAGAGGCAGATGGACAGACAGGAAGGATGAGACAGAAATGGGGTGAGGGGTGGGGGTTCTTGGTGAGGATAATGTTCGTAGGTTCACCAGACCATTTTGAGCAGAACAAGGGAAGCGACTGGCTGACTGACTAACGGATTGACTGATTGATTTAGGAGGTGAGAGAGAATCACGACCTGACAAACTGAAGTAAATTGAGGGAATGAGTGAGCGAGAGAGATTGAGAGAAAGGGTGGGAGAGAGAAAATAGAGAGGGTGTGTAAGTGTATGAGCGTGTGTGTGTGTGTGTGTGTGTGTGTGTGTGTGTGTGTGTGTGTGTGTGTGTGTGTGTTTTGTGTTTGCGCTCACGTGTATGTATGTGTTTGTGAGTGGGGGTGGGGGAGGATATGGGAGTGAGAGAGAGAGAGAGAGAGAGAGAGAGAGAGAGAGAGAGAGAGAGAGAGAGAATACATGTACCTGTATAATCATGTTTGTCTCGCTAACTGATATTTCATTCATTTACTCATTCATTCGTTCATTCATTGATTTATGCATTTATTCTTGAGTCTGTATGGACGAATGAATGGATGGGTTGGTAACTTTGGATGGTGGATGAATGGATAAACAGATGATGGATGGACAGACGATAGACAACGAAAATGCCCGAGTTTGTTACTGGACTGCAGACTTTCTGCTCGCTCTCCTTTCGACCAGGGCGTGTAATCATGAGTGCGTGTTAGACAGTCAACACGGGGAATAGTATGTAAATTAGACTACGCTCAAAAACACGATTGGCTGCTTAGCCTAATTTACATAATAATACTCAATTTGAATATCTAAGACGCACTGATGACTACAGGGCCAGAAGATGTGAATGTTTAATTGTTCAAATCAGAAGATAAACCCGAAGTCATGCATATGTATGCTGCGTGTATCTTGCGCACGTTAAATAAGTTACCAACCCATCCATTCATTCGTCCATACAGACTCAAGAATAAATGCATAAATCAATCGTCAACGTTTCTACCCTGCACCTCGCCCTTTCTTATCTAATTATAAGGCATGCATTAATAATAATAATAATAATAAACGGACAGTTATAATAATTATAGCGCTTTGTATCGAGCACAAAGCGCTTAAATAATGCGCCAGACTCAAACTGAAAAACAAAGAAAACTCTTGAGTGGTAGCTGTTGAAATGAATGTACAGAAACGTATGATCAGCGTCCTACTACTACTATACATGTTAACACTTTTCACTCTTTCCCCATGTCAACACAGTGATATGCGAGTAAGTTTATGAGTGGCTAGCCCGGTGTTGCCATGGGGAAAGAGTGAAAAATGTATACGCGTATTGAGACACTAAGCAATGTTGAGTTGCGTGGGAAGAGCAGTCCCATTCTGTGACTTAGTGATCGTAAAGCACTCAGAGCTTGGTCTCAGACAGAGAAGAGGGGCTATGCTTGAAAACAAAACCTTTGTAAATGGCAATAATGAAGTCCAGACAGACGTAGATTATCATTTCACAAGTACCACATTGTCGAGGAGAAAAAAAGAGTTCCACTCTACTTCGTTCTGTTCAATGGCCCTTCCATGAAGTGGCCTCGTTACCCAGACAGATAGAATGGTGGAAGATTGATAAATTATGTCCAAATCGATTTATTTTAAATTCTCGCGGAATCTACGATTCATTCTTCTCAATGGTTGATAATAATTGTTAAAAAAAATTTGATTAGGTCCCAGCTGTTCTTTAGAAATGGATTTTTGCCTGTTCTCTCTCTCTCTCTCTCTCTCTCTCTCTCTCTCTCTCTCTCTCTCTCCTCTCCTCTCTCTCTCTTCTCTCTCTCTCTCTCTCTCTCTCTCTCTCTCTCTCTCTCTCTCTCTCTCTCTCTCTCTCTCTCTCTCTCTCTCTCTCTCTCTCTCTCTCTCTCTCTCTCTCTCTCTCTCTCTCTCTCTCTCTCTCTCTCTCTCTCTTCTGTTTGTCTGTCTGTCTCATTCTATGCGCGCGCGCGCGTGTGTGTGTATGTGTGTGTGCGTGTGCGTGTGTGTGTGTGCGCGCGTGCGTGTGTGTGCGTGCGTGTGCGCACGTAGAATTTGTAGGAGAGAGAAAAGATAAGATTATAGAACAAAAAATACCAGAGACAGAATCAAAAGGCGTAGGTGGGAAACTTCAAAGAGAGCAAGGAGAAAGAGAAAGACAGATTAGCAAATGCACAGAGATGACCACCGACAAAGAGAAAGAGAGACAGGTCTACACGAATACAGACGCACGATCATAATTATACTTCAAAAAGAGAAGACCGATGTGTGGTAATATACATCTGCATTGTTAAAAAATTCGGGACTTTCCTGGTGTTGCACTGCCTCCGGCCATTGCCTCCAGGATCGTTGCCACCATCTTTATATCTACTAATGTCCCATGTGTGTCTGTTCCAGACCGGAGGACGTTAAGCAGAATTTCATCATTGTTAAAAATGTTGTTAAAAAAATGTACACACATCTTGTACATGGGCCCTTGTTAAGCTTGATCAAGAGGAACGCATAATCATTTTGCTAATACAGAGGAATCTCCCATTTAAGACCTTGAAAAAGATAATCCAATAATAAATGGGAGGGAGTTGTATAAGGGAGGTAATTTTAATATTTACAAAGAAGGGCAATGTCTCAGAGAAGTAGGTCTTAAGTGGGAGGGAGTTTTACAGGGAGGGGGGGGGGGGGTGTCTAATAACTAACCAACTTCTTTCTGTTTTATACCTATTTTATGATCACTCAGATTGATGGGACGCTAGACAATTGGAAACAAAGTGGGTCAAAATCACTGTTTCGTCCCTGTAGAATGCACCTTAGTACACGGCAGTTACGGCTTTCATTGGACTGGGTTGGTCATGAAAAAGCCTTTTCAATGGGGTCCCAGCTGTTTCTTTCTTAATGGAATTGATGTGAAGAAAGGACTGCGTGAGATCGAATGTACATGCACACACGGATGCAAAGGAGCACAAACTCGTGCTCATGCACCCGCACTCATGCACGCACACGCACACACACACACGCACGCATGCACGCACGCACACACACACACACACACACACGCACACACACGCACGCACACACACACGCACACACACACACACACACACGCACACACACGCACACCGCGCGCACACACACACACACACACACACACACACACACACTCTCTCTCTCTCTCTCTCTCTCTCTCTCTCTCTCTCTCTCTCTCTCTCTCTCTCTCTCTCTCTCTCTCCCATTATCTTTCTCTCTCTCCCATACTTATACGAACACTCGGGCGCGCACACACACAAACACATAAACGCACGCGCATCATTATCCGCACATGTCTATACGCATACACGCACTCATACACGCACGCAGTTGAGCAAACAGAGAGGGGGAGAGAGAGAGAGAGAGAGAGAGAGAGAGAGAGAGAGAGAGAGAGAGAGAGAGAGAGAGAGAGAGAGAGTCTTACATACCCTTCTAAATGTAATGTCTTGTTTAAGGGGGCTGTTGATCCTAGCCACAACATATTGATCCTCGGGGTCAAATGGACCATAAACAACGTGAATTATTAATTGCACTTTGCACCCCATCGAGTTTTCTCTGTGTGCATATATGTTTGTCTGTCTGCTCGTCTGCATGTTTACATGTCCGTCTGTTTATCTTTCGTTCGTAGCGGTCGTTTGTTTGTTTGAGAGAGAGAGAGAGAGAGAGAGAGAGAGAGAGAGAGAACACTGAACACTGAAAAACATTATTTAAAAAGGATAAAGATTTTAGGCGATGCCTATTCTTACAATCTGTCCGAGAGAGAGAGAGAGAGAGAGAGAGAGAGAGAGAGAGAGAGAGAGAGAGAGAGAGAGAGAGAGAGAACTCTAAAATCTGAATTTTGGTTTTTATTGTAAGGCCACTGGTGTTTATGAGAGAGAGAGAGAGAGAGAGAGAGAGAGAGAGAGAGAGAGAGACAGAGACAGAGACAGAGAGACAGAGACAGAGAGACAGACAAAGAGAGAGAGAGAAGAGAGAGAGAGAGAGAGAGAGAGAGAGAGAGAGAGAGAGAGAGAGAGAGAGAGAGAGAGAGAGAGAGAGAGAGAAAGAAATAGAAAGAGAAGAGCGGACGGGGAGAGACATTAGACGGATCATTCAAAGACAAAGCCAGACTTACAGACACAAGAAACACACACTACTGAAGAATGAGTAAAGGAAGCGGAGAGTCAGATTGTGCAGTGGGTGGGAATTCCGGAACGGTGGCTGGGGTGGGCTGGGGTGGGGTGGGGTTGGTACTTTCTGACCATTTGAAAGCAATGAGACCCGCCAGTCCTTTCCAGTTCTGTGTCTTATCATTTCCGGGTGTCTGGCGGAAGTGCGCTCCTAACTTTTTTTTGCACCTGCTAAGCACGATGGGTATGCAAATGAGGGGAAACGAAATTGGGATTAAAAAGTATAGAAGACAGAAATAAAGAGAGTGAGTGTGTTGTTCTTCAGTTTAACGTCCTTCCACTGAAAGTGATTCGGACAAAAGTGTGTGTGTGTGCGTGTGCGTGCGCGTGCGCGCGCGCGCGCGCGCGCGTGTGTGTATGTGTGTGTGTGCGTGTGTGTGTGCGTATGCCCGCGCGTGTGTCTGTGTGTGTGAGCACGTTGGCTACACGCGAATGGCTGAATCCGGCGGGATTAGACACCAAAGCTACAGGCATCGTAATCATGTGCGCTTAAACGGCTAACACAGGTCCTAACATGTAAATTAGACTAAAGTAGCAAAACGAGTGGAAGTCCATTCTAATGTACACGTTGCTACTCGTGTTAAGTGTTTAATGCGCACTCGTGAGTACGATCCCAGGATAGTATTCTTAAATCTTGTTGTGGGCTGTCTGAAAATAAGATTTTCTTCATTTGAAGACAATAAAGATTTTTTGAATTTGAATTTGAAATGTGTGACTGTTTTCATGCATTTGCCTTTAGCAAATGGACTTTATTTTTAAATGAGTTGAGTGGCAATATGTTCCCACTGCTTCTGTCAAAATAGTCACTGCTTTTCATTCCTGTCTAGTAGGATCAGTGTCGTGGACATTTGGTTTATAGTTTAAAGACCCACCAGATCACGTGTCAAAATCACGGGTTTCACGTGTTTTCCCTCTTATAGCTGGAAAGAAATCTTGTTTTGACCAAGTCTGACTCCCATATAAATGCCCCCAATTCAAACCGAAACATCATTTTAAAGAGCAGCCTCAATTTGAAGTTTGGGACATCTGTATGTGGGTCACAGCTACCCAGAAAAAACCAAGGGACTTAATCGTGATGCGTCAGTGTATCTGTACGACCTAAGTGAGCTAAGTGTAACCACCGTACTGCAATGAACCCTGGCATCCTTTTAGTGAGTGCAATATTTATAGCCAAGCTTTTCGCATACCAGACGTCACTGTTTATGATACGCAGAATCTTCTTAAAAAAAAATATCAAAAGCAGACACCGTTTATCTACCGACATAAAACCGCCGTAACAAGGTTAGATAACGTTATCTCCACACCACCCTCTGCTTCCGGCTGCTTCCGGCTCTTCCGGCTCTTCTCTGTGAGGACAGAGTGGCGGATGCCTAGACATAACACCTGCTGGGAAAGTTTTTTGAATTGGGATAAACTTCTGATAATCTCACTCAACAGGGTCGTCTGCTGCAGAACTGTTCCAAAAGAATAATGATAAGCCACTGTTAAAGAAAATACCCTTGCACATTGCCAACCCAGTCTTTTTTCCCCCTTTCTTTTCCGTAGACCTATCTTTCATACTCAGATGAAATCGGCTGTGTTGAAAAACTGAAACACAGCCCTAGAGATGGATTCAAAAGAGTATTGTCTATATATAATTTTTATTTTTGGCATCTAACCGAGGATGGATGGATGTACGTTTCATTTCAGCAGATCCTCCGAAATCGGAGTGTGGCTGCTCACGTGGAGGGGTAATCAAAATCGGTCACACACGTAATGTTCTCATCCCTAGCTGGTGCATTTGTACCTTGGTGTTCAAGTGCTTCGGCTGTTGGGATGATCCCTGGAGTCTTTAAGCCAGGGTACAACAACTAACAAACAAACAAACATTTCAGCAGAACTATACCTTTGCAAAAATTCGTCGAAAAACAAAATGTGTAATTGGAGATATGAGAATGACAGTGGTTTCTGTTGCGTCTAGAAGTCTCCACGCTATTTTTGTCAGCTTCGGTGCGAGCCTTTTCCATGTACCTGAACTGTCACCAATCACTTACGGAATCTGCCTGTTTGACGTACCTAGTACCTGGAACCAGGGTGGTATTACCGTCTAATTGGCCTAATCAATGTTTCTTGATGGGATAATGAGCAGCTTAGGACGCCGATTTCACCGCCTGGTGGCAACCACGTCATTAGGGCCTTATCTCGTGATATTCTTAGCTGGGGGTAGGGAGAGAGAGGGAGGGAGAGGAGTCCCCCCCCCCCCTCTCTCTCTCTCTCTCTCTCTCTCTCTCTCTCTCTCTCTCTCTCTCTCTCTCTCTCTCTCTCTCTCTCTCTCTCTCTCCTCAACTAAAAATATCACGAGATAAGCCCCTAATGACTTGGTTGCCACTTGGCGATGAATTCAGCGTCCTATGTTGACAATTAATGTCTGTTTGATTTATTATTTCGGATAGGGGCAAAGAAGTAGAGTTAGGGTCTGTCTGCAACAAGAGAACTGGAAATTGGTTTATGACAGACAAAAATATCCCGCTTTTACCTGTTCCTTGGCCACAACTCTCAACTCGGACTTGCCACCAATTTTCCAGTGGGGTTGTGACACCTCGTAACGTCCCAATCCCGTGTAATGTCCCAATTGGGACATTACACGGGGGGGCCCCCCGTGTAATGTCCCAATTGAACATTACACGTTGCACCCCCATGGGCGCTCGCCGCATAATGTTCCAATTGGGACATTATGCGTGGGGGCCCCCCGTGTTATGTCCCAATGTAGGACATAACGCGGCGAGAGCACCCATATTGCGTTAAGAGACCCTTATTTTGTTGATTGGAGGCGTACTTGCATTGGCGATTGTGTCTCCACAGACACGCCTTTCGCTTTTCAGCGCAATACAGCCGTCTACCCACCTACAAATTATTTCAATACCAAAGTTTAATCTTTTAAATCTTATGACCTTCACATAAACTATTTTTAAAATGAAAATTGTCTAATTCTGTTTTCATGATCAAAACATATTTTCAAGATTTAAGATGACATAAATAACTTCTACTACATAGCAACCACAGAAGTTCATGTAAATAATCAAGGTGTGCAGTTAATAATTTAAAAAAATCGAACCAAACATCACTACAAACAGAAAACAATTAGTTGTGCATTATTTTTCTAAATACCACACAGGGGTTGTCGATATTCTGTAGTTCAGTATTTGAAAGGATGGGTTGTTTTGCAGTTGAAAGGACAGTGTCCTGCAACACCCTACAATGAATTCATCCTACACAAGTCCGTGCGCCAGTCAGGGCTCATTTCATTATCCCCGAATCTCTGCTGATGAGAAGGAAGTTCTCTCCGTCATAGCCTTTTTAAGCCGTCGTCTTAACAAAGTTAGATAGCCTAACTGCATTACATTCTCCTCTCCACAAATTCAGACCCTTGACCATTTTGACAGAAAAGCCGCAAAGAAGAAGTTGGTACATGAATGAATCTCCTTACCGGTTTCACGTGAAATGTCAGAAATGAGCAAAGGACGTTGCTTTGAAGGCATGAATGAGGCTTTGCATCGAAAATTATCTGCCCCTGTCTCTTGACCTGAGATGCGAACGCCCCCTACTTAAGATTATTGCCCTTGTCTGTCAGGAACTAGTAGTATATAGCCACAGAAAATTATCGGCTCCTGACTCGTCACCAGGGGGCATCGGCAGTTCGGGCCTAAAATTATCGCTCTTTCGTGTCAGCAAAGGAGTAGTATAAAGCCTCATTGTGGAGCGCGCTGCAATAAAAGTTTTAATCACTCCACCTCATCTGCATTAAGAGCCCGGATGCGCACCACGTGATTCTATCTCGTGAGATGGGAGAATTGTTCTGACTTCCTAAATGTGTGGCTTTTTTGGAGCGAAATCTAGTTCAGTTCCGTGGTTTAATTTAACGTCTTTTTACCAATGGTGATATTAGACAACAACAAAAATGAACGTGTGTTAATTTTTTTTTTAAATATGCAAAAAATACAACAAATCTACATCGAAATCTAATCTCGTTCGATAAACCCTAAAGCAAAAAGAGAAAAAAAGAACTTAAATACTAATACACCTACAGAGAACTTGCTGTGGCAATAATTCAATGATTTGGTGAAACTACTTTTTTTTGGTTTGATTTGTTGAAACTACTTCTACGACGGTTTATGAACATCGGGTACAGTAATCATGAGTGCGTCTTAAACAGTTAGCACGGGTAGTAGTAGTAGTATGCAAGTTAGACTAGGCTCCCCAAACGATTGGTTGTTTAGCCTAATTTACATACTGCTACCCGTGTTGACTGTTTAAGACGCACTTTGGATTACAGTACTGGGTGGTTTTCACTTACGTATGTTGTCAGATTGATAGTTAAAGAAATGGGAGTGAAATTTTACTTGAAATGTGCTCTTCTTTTCTTTTTTTCTTTTTTTTTAAATGTACTCTTTGCCTACACTCAAATGTCCAAATTTCAATAGTCCTTTTATATAATTATCATCATTAACCCTTTCACCGCCAAAGTCGCATTTTAGCACCACAGTGATTTAACACCTATGTCACTAAAAGGCATCAAATTGGGGTCTATTATCCAAAGACCCTGTTGTCTTAGTTTTGGGAAGTAAGGATAGACCTAATTGTATATGTCACAGAAGAATCCCCAGTACTGCAGATAGATTTTGTTCCTACCCAGGTAAATTTAATGAACATTTTTGACTGAAATATGGGCTGGCGGTGAAAGGGTTAAGCTTTGTATGTGTCTAGTGTTTACCAATTACGTGATTGATGAATAAAAGAAAACGGTAGCTGAGAAGAAAAGAAGAAAATAACTTTGACATTTAACATACGTTGTTTATTCATGTTGTTTGTTTGCTTCAGCGGTATATGTAGTTGTGTGCATATCGTCAGAGAAGGACGCAAAGAAAGTATTTTAAGAGTCCGTGGTTGAGTGCATGCGACAAAGATTAAAAATCGAAATATTTACGGTTCTTAAGTGGGCGTTCGGGTGTCTTCATTGTATGAAAGTATTTTAAGAGATGATAAGAAATAATGGTATTTCTAAACTTCAGTTAATAAAATCGAAGACAGGACAACTTGAATATATTGTGTACATTTGAGGAAGGAAACGTAATGCAATGAAAATAGCATTATTGATCCCATCAATAAAGGAAAGGATGGCATCCTACAAATTGTGCTAATGATAGTGTGCATACTTACGTGCCTGATTATATTTTGTTTGAAAACTAGACTCTTTTTTTGTTGAAGATTTGAGAATCTGTCTGATCCCATATTTTCCACGTAACAGAGTGAGCTACTTAGACTCAGTTTAGGGCGTAATGATGTGAACTCATTAACGTGTTTGTGTATGTGATTAGTACCATCTTCAGAAGTAGGTCCAGATTAATTGAGACAACGTTTGAACATAACAATATCCGGCGTCTTCTGTCTTCATGGTCGCCGGGTTTTTCGTTGTATTCAGAATTGTTATCATAAGCTCCATCAACATAAACATCATCTTCGTCGTCGTTATCATCATCATCGTTGTTTTCTTGATTTTGTCATAACCGCTTTCATCCTGAACAATCAATCTTTCTTATACCTGCTCTGCTTCTTAAGCGTACCCATCCAGCCCACCCACTCCATATTTCGTCCCCCCCCCCTTTCTTTCCTTCTTTCTTCACGTCGTTTTGAGCCAGTTGACTCTTCCTTTTTAACCTTATGAAAACGAAAAGAAGAAGCAAAGAGAGAAAGAAGTTAGGGGAAAGGAAAGAATGCAGAAAGACTGGAGGAACACCAACAAAAAGACAATAGCGTATAAACAGAACACAAACATATGGAACAAACGTGAAAACACAAAAACAATAAGAACAAAACATATATAGAAAACAGCGATGATGAAGAAGTAGAAATCCAGAAAAAAAATCTTTCCGTAAAACAAGACATCGACAACAACATCGATGATGGTGAAGAAGGAAAGAAAGAAAACAAAAGCTTTCTACAGGGTAGATTGTCGTGGGAGGGGGGGGGGCTAAACTGGACGTCCAGGGATCGTTAGGGCCTAATGGCCGGTGGATCAGCAACCAATCTATGGAGACTGGACAGCAAAAGGGCATAATTCGGTCTGACCACGTGAACCGGAAAGATAACCAGCCAACGGAAAACAGAAGAAAACAACCTATGTAGACGTATCCCTCATCTTCCCTCTAACTATTCATCCTTTAGATTACACTCTTGCTCATTTCCCTTGGTGATTTTCCAGGGTGGTTTTTTTTTGTCATGGCTTTCGAATGTTTCGTATTTACATGACCCTTCTCTGGCTTGCCAGAATACGTGGCTAGCGCGTGCGTATGTACGCGCGTGTTCACTACAAACATACTCTCATTTTGTCATTTTGTCTGTCTGTCTGTCTGTCTGTCTGATTGTGTCTCTCTCTCTCTCTCTCTCTCTCTCTCTCTCTCTCTCTCTCTCTCTCTCTCTCTCTCTCTCTCTCTCTCTCTCTCTCTCTCTCTCTCTCTCTCTGTCATGTTACGGGTGGGTACATTTACTCTTGTGCAAAAATGGAAGAGATACAAAAAAAAACCACTCACACACATACAAACAAACAAACATACACACATACACGAGGGAGAGAGGGGGAGAGAGAGAGGGAGAGAGAGAGAGGAAAAAAAAAGAGAGACGGAGAGAGAGAGAGAGAGAGAGAGAGAGAGAGAGAGAGAGAGAGAGAGAGAGAGAGAGAGAGAGAGAGAGAGAGAGAGAGAGAGAGAGAGAGAGAGAGAGAGAGAGAGAGAGAGAGAGAGAGAGAGAGAGAGAGAGAGAGAGAGAGAGAGAGAGAGAGAGAGAGAGAGAGAGAGAGAGAGAGAGAGAGAGAGTATACACAAACACAGAAAGACACAAGAGAATCGAAGCTCGATATTCCCAGTAGTCCATCACGAAGATCACCCCCCTCTTCCCATCCTTCCTCCAAAAGGGTAGCAGGAGTGTGTGCGTGTGTGTGTGTGTGGTGGGGGGGGCGGTTGCTGCTACTTGAGCACTAGATGAACATGATTAAAATTAATCAAACTTAACAAGATGTTTTATGAACTGAATGTATCATCAAGACACGGGGCTCTTACGCAATCGGATAGAATGGTCCGGGAGAGAAGAGCTGGTCGCATTTTACTGTTGACGTGCAGGCAGACAGACGGAAGACAGAGACACACGGGCAGATACAGAGACAGGCAGACAGACAGAAGACAGAGACACACGGGCAGATACAGAGACAGGCAGACAGACAGAAGACAGAGACACACGGGCAGATACAGAGACAGGCAGACAGACACACAAATAGGCAGGCGAACAGACACGCACACAGGCAGGCAGGCAGACAGACTGACATACAGTCAAGGTCTCAATGCATGTTAACATTTTTTCACTCTTTCCCCATGGCAACACAGTGATATGCCAGTCATAAGATGACTTACTAATGGTCCCAATACACGTCAACATTTTGTTTTACTCTTTCTCCATGGCAACGCCGTGATATGCAAGTCGTATAATGACTGGCCCATCACACACCTATCAGAACCCTGGTAAGAAGAAAAATACTTTTCTCTTTTTCTAAAAAAAACCCCTGTACTAATTAATAGTAATGTCCCATATGTGTCCTTTGTGACCGGGAGGACGTTAAACATAAACTTTCATTCATGTTACCATGGGGAAAGAGTGAAAAATGTAAACGTGTATTGAGACCAATATCACTGTGTTGCCATGGGGAAAGAGTGAAACATGTTAACGTGCATTGAGACCAATACCACTGTGTTGCCATGGGGAAAGAGTGAAACATGTTAACGTGTATTGAGACCAATACCGCTGTGTTGCCATGGGGAAAGAGTAAAAAATGTAAACGTGTATTGAGACCAATACCACTGTGTTGCCATGGGGAAAGAGTGAAGCATGTTAACGTGTATTGAGACCAATACCACAGTGTTGCCATGGGGAAAGAGTGAAAAATGTAAACGTGTATTGAGACCAATGCCACTGTGTTGCCATGGGGAAAGAGTGAAACGTGTTAACGTATATTGAGACCAATGCCACTGTGTTGCCATGGGGAAAGAGTGAAACGTGTTAACGTATATTGAGACCAATGCCACTGTGTTGCCATGGGGAAAGAGTGAAACATGTAAACGTGTATTCAGACCAATGCCACTGTGTTGCCATGGGGAAAGAGTGAAACATGTTAATGTGTATTGAGACCAATGCCACTGTGTTGCCATAGGGAAAGAGTGAAACATGTTAACGTGTATTGAGACCAATACCACTGTGTTACCATGGGGAAAGAGTGAAACATGTAAACGTGTATTGAGACCAATGCCATGGGGAAAGAGTGAAACATGTTAACGTGAATTGAGACCAATATCGCTGTGTTGCCATGGGGAAAGAGTGAAGCATGTTAACGTGTATTGAGACCAATACACTGTGTTGCCATGGGGAAAGAGTGAAACATGTTAACGTGTATTGAGACCATTACGCGTGAATGTTTGAGGACATTAGTTCCCCGAGAAAACATACCAAACTCAGCGAAGTGCAAGTTAATAATTCAGTTGGGAAAACGGGGAGAAGGGGAAATTTCATCGCAATAACATTCGAGAGCCACTGTGACCAAGTTCTGTTTATGTTCGTTTTTTTCCATTTTAGCCGTTTAGTTCTTCCCCTGCCTGGTCTGCAATTCAATAGTGAAAAGTGGAGAATCTGCGAAAGAGCGACAGACAGTTGGAAGGAAATTGATAAAACCACATTAGAGAGAGAGAGAGAGAGAGAGAGAGAGAGAGAGAGAGCGAGAGCGAGAGAGAGAGAGAGATGAATAATGGAATTGTTATTATCATAATAGATGGAATTTAAGCAAATACTTATGAAAGAAAAGTGAGGTGAGAGGTACAGAGACAGGAAGAAAGACAGAGAAAGAAAAGAGGGAGAAAGAGAGAGAGACAGACACAGAGTTAATAAGACAGCGTCAGGGAGACAGACATGCGGTGAGATGGGAGTATGGTGTTCAGTTCAAACATGCTCTAACATCCCCAAAACATGGGCCAAGTTGTCTAACTTTTGTTGTTTTTGCACATGTACCTTTCTTTCCAACAGGACATTTCCAGTCTAGCTGCTTTTCACATCAGATGTGTTGCTTTTCGATCCGTGTTCCATCGTCTTTCAATAAGAAACCAAAGAGGCCAAGATGTCACTTGGGATAGACAAAATAGAAGGTGGGATTAACTGCTTCATGGCCTTGAATGTACTGTCAATGTGACCAGCCCTAAGCAAGGAATCACAAAAGCTGGCTTAAAGATCCACCAGATCACGTGTCAAAATTACGGGTTTCACGTGTTTTCCCTCTTATAACTGGAAATAAATCTTGTTTTGAGCAAGGCTGACTCGACTCGACTCCCATATAAATAGCTCCAAATTAAAACCGAAACATCAGTTTAGAGAGCAGCCTCAATTTGAACTTGGGGAAATTTGTATGTAGGTCACAGCAACCCAGAAGAAACCAAGGGACGTAATCGTGGTGCGTCAGTGAGTCTCTAAAGACTTACAAGAGAGCAATGAATACTTGCATGTGCAGTATAGATTTGCTTTGAATTTTCTGTAAATTCATTTAAAATATATATTCAAGACCACGAAACGAACACTCAGAAGCGATCCAAAGAGGAAAGGATAACAATGTGTCGAGAGAAAAACATGTAATAGACGGGACTGTCATTGCATCATTGGTTGAAAGATTGTCGTTATGAAGAGACTTCTCACTGCTACGCTCGTCTACAATGAAAACTGTCTGCGAAACGAGACAAAGAAGAACAGATTAATGTCATCTGAAGGGTTGTACATCAACATGACAAAAGCAGACAGACCATACGTGTTGTGATATGATGGGTGAAAGGAAGGAAATTTATAAAAAGGAATAGAACATAATATAAACATAATGCGATTCTGATCGCTTCTCGGCCTTTTGGCTAAGATTCGGGAACATAAATTTTTGTTTATAACCTGGTTGGTTTGTTCAGCCCGTCGTACATGGCGAAAGCCGATACGCGACGTTAAACTGAACTTCCATCCTATAAACATAATGAACTAGAAATGCATTGTGACCGTGCATGGCCTGCCAGATGCAGCGCAAATCGGCGTAGGCAAGGGCACCAACGGTGTCCTTTGCCCGGTTCGCCCCATGCCTCCCACATAGGTCCGCACGGTTATCGTTTTCCTACAGGACCATTTGGAGTACCGTGATGTACCACCATGCAAAATGTGACGCGATTCCATCAACTGGTTCACGAGATACAGTTCGGACATGACATAGCATAAAGAAAGACAGTTTTGTTTTCAAGGTCAAAGGGTTCATGAATATCGACAGGAGCCTTCATTTTTTTAGATGCCACGGCACACAAATCTAGCATAACTTAGTTCTTGACTGACCAGGCTATTTTTACCCACCCTTCAACCTCCCTGGCGGGCTAAAAGAGAGACATGGGGACACCCCCCCCACCCACACACACACACACACACACACACATACATACATACATACATACATACATACATACATACATACATACATACACACACACACACGCGCGCGCGCGCGCACACATACACACACGCGCGTGCGCACTGAATAGTCCTATACCTTCAAAATCGATGTATTAATTTTTTGCATTTTTAGTGGAAGTCTGCTTATAGTCAATCTGTGGAACAAATGTAATGTTTCTTTGATTTCACTAGTACGTTTAGTTTTCACGTTGTTGTCGTTGATGTTTGTTTTCGTTCTTCTACTACTGTTCCTGTTAATGAATTACAATCGCACATCACAACCCTATAACGGCAACGTGATTTAATAACTGGAAAGAGATTGCAGGACATAATACGTTACCACTAACAGTCGATGATGGATGAGAGGAAAGCGGGGACAGCATTACCGGTGCGTTCACATTTCTCACCGGATGAGGACCGCACCACGGACCGCTCTTTTATTATTTATCGGATGCTTTTAGTTAAAAGGGTGCGATGGGAGTGTGCCTATAAAATGACAACACAGAGAGTAGCAGAAAAATAAAAAGGGAAGGCAATAGGGACTCGGAGAGTTACGGGTCAGCCACACTGCATACGATTGGATCACCTACGATCCGATTGTGACGATGTCTGTGAGTCATGATTCACGCGAAATACTTGCGTCTAAAAACAATTATACTATTTTCGCTCTCACTATACTCCTGTAGACCCCAACACACGAATCAAATCAAATGTCTGATACAAAATATACAGATATTTCATTCGTGCACGGGGGACAACAAATATAGTGGACAGAATTAGTAGGATTTCATCAGGTTCATTTAGACAGAAAAAGTCACGAGAATCATGCCTCACAAATGTCACAATCGGATCGCATTGGCATCGAATCGTGTGCAGTGTGGATGTCCCTTTAATGTCCACGTGCTAGGTCAGAGTGTTCTGAAAAGGTTTGGTTCTGTTTGGTATTGATCTTGCACAGCGCTGGGAAAGACTTCATGAAAAGAGAAATAACTAACGTACCGTTCTTTCAATTCTGTAATGTTTCCCTGTTTGTTCAATTAAGCACTTTCCGAGAGTCCGGAATAGTGCCGCCTGAAAACGTTCGGGTTAATTCAGCTTCAAAGTTGCTGAAGGGTCATTCTCTAGAAATGTTTGCCACGGCTTTGACATAGCGGTGAAACATAAGGTCAGGTTTGTTTATATCAAGAATACACTGCACGAAAGCGGCCATCTTTTGTACACATCCTATGGCACTTAGAGCAAACCAAATGCTAGGTTTTCTATAAGTCACTTACATTCACGAAATCGTTGTCTTCCTCGTAACAGGGGAATCGAAATCGAAATAATGTACATTTTCGTTTGTTTTTAAACAAAATGGATTCCATTTTAATAGTATTTGGGCTGAAAAATGTATATTGCTGTAAATACGACTACTGCATACGACCATAACCATACCCCATGCAGAATGAAGAACCTTCTTTTCCTTGGTAGACTTTCACAACAGTGAGTAACCCGCCCCTCCCTACTCACTCCCCCCCCTCTATTATCTCCCTTACATTACCCCCCTCCATCCCCACCACCCTTTCTAAGCTGTCTGGAAGGTGCTTTTTTGTTTATTCCCAATACAAGTTTTGGTCACATGTTGCTTTTGATGTTGTTAGTCCCCGAGCCGAAGGTTCGGGGAGCTATTGTCTTTGTCTGGTCCGTCCGTCCGGTGTCCGTCCGGTGTCCGTCCGGCATGCATACGAAGATTATTTTTAAATCATAATGTGTTCATGTGTTCTCAATAGATGCTGATGTCACCTGAAATATTTATTAGGCCTACACGTTTTGTACGGTTTAAAAGAGTAAGTATTTACATTTTCCAAACTATGCTGGAGTAAGATGTTTGTTGGAGGAGGAGGAGGAGGACGACGACGACGAAGATAAGGATGACGACGAATACGACGATGATTATTACTTCTTTTTTTATTGAACATTTTTTCCATTTTACAAATTTCATGAAGACAAAACAAAGACACACACATACATACAAACACAGTGTCATAATAATTATAATAATAAAAAATATGACTACGCTAGTAATTCCATCTCTATGATAACTGTCATCAATATAACGATGATTATTACTATTATGGTTAAAGAACAGGAGATAAAGAAGAAACGAAAGGAATAAGACCAACACTGAATGTGAACTTTTAGAGGGAAAAGTAGAGCAAGACAGATGGGTATTACATCAGCGTGGTGTACTAACAGTGACCTCTCGTTGCTCGTTAGCTGATCACCGGGGAAGCAGTAATTAAGTTGCGTTCAGCCTGTACTGCATACGACCATAACCATACCCCATGCAGAATGAAGAACCTTCTTTTCCTTGGTAGACTTTCACAACAGTGAGTAACCCGCCCCTCCCTACTCACCCCCCCCCCCCCCCCCTCTATTATCTCCCTTACATTACCCCCCCCCCCCCCCCCCCCCCACTCCCCCACCACCCCCTTTCTAAGCTGTCTGGAAGGTGCTTTTTTGTTTATTCCCAATACAAGTTTTGGTCACATGTTGCTTTTGTTGTCACACTGAAGAAAAGAATGATTAGTTGAACATAATTAGGTTAAATTGAAGAAAAGGTTAACTATATTCATTGTACCTCCTGTCATAAGAATGCCCCGAACCAAAAGCCAGTTTAAAGAATGGATGTAAAGAAAGGACAAGTTGGACAGATGTATGAAGAACAAATATCTACTAGATAAAAGCAAAACACACGCGTGCGCGCGCTCGCGCGGTAAGTAGACAACACACCAACAGACTAATAATATTGACAGACGGAGACAGAGACAGACAAGGAGACAGGTTGACGCAATCTGTCATAAACGGGTAGCGACCTGTAACACAGAGACGAGCAGAAATAACAAATCATCCCCATGGCATCTGCAATGTAGCGCATCAAGATCAGGGTCATCTGCATCTCCTGCCAGCAACCACAGTCTGTTCTTACATCAGTTCCAATTCTCCCATTGAACTCGGGGAAAAAATGCCCTTTTCTATGTTTAGACATGTGATGTTTCTTCCTAGTGTAGAGTGGCACAGTGGTAGCGCGTTCGCCTCGTGTCAAGTAAACCCGAGTTCGAACCTTGGTACAGGGGATTTTTCCTCTCACTTTGAACTAGGCCTTACGGTCTGAACGTGGAGTCTTTCGTGTGAGACGATAAACCGAGGACCTGTGTGCCCGTGCACTTAGCACACGTTAAACCCAGTGGCAACAAAAAAGTTGTCATTTGGTCCCCCCCCCCCCCCCCCTTTTCCTTCCTCATCAGTCACACAAAATCGCATGAAAAGAAAAATGGGCCGCGCGCCTCTGGCTGCGACGCGCTCTCCAGGTAGGAGCAACCCGAATTTAACAGACACGCCCCTGTGACTATAAAGTACCTACTACCTTAATAATACCTAATAAATTCACTTCATTGCCTTCTGGGTTTTTTTCTGCTACTCTGTTTCGTTCTGCTCCATTCTGCCTAAGTACAGAACAAGATAATAAATAATCAGAATTGGTGTTGATTTTTTGTAAATATACGTGGCACTTTTATCATTAATTCAGTAATTGACATAAACACATTAAAAAAAAATTATTAGTTGAGGCTAATAGCAAAACTCAGAGCTGATGGTCAATTTTTGATGTGCACTGTAAAAACAAAGTGAAGCATTTTGTGAAGGAATGTGACAGGCAAGTATGACCAGTGTGTTATTGCAGTGGCCAAATCAAGTTTGGTCTGCTGTGAAGAACTCTGACTCTCCAACCAGGAGAGTGTTACATTGGTTTGATTATATCCAGTCCGGAGCTTCCGTTTGTTGGACTATGGAGATCTACCACAACACTAAATGCCCCCTAACCCACTTTCGTGCCTAAATCTGGCTCACTCTGTCATATTCATTTCAAAGCTAGAGCGTGAAAACGCCATATCAACCAGCCGCGCGCGGCAGCATTTTTGGCTCAAGTGACCTTGACCTTTGACCAATGACCTTCATTTTCGAAGTTGGCCTAGATATCCGAGCGACCTATCCGCATGAAAATTTTGATAGAGAGCCAAGCAGTAAGTACTCCAAAACAAATAAAGGGAATAAGCAAGATCCTTTTGGCCAGTTTCAAATCAAGATTTGTTTTCCTTTAACCAATATCTTGCAACAGTAACAATCAACGCGGCACGTTTATGCTTCAGTGACCTCATCTTCAAACTTGGCCTAGGTATCCTAACTGCCCATCTGTAATTCAGAATTTGAGCCTCCAGGCCCCTCCGTTCAAACGCTATCGTGTTAAAATGGCCAGGAAGAGACTGCCCTGAAAACATTAACCAACTTTCTGCTTCACGGCTGGTTAACTACGCATATATTTTTACCAACTTGTGACAACGCATTACCCAATGCAAGCCACCAAAACCTTCTTTCTGCTTCATGGCTGGTTAACTGTGCATAGATTTTTACCAACTTGTGACAACGCATTACCCAATGCAAGCCACCAAAGCCTTCTTTCTGCTTCACGGCTGGTTAACTATGAATAGATCTTTACCAACTTGTGACAACGCATTACCCAATGCAAGCCACCAAAACCTTCTTTCTGCTTCACGGCTGGTTAACTGTGCATAGATTTTTTACCAACTTGTGACAACGCATTACCCAATGCAAGCCACCAAAACCTTATTTCTGCTTCACGGCTGGTTAACTGTGCATAGATTTTTACCAACTTGTGACAACGCATTACCCAATGCAAGCCACCAAAACCTTCTTTCTGCTTCACGGCTGGTTAACTGTGCATAGATCTTTACCAACTTGTGACAACGCATTACCCAATGCAAGCCACCAAAACCTTTCTGCTTCACGGCTGGGTAACTATGAATAGATCTTCACCAACTTGTGACAACACGTTACCCAATGCAAGCCACCAAAACCTTCTTTCTGCTTCACGGCTGGTTAACTGTGCGTAGATCTAACTTACCAACTTGTGACAACGCATTAAGCTACCAAAACTTTCTTTCTGCTTCACGGCTGGTTAACTGTGCGTAGATCTTTACCAACTTGTGACAACGCATTACCCAATGCAAGCCACCAAAGCCTTCTTTCTGCCCGATGTTACTTCATTCAGCCTGCTGGGGGTAGTGCTGCTCATAATAATTATTGTTGCCTCTTCTGCTCGTTAGGCGGAGCCCCGGGGAGGCTGACATTTTGGATGGTGCTCAGTATTTATACAGCGACAGAGAGAATGTCATGCATGTAGCGTGTTCTGCATTCCTTTGCTTTTTTTGTTGTATAGTATTTCAGTTTGAGGTCTTGTACGCTTAGATCTTGCGACTTTCAGAGCGAAGTCCTCTCTCTCTCTCTCTCTCTCTCTCTCTCTCTCTCTCTCTCTCTCTCTCTCTCTCTCTCTCTCTCTCTCTCTCTCTCTCTCTCTCTCTCTCTCTCTCTCTCTCTCTCTCTCTCTCTCTCTCTCTCTCTCTCTCTCTCTCTCTCTCTCTCTCTCTCTCTCTCTCTCTCTCTCTCTCTCTCTCTCTCTCTCTCTCTCTCTCTCTCTCTCTCTCTCTCTCTCTCTCTCTCTCTCTCTCTCTAGCGATGCATGTATGAATGCGTGTGTGTGAGAGTGCATGGCGTAAAGAAGCTCTTGAAGATTATCCATTTTACCCTCAATAAAACATTGGTATTTGTATTCGTACCCCCCCCCCCCCCCCCCCTCTCTCTCTCTCTCTCTCTCTCTCTCTCTCTCTCTCTCTCTCTCTCTCTACTTCTCCACCCCACCCCTTTTGCCCTTCAGTTCACCTAAATGCACTTAATTTCACCGTATTGGAATTTGGAATGAAATCCTTCGCTGACTGGGAACTGCAGCACAAGTCACTCTTCTCCATCACTGTCACGCCTCTTGTCTATGGCAAACAGTGCGCGTCAAAACAAGAACTCATATGTCGAAGTGTCTAAGAAAAGGCAATGAATCTACGTCGTTTATATATGTGTGTATACGCCTGTATTTATTTATGTGTGTGTATCTATATGTTTGTCTTTAACTTTCTTTCTGTGCCTGTCTGTCCATTTTTATTCCGACCCCTCACCGTTCTCTCTCATTCTCTGTTTATTACAAATATACAAATGCACAACCATGCGCGCATGTATATGCCCTTACCTAGCTAACTAGCAAACTCTTTCTCTCTTTTCCTCTCCCTCTCTCTCTCTCTCTCTCTCTCTCTCTCTCTCTCTCTCTCTCTCTCTCTCTCTCTCTCTCTCTCTCTCTCTCTCTCTCTCTCTCTCTCTCTCTCTCTCTCTCTCTCTCTCGCTCCCCCCCCCCTCTCTTTCTCTCTCTCTTCTTCTTCTTCTTCTTCTTCTTCTTCTTCTTCTTCTTCTCTCTCTCTCTCTCTCTCTCTCTCTCTCTCTCTCTCTCTCTCTCGCTCTCGCTCTCTCTCTCTCTCTCTCTCTCTCTCTCTCTCTCTCTCTCTCTCTCTCCCCCCCTCCCTCTCTCTCTCTCTCTCTCTCTCTCTCTCTCTCTCTCTCTCTCTCTCTCTCTCTTCTTCTTCTTCTTCTTCTTCTTCTTCTTCTTCTTCTTCTTCTTCTTCTTCTTCTGCCTCTCTCTGTCTCTCTTTTCTGTCTCTCTTTCTCTCTATTTTCCTGCTTTTTATCTCTCGCCCCTTCTCTCCATCGCTCTCTTTACATGTCTTTCTTTATGCTTGTGATTTTTTATAGTTTTAGTATCTACCCCCTTCATATGCGTGTTTTTATAGAGAGTCATTCAGTTATTTTATAGAGAGTCTTTAATAGTGAGAGTGATATTCTAACAAAGATGCAGAATGCAGAACGGAATACGAAGTGAATACCCGCAAATTGTATGCTGTGTATGTTCAAATGAGAGAATTAACAAATTGTGATTATAAGTAGCGTTTTACATATATCTAAATGTTCATGTATTCATGAACCATTGCTTTTACTCAATGAAAACGCACACGTACACTCATCTTTTCTGTTTTTCATGCCCGTGTTTTGCCATACAAACGTGTAAGCTCGATTTAACCTCTCAATAACAAATGGTCACTGCCGTCCAGTTCCGTGAAATGCAATTAATTGTCAATTAATCACTCAGGGCAAAATGGGAGGGACAGACAATTAATTTCCCATCAATAATTTTGTTGAGAAAAAAAATTGATTGGCCTCATCGTTGCACTATCAATCATAAAACAGATGGGAGAGGGTTCTGGAGTGATTAGTATGTCATGTCATCTGTATGGCCGTCATGAAAATTAAAACCGTTATTTAGAAAAATCGTGCCATTAAAACCGTTATTGGGGGAAATCGTAGCTCATTGTGAAAATTGAAGTACGGGTTTCAATGAATAATTACGGGTGCGGGACATAGAGATTGGCCACCGCACCAAAATGGAATGAGTAGTTATTTGTAATTGATGTTTTGACCATCATATCATGTCAGATTGTATTACTTTTTTCATCATACGGCCCAATATTGGATTAAATGGATATGTATATAAACTGGTTCAGTTTAGAACAATAAAAAAGTGGCAAAGATAAAGAGAAGAGAAATAAACAAAAACAAGTGCGAAATCGCAATAGTTTGTGGCACGCGGTCTATTTTTACCACTCCAATCATGAGTTACCTCCCCTGGCTTTTCAATAATTTTAATCTGTAAACCAGAATGTTATCTCTGCACCATTTCGTAACTTTTTATATCTTTTGGAAAACATTTAAAACTATGTATCCTACTTATGCTCATCAAAAGAGGGGGGGGGGGGGGTGGAGGAAAACAAACCTGGTTCAGTTGGACGCTACAGAAAGAGAAAACTGAGAATGTTGTTTTTCATTATACATGCTGCAGGATGGCTGGATTCAGTCATTCATTTTGCATATGGAGTTTAAAAGGAGATGAAATGCATAGGACAAATACAAATTACTTAATGCAACAAATACTTGTAGCGGTGCCATTGCCGATGAGGTTTAACCGAGGCGTGGTCACCGCTACAGCTATCTGTATTAATTTTAAAAAATCGGGACTTTACTGGTTTTGTACTGCCTCTGGGCATTGCCTCCAGTATTGTTCCCACCATATTTGTATTTACAAATGTCCCATATGTGTCTGATTCAGACCAAGAGGACGTAAAACACCATTTTCATCAGGACAAATACAAGCAAGACATACAAAAGAAGTTCAAAACATGTGTATTTGTCAGTCATAAATTTGATATTTTAAAATTAATTTAATCTGGCGTAAAAGGGAAACAATTCAAATAGTTAATTGATCATAGAAGAACAGAGCGAAAGAGACAGACATGTACGCACGATGACAGATATACAGACATCACGACAGGTGCAGAAAATGAGAGAGAGAGGTAGAGACAGACAGACATGTACGCATACAGAAAGAGAGAGAGAGGTACTAGGTGAGAGGCTAGGGGAAACAGGAAGAACATTTTTTGTTATCATGTTTCATATAATCAAACTCTCTGGGAGTATATTTGTATGGCTTCCATCTTGTTCCCTTGATACATAGAACACTTCTGCACTCCTCCGGCAATTGCAACAAACGCTTCTTTCTCCCGTGCCTACTACAACCACGTCCGGAAACATCCTATGCACCGTGTTATCAATCGTCTGCCATGCCTCCCTCCCCGGCCATTGGTGCAAAAAGTTTAGCTTACCGCTGCTGTCTACAAGCTATGTATTTTTATTCTTGCTGTAAAGTATTACTTGGGTATGCGAAAAAAGGGGGAGGGGGAAGAATACTGTCGCGTTATTGATTTTCTTCAGAAAATCACACCTAATTTTAGGTCGCTTTCCTGTTATTTTGTTCACCGTAAGTAATAAAATGCTCTGCGTCTGTGTCTGTTCTTGTCCCTGCTCTTGTTCTCTGTCTGCTTGTCTGTCTGTTTGTGAGTGTATGTATCTGTCTCTTCTCTGCCTTGTAATAGGCCCTTTCCAAACAAATCAGTTCTGGTTGTAGCTTCAGTTACTGTTAAAAGTCCGTTCGACCAGAGAAAATGGCATCGTTAGGAGGAACATAAGCTACCGTTAAGGGACATTGCATTGCATTTGATTTCAAGTTCACAAAGTTCACAAAGTTGAAGTCAACTGAATTTTTGATTATTAGTGCTGTAGTGTTCAGAAAGTAGGCAAAAAAACACCATGATATCTGCTTTTAAATGTACCTTGTTATCAACCTTGGTTTCACTGAAAGGGAAACGTCCTTTGAGTAATTGTATATGGTTATGTCATTTATGTTTCATGCTTTTTATTAACTCAATCAACGTAGGGAACATTCAGACTTGGACTCCCCACCCCCCACCACCCCCCTGTGGGGATACCGGGGGTTATTTAGTAGAAATAGTTCTCCCACCTTCTGAAGTTTTGCGGGGCTTGTAGCTTCTTCTAATCTATCACACTCTTTGACTCTGCCTTTTCCCTGTGTTTACTGTCATCTGCTAACTTTCTGCATTACTGGGACGGTATTCACGTTGAGATAGCATGAGACTTAGCATGATGCTAACTTAGAAGCTCTTCCAATGTCCTATAGGATTTAATAGGACTTTTGGAAGAGCTTCTAAGTTAGCATCATGCTAAGTCTCATGCTATCTCGACATGAATACCGTCCCTGGTCCATTCTCCTGCCTTTGTTCTCGAAATATGTACAAAGCTTTTCTCCAGCCGAAGACAGACATGTTGGGCGCATAACGGCAGCATGATGCGACTGCCTGAGCGATCGACGAAGAAAAAGAAGCTTAGGCTCTGAGGCTGATTGTAATCATCAGCGCCACCAGCAAATGTACCGTCTATCCGCTGAGCAACACTCGATGTCTTCTATTTGAGCAGTAACGTTGTGCAAATCCTTTCGCTGATTACATTCCCTTTTCGGTTGTGGCATCAAGGGTTCAGAAAATCTGTTACTGCTGAACAGACGACGTCATTAGTGTGTGTGTGTGTGTGTGTGTGTGTGTGTGTGTGTGTGTGTGTGTGTGTGTGTGTGTGTCTGTGTGTGAGTGTGTGTGTCTGTGTGTGAGTGTGTGTGTGTGTGTGCGTGTGCGTGTGCGTGCGCGCGTGTGTGTGTGTGTCTGTGTGTGTGTGTGTGTGTCTGTGTGTGTGTGTGTGTGTGTGTGTGTGTGTGTGTGTGTGTGTGTGTGTGTGTGTGCGTGCGTGCGTGCGTGTGAGTGTGTGTGTGTTTATGTGTGTGTGTGTGTGTGTGTAAGTGTGTGTGTGTTTATGTGTGTGTGTGTGCGTGTGTGTGTGTGTGTTGCATTTCTCCCTACCCCTACCATTATTTACCCATTTTCCCTCTTCGTGCCGTTCTGCTTTTTTTCTCCCCTAAGGGTACATTGGTGTTTTGTAACTCCCACACATCGTCACCATCGTGAATAGAGTATAGTAACAGTTACACATCCCTTTCTCCACCTTTGGAATGATATGAAAATATCACTGGAAAAACAGTTGGCTGATATCAGAAGGAGTTAGAGTGGTTAGTGCTTGTTTGTTCGTTTGTTTTTACATTGGGGGTATTGGTGTCAAAGTAGATTGCGGGTTGTGACAATATTTTTTGCTTGCAAAACGAAGCATGTATACAATTCCGTTTTAATCCACTTAGAACAAGCATTAATTAGGTGTGCTTTGTTATTTTATTCCTGTAGTTGACACATATTGGCGATTTTAACAACTTTGCATTGGCTTTTGTTAAAAGGATCTATAAATTAATCAAGTCCTTGACATTAAACTCAGCCAAGCTGGAACTATCAAGATGAATTCTTTTTCAGTTGATTTTAATATCTTTTCCGTTGAACATTTTGGACCATCTGCAAACTTTACAGCCTCTGTGGGCCAATAAAAACTATGAGGTGGGATTGTTTGCTTTCTTTTCTGTTGTAGTTGGTTGATTCTTGCTCAGAAATATCTCTTTCATCTCTCACTTACTCCCCCGCTCTCTCTCTCTCTCTCTCTCTCTCTCTCTCTCTCTACACTTCAGTTATAGCTTGTGTTCGTGAAAAAGGTGAATACTCAGATTATTTCAATTGTCCTCGAGGGGTCAAACAGGGATGTCTGTTGAGTCCTCAACTTTTCTCATTCTTTATTAACGAATTAGCGATAGAAATTAACAAAAAAGGGCGTCACGGCATTCAAATGATACAAGATGCAATAGAAATGTTCTTAATGTTATTTGCAGACGATATTATTTTGCTCTCAGATACAATAGTTGGTTTGCAAAATCAGTTAAATTCCCTTAAGGCATAGGCAGACCGACTTCATTTAACTGTTAACATGGACAAGACAAATATTATGGTTTTTAGGAACGGGGGCTATCTTTCTAAATTTGAAAAATGGTGGTATGGTAATATGGAAGTGAAGATCACAAATAGTTATAAATATTTAGGCCTGGTATTCACAACCAAGCTAAGCCTTACTGCAGGATGGACAGAAATGTGCAGAAAAGGAAAGAAAGGGGTAACAAATATACTTAAAACTTTAAGGAAATTAAACTCGAACGATCCATCTATTTTCTGGAAACTTTTTGACACACAGATCACACCTATATTAACGTACGCAGCAGAAGTATGGGGAACTCTCAATAATAATCAATTAGAAAATGTCCATACTCTTGCAATAAAACGTTTTCTTAGTGTGCCGTTACATTCTTCTAACAGCATGGTGTATGCGGAGATGGGCAGGTATCCTTTGTTTGTTCATACTAATGTTAAATGTATCAGATATTGGTTAAGGCTTTTGAAGTTACCTTCGTCAAGACTGTGTAAGCAAGCGTATCTAATGTTATTACAGCAACATGAAAATGGGAAATTTAATTGGGTTTCAAGAGTCAAGAAATTACTAATAGAAAATGGGTTTGGGATAGTCTGGCTGAACCAAGAAGTAGGTCACGATAAAGCTTTTATCTCTGAATTTAAAGATCGAATGACGTGTATATCTAAACAAAATTTGCACTCCCACATGGAAGAAAGTCCTAAATATGAATGGTTTCTCTCGTTCAAAAGCAACCTTGAAGTTGAAAAATATATAACAGCTGTTACAGATAGATGGCAACGAAGTGCACTTGCAAGATTTCGAACCAGAACATTAGGCCTAAATGGTAACAAAAATTTTTTTTGCATAATACAAATGTAGAAAATGTTTGTCCTGTTTGTACATCCAATCTTAAGGAAGATGAGTATCACTTTTTATTTCAATGTGAAGGCTATAAACACATTCGTGATAAATGTATTATTTTTAGTGACCCTGTAACACAAAGGCGTAGCTTGGTGAATGTTTTAACGCTAGAAAACGGGCTATTAATTAATTCGCTAGCAAAATATGTTGCTGAATCATATAAACTCAGATCACATTCACTCTCAGTTTGATACCCTATTACAAATTGGCTTATTTAGTGCCCGCTGGTCATTATGTATAGGACGATAATGACTTTGGTTTGATGAAAATATGCGCGCTGAGCGTATATTTTGTACTAGTATTTTATCTTTTCATACTTTGAGATTGTGTGAGAATTAATGTGATTATTTGTACTTATATTTTTCGTTTGCATTTTCCTTTATTTCATTACACCCCTCATGTCATGATGGCTCTGTAGCTATTGACATTAAATCATCTCTCTTGTCAATTGTCTCTCTCTCTCTCTCTCTCTCTCTCTCTCTCGCTCTCTCTCTCTCTCTCTCTCTCTCTCTCTCGCGCGCGCGCGCTCTCTCTCTCTCTCTCTCTCTTCTCTCTCTCTCTCTCTCTCTCTCTCTCTCTCTCTCTCTCTCTCTCTCTCTCTCTCTCTCTCTCTCTCTCTCTCTCTCCTCTCTCTCTCTCTCTCTCTCTCTCTCTCTCTCTCTCTCTCTCTCTCTCTCTCTCTCTCTCTCTCTGGTGGTAGTAGTAATAATAGTAGTAGGTAGGAGTGGCAATAGTAGGAGAAGAAGTAATTTGTGGTGGAAGTAGTGGGTGGGGGTTTTCCGTTTTGTTCTTTTTTTATGTTTGTTTATTTGGTCGGTTGGTTTTCTGTTTTTCTTGTTCTTATTACTGATGTTGATGCTCTGCCAACCATGTCACTGTTCGCATTTCAGCTACTGTTTCCTGTTTCTGTTGACGATTTTTCTGTGTCTCAATGTTGGTTTATAGTATTAGTTATATGTTGCATGCTTAGAATCAAGGACAGAATGGAAGACTAGGCCCAGTCTAAATTCTTATCCTTGTAACAATAAAGTGTCTGAAGTCTCTCTCTCTCTCTCTCTCTCTCTCTCTCTCTCTCTCTCTCTCTCTCTCTCTCTCTCTCTCTCTCTCTCTCTCTCTCTCTCTCTCTTAGCGTCTATTATAATAACCTATTATAAACTGGATCAAAATTTGATGTGCAAGATGCATGTGTGAGGAAAAGAAAACCCAAAGTATTGGTGGGGGAGATTCTCCCTATTTGTTATGCATCGCCTTCTCTCAGCTAATGTCTACTTCCAGCTCCGTGTTGCCGGTGCCAGCCAAGCCAGGGAAATCACGTTTCTTGATGATGGCCGGCCCTCTGTTTCTGGCAGCTGTGGGTTTTTTTAAAGTGTCCGCAAAAGTCCAACAGACTTGAGAACACGAGGCCATTGAGAGTTCCACGAAACTGCAATCAAAGTTGATCGATAGGACCCTGTAGTCTGTGACTTCACTTCTGGCTGTTGTTTCTCAAGTCGGGGTCATCCAGAGCTTTTTGGCGATTGATGTCGTTGTTATGTCTGGGGGGGGGGGGGGTGGGGGGTTGTTGGTGGTGGTGTTATCTCTGTTGGACTTTTTTTTAGTAGAGAACTGTACGCTTCTGATTTGTTTTATTTCAGACATCGTGAATTGTAGTGGTTTGCTATCGATGTTTACATAGTTGTTAAAATATCACATGTTTTGGTTTGTCTCGTCAACAAAATAACGTCACTTTTGCAATTGTGTGTATTTGTGTACTGTGTTTTTGTAAAGCTTTATTCGGATTCCTCTACTCACCCAGTTTGTTTGCTCAGCTCTTTTTGGTTGCTCTGAAACACCACGTGTAAAATGTCAACTTTTATATAAAGAGGAACACGCATAGGAAGACTTGACAATGTAAACGTACGTTTTCTTTGGGCTTGTAAATCTATGTAGTGTTTAAAACATGACAGGTGAGGAGAGGGGTGGGGGGGGGGGGTTGGGGGGGAGGGGGTAGACCTAACACGTATGAAAAAGAGAAGGCGAGATGACGACTAATGGATAGTACAATGAAGGACGATGAAAACGTAAAGTGAAGGACGATGAAAAAATAATGTGAGGGACGATGAGAAAGTAAAGAGAAGGACGATGGAAAAGTAAAGAGAAGGACGATGAAAAAGTGCAGTGAAGGACGATGAAAAAGTAAAATGAAGGACGATGGAAAAGTAAAGAGAAGGACGAGTAAAGAGAAGGACGATGAAAAAGTAAAGAGAAGGACGATGAAAAAGTAAAGAGAAGGACAATGAAAAAGTGACGATGAAAAAGTAAAGAGAAGGACGATGAAAAAGTAACGATGAAAAAGAAGAAAGACGATGAAAAAGTAAAGAGAAGGACGATGAACAAGTAAAGTGAAAGACGATGAAAAAGTAAAGAGAAGGACGATGAAAAAGTAAAATGAAGGACGATGGAAAAGTAAAGAGAAGGACGATGAAAAAGTAAAGAGAAGCACGATGAAAAAGTAAAGAGAAGGACGATGAACAAGTAAAGAGAAGGACAATGAAAAAGTGCAGTGAAGGACGATGAAAAAGTAAAGTGAAGGACGATGAAAAAGTGCAGTGAAGGACGATGAAAAAGTGAAAAAGTGAAGGACGATGAAAAAGTAAAGAGAAGGACGATGAAAAAGTAAAGAGAAGGACGATGAAAAAGTAAAGAGAAGGACGATGAAAAAGTAAAGAGAAGGACGATGAAAAAGTGCAGTGAAGGACGATGAAAAAGTAAAGTGAAGGACGATGGAAAAGTAAAGAGAAGGACGATGAAAAAGTAAAGAGAAGGACGATGAAAAAGTAAAGAGAAGGACGATGAAAAAGTAAAGAGAAGAACGATGAAAAAGTAAAGACAAGTACGATCAAACGTAAAGAGAAGGACGATGAAAAAGTAAAGAGAAGGACGATGAAAAAGTAAAGAGAAGAACGATGAAAAAGTAAAGACAAGTACGATCAAACGTAAAGAGAAGGACGATGAAAAAGTAAAGAGAAGGGCGATGAAAAAGTAACGTGAAGGACGATGAAAACGTAAAGAGAAGGACGACAAAAAAGTAAAATGAAAGGCGATGAACAAGTAAAGAGAAGGACGATAAAAAAGTCAAATGATGGACGATGAAAAAAGAGCGAAGGCTGCAGATCAAAGCCGCTTCCTAATGGCAACGCCAGACAGCTTAGACAGCCACTCAAAGACAAAACTGGGGATTGGGACACTTTGGAAGAGAATGTTGCAAGAAGGAATGACTAGTAGCAAAAAGCTGCACGACCAGACTTATCAGTGAAATCCAGGCCAGTGCACGCTCTCCGACCAATAATATGATTCACTCATTTAGACAATAGATTGCTGGGATTTAGTGTTGCTTGTCCGAGGTGCCAGGAACGACCACCACCCCCTTACATCCCCCCTAGTCATTTTGGCTTGAGCTGGTGGCGGTAGACATATTTGTGGCTTACTTCCCTTTGACCTCCGCTGATTGGGCGTTGGTAGAGGGCATTATTCCATTGAGCCTCACTTTCCCAGTTCTTTCTGCCTTTTAATTCTTCTTCTTTCATCCTTTCCAATAGGCCATGACTGATGGTAATGAGAGACTTAGTGCGATTTTTTCTCACGCCAGAGGGCATGACGCTCGTGTGGGGCTAATCCTCTCTATATTATTAGTTGGGGATAAAGAAAGAGAGAGAGACAGTGAGTGGTCCTACCATCACTCTCTCTCTCTCTCTCTCTCTCTACGCCCAAGTAAGAAAATCGCGTGATAAACCCCTAGTGCATTGACTGCCCTCTGGCGTGAAAAATATCGCCATAGGTTGACCATTGGATTTGGCACAGTGGCATAAATGTGGATGAAGACGGTTTAGACCAGCTGAAAGGGGAGAGATCAGTGAATGGTTAGGTTACTGTCAGTGGAAAGTAAGTGTAAGCTGCAGCTTAGCACCTTTTACCATCTCTCTATGTTGTAGTTGACCCTAATCGTCATTTGTTAGCTCCTGTAGCTGATTTGGTTTCAAAATATGTGGGCTTCTTTCCTTCAAAAGGGTTTAGTTCAGTGCACGAACTGTCTACAACGTCAACATGGGAGTTCAAAAAAATGGTTTGAAGTCGGACTTAAGGGGCCGCTACACTACACACGATTCGATCCCAATGCTATACGATTTTACATTTGTGAGGCATGGTTCCCGTGAAATTGAACTGTCTAATGAGAGACTTAGTGCGATTTTTCTCACGCCAGAGGGCATGACGCTCGTGTGGGGCTAATCCTCTATATATTATTAGTTGGGGATAAAGAAAGAGAGAGAGACAGTGAGTGGTCCTACCATCACTCTCTCTCTCACTACGCCCAAGTAAGAAAATCGCGTGATAAGCCCCTAGTGCATTGACTGCCCTCTGGCGTGAAAAATATCGCCATAGGTTGACCATTGAAGTTGATGAAATTCTAGTAGTTCTGTTCACTACATGTGTAGTCCCCCGTACACGAATCTGATGAAATATCTATAGTTTTGTATCATACATTTTATTTGATTCGTTTTCTGGCCGCTGTCTACTGGAGTACAGTGAGCGAAAATAGCATAATTATTTTTAGACGGAAGTATTTCGCGTGAATCATGCCTCACAGACATCGTCACAATCGCATCGCATTGCAATCGAATCGTATGTAGTGCAGCGGGCCCTTTACGGAGAAAGCACTGACGCAAAGAAGCCCTTGCTCAAGAGCCCCCAAAAGGAGAATAATATTAATAAGGGTTATCCGGGTTATTTGGTGTTGTTTGGTTGTAGAGTTTAGTCATTTTCAGTTCTCGTATAAATACAACTATGTTTGTTTGTTTTAGTAAAAGAAAGATCTCATCACTGAATACGTCTCAAACGTTAGCCTAAATCACAGATATGCGTGTGTGTCATGTGTGTTTGTAAGTACGCGGGGGTGGGGGGGCAGAAAAAGTTTAGTTTCACGGAAAACAACTTTCATTCTTCTCCCCCCCTTTCTTTCAGCTAATGTGCGATGCAAATTCCCCTCGGTCTGTGCGGCTAATTCCGGGCGAATCACCTTTTTACTGGATGGCCTTCTGTTTCTGGCCGCTGTCGTATATTTAGTGTCCACAACATCCGTCACAGTGAGGGATGAAGACCGTTGAGAGGTCCACAAAACTACAGTCACCTCTATCGATTGTGCTGTTTGTGACTGGCTAAGTTTCCAGGTGTTTTGCTGAAATAAGGCCCCGTAAAAAGCGTCCTTATGGTGGTTGTAGTTTTCGTATTGTTGCTCTTGTTACTATTTCTTTGTTGTCCGTTTTGGTTAGCGTTATTTTGCTCAATGTTGCAGAAAATTGTTGGCTGGTCTGTAGCTTAGCTTCGAGCTATTGTGCTGAACTTGGGGTTGTATTGTTGTGGGTTTGGTTGTTGCTGTTATTTGGGGTTTCCCCCTGTGGTTCGTGGTGATATTTTCTTATACAGTGTAGTTGATTATATTACTACTTTAATTGTCGTTCTCTTGTATATGTTATCTCAATATATATATATTTCTACAAAAACTGTAGTAATGTTCCATAACGTTTGATCGATGGAACTCTTTTTCACTGACTTCACTTCTTCAAGCTGCTATTGCTGTTCTTGTTCTTTTATTGTCATTGTTGTACGCGACTACAAGCAAATCAGAACGTTGCTTCTTTCATGTAGTGATTGTCGTTTCCTAAATACAAAAGCCAGACAGAATCTAATGATAATGTTCAAAACTACAAGCAAATCAGAACGTGGAAAAAGACTGCAAATCCCATCCTTCATGATGAGTTCAAGTCACTGAAACGAATCGTCCGAAAGAAAAGCCGTCAACTGGCAATATACAGAAAGACTTATCACAGAAACTAAAGCCAATACAGACCACATTGAGGCCTTCAAGAGGGGCCTTCGAAAGCATCTCTACTATACAGCCGTTCCTCTGCCCCCCCCCCCCCCCCCACCTCCCCATCTTGCATTCCCACACCTAGAACGCTTTGCTGACCCCCCTCCCTTCTTTTGTTCTTTTTTTGGTGGCATGCAACATGTGCGGCCTTACGGTCATGCATGTCCCATAAATACAAATACTCCTTTGCATACATCGTGTGGGGCCTTAACGGTCGTGCATGACGCACTCTGCATGCATCATGTGGGGCCCGGGTGTCCCCGGCTAGACCGAGGGCATTTAACGGTCGTGCATGACTTTTTACTCTTGTCTTTCCCCTCTATTACTTGCCCCCCCCCCTTCCTTCAATTTTGAATCTCATAAATATCCTTCTTCATAGTAAACAGTGTATCTATAAATACTTCAATTATCCTTGACTATCTTGGGGTCATTTGTTTCTCCCCATAATATCTTATATTTTCACGTTCTACTCTATATTTCGCTGTTACTGTCTTTCCTTTTCGTACTACCCCCTAAAGTGCAGCAGAATCGTCAACGTGATGAAGTTGGCTGCCTAAGGAGAAGAAGAACAACGTAGTAAATGTCTTTTCCTAAACACAAAAGCCACACAGAATCTAATGATGATGTACAAAACTGCTTGCAAATCAGAACGTCGTTTCTGTCCTGTAGTAGGCCTACAAGTAAATGTCTTTTCCTTAATACAAAAGCCACACAGAATCTACTGGGGATTGGGAAAACTTGGCAGAAGAAAAAGTGGTAATGGATAAGAAGAATGACTTGCAACAGAAATCTGACGGCCAGTCATGTCATCCAACTCAAGGCCAATGCACCCCTCTAAAACAAAAATAGCGTGATTCGCTCATTTTTTACCGGCGATTGACAGAGTTAGCTTTCCTGCTTTAGGAATGCGAGAAATGCAAGAAATTACCTCCCTTGTCAGTTGATGGCGAGGTGGCAAGGGAAGCCATTTTGGTAATCAAACATTAGTAGAAGCCAAGCCAGAATCTGTGTATAATGGATCTATTACTAGGAGACACAGACTGATTTATCGATGTTGCGTCTGAATGTTGATGTTGTATATTTGCAAGTACATTATTTGTTTCTCTGTCTACCCCTCTTTGTGAATCTGTCTGTTTTCCTTTCCCTCTATCTTTGTTTCCCTCAGAAGGCTACCCCTTCCATTCTCTCTTCTTCTTTTGCTCCCTCCTTTTATCGCACACACACATACGCACGCACGCACACGCACACACACACACACACACACACACACACACACACACACACACACACACACACACACACACACACACACACACACAGGGGGGGGGGCAGAATTTTTAAAAAAAGCCGTTTCAGCTTATTCTTTAACCCTCAATAAAGATCATTTTGACTTCACTTCACTTGACACACTCACACACACACACACGCGCGCGCGCGCACACACACACACGCACGCACACACGTACATACACCGCCCATCATATAATAAAAAGCCAAGTGTCTGTCCGTGTGTGTGTGTGTCTGTCTGTCTGAAACACAAAACGGGCCTTATAATAGTACTCATTTTGCGACGAGCTAGAGAGAGAGAGAGAGAGAGAGAGAGAGAGAGAGAGAGAGGAGAGAGAGAGGAAGGATGATGAGACATACAGACGGACAGACAGACAGACTGAAACAGACGGACAGACAGACCAAGAGATTGACGGTTTGCACAACGATCCTATAGGCACCATTTTTTTTATCACACTCAAAAAACCGTTTTCACAATATTGTTTTTTTCGTGTTGCAGTCTGACGCTCTTCTGTCGAAAGAGAATGGTGCCCGCAGCCTGGAAGGTCATAATGAAGGTGTGGAATTGCATGAATCGGAGGTAAGTTCCTAAGTGTACATCTATTTATCTCTCTGTCTCTGTCTCTCTCTCTGTCTCTCTGTCTTCTGTCTGTGATTCGCTGCATTGCCTGGCATAACAAGACAGCTGCTCATGCCGGGCCCTTTCTGTGTAATTTGTGGTTTTTCTTTTTTTTTTCTTTTTTTTCCATTTCTTTTGTTTGAATTTTGTTTCTTTTCCGTTCATTTTCTTCAAATGTTTCTTTTTATTCCATGTACCCCCAAGGGGCTTTCGGAAATAAACCTTGAAACTTGAAACTTGTCTCTGTCTCTGTCTCTACTGACCCCTCCACTCTCTCTCTCTCTCTCTCTCTCTCTCTCTCTCTCTCTCTCTCTCTCTCTCTCTCTCTCTCTCTCTCTCTCTCTCTCTCTCTCTCTCTCTCTCTCTCTCTCTCTCTCTCTCTCTCTCTCTCTCTGCATCTTTCCACTTTTTTCTTCGGTTTTTTTTTCTATTAATGCATTTTCAATTGATTGTGTGTTATTGTATTAGTTTTATTTCGCTTTCATTATTTTAATCTATTTGTTTGTTTATGTTAACGGCAAGTATGACAAATGGCTACTCTATGTTAATACTTTTACCGTTGTAAAATAAAAATACATTATCATTATCATTCTCTCTCTCTCTCTCTCTCTCTCTCTCTCTCTCTCTCTCTCTCTCTCTCTCTCTCTCTCTCTCTCTCTCTCTCTCTCTCTCTCTCTCTCTCTCTCTCTCTCTCTCTCACTCTCTCTAGCTCCACCCCTCCCCACCCCCCAATAAAATCTTTGATCAATCTCGCTTCTTGACACCCTTTCCCTTTCTTTCCCTCCCAAATAACCCCTCTCCGTTCTCCTCCCGAAAAGTTAGTGCGTGTTGGGGATACGGTGGTAGGTAGGTGGGTCAGTTGGAGCCAAAAACCTGGAACAAAATTAATGCGATTTCGCAAACAGATTCACTCTGTCTAGTTAGACGTCTGTTTCTTGAGGGGGTGAGACGAGTGGGCGTAGTTGTGAGGGAGACAATGTCTCTGTTGACCTTAAGGTAGAGTACACGTGAACATTTTTCACACTTTACTTATGGCAAGAAAGTGATAGCCAGTCATAAGATCACTTGTACATATTGTGTTGCCATGGGGAAAGAGTGAAAAATGTTAACCTGTATTGAAACCATTAAGGTCTGTGTAAACGTTAGCACTATTCACAGGATATTTCTATTTCCCCATGGCAACACAGCGAGCTGTAAGTCATATTAAGAGTGGGCTATTACTGTGTTGCCATGGGGAAATAGAAACATCTCTACTCTTGAATAATGTTAACGTGTACACAGACCTTAACCCTTTCACCGCCAAAGTCGCATCTTAGCACCACAGTGATTTACCACCTATGTCACTAAAAGGCTTCAAATTGGGGTATACTATCCAAAGACCCTATTGTCTTAGTTTTGGGAAGTAAGGATATACCATATGTTATATACGTCACAAAAGAATCTCCAATACTGCAGATGGATTTTGTTCTCTACCCAGGTAAATTTGATGGGACATTTTTGGCTGAAACTTGGCTGGCGGTGAAAGGGTTAAGATCGCTTGTATATCATTGTGTTGCCATGGGGAAAGAGTAAAACATGTTAACCTATGTGGATACCATTTTACTGGTATATAGTAGGCGAGAGTCCTGTTCCTGATCTTAGAACCCTTTCTTATCTTTTTTGTTCTTTTATTCTAACTTTGCATGTTAAAGAAGGAACGTAAAGACCCCATCTTTCAACGCCCAGTCGGTGTGCTACAACACAATACGAAGTCTGTGTGGTAACGTTACAAAAGAAGCGTGAAAGAATAATTGAGATTTCTTGTTAATTAAGAATGCAACATAAACATTTTAATTACATGTGGTTATATTGTTGGTTTGTTGTTGTTGTTGTCGTTGTTTTAACTTAGGTGACAATGTCTCGCTGAAAATTCAAGTCTCCAAAAGTGACTGTGATGCAGACAATGTCTGTAGTGTCCCTACTGAGAGGTTAAATCCCGATTACAGATGTACATGCCGTTTTTGCTTTGCGCACATTCACTCGCACGCATACATACACTCACACATACACACGTACATATGCATACACGGGCGCAGGTATGCGCGCACACACACACACATACACGTGTGCGTGTGTGTGTGTGTGTGCGTGCGTTCGTGTGAATGTGTGTGTGCGCGCGTGTGTGTGTGTGTGCATGTGTGTGTTCGCACGTGTGTGTGTTCGCACGCGTAAATGTCAATGCTTGTGTGCACGCCAGCATACACAATCCACACACATAAATCAAAAGAGAAACAGGTAAAGAGGTAGAGAATGACAAACGATATGGAAGATGGGAAGATAAGAAATATGGAAAAGATTAACTTGACAGGAACCAGAACCTTTTGTCGGTCAGGGTGTTAGATATTAACAAAAGAAAAGAGACCATACATGGAAGACAGACAAACAGACAGACAGAGACAGAGAGGAAGGAAAGAAATGTAGTTGAGGGATAAGAAGGTGCAAAAAAGTGTCAATCAATTTAAAAGATTCAAGAGGTCAGGATAGATGAAGAGATAGAGTGGGAGAGCAAGGATGGAGAGAGAGAGGGGGGGGGGCGGTATAAATGAAAATCCCATCAAAACTCGGGTTCAAGTGGGATATTCAAGAGGTCGATTGGACCAAAGTCTGATTAATGTCTTTTCAAAATAATTATTTCTCTTTCTTTTTCTCCTCTTATTTTATTCTTCCCTCTTTAAGCCTCTGTCTTCTCGAAGGAAACCCTATGGAAACTATAGATGAAAATGTTAATATTTAAAGACGAATTCAGCTAATGTTAAGAATGAGAGACATCTCTCTCTCTCTCTCTCTCTCTCTCTCTCTCTCTCTCTCTCTCTCTCTCTCTCTCTCTCTCTCTCTCTCTCTCTCTCTCTCTCTCTCTCTCTCTCTCGCTCTCTCACTCTCTCTGTGTAACTTCTGTCTTGTCTCTCTCCCCGTATATGGCTTAAATGGGACGGTTTCAATAAATTTGTTTTATTGGTTTGTCGTGTTTTGAAAGATATGAGCAAAAAATGCTATCATGTTGCCAATAATGTTTTGTAAGCCTGTGAAGAATTATATTCTTTCAAATAATGAAATAGTGAGGCCAAGAGAGGAGATAACGAAATTGAACAAAGGGGGAAAACTCTCTTTCTAATTAACTTCCCTCCACCAGAGTTGATCACGATGCCAATCATCTAGCAATGCGTGAATCAGAGCCAAAGTGTGTGTTCTTGGCGAACTTGGCACATTCTTTTTTGAAAATGATGCTTTGTTTATCTCACTTTGGATCTGATCCACGCATTGCTAGATCGTCGTCGTGGTCGTTGTCTTCTTCTTCATCTTCTTCTTCTTCCTGTATTTTGTCGTTCAAACTAATAAGTACACCATCCTCTCATTGACATTCAACTATATTCAAGCTGGGTGACCCTTTTACTCTCTAGCACCACCAACGCCCATCCATCCATGCAGTCATTTTCCTGTCGTCACCACCCAACCTTCATCCCCACACCACCCGTCTTTTCCATTAGTTTTTCACTCGTACAAAAAAAACCACAACTCTCTCGAGGCTTTTTGTCGTCCCTAAAGAAAATACTGTATCACGGGGCACACAAAATCGAGGGCCAAACAACCCAGAAAATATAAGCACAGCCCCTCGAGTGTCTGTGAAAGCACCCGGACAGTGGACCAAAGTGAGAGAGAGCGCTGGAAAAGTCTGCCAAGCTGTACACATAAAGTAGTGGGAGGAAAACAGGAAGTGGCGAAGAATTAACAGGAAGTGACGAAGACTTAACAGGAAGTGTGTCGTCTCTCCGTTTTGGTGGACCCTT
>CM065681.1:22011950-22036950 GCA_017654935.2 Phymorhynchus buccinoides | reverse complement strand
GCAAACTAGTATACCAAATTTGATGATGATAGACTGAATATTGTTTTTAGAAAAACGGACGAATAGCCGGACGGAGGCACGCCGACGCCGCCGGACGGACCAGACAGAAACAATAGTTCCCGAACCTTTGGCTCGGGGACTAACTAATCAGGATGTAAGAGTTAATAGGTGGCTGGATGGCAGGAGTTAATAACCACAAAATACACAGAAGACAGGAACTACCATTAATACAAAGGGGGGTTTTGCTTCAGAGATCTCACTTTGAAGTCGTAGTAATAATGACACGCAACATTTGGAACCCAGGAAAATATTTTTCTGCGCGTAGCACTAACCTTGAAATTATTGTTATTAATTCCTTTTGATCGTCTTATATGGATAGACAGGGCTGAGTTCAATGCGAGACGTGACAATGTTGAGCTCAAAGGGGAAATAATGTGTGATGGTAAAGGGTATGGGTTATTAATTATTGATTGTACCCACTATTCCGTGAATGAAGCTCAATGGCCGTGTGGTGTTTGTGAGTGTTTGTGTGTTCCATCATTTGTATCTTGCCTCTTGTGCCCTTTTCTTCTCCCCCCCCCCCTCTCTCTCTCTCTCTCTCTCTCTCTCTCTCTCTCTCTCTCTCTCTCTCTCTCTCTCTCTCTCTCTCTCTCTCTCTCTCTCAGTCATGTGATGCATGTGATGTGTTTCTTGTTTGTAAGGTTTTCATTATGTGCGTGTTCCGCTAAAGTGGATTAATTTACAAAGAGTTTCATCTTAAGATCTTTGATACATTTATGCTATAGTTTGACTCTATCAGAATCTAGAGTTATTTTGTTAGTTCTTATATATTATCAAATGTTAAAAGAAATACTGGGAGAAACACTGACAAGTTACTTTGATAATATGATTCCTGTAACCGATCCGCTTCCCCTTCCCCTAACATGTACTGTGGTCCATGGCCAATATTCATTAAACATTTCAGTGTTCAGTGTCCTCTCTCTCTCTCTCTCTCTCTCTCTCTCTCTCTCTCTCTCTCTCTCTCTCTCTCTCTCTCTCTCTCTCTCTCTCTCTCTCTCTCTCTCTCTCTCTCTCTCTCTCTCTCTCTCTCTCTCTCTCTCTCTCTCTCTCTCTCTCTCTCTCTCTCTCTCTCTCTCTCTCTCTCTCTCTCTCTCTCTCTCTCTCCCCTCTCTCCCCCCACCTTTCTTTCTCTTTTTCCCCAACTCTTTTCACGCCTCCCTGTCTTTCCCTCAAAGTGTCTATAATCTCAACTGTGGTCCCAAGGTCTCTGAAGAACGACAGAATAACGCAGGCCGTTAGAAGTAAACGCCTCTCTTTCGGCTGGGAACTGAACCCAGGGACCTTCGAGTGTTCCCCGGTACGGGGCGAATTCCCACTAAGCTTGTGTTTTGTGTGTGTGTGAGTGGGTGTGCGCGCGTGCGCGTGTTGTGGCTGTGTGCGTGTTTGTGATGGTTAATATGTTAGTAGTTTATTTCAATATTTATGATCTATCTATGTATTCCTTTAATTAATTTGTGAAGCGCCCTGAGCTCAAGAGGGAAAGAGCGCTCTATAAATGTTAGTTATTATTATTATTGTTGTTATTGTTATTATTATTATTATTATTATTATTATTATTATTATTATTATTGTTGTGGTGGTGGTGAGAGAGGTGAGCGGAGGGTGTCATTGTCCCCCTGCCCCTCCCTCTCCCACCTTAAGTTACCCCCACACTCCCCCTGTTTTCTCTCCCGGTGTCACGAAAAATATCTCTGGTGTGAAATAAGTCCCTGTCACCGTAATAGGCCTCATGCCATCACAACCGTAGGTTAATTTATTATTTTAATGTATAGAGGTTTTAAGTGCTCAATCTACACGGAGAGAACCGAGAGATTGAGCAGGGGGGTGTTAATCTACATCTTTGCCGATAAACCGATGTAGATGCTAAAGCACTAAGTATCATATCACAGGCTGACGTCATGGCTTAGTGAGCATGCGCAATGAGGAAACAGGGAAGAATTTCATGCGGGACGATTTTTTCAGGACACCGACCCTTGCTGCTTCAACTAGATCCAGAGGTTTTAGGGTTCTCTTGAGAGAATGCCTTTCTGTTAGTGTTTGGACGTGGTGAACTTTTGGGTTTGCTGTGGTCCTGGTCGTTTGTTGTGGTTGACGTCGTCCTTGTCGTTGTGGTTGTTGTAGTTGTCGCTGTGGTTGTTGTCGTTGATGATGTTATTGGTGATTTTTTCCTCTGCCACCCCTGCCTTTACCAAAAAAAAATCTTTTGTTTTTTTGTTTTTCATTTCATTTCTTTTTTCTTCTCTTCTTTTCTTTTTTTAAAATTTTCTTTCTTTTTCTTCTTTTTTTCTTTCTTTCTTTTTTTTTTTTTGGTAAAGGCGGTCTTATATTAAAAAAAATTCCTCTCTATCTCTCTCTCTCTCTCTCTCTCTCTCTCTCTCTCTCTCTCTCTCTCTCTCTCTCTCTCTCTCTCTCTCTCTCTCATGTCCGTTTGTATGTTGTCATACCCTGGCTAAAAGACTCCAGGGATCATCCCAACAGCCGCAGCACTTGAACACTATGTTTCATATGCACCAACTAGGGATGAGAACATTACGTGTGTGACCGTTTTTGATTACCCCGCCACGTCGGCAGCCACACACCGACTTCGGAGGAAGGTTTGTATGAACTTCTAAGATGGACATTTGTAATGAACGTTTAGTGTTGTGTTGGATACAAAAGTGTCAGGGGTTCTGTCTGACCTAGTAATGTGGTGTACTGGCTCATCCATTCTGTTTGATGTGTTTGTTATGTATTCTCGAGTGAGTGTGTCAGCGTGAGCAAAATATTGTGAATGAAAGAATATACAGGGCTTATGAAAACGTAGAGAGTGTGCGTATGTACGCACTAGAGCTCTCAAATCACCACCTAGAATGTCAAACCAGGCGTTAGATTTACCCTTTAAAATCTCAAGTAGGGGGTGAAGTGACGCATTAAAGCGATGATTTATGCGTTAACACAGCCGTTAATTTTCATTAAGATAATGACGTTGTTCATTTCAATAGTCTGTCAGGCCAAACTAAGCTACTGTCACAATGAGGAGTCGCTAACCTAGATATAAATGTCTTAAAAGATCATGCGGAAACTGCCAGAAGGCAGTAAACATAGAAAACTCATTGACCCTTTTCTCAAAGTCCAATAAAATCGTTTCAAGCACTTGATATTCCCTTTGTCAACATGCCACCAATCTAGCAAGCGTTAAAGAAAACTTGAAGACTGTGACGAGGTAATGGGTTAAAAGGCTAAGTCTCTAGGGAAGACTTTTAGTGTGTTAAATTTTCAAATATAAAATTTGCCTTTAGCCCACTTCTCTAGGGTATGGGAGGTGAGCAACTTTCCCGGCCCCTTTTCATCTAATAAATTTATATTTGTGCCCGGGTTCTGGCTCGTATGATTGTACAAGTGGTTGATTTGCTCTAAATGGCAGACAGAGAGAAGTAGGGTTTTACATGAAATTACAAGACTTCCACTCTCATCAGTCTGACCAAAGGGTTCAGAATTATTTGACACTTGTATTTTATTTACTCACAAAATCTGCATAAGATTATGCAACAATAATAATAAAGCAGCTCAATGGCGCCCAAAAAAAATATGAATCAAAAAAACAATGAAATCCGAAAGGATTTACAAGACTTTTGTCTTTCTAAAAGGTTAGCCCCAAGCGGGAAGGGTCACTAATTATCTTCAGTTTCAGGAGGAAAGTTCAAATGATTGGCGTGGTCCTGTGGACTTAGCTGTTGTCAAGTTCCTCCGTAGTGATCGGCGAGTGCTGGGTTGGCTGGGCTTGCTCGTCAGGTGAGAGTAGCTCCCAGTCGTTCCGGTTACGGCGTCGCGGGATGGCACGGTTCAGGCGTGGTCTCCTCACGGATTCTGGGTGCGGGGCGTCTTGGCGGCATTCCCGTCTGGTTTCCTTGTGAGTCAGGGATGGAGCTTCCTGACCACGATGCCCTGCTGATAATCACAGCAGAAGGGGGATGTAGATCTCTATGGCTTAGAGACAAGGGGCTTCAGTCGGCAGGGAATTAGTGGATCCCAACCGGCTAGAAGGCTGCCCTTGTACAATAGCACTAGTTAATAAATACATTGAATTTCAGTTAACAAACTGAGATCAGTAAAACATAAAAGGTGTACAGGAATCAACTGATATTATTCAGTACCTGGCTAGATCAAAGTCTATGATCAAGCCAACATCACTCTCCATCCAACACCTGGAAAGGAATGTTATCATAAAGTGCAAGATTGCAACCCACAGGCTTCCTACTAAAAATATACAAAAGGAATAGTAGGCATAAAATCCGGTTCTGGTACCAAAAGAGTCAAAGTCAAAAACACACACACACAAATAATCAGTGCACATAAATAGAACAGAATGTTTACCACTTCTTTTCAATAACATATCTACTCCTTATTCATCATTGAACATAGGATCTAGATCAAAAATAGGATCAAACAAAAAACAAATCTCAATCACCAGCCGTCAATAATACTCACTAGTTGGGCTATTAGGACTGGCTGGGAGAGAGGTTGAGTCTGCAATGTTGCTTCGCCTGGTTTTGGAGGTATTATGAGAGAGTATGTGTAGGCTAACTTTCCTCACTACTCAAATTTTCCCCTCCCATTTTCAAACAACGAGAGCCTGTCATTGGTTCATAGCAGTCGACAAGTCACAAGATGATGTCCTAGTATTATGCATAGTAGTACAGAACCATCATGAGCCGGTTACATCACTGGCACGTGTAACATTCCAGTCATTCCGATCCTTCTCGTGATCGGAAAGGAAATACCGGGAACAAAGGGAGACCGCCAGTGTGGGTGTCATCCGAGGAAAAACCCGTGATCAAACAGATATCGCTTCGGAATCGGCACGTTGTTTGATGTTGAATTGTACTTAAAGTGGCGGCCCGAGAAAAGAAAGGGGGGGGGGGGGGGGGGGGGGGGGTAGTTGAGAAAGTGGGGCGTGCGTTTCACTCTGTCACAAAGACAAAGATGAAGAAACAGGTTGTTCGTCAAAAACAAAAACAAACACACACAAAAGTGATCAGTAGATGTGTGAGTGAAGAGAGTGTGTTGTGTGCACATGTGCATGTACGTGCGCGCGCGTGTCTGTGTAAGTGCCGTTTACTTACATAGAAAGTAGGGTCTTGACCCTTTAAAATTTGAAACTGGGAGTGAAAATGCCCCTTTAAACTGTAAACAAGGGGTGAGCGCACCCCTTAAGAGAAAGGAAAATCAGAAGCCCTGATATTATATATAAATTAAGAGAAAAACCGAATTACATGACCAGAAAAAGAAGATAAATGCTAATGACAAAAACTATGACCAAAATGAAATAAGTCAAAATACTACCATGGACATGTTTAGATACAATAACTACACACATTGCTCGACAGATTATGATTTAAAGCTAAACATCAGTTAATGAACATGACAAACGAACGCTAACAATTAATGGAAGTAATCATGGACAGATCAATTCATAATAATTAGATTATTTATTGGTTTGAGACGATTACTGTTGTTGTTGTTGTTGTTGTTGTTGTTCCTCTGGTTGATTTGTTGTTGTTTATATCAATCCTGTTGTTGTTTTTACTGTTGGTGGTTCTGTTGTTGCTGTATACACATAATTATACCCACCTAGATATGCACCTCAGACAATGCTCATTGACACACGTGCGCACGCACTAACTAGCACACAGTGCGTGCGTGCGTGTGTGTCTGTCTGTCTGTCCGTATGTCTCTATGTCTGTGTGTGTATGTGTGTGCGTGAGAGAGAGAGAGAGAGAGAGAGAGAGAGAGAGAGAGAGAGAGACAGACAGACAGACAGACAGACAGACAGACAGACAGAGACAGAGAGAAGAGGGAGGCGCATGAAATGTTGGGAACGGGAAGGGACCAAAAATATGTGAAAGCTTGGGGTGACTTGGAGAGGGTGGGGATTTGGGGTAGGGTGGGGGTGAACAAATGAATGCGATAATAGAAATGGTGGGAAAGAGGGCAGTTCTTAATGTTTTGATAGTCGCTTCTATCGACCCTAACTATGTTCAATTTTTTGGGCGAAGCATGATTTGTCATTAATTTTTCCTTAGTTTTGTTTCCATTTTTCATGCATGCAAATGTGTTTCTTTGATTGTATTGTGCTTGTACGAGACCACGCTGTAATTTCACCTAACGTGATAATAAAGTATTTTTGACTTTGACTTTGACTTGACACATATCGATTATGACTTCACATTAACGCACGCACTGCGCACTTATATAGGCACAGATGGAGAACATGCAGAAAGAAAACCGTTTTGCACATTTTAAGCAAAGAATAGTAAAACAGACCGACTTTGAACACATACATGGTTTCTTCATTGCTTTTTGCAGATTAACCCTTTCACCGACAAAGTCGCATTTTAGCACCACAGTGATTTACCACCTATGTCACTAAAAGGCATCAAGTTGGGGTCTATTATCCAAAGACCCTGTTGTCTTAGTTTTGGGAAGTAAGGATAAACCTTATTTTGTATATGTCAGAAGAATCCCCAATACTGCAAATGGATTTTGTTCTCTACCCAGGTAAACTTAATTGATTTTTTTTGCTGAAAAATGGCTGGCGGTCAAAGGGTTAATCCCGTTTGTTTTCTGTCGCTTTCTTGTCTTTGTGCATCTCTTTTCATAGGAATTGTGCGGAAATAATTAAGGGGAGTAATTTCATGGTGTGTGGGAGTGATCTTGCCTAATTCAATCGGCCAAACAGGGGAAGTTACTCTACCATCAGGTAGATCCCCAGCTCTCGCTTCATGCGTTTGATTAAACGTACAGCACTTAGAACACCGTGCGTCATTCTAAAATTGATGTTATTTATATTTTGTACGTCACATTTTGCAAGTTCTATCAGTTTGTGGCTACTGGCCACCCCTCATTTCTTCAAGCTTCGACGCCACGGTTGCTATGGTTTTGACCGAATAAGTCGAAGTAAGCAACTCTAATTTTCATGAAGTGCCCTCCTCTCGGGGTTTTTTTCCGAAAATCGTCTATTCCAATCGATGTCTTTAACTCTGATGTCCCGCTCAACCCACCTTCCTTTCTCTAAGGCGTAGTTTTGATTTTCTTTCTTTTTGCTGCCTTCCTCTCTTCCTTCAAAGGAAAACTGCAACCATTGTCACCTTCCATTCAGAAGATGAAAGGGACAGAGAGAGGGTGGGGGTGGGGGGGGGGGGGGGGGGGGAGTGGGCAGACAGACAGAGAGAGAGAGAGAGAGAGGGGGGGGGGGGGTATTTCGACAAGTAATAGAAAACACAGATAATAACTGACAAAAGTTGGAGGGTGGGGTTAAAAGCCTCTGTGTGTGTGTGTGTGTGTGTGTGTGTGTGTGTGTGTGTGTGTGTGTGTGTCTATATGTGTGTCTGTGTGTGTGTGTGTGTGGAGGGAGCAACTTTGTGCCAAAGTAAAGACTTTGACGGGCGCATCTCTATTGGTGCGTGCATCTCCATGTGTGTGTATACATATATATTTTTTGTTTATCTGCGCGTGCATGTGTGTGTGTGTGTGTGTGTGTGTGTGTGTGTGTGTGTGTGTGTGTGTGTGTGTGTGTGTGTGTGTTTATCTACGCGTGTGTGCTTGTATGTGTGTGTATGCTTGAGGAGGCGCCTCTGATGTTTTATATTCCTGCTTGCACGCCGAAGTTCGCACGCGTAGGCTATATCTGTCTCTCTGTAGATTACGTATCATTGTTGCGTGTCTGTTTCACAGCCTCGTCCGTCAGTCCCTATTAGATGAAGAGGGTGGAAGTGGCAGGGCTTTAAAGGAAAAGTTGAACAGTTCCCTCTTAGTCTGCTGATGGCGGAAGAGCCCTCCCGGGGATCCCGGGGGCAGGGGGGGGGGGGGGGGGGGGGGTGAGAGGTCGGAGTCAGGAAGAAACGTAAACGATGGAGAGGTAAAGAGGAAAGTTGAAGTATATGGAGGAGAGAGAGATGAGAGAGAGAGAGAGAGAGAGAGAGAGAGAGAGAGAGAGAGAGAGAGAGAGAGAGAGAGAGAGGAGTTGAGTGGACTAGACCGGAGATTGCTGGGACAGTGCTGAAGTGGAAAAAGGCAAAAGAAAACTACTGTCCGAGAGAGAGAGAGAGAGAGAGAGAGAGAGAGAGAGAGAGAGAGAGAGAGAGAGAGAGAGAGAGAGAGAGAGAGAGCGAACATTATATATACAAAGTAATGAGATAAGAGAGAGAGAGAGAGAGTGTGTGTGTGTATGTGTGTCCCGGTATGTTTGTGTGCGTGTGTGTGGGGGGTGGGATGTGTATGTGTTGGCGTGCGTGCGTGTGTTTGTGTGTACAGGAAAGGAGGGATGGTAGAAAGAGAGATAAAATCCTAAACATTTTGGGACACAAAATTAGTAATCATAGGAATAAGTGCATGCATATATATATATATATACTAGCGCAACGCCTTGTAACGCCTAGTACCGGTAACGCCTTGTACAGGTAACGCTAAGTACCGGTACCGCTGAGTACCGGTTTCGCTGGGTCCGCAAAATATTATATTTTTACTTTTGTGGCTGAAAATGCAATTCTTTGACCCCTACCACTTTCAAGGCCTACCGATCTCCATGACCTTGACCTTGATCGGTATGCAATCATCAGAACAACCATAAGCCAAAGTACCTACATGCCAAGTTTGAAGTCCCTAAGACCAACTGTGTGGACGTTATAGCCCCTTAAAGATTTTCGATTTTCAAGGTCATACGCCAAGGTGAAGGTCATGATGGTGATAATGTATGCGCGGATGCCTTCTCTCATGGTGACACACCACCACACAAAACTGGAAACGATTCGGTAAAGCAGTTCGGGAGATATGCGTGGGACAGTAATACCCAATCATTAGACCCCTACCACTTTCAAGGCATACCGATCTCCCTGACTTTGAGCTTGACCTTCATTGGTACACCATCATCAGAATGGCCATAAGCGAAAGTACATCCATGCCAAGTTTCAAGACTCTAGGACCTGCGGCATGGAAGTTATGGCCCCTTAACGATTTTCGGTTTTCAAGGTCATACACCAACGTCAAGGTCAGGACGGCAAAACGTTTTGCACAGATGCCTTCCTCGCATGGGGACACACCATCACACAAAATTTGAAGCGATTCGGTCAAGCGGTTCGGGAGATCCTTGGGACAGACAGAAAAGAACAAACAAACAAACAAAAAAAGGAAAGAAACCCGAACAGCTCGGATTTACTAACCGCAAGTGCGTGTGGAGCTGCGTGTGGTCCCCCCCCCTCCCCACGACCCCTTGGCGGAGGTTTCCAAAAAGTAAGGATGGCATGACCTTCCGAGGGTGCCAAGGATGCTTGATACCAAATTTGGTGTTGATCGGTTGAGAACTGTGACCCCCTCCAGCCCACCCCCCTGAACACACACACACACCCGACCATCCCACCCCTCACCCCTCCAGACCCCCCTCCCCCAGACTCCCTCATCCCCTCCTCCTCCTCCCCTCCCTCCTCCCCTCCCTCCCATCCACGCTCACAGCTCACACGCACTTGCCGTTAGTAAATCCGAGCTGCGTGTGGTCCCCCACCTCCCCACGACCCCTTGGCGGAGGTTTCCGAAAAGTAAGGATGGTATGACCTTCGGAGGGTGCCAAGGATGCTTGATGCTAAATTTTGTGTCAATCGGTTGAGAACTGTGGCCGTGCATAAGGGACACACAGACAGACAGACAGACAGACACACAGACAGATTTCGAAAATATATATAAGATTCGAAAATATATATAAGATACCTGTATGTCTGTATAATATGTGGTGTGAGAATTGACTTTAAGTATTCTTAATAATTATCAAAACCATGTCAATGTTTGCATATATCCGCCATTCTATTTTTGTACGCGGTCATCTCTATATGAAATGTGTATATACACATATCTGTGTATCTGTGCTTACGTATCTTGGAATTGTCTTTTAAGTTTCTTGGTCTCTATTTAGCTAAGAATTGAAAAGCGTCCGAACAAATGTTCAAGAGTTCCCAATGTGTCTGCTAGTTACGGAGGAATGTTGGGGATACACAAAGGCATCCTCTGTACCAATACAAGTGAGGGTAGGTGGAAGACAGGAACGTTTGGAAGACAGGAAAGTTTGGAGTACAGAGGAAGAGGGGAGAAGGTGTGGGGGGGGGGGGGGGGCTAAACGGAAGGGAAAAGAGGGGTGAATAAGACTGGACCGGAGATGGCTGGGACATTGCAGAAGTGGTGAAGTAGTGCAAAGAAAAAATAACTGTCTCACAGAGAGGGAGAGAGAGAGAGAGAGAGGGGAGAGAGAGAGAGAGAGAGAGAGAAAAGAAGACAGACAAAAATCGAAAGAAAAATTGGACGGACACAATGTAAAGTGAAGGAAAAGAGAATATATCTCTATAGATAATGTTAGAGAAAATAAAATAATGGTGTGTGTGTTGGTGTATGTGTGTGTGTGTGTGTGTGTGTGTGTGTGTGTGTGTGTGTGTGTGTGTGTGTGTGTGTGTGTGTGTGTGAGAGAGAGAGAGAGAGAGAGAGAGAGAGAGAGAGAGAGAGAGAGAGAGAGACTTTGACACTTTTGATACTTTGACATTATTTTTTATTGACAGCCAATACCTCCAAGGTCTTTGCGAGAGAAAGAGATTGGAGTGTGTGTGTGTGTGTGTGTGGGGGGGGTGTAATTGTGTATATAAAAAACAAACGTGGTGACTAGAAAAACCGTCCATACGGGTCTCGGACCGATTGGACGCTATTCTCACCTTCTCTGTTACTAGAAAAGAAGTCACAGTGACTGTGACAAAGAATGGACGCGTGCGTTGACGTGTAACCAGTAGATTTCAATGAAAACATGTGGAAGGACAGATAAAGGAATTCAATAAGTAGAAAACTATTGCCTGACTGAAAACAGTCTGCATGTCAGTCAGATAAAGCCAGTAATGGACTTGCAGAGTTCTGTAAGCTCTCCTGGATAGCTGAAACTAGACCTGACAAAGAATGATGCAGTTTTAGCGTGTGTTTGACCCTCGAAACCACCGGGAAATTCATTTTCCAACGCCACCTCAAATCACTTAGCTTAGGAGACCCACCTCGCAACTCGAACAAGCGTGGTGATATCATGCTGGCTCATTTATTTGTCTCAACATAACTGCATGCCACCTGCTAGCCAAAATCCAATTCCTATTTCCTAACCCGTTAAAACAATCCCGTTTTTAGACGTGGTCGTTAAGTGATTATCAACCTATTTTGAGCATTCATTTCTTTCAATGCCCGAGGCTTCCAAACTTGTGCCAGTGGTTTCCAACCGTCACCGCAGACTGCTCTGTCTTTCCTGATTTGATTCTCATGTTTTTCTTGTTCTTTCCACCCCTCCCTCCTCCTATCCCCCTTGTTTTCGAATCACCAGAAAGGACAAGTGCGACGCCGAGCGGCTGCAAAGTCCCCTCGCAGCATTACCGAGGTACTCCGAAATCGGAATGTGTCGGCTGTACACATACATAAAAACGCATAAAAACAGCACGTAACTACATAAAAACGCATCAAAACAGCACGTAACTGAATAGTTTTTTTATATATAGCCTTGGGGTTCGGACCCGTGATTTGAGCGCGCGCGATCATGCGCACACGCGCGCACAGAAACATTCATGACAACTATGTTATAGACCATTCATCAAGAAATGTTGTGGAAAACACTGCATTAAAATACATGCAAAACTTCGCGAGATATTAGCGATTATGTGTTTCGGGGTTTGAACCCCGTAACTGGCGCGACCTTGACCTTAATGTAAAACTGAATACATCAGTGGATAGCTTGCATCTTGGGAAACTAGTATACCAAATTTGATGATGATACACTGAATAGTTTTTGAGAAAAACGGACGAATAGCCGGACGGACCAGACAAAAACAATAGCTCCCCGAACCTTCGGCTCGGGGACTAAGGACAACGGGGATGAATATGGGTAGGAGGTGGGGATGAAATAAGAGGGACAATGGGGTCGGAAGGGCAAACAGATAGGGGGATGGGAAGGGGTATGTTATCCATGGTCGAGGGCTTTGATGCGGTTCGATCCACGTTACGACGAGAGGCGATGTCGGAGGGTTTGAAGTCAGATTATTTTCCGCTTTGTTTAGGCCGCCATCACTGGGCCCCTCTACCCGGTAAAAATGTGTAATCGTGTTTAGGGTGAGTGGGGAAGGTTGAGCAGGGTATTACGCAGGGATTAGTCGGGCGGGAGGGAGTAGGAACAGGACAGATACAGAAGCATGGCTCTTCTTCTTCTTCTTCTTCTTCTTCTTCTTCTTCTTCTTCTTCTTCTTCTTCTTCCTTCTTCCTTCTTCTTCTTCTTCTTCGATCGCTCAGACAATCTCCTGTCAATTATGAGCGCAGATGCGTCATGCTGCCGTTATGCGCCTAACTAAGAAATAGTTAGGCCCAGCAAGTCCGATTTCGGCTGGAGGAAATGTTTTTGAAAGTGTTTCGTGAAAAAAGGCGGGAGAATGGACCGGTTAAGGCAGAAAGATAGAAGATGACAGTAAGCAAAAGGGGAAAAGGCAGAGTCAAAGAGAGTGACAGATTGGAGGAAGTTACAAGCACAGAACTTCCAGAAGGTGGGATAACTATTTATGCAAAAGACCCCCCAGTATCCCCACGGGTGGGGGGGGGGGGGGGGGGGGGGGGGGGGGGGGGGGGGGGGGGGGGGGGGGGGGGGAGAGCATGGCTCTTACATGCAATATTTCAATAGCAGCTGGTATTAGCTTCCTGGCAGTAAGACTCCAGATATGCCGCGAAAATAACCGGCTATGGCGATGACTGTTATTGGACAATGGTTATTGTTATACGATGACTGTTATTGGACAATGGTTATTGTTATACGATGACTGTTATTGGACAATGGTTATTGTTATACGATGACTGTTATTGGACAATGGTTATTGTTATACGATGACTGTTATTGGACAATGGTTATTGTTATACGATGACTGTTATTGGACAATGGTTATTGTTATACGACTGTTATTGGACAATGATTATTGTTATACGATGACTGTTATTGGACAATGATTATTGTTATACGATGACTGTTATTGGACAATGGTTATTGTTATACGATGACTGTTATTGGACAATGGTTATTGTTATACGATGACTGTTATTGGACAATGGTTATTGTTATACGATGACTGTTATTGGACAATGGTTATTGTTATCAACCACTTGCAAGTTGACATTGCATTTTTAGGGGGGAAATTCATGCTAGAAACAAAGAACGTACAGGCTTTAGCCATTTTGTTTCAAAGCCCAAATAATTATGAACGTTGCATAACGATATATTTCTAAAATACTTTTTATATATTTAACGCATAGAGAGAGACAAAGCAATATGTCCAGTGAAGTCATCAAACATATACAACTGTGCAAAATCAACATCATTGGATCTACTGTCATGTATGTTATATATATACTCAAAGTTAACGTTAACTGGTTTTGTTTCTGAGGTTCACAAATAAAGACATTGGACACAGAAAAGTTTTATTAAAGCAAACTATATTTGCAGGCCAATCATGCAAACTGATGAGATCTTCTCAAGATCGAAACAGCTGTCTTTGCATAAGGCACTGTCTCTCCCCCATTCGGAGAAAAAGTAAATCAGCACAATTTATGTAACTTTGTTTGTTTGTTGTTGTTTTTTTTAACACGAACATTACTCAAAGTTAACATTATCTGGTTTTGTTTCTGAGGTTCACAAATGAAGACATTGGACACAGAAAAGTTTTATTAAAGCAAACTATTCTGCATTTCAAATGCACTAACTTTTCAGTCCTTCAGAGTAGGGGTACGGAGCTGGCTATTCACTGAGATTTTCCTTTCATACTATATATACTGGTCTCCAAAATTTAAGGGCCGGACGAACGATCTTCTCTCTTCTGTCTTGGAGGCATGGTTATTGAGAGCTCTGGTTGCCGCCCTTAAATACACATTCGTGTCTAACTTTTGCTCAGCAGTGTTCACTACAGTCATGCCTTGCACGTGAAATAGGCAAGAAACCTGCATCAGCCCTGATTCTTCAGCGAAAAGAGACCAAACTTTCGTGAAATTCTCGTGAATTTGCCACATTTTAAGCGTACCTGAAAACGCTGTTGCTGTACTGCAATGTCTGCAAAACTGGTTCAGGCACGTGCAACAGGAAGGAAAGTTATTGAGTAGCCCAAGTTTTGCCATTTTCTTCATTGCTGTCTTAGTGTACAATAAATAGATATCAAGCTACTGAAAACAGAAGCCGGCCCTTAACTTTTGGAGACCAGTATATATATATGTGTGTGTCAGTGTCTGTTTGACGTCCTGCCATAACACCCCACACTCCCTGCTCAATCTTCCATTTCGCACGAACAAAACCTTCTCATTTTCCCTTTCTTTCTTCCTTCCTTTCTCCCCATCCTTCCTTAGGTGGTCATGACTTCAGGGGAAGACTGCGACCATAGCCATCTTCCCTTCATGAATGTAAGAATAGATGGGGTACTTCGGACCGAACAGTACACAGGAACATAGAAGACACGAGTGAGGGGGGGTGTGTGTTTACACTGGGAACGGAAAGAGGAAAACTTAAATTTGTGGTAATGTGCTCTGTGTGTGTGTGTGTGTGTGTGTGTGCGCGCGTGTGCGTGCGCGTGCGCGCGTGTGTATGTGTGTGTGATTGTAAGTAAGAATATGTGTGTATAATTATGCAAGTGTAAGTCTGGGTCAGTGTGTGTGCTTCATAGATCAAAAGTGTGTGGGTGTTTCTCTCTCTCTCTCTCTCTCTCTCTCTCTCTCTCTCTCTCTCTCTCTCTCTCTCTTCTCTCTCTCTCCTCTCTCTCTCTCTCTCTCTCTGATCTCTCTCTCTCTCTCTCTCTCTCTCTCTCTCTCTCTCTCTCTCTCTATCTCTCTCTGTCTCTCTCTCTCTCTCTCTCTCTCTCTCTCTCTCTCTCTCTCTCTCTCTCTCTCTCTCTCTCTCTCTCTCTCTCTCTCTCTCTCTCTCTCTCTGTGCATGCGTGCGCGCGTGTGTGTGTGTGTGTACGTGTATGGTGCCTTTCTTCTGATCTTTTGCCTGTGGATGTGTGTGTCTATATAATGCTGACATTTCTGCATCTCCATCCCTCGTGCTAGCCTGTGGGTCTCTATTAGGTTAATTAAAACGAAAGTGGAAGCAGCAGTAAAAAGGAAAGTTGAAGAGTTCCCACTTTGTCTGCTTCGTGGCGGAAGTGGGTCAGGACGAGACACAAAAAAAGCCTTCTCCTAAAGTGGGTCTGGAAGATGGGGAGGGAGAAAGGCCGTGGGGGTGGGGAGAAGACGATAGGAATGCCTGAAGAATGTAGGGGACAAAAAGAAAAGCCTGAGAGGACTGGACCGGAGATGGCTGGGACAATGCCGGAGTGGTGCAGGACAAAACAACACCATCAAGTTTAAATATACAAAGAGCTCGCACTCCTCAGCTGACTGAAGACGGATTTGTTTTTTTACTCCCACTCTTTCACCTATGTTACAGGTGGGAATCATTGTAAACTCACTCACTGCCATCAACAACAATAACACGTCCCGCATTCCACCTTTTCAGGTGGGAAGTGAGAAAGTTGGCTTCATTCTTTGCAAGGTTGGTAGGCTGCGAAGTTATCACTCTTTGTAACATTTAGGCTTTTTGGTAACACTGAGAGGGGGAGAGACATATGAGATAGATAGATAGATAAAGAGCGAGGGGGGGTAGACAAACAGGCAGATAGATAGACAATTCTAAAGTTGTGCAAGACAAAATAACAAAGAATGGGACATGTAGGCAAGAAGAAGAAGGGATACGTGGGAGGGGGTGTATATGGCTGCCTGTGTTTGACACCTTTCTCCTTGAAAAATGGATGATGGCTTACTGATAGACAGGGAATGAACGAGGTATTGACAGGCCACCAAATAACGAGGTATATTCAAAATAAGAGACTACAAAAACAGAGATATTGACACAATATCGAACAAAACGTTTTCACAAACTTGGAAATAGGATTGCAGCTCTCTGTGTTTGGGATCGTCAAGAGTGTTTGGGTCTCAACACTGCATCAATCATCAGCTGGCAAAGTGTACCATGTACGGTTGTACCCTGGGGGTTTTCACCTAACGAACAGCTGCGAAATGTGTCTTCCAGTGCCATATAGCCATCCTGTCACACAAACTCCAGCTGCTGATTACAAAAAAACATTCTCCCTTTCATATCGTACATGCCGCCCACACCACTAGAATCTGTGTCCTAGCCCCATCTAAATAATGCCTGTTTCACGTTGTAAAGCCTGGTAATATTGTCTTAATCACCTCTTCCGAATCACTAATTCCCCTGACGTCTTTGTTTTTTCTAAAACTGAGGTTCAGTTTGTTGTCTTTTCTTCGTGTTCCCAAAGTGTTGTTGCTCATCTTTTTAAACCTGTAAAATTACCCAGAACGACATAACGACGGAGTAGTAGATAGAATGAATACAGAATCGGAGAAAAGGGGATTGGACAAGATAGGGGCGTTGCAGAAGGAGTCGGGGTGGGGGTGAGTGCTTTGGCATGGTCGAGGGCTTTGATGCGGTTCGATCCACGTTACGACGAGAGGCGATGTCGGAGGTTTTGAAGTCAGATTATTTTCCGCTTTGTTTGGGCCGCCATCACTGGCCCTCGGTAAAAATGCGTAATCGTGTTTGGTGCGGATAGAAAGGGGCAGTGGGAGAGAGGTTGGGTATAATCAGATAAGAGAGGCTGAACTGGGTGTGCATTAATGCATGTGTTGTCTGTGCGATATGTTCCTGTCTGCCACCCTTATCTTAACACAGGGAAAGCGAGAGATGTACGAGGCTGTTTAACAATAATGATAACACAGGCCTGATGCCCCAATAGGCTGTAATTACTTTTGTATGCTCTAACCAAAGTACATACAATATATTATCACCACGTTTGTCTCGTGCGTAATTCAATGCTTTAACCGTTTTGCACTTTTGAGCTACTTTCATTCAAATATCTCCTGATTTGTAGCAATGGAAACGTGACCATTTACAAAGCATGTCAACCTTCTTGCTTCTAGCATGTACAAAAACGACCCCCTGACCTACTGGGTTCCATCGATCTGTGATTGGTTATTGGTTTCCGGTGTCTTGACAAAAATCCTCCCGCATTTAATTCTTTCAGTTTCCTCATTGCGCATGCTCACTAAGCCATGACGTCAGCCTGTGAGACTAAGGCCGGATTCACATTAGACGCGTAAGTTCCGTACGGAAAGCCCTAATATAAGTGGAAGAAAGAAGGACAAAAGTGTACGCATAAATTGGGGAAATTCGGACACGTGCACAAATCTTGTCTCTTCTTTGTTTCACTTGTTTAGGGATTGCGCACGGGTTTCCGCATGAAATATCCGCTTATATGTGTACACGGCCTTAGTGCTTTAACAGCTACATCGATTTCTCGCAAAGGTGTAGATTAACACCCTCCTGCTCAATTTATCGGTTCTTTCCGTGTAGCTTGAGCACTTAGACCTCTATGATTTTTTTTAAACTTAACGTTACGGTTGTGGCGCGCATGCGTATTACGGTGACCAGGTCTTATTTCACACCAGGGGGTGTTTTTTGTGGTACTGGTATTTCTGTTATGGGCTGGGAAGGGGGTGAAGGTAGAGGGGGAGAGAAATAGAACAAAAGAGAGAAGGGCACGCGTTTGGCATCGGTTTGATTTCCGTACGGTGAAGCCCTATTGTCTACTGCTAGCTATCGAGAACTGTGGGTTTAGCTATTCTTCTTGTGGTTGTGTTGTTTAAGATAATACCGACACACAGTGAAATACAGAACCCCAGAGAGAGGCAGAGAAAGGTCAGAGAAATGAGGAAGTGTAAAATAAGAACGAATAACAACAAATCTAACTTTGTGCAAACTTTATGAAAATATTACGGTTGCGACATTTTGACAGAAAAACGTCCAATCATGTTATACGTGTTAGGTGCCCGGTGTTCCTTAGGGATTTTAAATATGTATATATAAACACAACAAATATTTCCGTTTACATCAACATGTTTGTACTGCACACTCGCCAAACAACGCCATCGGCGCAATGAAAGTAACTTTATTTTTAAGCCAGAGTTTAAAGTTGATTTCCAGAAATCGAATGTTTCAAGCGGCATAAAATGTTGCTTGCTTGGTGGTTTTCTTTGCCTAAGGAATCATCATTTTGGGGGTAACGTGTTTACTTTCTCCGCAACTTTTGGTTTTGGTCTGCAACTTTAAAACAAATGAATAGTCGTTGTCCTAAAAAGGTGCAAGTTTGAAAACTTCAAGATAACGAATTAGCACGGGAACACACATTCGTTGGCGCCACAACGCTTTTATGTGAACATAATTATGTTAAGGGTATATATGAAGAAACAAAACGAGAGAGAGAGAGAGAGAGAGAGAGTGTATGTGTGTGTGTTGGTGCTCTTATTATTCTTATTCTTGTTTGTTTGTTTGCTTGTTTGTTTGTTCTTATTTGTTCTTCTTGTTGTTGTTCAGCTTAAATAAGCCATACCTTCTCTTGTATTTGTCCATTTCACCCCTTCTAAAGAACAATCTGTTGCAAACATCGCCCCGACACTCTATCACCCATCCAAGGGAAAACGAACTGCACGTTCACAGTATTAACATTCATAGTACATTCTGATGAATTAATGTGTTGGCCAGTGTATACAGGACACGGAAGACGTCTAGACAAATTAATTCTACGGTAAATGGAGCCGTCACGAAGTGTACCGCACAGTCCTCCCAAAGGGCTCCGCCAACGTCGGGTTCGAACCAACGTCACCATCCATATCCACCAATCACCGGTCGCCACGTGTCTCTGCTGGACCAATCAAAGATTGGTTGTGTAGAGAGGGTGAAAGTAATTACTGCTTATATACTGATTGAAGAAAATGAAACATAATGGTCAACCTATGGCGATTTTTTTTTTAGTGCGATTTTTCTCTTCTCACGCCAGAGGGCAGTCAATGCACTAGGGGCTTATCACGCGATTTTCTTACTTGGGCGTAGTGAGAGAGAGAGTGATGGTAGGACCACTCACTGTCTCTCTCCCTTTCTTTATCCCCAACTAATAATATAGAGATGATTAGCCCCACACGAGCGTCATGCCCTCTGGCGTGAGAAAAATCGCACTAAGTCTCTCATTAACGTTACTGAAACGGGACAGGTTTTCGTTTTGAAGTGCAAACACATCCAAATTATGTACTCAATGTAAAACTCCACGCACTCTACCCTCATGTTTAAAATTTGTTCATTTCTTACAATGGTATCCTCTCGTTACTTGTACTCGATTATATTGTATTCCACTGAGATCATTACTTTTCGTAACCCTTAAAATCCTTGGTTGGTTGACGTAAGGGAGAAAATAGTTTACTGTCTGAATGTAGTTTTTGCCAGATTTTATGTAATGACATTATTTTTTCTTGATTGACAAACCAACATGTTAATAATAGATTTATCGGTAAAGGTAAATATGCGCCCCCCCCCCCCCCCCCCTCCATTTCTCGGTTCTTTTTCGGTATTGCCTTTCTTACTCCAGATTGAGTGCTTCATCCTCTATCGTTTGCTATATTTAACACTAATTTTCAGCCATTTACATAATTAAACTCATGCATTCAATAATAGTAAAAGATAAAGGCAAGACGGAAAAAACGCAATGAACCAGGACTGTGACAAATGCTCCGCGGCTGTTGTGTGTACTGCACTACATAGGGGGGTGGGGGGGGGGGGTGGTCCTATTAGATAATGGCCTTTATCATGACTGCGATTAATTATTCAACAAAGATAATTAGCTCAAAAAGTTGATAAGATACAGCTTAATGTTTGGTAAGAAAGGCAGGTGTGAAAATGTGGGGAGAGCTGAGAAATGTAAGACGGGGGGGGGGGGGGGGGGGGGGGGGGGGGGGGGGGGGGGGGGGGGGGGGGGGGGGGGGGGGGGGGGGGGGGGGCTCCTCCAACACTTTCCAATGCGGAGGGCATAAAAGGGGAAATCAAAATTGAACCGGTTTTTTTTTAAACCTTATTTGATTCGTGACTGAATATTTGGCATTGGTTTACTTGCTATCCATTGTAATTAGAATGCATCACTTGAACATTCATTGCCCACAGGTTTCCATCTCTGCCTGCCCTATTTTACATTCAATAGATAATGTATGTATCAAATATGATTGATTAAATCGTAAAGGGCCAGCTACACTGCATACGATGCGATGCGATTGCGAACCGATCGTGACAATGTCTGTGAATCATGATTCACGTGAAATACGTCCGTCTAAAAATATGATAATTCTAGTAGTTTTGCTCATTATACTCATGTACACCCCTTCTTCTTCTTCTGTGTTCCCAGGCCATATGGCCATAGTGGGTAAGGTACGTATGTGTCCGGTTTTCAGTTTTCACTGGCCTCCCCGCTGCGCACAGCCGACACATTCCGATTTCGGAGGAGGCTTAGACCCCAATACACGAATCAAATCAAATGTCTGAAGCAAAACTACAGATATTTCATCAGATGTGTGTAAGGGGGACTGCAAAAAGTAGTGAACATAGCTAGTAGGATTTCATCAGATTTATTACGGACAGTAGAATTTCAAAAGGATCATGCTTCACAAAACTCACAATTCGATCGCATTGGGGTCAAATCGTATGCAGTGTGGCTGGCCCATCAGATTTGTGTAAGGTGGACTACAGAAAGTAGTGAACATAACGACAGTCGAACCTCCCTTATAAGACCTCCCATTATAAGACTCCCTCCCATATAAGACCTACTTCTCTGAGACACTGCTCTTCTTTGTGAGTATTAAAATTACCTCCCTTATAAGATCCCTCCCTTATAAGACCCCTCCCTTATAAGACCCCTCCCTTATAAGACCCCTCCCTTATAAGACATCATTTTGGATGATTTTTGAAGGTCTTATAAGGGAGGTTCCACTGTAGTAGGATTTCGTCAGATTTATTACGGACAGTAGAATTTCAAAAGAATCATGCCTCACAAAACTCACAATTCGATCGCATTGGGGTCGAATCGTATGCAGTGTGGCTGGCCCTCCATAAAGAGTATTCAACCTATTCAGTGGACACAGATCGTTTGGTGAGAAGAAAAAAATGTTTGGGGATCAGTTTAACGCTTTCGCCGCCAGCCTTTTTCCAGCAAAAATGTCCATTAAATTTAGCTAGATAGAGAACAAAATCCATCTGCAGTATTGGTGATTCTTTTGTGACATACATAAAATAAGGTTTACCCTTACTTTCCAAAACTAAGACGATAGGGTCTTTGGATAATAGGCCCCAATTGGATGCCTTTTAGTGACATAGGTGTTAAATCACGGTGGTGCTAAAATGCGACTTTGGCGGTGAAAGGGTTAAGCGAACAAAAAAATGTGGGCAGAACTAAGGAGTAAAGAACATCGGGGAATGAGATGGGGGACGAAGTGCCTATGACAGGGGGAGGGGGGGGGGGGAGGGGGATGACAAGAGTTTGGGGAAGCTCTTCCATTCTTTTATTGCTCACAACCGATTCTTACAGTTGAAGCTATTTGTAGAGCAGAAATCAGTAAGGTCGCTTGGTCTGGAGTGACTGGGAAAATAGAATTGACGGATTTACGCTTATCGGTAGCAACGAATCAGCAGTTGGGTAGATTGAATGGGAAGGTTTGGAGGGGGGAGGAGGGAAGGGGGGAGAGGGGGGGGGGGGGGTTGTCTTATCGCGAAGATAATTTGTACGCGTGTGTGCATGCGAACGTGCGCGTGTGTGAGTCTGAGTGCGTGCGTATGTGCGTGCGTGCGTGCGTGTGTGTGTGTGTGTATGTGCGAGAGAGAGAGAGAGAGAGAGAGAGAGAGAGAGAGAGAGACTGAGTACGTATGTGTTTGTGTCTTTGTGTGTGTGTGTGTGTGTGTGTGTGTGTCTCTCTGTGTGTGTGTGTGTGTGTGTGTGTGTGTGTGTGTGTGTGTGTGTGTGTGTGTGTGTATGCGTGCGTGCGCGCGCGCTCGCACGCGTACGCTTGCACTCAAGTAAGACTGTATGTTTCTCCGGTATGTCTGGATGCCTTTTGCATTTATGTTAAACTTGATCTTTATGTGATGCATCAATGATTTGGTTGTGCAGGCTTTTCTATGATGTATGCAATATAGGGTGACTAAAGACAATGCAACCCACAAAATCGTTAATCTTTTGTATGATAATAAAGCTATCGATTCAATTTTCTCACATCGGAATGTGTCGGCTGAATGCAGCGAGGAGACCAGTGAAAACTGAAAAACGGACACATACGTACCCATTGTGGCCTTACGGCCCGGGAACGCAGAACAAGAAGAAGATTAAGAAAAGTCCCCTTTTGAGGGGCAAAAACACTCTTTTGTAAAAAAAAGCCTATTGTGTGAAAACCGTCTGTTTCTCAAAAATGACTCTTTTGTGGCGTTAACAATTAGCATGCAAGACTGTACACATATCCTGACGTTGTGAGCCCACATATCAATAAGAATTTTGTCCGGATACCGTAGAAATTGAAATTGCAAATGATGATATTGAAATTGCGAAAGTTGGGGTTTTTTAGCTAAAAAATAAAGGCACTTTCTGATAATGGGGTACCATGGAAACTGTTAATTTCTGGAGCACACAAACGAAGCTAGGAAAAGCAAATTGTTATCTTGCATGCATGGAATCTTCTTTAAACACCCGAAAATTCAAAATGGTAGCTTGATTATTAAACTTTGTATTACCAATATTGTTTGTTTTAGTCGCCCTGTACCTGTAGTGTTCAGTGTTTTCTCTCTCTCCTCTCCCCCCCCCCCTCTCTCTCTCTCTCTGTCTCTCTCCCTCTCCCTCCCTTCTCTCAAAAACGGTCAGCATGCAATCGGAAACTAAACGTTGTGGATGTGCAAATCTTGTAGTCAGTCACGCCGTACAGACAGTTTACGACATTGTGTGGCATAACCCGAGACGTTTTGATGGAGTTTGTGGGACAGGACTGTGCCCTCCGAGTCCCCGAAGTGTGCGGCTTTAACCCTTTCGCCGCCAGCCATTTTTCAGCCAAAATATTCCATTAAATTTAACTAGATAGAGAAAAAAAATTCTCTGCAATGTATTGGAAATTTCTCTGTGACATGTATAACATTAGGCCTATCCTTACATCCCAAAATGAAGAAAATAGGGTCTTCGGATAACAGGCCCAGGTTTAATGCCTTTTAGTGACATAGGTGGTAAACTATTGTGGTGCATAAATGCGACATTGGCGGCGAAATGGTTTTAAAAAAAGTGAGTCTGGAGCCGAGGAATGAGCCAGGAAGGAGAAAGTAGGGGTTGGGAAAGAAAGTCAGAAATGTGCGCACACAGCACCAACACGTCTGTGCATTTTCACTTTAAAAAAAAACCATTTTACAAAAAGAGAACAGATCAATCTGTAATGAGCACAGAAAGACAGACAGGTGAAGACATGGGAGTCACAGAGGGTAGAAGGGAGGGAAAGATGCAAACACAATTAACGCCCATAGGTCTCGATTTTGTTCCCCGGCCCATCATCCCTTCTCTCTTCCCGCGATTTGCTTTCTCTCCCCCCCCCCCCCCCCACATTCCCTTCTCCCTCCTCTGCCTGTTACCTCCCAAACTCTTTCCAAATTCCCTCCTCCCTCCTCTGCCGGTTACCTCCCAAACTCTTTCCAAATTCCCTTCTCCCTCCTCTGTCGGTTACCTCCCAAACTCTTTCCAAATTCCCTTTTCTCCCTCCTCTGCCTGTTACCTCCCAAACTCTTTCCAAATTCCCTCCTCCCTCCTCTGCCTGTTACCTCCCAAACTCTTTCCGAATTCCCTTCTCCCTCCTCTGCCTGTTACCTCCCAAACTCTTTCCAAATTCCCTCCTCCCTCCTCTGCCTGTTACCTCCCAAACTCTTTCCAAATTCCCTCCTCCCTCCTCTGCCGGTTACCTCCCAAACTCTGTCCAAATTCCCTCCTCCCTCCTCTGCCGGTTACCTCCCAAACTCTGTCCAAATTCCCTCCTCCCTCCTCTGCCGGTTACCTCCCAAACTCTGTCCAAATTCCCTTCTCCCTCCTCTGCCTGTTACCTCCCAAACTCTTTCCAAATTCCCTTCTCCCTCCTCTGCCGGTTACCTCCCAAACTCTTTCCAAATTCCCTTCTCCCTCCTCTGCCGGTTACCTCCCAAACTCTGTCCAAATGTTGCCCGCTGAGATTGGTGCTGTCCGTGGTGTGTACTAGTGAGGAGAGCATCAGTGCTGGCTGTGTGCCGGTCCCTGATTGAGGTCCTCTTACCGCATTACAACACCCACGGCGTGTTGCTGTCACGCTGACTGATGTCTTTGACCGCGTACAACTGCACGAGTGAACATTTAAGACTTGAAATAGACCGACAGGGAAACACACGCACGAGCAAACGCGTGCACACGGGCACACACACACACATATATACATACACGCACGCACGCACGCACGCATACACACAGACACATTTGCACGCGCGTGCGCACACACACACACACGTTAGCGCGCAAGAGTGTACAGACCGGTGTGTGTGTGTGCGTGTGCGTGCGTGTGTGTGTGTATGTATGTGTATGTGTGTGTGTGCGTGTGCGTGCGTGCGTTTGTGCGTGTGCGTGCGTGTGTGTGTGTGTGTGTGTGTGTGTGTGTGTGTGTGTGCATGTGTGGGTGTTCTTTTTTTCTGTTCTTTTTTTTTGTTAATATCCTAGAACAGTTTTTCTTTTCGATTGAGTGGCAAGTGTGTTTTTTTTCTTTTTGTTTGTCTGGTTTTACTGGCAGGACGTCCGAGAAAGACAGACGGACGGACAGACACACTGACTAAGCAACAGACTGTCAGACAAACAGACAGACAAACGGAGAGTCAATACACAGTGTAGGTGAGTGCAGCGGACAGTGGAGACATGCATACCGTGATGTCACAGAGACCCATTGCCCCTCAACACAACCTTATTATCAC
>CM065681.1:21999450-22001950 GCA_017654935.2 Phymorhynchus buccinoides | reverse complement strand
AGCCAGGTCAAATCCAACGACCAGCACCAAATAGGCCCATACATTGAATTTACATGTCCGTTTGCTGGAAACTCGGACTGAAGAAAATGTGTTACAGCTTCGTTTCTCTCACTTTCTTTGACCTCATATTTCTCTTGTCAAACTTCCTACGCTTGCATTAAGCTATATGTTTCTAACTTACAATCACACTTTCTTTTGTGGAGAAAAGTTTTATTCGTAAACATGCCAATTCATGGTCGCTATTTAAAGATATGTAACAAGTACGTTTTTTGGACAATAAATTGTTTAGCTGAGCAGTGTAATGTTTATTGCTGAAAGAAATCACCCCACAAAAATACATACACATACTGACTGTCATAAGGGTGTTGCTTTGTTTTTACATTAGAGTTTGGATTTCAAATTTCGCATATATACAAACTAAGATTCCCAAATTCTAAAGATGAACCATTGTATATCTCGACACCTGTTCATCCCACCTTCCTGGTCACATTCTTTCATGATAAGTAACATAAACCTAAGAAAATAACAACACAAACCTAGACAACCCTATTCTGTAGGCTATTCGTTCGCAGACTTTACGTTATTTCAGAGTTAAGTGTTTTGGTTTCCACGCTTGATATTTTTGTACCATGGCGGGGTATCATGGCGCATAACTGGTTTTAGATGATGCAAGCGACACACCATTATTTAGCGGCCCATTAGTGCGAAACCTCTGTTTCTATTCTTCACCATTGGAGTAATACATCATCGCTTCTTGCTACGCTACTGTTACATAGTGAGTCATGCTGCTGTAACATTATATTAGTGAAAAGATAAGACTTAAAAATGTTTTCTCTTTCTCTGTCTGTCTATTTGTCTGTCTCTCTGGGGTCATTTCCTTTATAAGCACAACACTCACAAACATATAGGTCAGTGGCTTACGCACGAATTCTCTGTCTGTCTGTCTGTCTCTCTGTGTGTGCATCTGTCTCCGTCTCTCTCTCTCTCTCTCTCTCTCTCTCTCTCTCTCTCTCTCTCTCTCTCTCTCTCTCTCTCTCTCTCTCTCTCTCTCTCTCTCTCTCTCCCCAGGGCTGGGTGGAAAAAAGCATGTAACTTGCTTATCTCATGTTCCCTGGTTAAATAAAATTTCGTGTTTTTTTTCTCTCTCTCTCTCTCTCTCTCTCTCTCTCTCTCTCTCTCTCTCTCTCTCTCTCTCTCTCTCTCTCTCTCTCTCTCTCTCTCTCTCTCTCTCTCTCTCTCTTCTCTCTCTCTCTCTCTCTCTCTCTCTCTCTCTCTCTCTCTCTCTCTCTCTCTCTTACGCGCGCGCGCGCGTGTGTGTTGTCTTTTTGTCTAGGGCAATGTCATTATCCTTGTTGGCTTCGGCCAACGTTATTATGTATGCATGGCTGTTTTCACAGGCATGCCAACGTACAGCGAGAAACATAAATGTGAGAACTAGAATGCAATGGAAATGGATGGGATGGATGGAGACGAGGGGGGAGGGGGGTGTATCGATGAGTGTAAATTAGGAAGGAATTTTTTTTTAAAGGAGGTGGGAGGGGGGATCTAATGATCAATGAGAATAGGAGGGGGAATGAGGATACAAATACAAGGGCAGAATAGGCTTCATTGTTAAAAACATTGCATCAGACATTCCTCGAGCTTTTACTATTTTGCTTTGTGTTATGTCTTGTTCATGTGTTATATATTGAAGACCAGAAGCTTTGTTGAATGAATGTACAGTTTGCTTATTTACACATTCTGTCTTGGTTTCCGTGTTCCGTGTTGGGTGAAGGAACGGTTGTATGAACAAAACTGGAGCCTCATTTTTCTGTGTTTGTTCTCTGTGCTTTTTAGCACCCGCATGGAGCTAGGCGAGTTGGCATCACAAACGGCTCTCATAGTAGTAATGTGCCTTGCAAACGGAGAGTTCTTTAGTTTCATGTATTGTATTATCTCCTCTCTGAGTCTCATTCTTGAAACATTTGTTTCCCGAAAGCGTCTTGCCTGGAAACTGGAACTGGTTTCGCAGATCAAAGAGAAATTCGCAGGCACCGCATTTTCGTTGATGACACCAGTAGCTGTTTGTTTTGTAGCCTCCATTCTCTTTAATGCGTGGCAGTGTCATTTCTTTGAAGGGCACATTAAGTGCTTTAGGTTAGGGCGTATGCACATAATAATAAAATAATATACGCGGAAATCCAAAGGCATGCCCCATCCGAAATAAAAACAAAATTATACAAAAAATGCTGGACGTATGGAACAAGCCAATGGGTTTGCGCATGAATATGTACACGACTTCATTTGTCTTATTTCCAAGAACAAAACCTTCGCTTAACATCATCATCATCATATAGTAAAAAGCCAAGTGTCCGTGTGTGTGTGTGAAACACAAAACGGGCCTTATAACTCCGCCGTGTTTCGACCGAATCGCTTCAAATTTGCTGTGAGCCCTAACGGGGCGATGGCAACGGCAACCGAGGCGGCCGTGTCATTTGCGCGGTTTGGCAAATGCGCGAAA
>CM065681.1:21981950-21994450 GCA_017654935.2 Phymorhynchus buccinoides | reverse complement strand
AATGTATGCAGCTGAAAGAGCAATGCTAGTATATGATTTTTATAAAGTGTTTTTGTCGATTTCAGTTTTAATGGGCATATGATAAAACTTTACATTTTTTAATAAAAGTTTCTGAACAAAGCATTTAATTCTCTTTCTTTTTCTCCGTGACGTAGTAATCGTTGCAACTTTCAGTTGTAAACTTGGTGTATTACCTTTATTGTTTTTTCTCTGCGTAGCAAGTCAACTTTTGACTTCTTCTGTTACATAGGCCTATTAATTATGTCTGTTTTAGCTTTTCGATAACACGACAGTTCATAAACAGGCAAGAGTTTTTAAGGAAAGCAATGAACAAGAATTAACGACCTCTCGTGTTGATAGGGTATATAAGACAACCCCCTTCTATTCCACACACCACACCTACCCTTGCCTTCAGGGGCTGTTTTTATCCAATCAAATTGCAGCTTCACGTTTTCTCTTGTCCTTCAGTTCAAACGGAATGGTTGGAAGTGAGGGAAGCTCACATCATTTGAAATGCTAGCCTGAAGGCTGACATGCATGTTCACAAACATACAGTGTACCAGACGGCAGGGAAAATGTCTCGCAACAAGATGTTCCAAAGATCAAGATATAAACTTTTCTGAGAGAGATACAGGCAAAGAGACAGACAGAAACAGAGACCCATCAAAAGAGAAAAATTCAAATTCAAATGTCTTTATTGTCTTCAATGAAGACAATCTTTTTTCAGCGTGCACTTAAATCTAAAACTGACGGGACATTATATAATAAACTAAGACATAAAATACATGCATAAAAGCACATGTTATTCACATAGACCAATTAAGTTTGTCCCCCCCCCCCCCCCCCAATAAATAAACATTAATAATAAAGAACATCATAATGATAACATCACAGCAAACAGTAAAAAATAATAAAGTAATGCTATTCAGTACACACACAAGCACGCACGCACACGCGCGCGCACTCACGCACGCACACACACACGCGCGCGCGCGCGCACGCGCGCGCGCGCGCGCGCGCGCACGCGCACACACACACACACACACAAGATACAGAAATAAATGTGTTCATAAAATGTGAAAAGGCATAGAAATAATGAAAACAATTCAATGTATTGAAAAGCAAATGAAAAGGATGGCACAAACTGAAATCTCTGAACAGACAGAAAGACAGACACACACACACACACACACACACACACACACACACACACACACACACACACACACACACACACACACACACACACACACACACACACACACACACACACACACACACACACACACACACACACACACACACACACACACACACACACACACACACACACACACACGCACGCACACGCACGCACACACACACACACACACACACACACACACACACTTGAATAAAGGTAAACAGAGCAAATAAATGACATTGTTTGTAAAGGGAAAATAATATCACAATTTGCATAAATATTAAAGGTCTGAAATTAAACAAGAAAAAGGGGTGACCAAAACGAGAACCAAAGTTCAATGCCCACGAATCATATAACAAACATATACTTGTAATATATACATATTTATATTCATCTATGTACAAACATATTTCATCTATTTTACTTTATGAAATTTTTATGACTCGTACCTTTGCATATTTCGGCACTATACAATGACACTAACATACTATCCACTAAAAGAAAACGCTGAGAAATGGCTGGGCAGTAAGTAATATGCTCTTCTCGTGCAAGAATGAAATAAGTTTTAAGCAATTAGATATCTCCAACAATCCATTTGCATTTCTACACACAGAATAACAAAATGAAAACGAGCACCATAAAGAAGAATGTAGAGAATACACACAACAACCACATTCTTACGCCAGTCCTAACTTTTTCGCTGGAGAAGTTCCTTTCCATCTATCAAACTTTAATCGCCAGAAACAAGCCGCAATCTACCATTGGACTCCTGTGCCGATATTACATGGCTGTTTCACCGGGCACCAGGGTTGAGTTTCTCTAGATAACGGTCGCCACGCGAATAACGCTTACGCCAAACGGGGCCTAAGAAACACCCTAAACGTTTGCTAAGGTCAGATAACTCTGTAAGCTTACTCTTCATTTTTGGGAGAGAGAGAGAGAAAAGGGTTGCTACCGTAAGGGAGATAAATTAAATCATACCTCTGTCAGTTTGTACAAAGCTTTCGATTTCACCCACGTCTATTTGTGTGCAGAAAATTAAATTTGCACTATATTTATGCCATCTAACATGATGAAGATTAAGAAAGAGCACTCCAGAACACTTGCGTTTGTTTAATTTGCTAAAATCATCCCGTATTTTTTCACGATAGACTAAATAATATTTGCTGTGGCAAGCTTGTTGTTTTGGTCTTCAATTTTTAAAGTTCAAGTCTCGTCACGCGAGATATTAAAAAAAAGCCGGAAGTATTAATATTTCCCATGATCCTTCAAATAGTGTGTCGCTTGCTACCTCGATTACAGCCACAAAACGTTTTTTGGCAAACGTCGGCGAAAGAGGTGTTTCTTAGTACCGTTTTTGCCGATTTGCGCTCACGTTACGTAGCGTAACGTAACGTTAGCCCTTGTGAAACGGCCTCCAGGCGTGACCAAGCAGGCAGCTGTGTACATAAATCAGACAACACCGTCAGCTTCCTTGATGAGCGGGGGTGAAGTTTCACGATTCTCGGACCGTAATTCAGCAAGAACACGTATTAATATGTCATCATAAAATCAGTTTACATAATTTGTTTCCGTGGATGTTTTTCGAGAGCGATGTGAACATGTATGTATGATACCGTATGAACAGTATGATACCTTTTATGCGATTCTCAGAAAAGTTTAATCTTTGTTGCGGTTGTTCAGATTGCATGCTCTTGAAAACTGGACAACAGAGACGTATGTCAAGGTGAGCATCGGTAGTGGAACTTAAAGAGCCACCCTGACGGATGAGTATTTGTAAGAAACACGTCCAGAGCACCAGGAAAACACCCTTTACAGAGATTGCAACACTCACTTTGCTCTGGTTTCCTAGAAATCAAACCGTCAAATCGGCGATTCCTCCTTGGCGGAAGTGCTGGAAGTCAAATTCTGTCACCCAAAGAGAAGGCGTGTGACGTCTCTTTTCTAATGGCCGCCTGCGTTTAGACCAAATCGTTTGCACGAAATGTTCGCAATACAAGACTTTTTTCTTTTTTTTAAATTTTATACAGATTATCTAAAGGAGTTTCGCTCACAACAAAGGAAATAGCTCCATTGTTTTTAACTGCACTGCAAAAAAAGAAAACGCTTCAACCACAATGAGTGACCTCCACCCACCCCATCCAAAATGGCTACTATCTCCGCCAAGGAGGAATCGCCGTTTTGACGGTTTAATTTCTACGAAACCAGAGCAAAGCGAGTGTTCCGATTCTTGAAAAGGCTGTCTTTCTGGTGATCTCGACGTGTTTCTTGCAAAAACACATCCATCAGGGTTCACCTTTAAGCCTGAAACTTGTATGGATCGGTGTTAGTTTCACTTCACGCTAAATAACCAGCCCATAAATTAATCATTTAAATAATAACAATTCGATGGCCTGGAGTCAAAGCGGACTATCTTTAGATAGTCCATTGACGTATTATTGAACATATTGTGAAAACTAATAACTTGTTTTAAAAAAAAGACTGCAAAAACATAAAAAGCATAATCCCCATTTTACATTATTTGCAGTCTTTTTTCATACAAGTTCTTAGTTTTTGCAATAACATCAATAATAAGTCAATGGACCATCTAAAGATAGTCAGTTTTGACTCTAAGCCATCGAATTGTTCATTGGAAATCTGAAAAAAAGATGAACACGGAAAATACTCAATTTTTTTCCCATGAGTGACGCTTGCGTTCTGTTGACTTTTCTAGCCCCTTGTGATACAGGCTAATCTTTTGAAAATCATTTAAACTTGGATAATAAAATGGCTGCCCTGCGCTATGCCGATTCCCTTGGTGCACGTAATATGCACATATTTTTGAGGTCCTTGTTTTTATTTCGAATGTCATTATGTCGTTTCTTTTGTTACAGATCAAGAGAAGCATGAACAAAAATAACCGCTTTCAAACTAAACAGTAAACTGTTTATCGTGTAAAGACATCGTAGCGATTGAAATATAGGTATACTGGTTAACATGCTGTAAGACGAAGATACTGTTCCTTCCATCGATAATGTGTCGAGTCACTGGGAAGTTAGCACGTAGAGGTGGGTTAGTGGCGGTTTTTATTTATAGAATTGCCATAAGATAACTCGTTTGCATACATTTATGCGGTACCCGTATGTTGAGAGAAAGACAGACTGACAGACAAGACAGACAGAAAAAGAGGGAAATATACAGACGGGCAAATCTTACAGATAGGTGTGAAGGTTTCAAGGAAATCAGTTTGTCCAGCAAGAAACCAATCAACACGCAAAAAGATGACGACAAAATGGCGAAGTCCCTGATCGGCCATAAGCACAACCCATGATTATTGGGGGGTCGGTGGAGAGGGCTGGTGATGGAGAATAGGATGCAGGGATGTTATAAAATAGTGGGGGAGGGTGTCAAAATTCACATTCGTCACGGGAGCAGTCCTGAGCAGCTTATGCCAACAGAATGGGCGGTGTCAAATCGTAATTCAGCCCCCAATTGCAGCAGTTAATGTCCTCATCAATGACGGAATATTATACACGGGAGTGATACGGGGATTATAAAATAATAACTCTTCCCTGGAAATAAACCTGTTGGTGATAGAAACAACATAGCACACTGTTTCGTGGCTCTTCCTTGTTAACCCTTTCACCGCCAATGTCGCATTTTTGCACCACAATGATTTAGCACCCTTGTCACTAAAAAGCATCAAACCAGGGCCTGTTATCTGAAGACCCTATTTTCCTAATTTTGGGATATAAAGATTAGGTCTAATGTTATGCATGTTACAGAAGAATTTGCAATATTGCAGATATTTTTTTCTCTCTATCCAGGTAAGTTTAAGTTATTTTTTGGATGAAAAATCGTTGGCGGTGAAAGGGTTAAAGTAGTAGAGGAGCAGGGAGAATTAATCGCAAGAAAGATATAAAACTGAAACAGACTGCAACGTCACTGGAACATGCAGCTACACAACAAGTGTAAAGTGACGTTATTTATTCACAAGAGACAAAACAAAACTAGGAAGAAAGATATGGGAAAAAATACATATCTTCGTCATGACACGTTTATGACGAAGATATAAACGTCTTTGATATATATGTTTGATATTGATCTGACTGCGGTTCTTTTAAAGCGTTTGATATTGTGTTCTGCTGTTATAAGGCATAATTACTTTTTTTTCCTAATAGTCGCTGCAAGCGCAGCGCCACCCATTCTATGTGTGTGTGTGTGTGTGTGCGTGTGTGTGCGTGTGTGTGTGTGTGTGTGTGTGTGTGTGTGTGTGTGTGTGTGCGTGCGTGCGTGTGTGTGTGTGTGTGTAGTAACTTTCCGTCTTCATATTTAACCGACTCATCTTATTGTCAAGGCAGCTGTGGACTCATTTTCAAAATGAAGTAAAAGAAACCAAAATGGCGGCTATAACACAGATGGAGTCATTTGCCGTATTTTTAATAATCTGCATTAGAGCCGCATCCCTAGTCCCCTTTCGTCCCTTTTCGTTCTCGTAAAAATGTATTTTTTTTATGGTTCTGTTTTGATTTTGTGTATGCTGCATGCACAAATATTTTTGGCAGGTTATATGTCCATTTGATAAAGAATTTCCATATGCCTCCTGTTATTTATTTTATTAAGAATATTTCTATGTCGCTTATTCATGAAAGCTCTAAGCGCTTATGACTTATGTTATGTCTATGTTATGACAAAATTGTGTATGTTTATTGTGGAATTCCCACGTGGCGTTGGTTTTGGTGTACAAATGTATTTGGGCATAAAGTCTGTTCCTTGCATCCTGGTCACCATTATTACAAACAGGCATAGAGTATGTGTAATAACATAACATCTTCTGGATTCCGGGGTTGGTCCATCTATCACGAAGACCGACGATTTTGTGGCTAGTGTCAAAATCAGCTGAACAATTTTCTTATACCTGCCTCAAAAATTTTGCCACTAGATTATTTATTCAAAAAAATAAATAACTGAGACAGGCTTGCTAGATAAATAGCTGGCTTGGTGTTGATGCAGAGGTTTTGATAGTATACACGAGGATGGACTGATTTGAATACGGAATTCTGTTAGCATACTTTTATTGCCTGCTGCTGTTGGCTTTTTCATTTGTACTTTTATGTTTTACAAGAGAAAGAATGCGGATTGTTGAAAAGTGTTTGGCGAGGTCCGGGGTGGGTTATATTATTTTTGTTCTGTTTGATCAGAATATGTAAGGATGCACAATAAGTCTTCCTTTTCCCTCTCTCTCTCTCTCTCTCTCTCTCTCTCTCTCTCTCTCTCTCTCTCTCTCTCTCTCTCTCTCTCTCTCTCTCTCTCTCTCTCTCTCTCTCTCTCTCTCTCTCTCTCTCTCTCTCTCTCTCTCTCTCTCTCTCTCTCTCTCTCTCTCTCTCTCTCTCTCTCTCTCTCTCTCTCTCTCTCTCTCTCTCTCTCTCTCTCTCTCTCTCTCTCTCTCTCTCTCTCTCTCTCTCTCTCTCTCTCTCTCTCTCTCTCTCTCTCTCTCTCTCTCACACACACACATACACACACGTATGCACTTAATGTCCTATCTCTCTCTCTTTCTGTATGTGCGTGTGTCTTTGTGTATGTGTGTCATGCACATAAACACACAGAGAGACAGAGACAGAGAGAGAGAGGGGGGTATGAAACGCATCAGAAAAGAATGCCAGCTTCACCTTTTCTTTCTTTCGCCACATAAACTTTAATTAATCCATCAACATGTTTTGCATTTCCTCGCGATGTCACCCTAATTTCAGGAACATCCTGTGTGAGACACCCTTTTTTGTTTTCTCTCATTTCACTCTCCAGCATCCTTGTTGCCTCCCCTTTGGGGACCCATCACGCGCGCACAGCTTGACTTAATCACAGCGACATTCATCACGCCTTCCACAGTTCTTTACAGTCCTTCTTTTTGTTATCTAAAGTGCAGATTTTATCCCGTCTGTGATGGAAAAGAGAGATTTAAAATATAGGTTCTTACGAAGAGAGGTTTTTCAGGCTTCAGAGTGCGGGTTGCCGTGATTTGGGTGACGAATTTCGCAAGCCTCGTTCAACGACAGATTGTAAAATGTTAAAAAAAGGATTAAATATCAGCTGCAAAGAGCAGCAGCAGCTACAATGTATGTTTCTTGTTTTAATACACTATGAATGTGATTGCTCACATTGTGATTGAGTGAATATTTTTTTGTCATTTCCTAAAGTGTGAATGTGGTTGGTCTACACTGTTATTTTGATTTTACTTTTAATATTAGGAATGTGATTGGTCAACAATGCTTTTTGCGTGTCATTATTAAAGTATGAATGTGATTCGTCTACATTGTGTTTCTGTCATTATTAAAGTATGAATGTGATTCGTCTACATTGTCTTTCTGTCATTGTTAAAGTATGAATGTGGTTCTTCTACAATGTCTTTCTGTCATTATTAAAGTATGAATGTGATTCGTCTACATTGTGTTTCTGTCATTATTAAAGTATGAATGTGATTCGTCTACATTGTCTTTCTGTCATTGTTAAAGTATGAATGTGGTTCGTCTACATGTGGTTCGTCTTGTCTTTTGTCATTATTAAAGTATGAATGTGATTCGTCTACATTCATTAAAGTATGAATGTGGTTCGTCTACATTGTGTTTTTGTCATTGTTAAAGTATGAATGTGATTCGTCTACATTGTCTTTCTGTCATTGTTAAAGTATGAATGTGATTCGTCTACATTGTGTTTCTGTCATTGTTAAAGTATGAATGTGATTCGTCTACATTGTGTTTCTGTCATTGTTAAAGTATGAATGTGATTCGTCTACATTGTCTTTCTGTCATTATTAAAGTATGAATGTGGTTCGTCTACATTGTGTTTCTGTCATTATTAAAGTATGAATGTGATTCGTCTACATTGTGTTTCTGTCATTGTTAAAGTATGAATGTGGTTCGTCTACATTGTGTTTCTGTCATTGTTAAAGTATGAATGTGATTCGTCTACATTGTGTTTCTGTCATTGTTAAAGTATGAATGTGATTCGTCTACATTGTGTTTCTGTCATTGTTAAAGTATGAATGTGATTCGTCTACATTGTGTTTCTGTCATTGTTAAAGTATGAATGTGATTCGTCTACATTGTGTTTCTGTCATTATTAAAGTATGAATGTGATTCGTCTACATTGTGTTTCTGTCATTATTAAAGTATGAATGTGATTCGTCTACATTGTGTTTCTGTCATTATTAAAGTATGAATGTGGTTCGTCTACATTGTGTTTCTGTCATTATTAAAGTATGAATGTGGTTCGTCTACATTGTGTTTCTGTCATTATTAAAGTATGAATGTGGTTCGTCTACATTGTGTTTCTGTCATTGTTAAAGTATGAATGTGATTCGTCTACATTGTCTTTCTGTCATTATTAAAGTATGAATGTGATTCGTCTACAATGTCTTTCTGTCATTATTAAAGTATGAATGTGATTCGTCTACATTATTAAAGTATGAATGTGATTCGTCTACATTGTCTTTCTGTCATTGTTAAAGTATGAATGTGGTTTTACTGTCTTTCTGTCATTATTAAAGTATGAATGTGGTTCGTCTACATTGTGTTTCTGTCATTGTTAAAGTATGAATGTGGTTCGTCTACTTGTCATTGTTAAAGTATGAATGTGGTTCGTCTACATTGTCTTTCTGTCATTATTAAAGTATGAATGTGGTTCGTCTACATTGTCTTTCTGTCATTATTAAAGTATGAATGTGATTCGTCTACAATGTCTTTCTGTCATTATTAAAGTATGAATGTGATTCGTCTACAATGTCTTTCTGTCATTATTAAAGTATGAATGTGATTCGTCTACAATGTCTTTCTGTCATTGTTAAAGTATGAATGTGATTCGTCTACATTGTCTTTCTGTCATTATTAAAGTATGAATGTGTTCGTCTACATTGTGTTTCTGTCATTGTTAAAGTATGAATGTGGTTCGTCTACATTGTCTTTCTGTCATTATTAAAGTATGAATGTGGTTCGTCTACATTGTCTTTCTGTCATTATTAAAGTATGAATGTGGTTCGTCTACATTGTGTTTCTGTCATTATTAAAGTATGAATGTGATTCGTCTACATTGTGTTTCTGTCATTATTAAAGTATGAATGTGATTCGTCTACATTGTCTTTCTGTCATTATTAAAGTATGAATGTGGTTCGTCTACATTGTGTTTCTGTCATTATTAAAGTATGAATGTGGTTCGTCTACATTCGTGTTTCTGTCATTATTAAAGTATGAATGTGGTTCGTCTACATTGTCTTTCTGTCATTATTAAAGTATGAATGTGGTTCGTCTACATTGTGTTTCTGTCATTATTAAAGTATGAATGTGGTTCGTCTACATTGTGTTTCTGTCATTATTAAAGTATGAATGTGGTTCGTCTACAATGTCTTTCTGTCATTGTTAAAGTATGAATGTGGTTCGTCTACATTGTGTTTCTGTCATTATTAAAGTATGAATGTGATTCGTCTACATATTATCTTTCTGTTATTATTAAAGTATGATTGTGGTGGGTTTTTTATATTATTATTGTTTTGTGCTTATTATATAACATTATGAATGTGGTTGAAGAAAGAAACAACAGCAGTAGCAGTATGAACGATAAGAACAGTAATAGTCTCTGAACAAGTGAACATGTTTCACTCTTTCACCATATCAACACAGTGTTATGCAAGTCATATTATGACTGGCCTATCACTGTGTTGCCATGGGGAAAGAGTGAAAAATGTTCACGTTTGCAGAGACCTTAACAAAATTAACAAAATTCCTGAAGGATTACGCGGTTCACCAATGATCAAAATCTTATAATCGTGGTTGCAAAAAGGATGTAATCAAATTTCAAGATAGGTCAGGGACAGTTATGTCATAATTTATTTCACGCGTGCACCTTGTGCAGTTAGTTAGTTCATATATTCATTTGACAGCCACCAAGAAATAGCAGAAAAGACGACTACTACTCTGGAGACTCGTTAAGGCATACATGTGTTAATTGTGGAGAATCTCTCTCTCTCTCTCTCTCTCTCTCTCTCTCTCTCTCTCTCTCTCTCTCTCTCTCTCTCTCTCTCTCTCTCTCTCTCTCTCTCTCTCTCTCTCTCTCTCTCTCTCTCTCTCTCTCTCTCTCTCTCTCTCTCTCTCTCTCTCTCTCTCTCTCTCTCTCTCTCTCTCTCTCTCTCTCTCTCTCTCTCTCTCTCTCTCTCTCTCTCTCTCTCTCTCTCTCTCTCTCTCTCTCTCTCTCTCTCTCTCTCTCTCTCTCTCTCTCTCTCTCTCTCTCTCTCTCTCTCTCTCTCTCTCTCTCTCTCTCTCTCTCTCTCCTGTGCCAACAAGTGGTCTTCAACACAGTCACAAAAGGCTAAGTTGTTAACTAGTATCACATTGCAGTCAAAAGCATCATGCCTACCTCGTGTGGAAAAGGTGCATGAATGTGTGTGTGCCCTGGACGTTGTCTGACCAAAATAGGGACAAATGACCCGAGCATGCAGTTTGGGTTTAACCCAAATCCGATAGAATAGAATAAAAATGAAAAACACTGCTCGATATCTTGTTGTGGATCTGTATGTTTCCTAACTTTTACCCTTTAGAAATGATATATCGAGTAAACAGCCCTAACTTCACTGCATGCTTAAAGACACACTGACCCACCACGAATAAGTCCCTTGGTTTTTTTTCTGGGTAGCTGTGACCCACATACAAATACCCCCAACTTCAAATTGAGGCTGCTCTTTAAAATGATGTTTCGTTTTCAATTTGGGGGCATTTGTATGGGAGTCAAACCTGGTCAAAACAAAATTTCTCACCAGCTATGATAGGGAAAACCCGTGAAACCCGTGACTTTGGCACGTGATCTGGTGGGTCTTTAATCCCCTTGATATCCTCCGAGGTTCATGTTTGTCTAGTCGTGTTACCTCTTCTGCTGGGAGCTCCTCCTGTGGTTGTCAATGCAAATTGAGTTAAGACAAAAGAAACAACTCGCTTTATGGATTTCATTATTTTACAGCTTTTAGAAAGATATTGCGGAAAGGGAGAACGAAGAAAGGTGTAAGTTTAATTCAGCTGGATGTGGGATAAAAGTAATTCGATTTGTTAAAGATGAAACGATTTTGCTGGGCTCATGTTTATCAATGACTCTCTGTCTGTGTCTCTCTCTCTCTCTCTCTCTCTCTCTCTCTCTCTCTCTCTCTCTCTCTCTCTCTCTCTCTCTCTCTCTCTCTCTCTCTCTCTCTCTCTCTCTCTCTCTCTCTCTCTTTATTTTTCAAACCCAATGTGGGTTCTTTTGGTTTTTTAGTATCAATAACGTTTTGTTTTTGCAGATGTCTGAAATGTTTTAGGAAGTCATAATAGATGTACAAAACAGGCATGAGAACCTAGGCCTAATTGCAATCGGGATTTTGTCCATGACGCATTTGAATATCGTTTCGTAAAATAAGACCAAAATTGGACATGTTTTTATTATATTTATGGGCTATTATGTGGACATGATATTAAAATGTTGTACCTTTCTTGAAAATCAAAATGTTCTTAAAACATTATTGTAAGGAAACTAATTTAACCTCAGTGTGTGTGTGTGTGCGTGCGTGCGTGCGTGCGTGTATGTCTGTGTGTGTCACACAGAAAGTGAGACAATTTCTTCTATTTCCAGTAGTTTTTGTGTCCAATTCTGCTCTTGTTGCTTCTATCATGGCTTGGACATCTTTCGGCAAATATGACTGTGCTTTAGTCACCGAAAACAAATCACCAGAAACAAAATGTCAGTTTCTCTACGCCAACTCGCATAATATTTTGCATTTCTCCACGCCCAATTCCACACCCCATTGAATTGATTGAATGTTTTGTTGACATTTCACTGTTTTAATATTATTCTCAAAGTTCATTGTTACTCTCCTTCCAGGTTGACCCTGCCTTCTCTCACCTGGAGTCGTCTTACCTGCTGGCAAAATCTGCACACGTAAGTTTACTTTAAATAAAATATGTGCACTGTGTGTTTGTTTTGTCGCGGTTTGTTTAAAGGGACACCCTGACGGGTGCGTTTTTGTGTGCAAGAAACACGTCGAGATCACCAAGAAAACACCATTTACAGAGATCGCAACACTCACTTTGCTCTGGTTTCCTATAAATCAAACCGTAAAATCGGCAATTCCTCCTTGGCGGAGGTGCTGGAAGTCAAATTCTCTCAGTGAAAGAGAAGGCACATGTCTTCTCTTTTCTAATGTCCACCTGAGTTAGATCAAATCGTTTGCACGAAGTTTCCACAATACAAGCCTTTTTATACAGTTTATATACAGTTTGCCAAAAGGAGTTTCGCTCACAACAAAGGAAATAGCTCCTTTGTTTTAGTC
>CM065681.1:21969450-21971950 GCA_017654935.2 Phymorhynchus buccinoides | reverse complement strand
TGGAACGTGGTGTGTTTATTGGGGGGGGGGGGGGGGGAGGGGGGGGGTTTGTATAAAAATTCAGCTGTATCTGTATCTCGTGAACACTGAACAGAACTTCTGGGCTATTTATTTTATGCGGTAAGGGTGAAAGTGGTTGTTTATTAGATGCTCTGGCCGGGTGTGCATTGTCACAATGCGTTGCTGCCGCTCGGCGATGCCCTTGTTTTTTATTACGATAGATGGCTTGATTACACCCGATACTTAGCTGGTAAGAGTGCTTCGCGCGCGCTTGTATGTGTGTGTGTGTGTGTGTGCGTTTGTGTGTGTGTGTGTGTGTGTGTGTTTGTGTGTGTGTGTGTGTGTGTGTGTACGCGCGCGCGTGTGTGTGTGTGTGTGAGCGCGCGCGCGTGTGTTGTGAACAAATTCTATGTGTTTGTGAGTGTCGTTGTCACAAGTGTGTGGCTTTGTGTATCCGTCACTAAGTGTTATGACATTGAACAAAGGGGTAATACTCTCTTTCTAATTATGCTTTAAAATATGAATATTTGGCAAAGATGCAGATCAACGCTTCTTCGGTGTTTTTTTTAACACTTCCTCCTTTTTTTTAAAAAGTGGTGTTAAGCTCCTTTGCGGTGTAGTATACGTCTTTCTCTTCTTTAAAAGTTTTATTCTAAGGTATGGTATTCCACTGGAAAGACGTCCCCGCAAGTTCTCCATAATAGTGTTATTCAAGACCGTTTCGAATAGCTTCTCTTTTTAAAAAAAAATCCCTCCCAACAATAAAGGTCTAAAAGGACACAGCCGGAAAACTCTTTTACTAGCTTGGTGCTAGAGTGTAGAGGTCAGTAGAAACAGCAAGGATAGCTACGTATCCAAGGCATCACAACGGAAAGAAGCATTTCCATTCTATAGTCCTTTGTGTCTCACATTACCTTACCTTGCTGTCTGAGCCTGGTGAATAGCGTTCCCGAGGTACTGGAAAAGGATAACGGAAATCTTTTTATAAGAGATTTTATTGCCCTGTTAAAAACAAAATAACCAAATAAGCTTTACGCGTTTTCCCCTGCAATGAATAAGAAGGGGGGGGAGGACATCGAAGCAAAAGAGGCTTTGAAATAAGCAGATAACCGTGCAAAAAAGAGAAGTTAAGAAGCCTGTTCAATGCGTCACAGACTACCAGTACGAGGAAACAGGACTGGTATACAAATGACTTCAAGGGCTTCACACAGAGAGTGAGTGAGAGAGAGAGAGGGAATGAGTGAGGGAGAGAGAGAGAGAGAGAGAGAGAGAGAGAATCTTGAAAACTTAAACTTTATTTTCCAAGGATATAGATTTTAGGCAACGCCTATTCTTCCAATCTGTCCTTGATACATATATACTAGCAGAGAGAGAGAGAGAGAGAGAGAGAGAGAGAGAGAGAGAGAGAGAGAGAGAGAGAGAGAGAGAGAGAGAGAGAGAGAGAGAGAGAGACAGAAAGACAGAGCGAGACAGAGAGAGTTCGACTCCATTGATCAACTTAAAGAAAAGAGGTACAGGGGTAAACGAACAGTCCCAGAGTAGCATCCACTCTTCCTGCCCTGAAACCTTTGCTCCAACAGACAATGTAACCGAAGAACCGTAGTGAAAGATGAAGGCACTTGAGTAGAAAACGGATAAGACGGAAGAGACTTGGTCCATTCTAATAGAACAGATATAGGATCGAACTAAAAAGTTGAAAGAAAATCAACTTTCATTTTCCTCATTGGAGCTTGACTGTAATTGGCTGTTAGTACAGTGTATACAAAAGAGAGAAAAAAGCTGGAGGTTCTTCATTGATTCACTTATTTCGTTTATGTCTTTTGGTGTTTCAATTTTGCTGATGTCTGGCTTCAGTCGTACGCAATGTAAGATTAAGCTAATATTGCCACGGACTGCTTCTGACTGAGGGTGGGTTTTTTTCATTTTTTATTTCAAATAATGTTAGGTTTGCTGGACGACGGGGAAAGAAAATCTATGTTAAAGGTGGACCCTGACGGATGAGTTTTTGCAAGAAACGCGTCGAGATCACCAGAAAGGCAGCCTTTTCAAGGATCGGAACACTCATTTTGCTCTGGTTTCGTAGAAATTAAACCGTCAAAACGGCGACTCCTCCTTGGCGGAGATGCCGGAGAGTGTAGCCATTTTGGATGAGGTGGGTGAAGGTCACTCATTGTGGTTGAAGCGTTTTCTTTTTTTGTAGTGCAGTAAAAAAAAAATGGAGCTGTTTCCTTTGTTGTGAGCGAATCTCCTTTTGATAATCTGTATAAACAACATATATAAAAAAATTAAATAAAAGGCTTGTATTGCAAAAGCTTCGTACAAACGATTTGGTCTAAACGCAGGCGGTCATTAGAAAAGAGACGGCACACGCCTTCTCTTTGGGTGATAGAATTTGACTTCCAGCACCTCCGCCAAGGAGGAATCGCCGATTTGACTTCTAGGAAACCAGAGCAAAGTGAGTGTTGCAATCTCTGTAAAGGGTATTTTCCTGGTGATCTGG
>CM065681.1:21959450-21964450 GCA_017654935.2 Phymorhynchus buccinoides | reverse complement strand
GTTTAGCACAATCGGTTTAGTTTGTGGCACTTGAAATATTTTAGTTTGCTAGTTTGTAGACAAATAGGCCAAAACATGAGGCTTCGGGAACGACAGACCAACATACGTAACAGGCCCTCATTGTGATTTTGAAGAACTCCCATTATATAAGTAACCGAGAGAACAACAAAATAATGGACCTGTCAATATAGTTGACACGTAAAGAGAATTGAGAGAAGAAGAAGAAGAAGGAAGAAGAAGAAGAAGAAGAAGAGAGAAAACGCACGTGAAGTAATAAAAAATAAATGACGTGTACAAAATAAATTGAACGAGTTGGGATGCATGGAAAGGAGAGGGGATGGTGGGATGTTGTGGGAGAGACAAGATAAGAGGAGCAGGAAGTGATGATTTCCGCACCGGAAGAAGGAAAGAGACGCGATCTCATCAAAGAAGACATTTATAAGCAAGCTCTCGGTTGTAACTTTCACCTCACCTCTCCAACAGTCATCGATGCTGAAGGCTCTCCAATTGAACAGTCGACGTTCTTGTCTTTCCTTCATTCTGTCCGTTTGTATTTTGTCTGTCTCTTCGGTCTTCTATGCTTGTCTTTCTGTCTCTGTGTGCCTCTCTCTCTCTCTCTCTCTCTCTCTCTCTCTCTCTCTCTCTCTCTCTCTCTCTCTCTCTCTCATTCATCTCAATCTCTTCTTCTCTCCCTCTTCTGTCTCCATTCACTCTCTCTCTCTCCTCTCTCTCTCCTCTCTCTGTATCTCTCTCTCTCTCTCGGTTTCACTTGTCAACCTTCCCTTATCATCGGTCTCACTCCTTGTCCTAGGTGGGTTCTCTCTCTCTCTCCATCTCCATCTCCCTCTCTCTCTCTCTCACTACCCCCCCCTCTTATTCTCTCATCTCTGTCTCTCTCTCTCTCTCTCTGGTTTTGTTTGTCCAGAAGCTTCCATTCATAAAGTTTTGAAAAAAATCTGGTGTACTTTGATCTCCAGTGTGAACCAGAAAGTAAATAACAGACTTCTTGAGCATTGAGTACTGTGGTAGTTTGGTAGCGAAGCGCCATTGTGAGGTCTTGCTATTGCACTTTTTAATATAAATGTAAAATTCATTTTTATCTTTGATTTAAAATATCAAGTTTTCGATGTTCCTTTCATTTGAAGGTGTGATTTGAAAGGTTGTTGTTAAGATAAAGCAAATGTCTAAAATGTATGAGACTTTTTTTGTGCTTCCCCTCCCCCCGACGTCCTGTCGTTCATTAAACAATTACATCCAAAGGTTTTTTATTTAAATATTTCTTTTTTTAAGTGTTTATAAAAATAATCTACACATATGCAAAATATATATTAAAACAGGCAATAAGAAGGTATCGGGTTTCAACAGATCATTTCAATTCTCTTTCGTTTTAACACGGGGCTAGACTCTAGCTGGTCTTTACTGGGTGAAAATAGTGTCTCTCTCTCACTCAACAACAAACACCTCCCCCCCCCCCCCCCCCAATCCACCCTCACACTCTCGTTCTCTCTCTTTCTCCTTCTCTCTTTCTCTCTTTCTCTCTTCTCTCTCTTTCTTTCACCCCCCCCCCCCCCCCACCCCCCCCCCCCCCCCCCCCCCCCCCCCCTCCTTCTGTTTGTTGTTGTTGTTTTTCTTTCTTTCTTTTTCTTTGTTTTGTATGTGTGTGTTAATAAGTGTAGGGTTTTTGTTGTTGCTTTTTATTTTATATGTGTGTCTGCGTCCGTGTTTGTGTATGTATATATCTGCATTTTGTGGGAAGTGTGTAAACTATTCCAAGGCAACTATCCTAGTTATGTTATTCTCTAGTCTTCTTTTGTTGTCAGCTTATTGTTTTTCATCATATATAATATATGTCAAACAATTCTGTTTTGTTTCCTTTTTTTGTGTTTTTCTTTCATTCATTCATTCATTCATTCATTCAATAGGGCTTTTGCCACGTGAGGGCTACCTTGAATTTCACCGAGTTGAATTTAGAAATTTGAATTAGACAGGTCAGCGTAACTCGGGCAGAACGAGTGCGGGCAAATTAGTAGTCTAGTATAGAGAGCGAACACATGTGGCAAATGCCCTATTGCATTGCATGTCCACCAATGTTGTCCGCTGTAATATTTCTTTAGCTGAGCACTCCATAAGCTCTGCTTGTTGCTGCATCACTTGTCTTGTATTGTATATTTTGTTTTCGGACAATACAAATGTTTAAACCAGATCATTTCAAAAGCAAAGAGCATTGAAAAGCGTGCTTAGTTTCAAAAATATCCAAAACAACAACATAAAGTGTTTATAATAGCCATCTTAAGTGTCTTGTGATCTTAAAATAATAAGTTAATCCCATATTTTAAGCAAGTTATGTGAGAAAGGTCGCAAATAAAACTAATACTGAAATAGATCTAGCATATTTATTATTTTTTATAATAAAAATAAATCAATAAATAAATGCATGTACGTACGAGAGAACAGCCATCACAAAAAGATCTTTCAAAATTGTAGCTGAGCGCACGCACGCACACGCGCACATACACGCACGCACGCACGCACACGCACACACACACACACACACACACACACACACACACACACACACCCGCGCGCGCGCACATACACGCACGCACGCACGCACGCACACGCACACGCACGCACACACACACACACACACACGCACGCACACACAAACACGCACACGCACACAAACGCACACACACACACACTCACACACACACACACACACACACACACACACACACACACACACACACACACGTGAAATCACATTAGATTGTCCGATTCCGATTTCAAAATGAAATTTATATCATTGCGCAACATGCTATATGATCTGCCTACCTTTTTTCCGTTGGAAACCAAATCCCATCTGTCTCATAGGGGAAAGGAACATATTTCGATGCACAAACACAAAGCACCTGTGGTGCGGTTATAGTTGACGAGAGAGAGAAACGAGCTGACGGTGTACTAACGCCCAGTGAGTCTTCGGGGATCCCTACGGGTCGTTCTTCAGGCCTGTATGTCAGCTTTCCTTTCACTTCTTTGCGACTCCATCTTGCTTTTTCACAGATTGCTTCCCCTGGGTAGTTTCGCTATTATGATTGGTCCGATCTTTTTTGACTTAATGATCCACCAGATCACGTGTCAAAACCACGGGTTTCACGCGTTTTCCCTCTAATAGCTGGTAGGAAATCTTGTTTTGACCAGGTTTTACTCCCATACAAATTCCCCGAAATTGAAAACGAAACATAATTTTAAAAAGGAGCCTCAATTTCAAGTTGGGGGCATTTGTATATGGGTCACAGCTACCCAGAAGCAAACAAGGGACTTAATCGTGGTGGGTCAGTGTATCTTTAATGTTAAAGTTATCTCCTGCTTTTATTCATGGCTAACCGGACTGTGTTGGGCAACTTAGGACGATAAATTGACCGCCAGAGGGCAGTCCAACCGTTAGGGGCTTATCACGGGCTATTCTTAGTTGGGCGTAGTGAGAGAGAGAGAGAGAGAGAGAGAGAGAGAGAGATTCAACAATTCAACAATTTTATTGCCATTAGCTTACAAAGCCCTTGTGGCAAGGGGGGTTACAATATTAACTTACATAAATTGAAGTGAAATGAAATGCGGCAAAGAGAAACAAAAATAAAAAGGAAAATAAACAAAATACCAAACTGTATTACGGTTACTAAAATACCAAACTGTATTACGGTTATGCATAATGTGGCACACAGACACATTTCGTGTGTGCACACACACACACAAAAACACACACACACACACACACACACACACACACACACACACACACACACACACACACACACACACACTTACTCGCTACATGAATTTTCAGAATAAACATGAAAAAGCATCATCATCATGACCTCCAACAATCATAATCAAAGTAAAGTAAAGTAATCAGAGCTCAAATGTCACACACACACACACACACACACACACACACACACACACACACACACACACACACACACACACAACACACACACACACACACACACACACACACACACACACACACACACACACACACACACACACACACACACACACACTTATTAACCTGCAATAAATCTTTCAGAATAATGTTCATGGTCAGTGTAAATCACTAGCACACATCATCATAATATCAAAGGACACAAGGATATCTCTCTCTCTCTCTGTCTCTCTCTCTCTCTCCCACTCTCTCTCTCTCCCTCTCTCTCCTGTCACTCTCACACACACACACACAGCTACATACACATACATTGCACCACCTATGTCATATATACAAAAACAAACATCTTCCTAACCATAACAAAGAAAGGAAGGTAACAATGCAAAAAATAACAATTCCAATCAATATTCAATTGATCAGTAAATACAAAGATAACCGTAAGAAAAAATTCAGATTTATTTCATTGAGAGAGAGAGAGAGAGAGAGAGAGAGAGGGGGGGGGGTCCCACCCCCCCCCCTCTCTCTCTCTCTCTCTCTCTCTCTCTCTCTCCCCCCCCCTCCTCTCTCTCTCTCTCTCTCTCTCTCTCCCCCCCCTCTCTCTCTCTCTCTCTCTCTCTCTCTCTCTATTCCCAACTAAGAAATAGAGAGGATTAGCCCCACTCGAGCGTTATGCCACCTGGCGGACAAAAGAGCCAGCTAAGCCGCTCATTTCTCACATGAGATAATAAGATTGTGTTAAGCTGAATATGAGACATGCGTGCGCATGCCCAGTGTGTGTGTGTAGCTTATAATCTTTACCTGCTTCTTTGTCTATCCATCCGTAAACGTGCGCACATTTGAAAAAACGAATCCATTGGTGATCCTGATCATGTTTTCGTGGTTTTTTAAATCAAAATTTGCGCATAGCTTTTACAGCAATCTTGCCAAATGACAAAACTGTGCCAAATAATGATAAAAACCCAGCTTCTGAATGACAATCCCTTATCAAACGTTAACCCTTTCACCGCCAATGTCACATTTTAGCACCACAATGGTTTAACACCCATGTCACTAA
>CM065681.1:21871950-21946950 GCA_017654935.2 Phymorhynchus buccinoides | reverse complement strand
TGTGTTAAGGATTGATAAGAGATGACAATTCAATCATGATTCTTGCTTTTATTGTGTGTTTGTTTGTCTGTCTGTCTTATTGGGCTTCAATGTGAAGAAGTTCATTTCGTTGCCAATGATTTCCTAGCGTGTTTTTGGTCGTTCATTTGGGGACATAAATTGCTCAACGTTCGTGTTCGTTTTTGTTGTTTTTCCTGAAATTATCAAATTAAGATATTTGGATGCATGGATTTATGTATCTATCTATCTGTATGTATGTCTATCTATTCATTTATCTCTCTATTTATTTATCTATCTATATGTATATATCTATCTGTCTCTCTGTATGTTTGTTTGTCTTTTCCACTTCCTCCTCATCTTCCTCTATGTCCTTCTTTTTCTTCTTCTTCCTCTTCCTCCTCAACCTTCTCCTTGCTACATTAATCACTATCGTCGTCGTCGTCGTTATCATCGTCCTGGTCGCCATCTTCGTCGTCGTTGTTGTTCGTAGTTCGTGTGCGTGTTTTTAGCGTTTCGTTTCATCGACTGTTTTTCAGGCATGCTCGGCATTAATATATTGATCTCTTTTCTCTAATTTCTGATTTTTAGGGTCCCCGTCACACGAAAGTGAAAAACGAACCGCACAAGATGATGCCTCCTCGCCTTGTAACAGATCTCGTGACATCATTATCATCATCGTCTTCATCGTCATGCAGCCAGACCAGCTGTCTGACGTCACCGGAAGTCAGTGACCAGATGCCGTCATTGCCCTCAACAGAGGAAGTGAGATTGGGAAACGCGAGAGAAAAGCAAGAGGTGACCATTCATATTGTTATTATTGCCATGTTTTGTTCGTTCATTTTGTTATCTCTCTGTCTGTCTCTCTCTCTCTCTCTCTCTTTTTTCGTTTTCTCTTCCTTTGATGTTCAAAAGAAGTCGATGAAAAGGAAGAAGAAAATAGATTAGTGATAGTATATCTAATCCTCAAAAGTTCCATCGTCGAAGAGAGGAGAGAGAGTAGGAGATGGGGGTGGAGGGAGGAAGAGAGAGAGAGAGAGAGAGAGAGAGAGAGAGAGAGAGAGAGAGAGAGAGAGAGAGAGAGAGAGAGAGAGAGAGAGAGAGTTCCTGTAGAAATGGTCGAAGCGGAGGGAATGAAACAGTACGTAGTGTTTTAGCCGGAAATGAATAATAATAACATTACATTTATATAGCGCTTTGCCTCAAATCAGCCCAAGGCGCTTTACAACCAAGTGAACAGGATGAAACAACATTGCTATCTTTTATGTCGACTGGACATTGCTTCTGTTGTTTTAGCATCTACACCTTCAACACTTTCAGCGACTCTATTGTTTTTCTTTTGTCTGTAAAGGGAGGAAAGGAGGTGGATGGGGGGGGGGGGGGGGGGGCAGGGTATATCTTAGGAAGAAAATGGACAGAACAGAAGCTTAAATGAACATAGAGAGGGGCAGACATAAAAGACGAGAGAGAGGGAGAGAGTGGGGGATGAGAGAGAGAGAGAGGGGAGGGACAAAGACAAGCAAACATAACAAGAGAAACAGTCAAAAGGACAGAGTCTGAGAGAAACAATCAAAAGGACAGAGTCTGAGAGAAACAATCAAAAGGACAGAGTCTGAGAGAAACAATCAACAGAGACTGCAACAACTCCACTCAAGTGTCCGTGGTTCTTCAGACATTTTTCATTCTAGAAATGAAAAGAAAGAAGTGAACTGTCTATATCTGTTCATTTAAGATGATGAGACTGGATCTGTTGCTTTCTCTGTGTAGTTTTGACAGCCCCAATTAAAGCTTTTGTTTTCATGTGAGGTAGGTCCTATATTTGAGTGGAAATTGAAAGAAAAGGGGGGGGGGGGGGGTGAAATGAATAGTAGAAAACACACAAACGCAATGCACTGTGGACTGACAGACCATCCATATGGAGGGGCAACTTGGCCAATAGAAACAATAACCCCTTCTGTTTAAAACCATTTACGTGGAACATTTTGGGGGTAGATGCGGCAGAAGGATCATTTTAACTTACGTTGCCAGAAATTATAGAGAAGAAACAAAGTGTCCTGTATACCTATTGAACATGTCCTGTATACCCATTGAACATGTCCTGTATACCTATTGAACATGTCCTGTATACCTATTGAACATGTCCTGTATACCTATTGAACATGTCCTGTATACCTATTGAACATGTCCTGTATACCTATTGAACATGTCCTGTATACCCATTGAACATGTCCTGTATACCCATTGAACATGTCCTGTATACCCATTGAACATGTCCTGTATACCTATTGAACATGTCCTGTATACCCATTGAACATGTCCTGTATACCCATTGAACATGTCCTGTATACCTATTGAACATGTCCTGTATACCCATTGAACATGTCCTGTATACCCATTGAACATGTCCTGTATACCTATTGAACATGTCCTGTATACCCATTGAACATGTCCTGTATACCCATTGAACATGTCCTGTATACCTATTGAACATGTCCTGTATACCCATTGAACATGTCCTGTATACCCATTGAACATGTCCTGTATACCTATTGAACATGTCCTGTATACCCATTGAACATGTCCTGTATACCCATTGAACATGTCCTGTATACCTATTGAACATGTCCTGTATACCCATTGAAGGGGAATAGTTCTTAGTTTATCCCCACGGTTTCGACAGTCTTAAAACTCCTTTCTTTTGTCTCTTTGAGAATATATATTGAGTGAAAAAAAACCTGGCATATTGAATTCCTTTAACCCTTTAACGCCAGCCATCTTTGAGCCAAAAATGTCCATTAAACTTACTTGGCTACAGAAAAGATTTCATCTGCAATATTGTGGGATTCCTCTGTGACACATTTAGAATAGGGTCAATCCTTACTGCCCAAATTAAGGAACGCAATATCATTGAATAACAGACCCTGATTTCAAGAGTTTTAATGACATGGGAGTCAAACCATTGTGGTGTAAAAATGCGACATTGGCGGTGAAAGGGTTAATCTGTATAAGAGTCAATAAGCAATCATGCATATTTTCTTGTCTGCGGGGATATGCTTTATTCTCAACCGTGAGTGAAGGGAATAGTTTGCTATTACTATTAGGGCATGGCCTTACTGTCAGACGAGCATTATTCACTGTGTTTACACTGCATCAGAGGATCCAATAAATACTACAGGATATGTCCACGTCATTACCTCTTGTTTCTTTGTTGGTTTGTCTCTTATTATATCAAAAGATACGTGGTTCTAATCAAATTGGATAGAGTTAGGAGTCTACCCGAAGAAGTTCCGTTAAAGATTTGGTTTAATTCGTGTTGTCATTCCAATACGATAATTGTGTACCATGGATTGTGTGTGTATGTATTGGGGGTGGTAAATGTGCGTGTGTATACTGCGCGTGTGTGTGGAATGAGACTCAGGAACGACAGACAGTCAGGCAGATACATTCAGTTTCTAACAGTCTGAGAGAAAATGAGATTGGCTTACCGTTTAACCAATGTTAAATTTGTATTATCAATCACTAAAATAGAAATTGTGACTTCCATCATTTGTTTTCTGCTATGTGTGTGATCTGTGATGTGTGTAGGCCTATCCCGTCGAGCAGGTTTCGCTGTTCTAACACAGCCTTTCCTAAAATTCTAAGTCTTATTCAATATAATTTCACGTAAGCTTAAGAGTAGAAAACAAAATTCCAATTTGTACTCAATTCCATTTCATACTGGCTGTCAGTACAAATCGGAATTCCCATTTGTACTAGTAGAAATCAGAATTCCAATTTTTACTGAAGAAAATCCAGTAGGAATTAGAATTCTGATTTCTACTACTACAAATCAGAATTCTAATTGGTACTAGTAGGATTCCGAATCCTACTGGACTGCGACATATATATATAATACTCATGAACGCGTGAAGAGAAAAGTAAGAGAACTGGAAATGGGGAGGGAGAGGAAGGGGAAGATAGGCTTAAGTACATTTGCGCCTTTCTTAATACATTGTACTTATTTTGCCGATGTTTTATACAACACCCCAAACTTATACGTGTGATGTCACTAAGTATATCGGCATACTTATGGTGTTGTTTCACTTTGTAGTGTGTGTTCTTAGCACAGGATAAAGTGAATCTGATTGATTACCGTCTGTCTGTCTGTCTGTCTGTCTGCCCGTCTGTCTGTCTGTCTGTATCTCCTTCCCCCCTCTCTCAGTCTCTCTCTCGCTCTCTCTCTCTCTCTCTCTCTCTCTCTCTCTCTCTCTCTCTCTCTCTCTCTCTCTCTCTCTCTCTTCTCCCTCTTTCTCTCTCTCACAGTTTTTTTCTCTTTTAATAAATATCTTATATATCCGACCAGAAAGTTCAAAACATATTTCTGGGGAAACAGAATCTTCAGCAGAAAACATGGTATAGGAGAAACCCCACCTCAGAAACGAAGGCAATTCATATTCGATGGCAGAAATATAATCTCGAGTTATCGAGGTTCAAAATGTCGAAAATCCCGAAATAAACTTATGTGTCGGGTTATTGTATGTATAAAGGGAATAAAGAACGATCTATCTATCTCAAGTGCTAGATCAACAGCGTTTATTTGAGCTGCGGAGAACTCTGAAATGTTACTCACCTTTTTCTTTCAATCCCACATTCTAAAGATCATGTCAGACTATTCGACTTTGTCGAAAGGAAGTGGCGGTGGGTTTCATTCAACTTACGTTTTACAGAACATTTCAGTTGATTAAAACTCAATCTCTTTCTTTTGACAACCTCGAATAGTCTGATAATTATGGACTTTAAGAATTTTAGAAGAGCTCTTGTGCAACCACCAGGTACTGTAATCACGAGTACATCTTTAACAGTTAACACGGGTATTAACATGTAAATAAGACTAAACTGACAAAACGATTGGCAGTTCAGTCTAATTCACATTTTACTACCCGTGTTGACTGTTTAAGATGCACTCATGATTATGGTGCCAGGTCTGCTCATCTGTGTCTCTATGATCTGTCGCTGTGCGTGTATATCTCTGTGCTTGTGTCTAACAATAATAACAATAACAACAATGTGCTTGTGTCTGTACAAATGCGTAGCCTATATCAACGACAGAAATGTTTTTTCGGTTGCCCCGAAATAATTCACTGGGATGGACAAATCTCTTATAACTGGCAGACTTATTCACAACGTCTCAATGGATGGTGCTCCTTTATCTTGATTTCTTCGAAAGTCTAATGATCAGTGAACGATTGTTTTCGCTTTTCTGTTGCCAAAAGAAATGTGTGCATGTATTAATAAACTGAAATCTCATACAAGATGATAATAACCCCCATATTTCTTGCCCTCTTTTAGTTTGTTTTTTGTTTTTATTTACATTAAGTCCGTACTGTTATGTTGTTTTCTTCCTTTCTGTTTATTCTATGTGAGAACAATGTGTATTTTTCATGTGTACAAATCGATGGCCTTTACAACACACACACACACACTCTCTCTCTCTCTCTCTCTCTCTCTCTCTCTCTCTCTCTCTCTCTCTCTCTCTCTCTCTCTCTCTCTCTCTCTCTCTCTCTCTCTCTCGGCCTCTCTCTCTCTCCCCTCCCTCTCTCTCTCTCTCTCTCTCTCTCTCTCTCTCTCTCTCTCTATCTATATATATATATATATATATATATATATATCCCTCTCTCTCTCTCTCTCTCTCTCTCTCTCTCTCTCTCTCTCTCTCTCTCTCTCTCTCTCTATATATATATATATATATATATATACCCCTCTCTCTCTCTCTCTCTCTCTCTCTCTCTCTCTCTCTCTCTCTCTCTCTCTCTCTCTCTCTCTCTCTCTCTCTCTCTCTCATAAACGTCATGAACATCACAATCGCGCTCTCGCACAGACAAACACAAACAGATAGACGGAGTGAATATGGCCGATTGTGGGAAAGAAACAAGTTATGGGGAAGTGTAGATAAGAAGGCAAACTGCTTAAAGATAAGAAACAAGCCAAGCCAGCAACGTAAGTGTCAGAATTTGATAGCTTGTGGAAAACGTTTTGAACAAGCCCAGATGACGTAAAGAGCTGAAGCGGTCCCAATTAAGTTTATTACTCTATAAACTGTTCTGCCCGTATCTTGAATAGGCGGTTTTACGTGAATGTTGCTCGTTATCTAGTAGTGTAAAAATAAATTGATATAATGTCACTGTTTGTGATTCTGTCTGTGAATGCGCTTCTTCCTAATTCTTAATTTGTGTTTTATGTCTTTATACAACTGTCACTACCTGTCTGTCCCTCTGTCCTTCTCTCATACCAGGGCTGGTTGGGAAAAAAAGCATGTAACTTGCTTATCTCATGACTTGTTCCCTAGTTAAATAAAATTTCGTTTTCGTTTTCTCTGTCCTTCTCTCTAGCTCTCTGTCTCTTTCTCTATCTCTTTCCTATCGCTCTTTTCCCCTCTCTGTTCACTAATAATCATGTCTGTGTTTGAATCCTGGCATATTAATCGCAGAGTACCCCCCCCCCCCCCCCCCCCCCCCCCCTAAACAGTTGTATTAGTAAAGGAGTTCAGTAAGAAATGACAGACAGACAAAGAGAGACAGACAGAGTGAGAGAGGGAGAGCGAGAGAGAGAGAGAGATAGAGATTCGGATTGTTTAATGAACCAGGCCATAGAGAGAGAGAGAGACAAAGAGAGAGAGACAGAGTGTGAGAGAGAGAGAGAGAGAGAGAGAGAGAGAGAGAGAGAGAGAGAGAGAGAGAGAGAGAGAGAGAGAGAGAGAGAGAGAGAGAGAGAGAGAGATGCAGAGAAAGAGAATGAAGAAGGAATCAGAAAACGTGTGAGGCTAATAAGAACTGGAGTCAAATACATAGTGGACGCGTAGATCGAGACAAACACACACAAACACGCTTGGGATATATAACTCAGCCGCCATCGTCTTTTTGATGGTTCTGTTTTGTTAGACAGAGAGATAGACAGACAAGCAGACCAGTATCTACGGGAATCAATGTGAGTCTAGAATAGTCGAAATGATTTATCAATCTTCATCATCCTCTTAAATGAAGCCTAGGCCTACTGCCATTACACGCGTTTGCCTCCTTGGTCTGGTTCCCGTGGTGTTTTTTTGTTTGTTTATTGTCTCTGAATATATATCTCCACTCCATCCCTTTTACTCATGAGCCTTCGCGCAAATACATGCACACAGTTGCACGCGCGCGCGAGCACGCACACACGCACGCGCGCACGCACGCGCACGCACACGCACACACACACACACACACACACACACACACACACACACACACACACACATTCCTCTTTCTCACTCATTCTATCTCTGTCATCTATCATCCCCTCTCCTCTCCCCTCCCCACCCTCATCTCTCCCTCTCTATATCACTCCTTTGTGTCTCTCTTTGTCTCTCCCCCCTCCCTCTTCCTTCCCTCTCTCTCTCTCTCTCTCTCTCTCTCTCCTCTCTATCTCTCTCTCCTCTCTCTCTCTCTCTCTCTCTCTCCCTCTCTCTCTCTCTCTCTCTCTCTCTCTCTCTCTCTCGGTCTCTCTCCCCCCTAAGCCCCCTCAATGATCCATAACCTAGACCATCTCCAGCGGTGCTTATATTCAACGATCTGTGTGTCGTTCATCAGTCGACTAGACACAGAGACACGGGGAACAATAATCAGAGTTGATTTATCGGGGCTTCTTCTTGTGTACCTCGGGAACATTTAGGATGTCAACCATAACGGCGGAACGTCTGATGCTTCATTCCTTTTTTTACTTTTTTTTTATTTTTATCTTGAGGGAAGGGGTGGGGGTATGGGGAAGAGGATGGGGGAAGAAGTAGCAGGAAAGGGAGGGGGGGGGGGGGGGGGTAGAAAGAGAATGGAAATGGAAAACAGGGGATAGGGAGGGATGAAAGCTATAACAGAAGCCTATAATGAAAATGTGTTCGTATTGGTATGTACAATTGTCGAGGTTTTCTGTCCTGTTGTAACCCTTTCACCGCCAGCCATATTTACTAAAATTTCCATTAAATTTACCTGGGTAGAGAACAAAATCCATCTGCAGTATTGGAGATTCTTCTGTGACATATCTAAAATAAGGTCTATCCTTACTTCCCAAAACTGATCTTTGGAATAATATATTTGGATGCCTTTTAGTCTGTTAAATCATGCTTGCGACGGTAAAAGGGTTAATATTTTCTTTTGTCTGATTTACATAAAGTTGTTTTCGTGGGTCATTGTACATGTGCAAAGAGGGAGAGGGAGACAAAGTTTTGTGATCAGATAGAAATACAAATAAAAGTTGTGGATACTGTTGCTTTTGTTGTTGGGTCTTTATTGGTTGTTTGAGAGAGAGAGGGGGGGGAGGGGTTAGAAATATTGCTATAGTGACTGATTAAAGACCAAGAAATCTCCATGAATAAATCGCGTTTATTGTTATAGACTCTCTGTCGATCGAATGATGGGCAAAACTTATCCCTTGTTATGTGATTCTATGAGATAGAGAGAAACACTGAGTGGGGGGAAAAAAACCGAGAAAAAAACAACGGAATTTTATGTTGGGAAACATTGTTTGTTATTATCATGAATGGGCACACATTTACTCGTGTCTCTGTGTATATCGTCTTATTTCGTTATTTCGTGTCTATTCGTATCTTCTTCACTTTCCTCCCAAAATATCTACTTTACCAGTGTAGCTAATGCTTTGCAGTTACCATTGTCGTTCTATGTCGATCAAGCTGGCCAGGAAAAATAAGATTGGTAAAGGTCAACATTATTTGATTGATGTTATTGTGACATTCTATGGTTTTGCAGGGTGTTGTGCCCTGTGTGTATTTCAGAATTACGTCCACAATCGCAAAGAGAAAACATGAGATGTCTGTCTGGTTCTGTGTATGTGCGTTCATGTATGTGCCTTTGTATCAGTGTCTGTGTTTACGTGTGTGCGTGTTTTTTAAAAATTGTGTGTGTATTATTATACAGCAGATCCTTGCGCACCTGCATACACAAAAATACGCCTGCGCACGCGCGCGCACACGCACGCACGCACACGCACGCACACGCACACGCACACGCACGCACACACACACACACACACACACACACACACACACACACACACACACACACACAGCTGGAGAGAGAGAGAGAGAGAGAGAGAGAGAGAGAGAGAGAGAGAGAGAGAGAGAGAGAGAGAGAGAGAGAGAGTACTGTACATATCAGTCTTAGTATACCTTGCATCTATTCTTAACACCATACGATACCATCGGTAGAAATCTGTCAGCAAGTTCGTGTCCTCTCGCGGGATCAACAGACCGGAAATGACGTTGATGAGTTCAAACGCTATCAGCTAGTTGTTTCCCCTTGTCACAAATCCGGCGGTGTACTCAGGTCAGGTCAGGTCAGGTAGTTAGGACATTAGGCCTCGCGGCCTCTTCACTGTCCTGTCATTTTTGTTTGAATTTTTGCACAGCTGAGAGGTTTTTGTATTTTGTTTTCGGCAAATCTGCCTATTAGTCATGCTCGTATTGTAGTTTTGATATGTTGGTATATCCACCAAGGAGGTTTTTGAATTGTGTTAGATTCTGTGCTCGTTTAATATGTGCAGGAAGAGTATTCTAAAACATTGTTACTCTGTTAGAAAAGAATTTTTTTCAAATATTAGTTCGGCTATACTGGGTTAGTATTTTTAAATCACTGTTACGGGTTCTTGAGTCAGTTGTTAGCTGGAACAAAGATTTATTAGTATTGTTATCACTGTGAAAATTGTTGTATGTATTTATCAGCTCCCCACGACCTGAAACGACAGGCCAAGGCCCATGTCGAGATTTCCCCCCCTCTTGATAAGGTCCCAGCTAAGGCAAATTAGTCTGTGTTGTTGCCTCCACCGAGGACATTATGTATTTGTTGTTCTTTGTTGATTTGTCTCAGTGTGAACAGCATTTTGGTTGGAAAAGCTATGATGCAATTTTGCGGATGTTTCAGAAATGTCCACAGTAATAGTTGACTGAATTTTGGAGGCAGTTTGAAATGTTATGAAAAAATCATGTCAACTTTTAAACGTGTTGCTTTCTTACTAGTTATTTCTTTAAGGTTGAATAAGGATATTTTGTCAAATTGTATCGGAATAGTTTTCAAATATTGCATGGAATCAGTTTAGACGAGGTCGACTTTACCGGTATTTCTTTCTAAATCTGCTTATTTATTCGTTTAAGGCGTGGTGACTTCAAATTAAACCATTATAGACATCTCTCTCTCTCTCTCTCTCTCTCTCTCTCTCTCTCTCTCTCTCTCTCTCTCTCTCTCTCTCTCTCTCTCTCTCTCTCTCTCTCTCTCTCTCTCTCTCTCTCTCTCTCTCTCTCTCTCTCTCTCTCTCTCTCTCTCTCTCTCTCTCTCCCTCCCTCTCTCTCTCTGTGTGATCGATAGCGCATAATATATCTCTGCTGTGCTTCCAAACGATGTATCTGGTTTATCAGTCTAGTAGACCCAGCAACAATAGCACACCTCTTGATTTATAGCGATTCCTTTCGTACTCTCCTGGAAACATTACATGTGTAAAGCATTGCGATCAGATGTCTGGCGCCAGAACGTTTTGTTTGTTTTGTTTATCTGTATTAGTGTTGCTTTTATTTAGAGGTCCGATAAATGTGTTTTCTCTGCTCGATAGACATCAGACATGAAAGAAAGAGAACAAGTGTATTTATGTATTTATTTTGTTTGATTTGGGCATTTGGGCACACCAAGGGAAATGTGTCTGCTACGTCTTCTCCTTTCTTTCTTTTGTCTGGTTTATTGAGTACATTCATTCTTCTACACAGATTATTAACTTTTCTTCTGAGTGTCAGATTTCAGAAAGGTTCTTTTGGTTGGTGCTTTGTTTGTTGATTATTAAGGTTTGCATCAGTAGCAGGTGAGCACGAGTAGGGGAAGACGGGGTAAAAAGCGCATGGGCGGGTAAGAAGCCCACCCCAATTATCTCATGAAATGAAGCAGATTTCAGTCTCATTTTGCCCATGAGACGAGCGTTAATGTCTAGCATTCGTCTCATGGGCAAATTTGACTGAAAATGTCTTTATTTCATGAGATAATTGGGGTGGGCTTCTTACCCGCCCATGCGCTTTTTACCCCGTCTTCCCCTATGTGTGTATGCGTGCGTGTGTGTGTGTCGATCCAACTGGGTAACAATATCATTCCCCTCTCAGACTCTGTCAAAAACTTAGGTGTCACTTTGGACAATACTCTTTCCATGCAGTTTCCTGACACAGACCTGTCATTCCTGCTACTATCAAATTCGTCGCATTGGCTATATTCGTAAATATCTCTCGGATGAAGCCACAGCAAAACTTGTTACTTCCCTCATCCTATCTCGTCTTGACTACTGTAATGCTCTCCTTTCTGGCCTATCAGTTTCTTCTCTATCTTGTCTCCAGCGTATTCAAAACACAGCTGCTCGTCTTGTCCTTAGGAAGAAAAAGTTCGATCACGTTAGCCCTCTTCTCCGTTCTTTGCACTGGCTTCCTGTCGCAGACAGAATTGAGTATAAATTAAACACCCTTTGCTATAAATCTATCCATAAAGCTGATCCATCTTACCTCTGCGACAATATTTTCATCTACACGCCAGCTCGCACTTTACGTTCAATTTCTGACCCGCTTTCTCTCCAGATCCCTAGGTATAAGCTTTCAACTGTTGGTCGGCGCTCTTTTGCTGTCTCAGGACCGACATCTTGGAACAAACTTCCTCTTTCCCTCCGTCAGCGACCGACCCTCTCAGCCTTCAAATCTAACCTCAAAACCCACCTGTTCCCCCGTGATTGAGGCTCCACTCTCTTTTTCTTCTCTCTCTTGCCTTTAGGTCTGTTTCTGCTGTATACCATTTATGTCAAACGTGTGTGTTCGCTTTGTATTGCATTTTTGTTTGAATGCGTTATGAATGCTAACGTGTGTGTGCGCTTTGATTTGATTTCTATCAAGATTCAGCGCCGTATAAATACTGTATGTTGTTGTTGTTGTTGTTGTTGTTGTTGTTGTGTGTGTGTGTGTGTGTGTGTGTGTGTGTGTGTGTGTGTGTGTGTGCGCGTGCGCGCGCGCGTGTGTGTGTGTGTGACAAATACCCCCAAAACACCCAAGCTTGAATAATCGCCGTTTCTGCAACTCTTTAACAAATTTCACACCATTTCATTTATGACTTCTTGATTAAGCAGTCCTGTGAACTAACAAACAAAGAGGCAGACAACCTCAAAACTAGCTGCTTGTCAGATTGTTCCCAACCTCTCTGTCACCTGTTATGTTCAGAGAGATACTATCAGTAGAAAAAACTGTCAACCAGTCTTTATCGTTTCGCCGAATCTTCAGACCGGAAGTGGAAGTGATAAATTCTACGCTGTCAACCGGTTGTCTCCCTTGGTGCCCGAGTCTCGTGTGGCAACGTGGCCTCTAGCGAGATCCACGTGCAGTTATTCTTGTTATCTTCTTTTGTTTCTTAAAGAGATGATAGAGCAAGTTCTTTGTGCCACTCTTTTTCTTGAAGTTTCTCCTGAGCTGTAGTTACTGATGCTTATCTTAACGTTGCAAATACAATGAAAGGCTAGAAGGGTTGTTTTGTTTTGTTTTGGTTTTAAGAAAAAAGAGAAAGATAAAACCTTACAGTATGAAATATTAGAGTTGGTGGGGTGCTGTGATTGTTGTGTTATTTCTGTTCTTTTGATTGTTCTAGTTCTACAACTTTCTTCCTTAATGGGTTAATTTTTCTTGAGAATGATACGGATTTTTTTTACATTATATAAAAAATTAAAAAAAATTATGTATATAAGAAATAGAAATGCGCGTGTGTGTGTGTGTGACAAATACCCCCAAAACACCAAAACACCATAGTTTGTGTCCCACACATTCAGATTGATTATGCCATCTAACCTTGTCATGGGCTGAAATGAGAACAGACTCCCCTCCCCCCCCCCCCCCCCCCCCCCTCCACCCCCACCCCATACACACACCCCACCCCTGTCCTTTTCTTTTGCAGTCCATTGTTATTTCTTTCTTTCGTTCATCGATCATGTTTATGTGTCAATTCTCAATATGTTATACTTATAGGTCTACATTTTGTAAACATCGACAGTGAACATCATTTATTGCAATAATAGTGTCTAGTCATTGAGATCTTTCTGCAAATATTATCACCCCAATTTCAATCAGTGTCGTCAGAACTTGTTGAATGAAAAATGGTGTTTTACGTCCTCTCGGTCTGGAACAGACACATATATGGGACATTTGTAGATACAAAGATGGTGGGAACAATACTGGAGGCAATGCCCGGAGGCAGTGCAACACCAGTAAAGTCCCGATTTTTTAACAATGGAGATAGATGTAGCAGTAACCACGCCTCGGTTAAACCTCATCGGCTATGGTACCGCCACAATAATTAGTGAGACTTGTTAAAGAAGAATCTCAATATAGCTACGAACAAGTTGTGAGTGGCAGCTGCTACCTCGAGTGGGATTATTGGACCGGAAGCTCAGCTGTGACGTAGCTTAGTTTCCTGTTCACATCACGTTGATTCAGTCTGTTGGTGGCGCCACCAGTCTCGCGCTACGTTGCGTGATCTAGAACAAGAAGCACGTGCCAGGGCAGATATTTGCTCATCAGTAGGATCATGATAAGGTCACGGCGACTGACTGGTACATGTCATTGCAGCTTCACTTCGTTTTCGACCGTGCCTGATCTTTATGGTTGATTATCTTTGAATGGTATCTCTTGTTTACAAAAGATCTTCGCGGGAGGACGGTAAAACATAATTGAGAGGGAGAAATTGTGTGGAGTGGTGGATAAAAGGAAACGACAGTGGGGCATTTTTGTGTGAGCAGGGAGAGTAGAGGAGTGAGTGGGAGATTGAAGTCTACTGCTGTCTCAGGAAGAAGGAAGAAAGAAGACGAGAAAGAGGGAGGGATGGGAGAGGGAGAGATAGAAAACAGACTAGACATACACAGAGGAAGGTAGATAAAGAATTAGTTTAAACCAACATTTAAAACAAGCGCGAAATCGCAATAGTTTGTGGCACGCGGTCTATTTTTACCACTCCAATCATGAGTTACCTCCCCTGGCTTTTCAATAATTTTAATCTGTAAACCAGAATGTTATCTCTGCACCATTTCGTAACTTTTTATATCTTTTGGAAAACATTTAAACTATGTATCCTACTTATACTCATCAAAAGAAGCACCGCATAGTCGTCGTGTCTGTTGTAGTGTCTGTATTACATATGTTTATTATTTTGTACGCTTTTAAAATACATCATTTTAAAGAGCGGCCAGAAGTGTAGCCTCGATTTGAAGTGCGACAATTTTGTCAAAATGTGCGACAATTTGGACCGACCGACAGACCGACCGACCGACAAAGTGAGTTATAGGTTTGTGGCTTGAGCCACAAACAAAAACTTCAAAATATCCCACACTCAACACTATCAACGTTATCTTACCTAGGAAGGTGCCTGAAATAGGCATTTGTGTAAGAAGAAAACTCCTGGACACTTTTGCCATAAACAACACACAGTCATGACCACACCACCACCACCCTCTTACCCCCATCCTACCCTTAACGAGAAACGGCATTTGTGTCATTTGCCTAAAAGGAAGACTCCTAGATTTTTTTTCTAAAATCGAAAACATCAGTGCCATCGGCGTGCCATAAAGGAAATTTTGCGTGCCATAAAGGACATTTTGCATTGGTGCAATGCGCATCATCTCTAAATGGCAAATGGATTGATGTGTGCTGTTTCAGCAGGTAGATGAATGGAGATAAAGAAAATTAAACGAAAACGAATAAAGTCAACCCTGCTGGCACTACAGGCAAAGAAGAGCTATGGGGATATCACACCGGTGTCAATGGACAGACGGACGGACAGAAGACAGGGACACAAGGATAGAAACAGATGAAGAGACACAGTCAAATAGGCCTGAGAAGAGACAAGACAACAGACCGGGACAGAGTCATGGAGACACATGCAGCATATACAGATTGTGATGGAGACATAGATACTTTAGAAGAAAACAATTGTGTTTTACGTCCTGGAACAGGTACACGTGGAACATTGATAAATGTACAGGTAGTGGGTCGATCCTGGATGTATTGTAATACCTGGAAAGTCCCGTTGTATGTCCACAGAACGATGTAAGCTATGTTAGATACTTTAGTCAACTGACTTTTACCGTCCATAAGGGTCTCTGACCGATTGGCCGCTAATCTCATCACCATCCTTCCTACTGACTTCCATAATAAAGAGCTGCATAGAGAGAGTGGGATAAGGAGGTGCGAGCCTTTGGGGGGGGGGGGGGGGGGCAATAGACGTATTGTGATTTTTGTTTGTTTATCATATTATATCATATCATATATGGCATATAGGCTTTATTAGCCTTTAGCCTGCTGTTTCCTTTTAGATTATAAGGAAATGCAATATTGTTTAGAGTACAAACATACAGTGAAACAAGCGAACTGAGCTGCATACTAATTTTTACTGAATACGTATGGAAGCAATAATCTTCCCAAAATGTATCTAATTTGTTTTTAAAACTAGTGAGCGTTCCTGCGGTTACGGTATGGTAAGGTAGTGATTTCCAATTGTTAGCGGCAACCCGGGTAGCGAAGAAATGTGCCTAAATATTATATTATGAACAAATATGTTTCTTTAACTATAGATACCAAATCACATTACCATAATATTCTACAATAGGGCATTTGCCGCGTGAATTTCACTGAGTTGAATTTAGAGAGTTGAATTAGACAGGTCAGCGTAAATCGGGCAGAACGAGTACGGGCACATTAGTAGTCTATCATAGAGAACGAACACTCGTGGCAAATGCCCTATTGCGGGTCTCACCAATGATTTGAATAGGGGCACCATAATATCTTTAGTTTTGTTTGTTTGTTTTTTGTTTTGTTTTCAATCGTTCAAAATAGCATTTACATCCCAACAAAAAGCAACATCACACCAAAACAAAACACAATTGATAACAGAAGAGAAACAGAAAGGACAGGTCAGCCGAGCGTTGGGTCTCAGATGGCTTTCAGAGGGGGCAAAAACCTTTCCCGACTAATTGGAAAGCAGGGGGGGAGAAATGAGGTGTGACTTATCTCCCCTCACACATGAGGCCCGACAAGAGTTGTGGTTCTTCGTTATTTTTGTTGTTGTCGGTTTTTCTAAAAAAATTGAGTTGTGGACATTATTTCCACGGTTGTGTGTATCCGTGTGTGTGTGAGTGTGTACGCGTACGCGCATGTGTATCTATGCGAGTGAGAAAGAGGGAGTAGAAAAGACTACAGTATGCACGTGCAGTTTCGTCAAAATCAAACACACCATCACGCATAACCAACAAACAAGAATAACACTAAAATGCAAAATGTTAATGTTCAGTATTAATTGTGATCGCTTCTCGGCCTTTTGGCTAAGACAGTGATTCAGGAACATAAATTGTTGTTTATACCCTCGTTGGTTTGTTCAGCCCGTCGTACATGGCGAAAGCCGATACGCGACGTTAAACTGAACTTCCATCCAAAATGTTAATATATTATCTATTTTAAAAACATTCGGGATTGTCATGGTATTGCAATACATCCAGGATCGTCCAACTATTTAAAAATGTCCCATATATGCCTGTTAGAGACCACGTGATCGAATCGTATCGTACAGTCGTGCGATTTTAGTGGACGTGTGGCTGGCCCTTTGTGTACCTGTACCATGTCGAAGGACGTTAAACACTTTTGTTTGTCCCTTCAACAAATTATTGGGTAGGGAAGGTGTGTGTGTGTATGTGTGTGTGCGTGCGTGCGTGCGTGCGTGTGTGTGTGTGTGTGTGTGTGTGTGTGTGTGCGTGTGCGTGCGTGTGCGTGTGTGTGTGTGTGTGCGCGTGTGCGTGCGTGTGTGCGTGCGTGCGTGCGCGCGCGCGTGTGTGTGTGTGTGTGTGTGAAGAAGGGAGTTAAAGGTGTTAAATTAGGCGGAGATGTGGAATTGGTGTTTTAGAAAGGTTAGAGTAGGGGAATTAGATTGCTTGCTCAAGGGTGGGTTGTTGTTGTTTTTTGTTCAGAATAAATGAAGGATCTTATTATGATTGGTTGTTTGGCTGCTGTAAACTTATATGCGTGTGTGAGTGAGTGTGCGTGCGTGCGTGCTTGCGTGTGTGTTAGAAATATATGCCATGACAAAATAAAGTTGAGAACCACAGTTCTACAGTGCGATTGATTCGTTTTCTGGCATTTTGGCAAGTAGATATATACTTAACCCTTTCGCCGCCAGCTATTTCTCAACCCAAAAAATACCATGAAAGTTAACTGGGTTAAAAACTTATATGCAATATTGTGAGTTTCTCTGTAACATGTGTAACATTAGGCCTATCCTTACCTCCCCAAAATTAAGAAAATAGGGTCTTTGGATTACAGTTCCTGATTTGATGACTTTTAGTGACATGGGTATTAAATCACCGTGGTGCACAAATGCGACATTGGCGGTGAAAGGGTTCATGTAAGTAGGCCTACACCTAAAAATTAAAAAAAACCTGTTTCTTTCACCTTTATTTTTACTTCATTTGTGTGTGCAAAAAAAGTCTTTAGTTGCAAGGATGCATACGTTCACAGATGAATGAGTTTCAAATTGATTTTTGTGGGGTTTTGCGATCCAGTTTTTGTGTGTGTTTTTGCCTCCTGTTTGTTTTTGTTTTTCTCTTTTCCTTTCCTGCCGACTTCTCTTTATTCTGTGTATTCTTCGCTTGTCTCTTTATTTGTCCTCATTATCTCCCTCTTGAATTGTATCTTACTTCTTTTTTTCTGGGTCTATCTTCTTCTCTGCATCCTCCTCTTCACCCTTCTACTTTTTTTCTCCTGCTCACCCTCCCCCTGTTCATCATTTTCTTCTTCCTCCATCTGTTCTTCTTCTTTTGTTATTGTCCTTCACCGAAGGTGAACGGACTTTGCGATGGTCCGGGGTTTTTTTGGGGGTTTTTTGTGGGGTTTTTTTTTTTGGGGGGGGGGTTCTGTCTGTCCCAAGGATATCTCCCGAACCGCTTGACCGAAGCGCGTCAAATTTTGTGTGAAGGTGTGCCACCTTAATAGGAAGAGATCGGCGCAAACCATTTTGCCGTCGTGACCTTGACCTTGACGTATGACCTTGAAAACCGAAAATCTATTTTTAGCAATATCTCAGGCACCGGTCGACATAGGATGTTGAAACTTGGTATGAAGGTGGTTTGGCTTATGCCCGTTCTGATGATGGCATACCGATCAAGGTCAAGGTAAAAAAGATCGCTGGAGCCTGAAAATCGGAGGGTCATTTTTTCTCATTCTGTCTGTCCCAAGGATATCTCCCGAACCGCTTGACCGAATCGCGTCAAATTTTGTGTGCTGGTGTGTCACTATGAGAGGAAGGCATCCGCGCAAACTATTTTGCCGTCGTGACCTTGTTTTCGTTGTTGTTTGTTTTTTCCTTTCATCACTATATCTTCTTCCTCTTTCTTTCTCTTTTCTACCTCTGGTCTTCGTTTTCGTCTGCTCGCTTCCTTCCTCTTATCTTCCTTTCTTCTTATTACTCTCTTTATTTATTTCTCATTCTTTCCATTTTTCTCTTTGGTTTTCCTTCTCTCTCTCATTCACACACAAACACACTCACATATGCACACGCGTGCACGCACACACATACATACGCACGCACGCACGCACACACATACATACACACACGCGCTCGCATGCACACATACACACACGTGCACACGCACACATACACACACGCGCTCGCATGCACACATACACACACGTGCACACGCACACACACACACACGCTCGCATGCACACACATCACACACACACACATACACACACACACACACACACACACACACACACACACACACACACACACACACACACACACACACACACACACACACACACGCACGCACGCACACACACACACACACGCACACGCACACACACACACATCATTTCACGCCTTCTCTTCGCTTACTCAAATTAGGACGAATGCAGAAAATACGTGCCAACATGAACACAACAACACTATCAGTTTATATGTTTGTTTGTTTCTTTGTTTGGGTTTGTTTTCTTTTCTTTCTTCTTTTTCTTTCTTTTTTTGGGGTGGGTGGGTCTCCTTTTTAAAAAAAAAGATCTTCAACAACAAAACCTGATCAACAGGTCTCTCTCTCTCTCTCTCTCTCTCTCTCTCTCTCTCTCTCTCTCTCTCTCTCTCTCTCTCTCTCTCTCTCTCTCTCTCTCTCTCTCTCTCTCTCAACATGAGAATACGCGCGCGCGCGCATGTTTGTGTGTATGTGTGTGTGTGTGTGTGAGGGAGAGAGATCTTTAAATTATTTTGACCTCCTTGCAGATAGGTCGGTGGCCTTTGCAATAAAAAAATTGTTCAAATTGTTCTCTCTCTCTCTCTCTCTCTCTCTCTCTCTCTCTCTCTCTCTCTCTCTCTCTCTCTCTCTCTCTCTTTCTCTCTCTCCCCTCTCTCTCTCTCTCTCTTTCTCTTTCGATCAACAGTTACTGGTATTTACAAAAACTGATAATTCCAACTCCACGACTAGACCTATTTAAAGCCAGTCTAACGTATAGCTATAGCTGTGCAACCTACTGGAATAACCTGCCAGCTTACCTAAAGACAGTCAAAAGATCATTAACTTTCAACACACTAATGAAGACATAATGAATAAACTACTTTGACACTGAATTCTCTCTCTCTCTCTCTCTCGCTCGCTCTCTCTCTCTCTCTCTCTCTCTCTCTCTCTCTCTCTCTCTCTCTCTCTCTCTCTCTCTCTCTCTCTCTCTCTCTCTCTCTCTCTCTCTCTCTCTCTCTCTCTCTCTCTCGCTCGCTCGCTCGCTCTCTCTATCCCGCCCTCACTCCCACCCCCCCTCCCTCCCTCTGTTATTGTACATGACGTTCACAATACTTGAATCTGTTGAAATTACTTAATCACCACTAAAGCTAGATTGTGTCAGACTAAATCCAATGCTGCTATCTCCATTATTACAGTATGCTTGTGTGTATGACTTTTACTATCTTATGTTTGTTAACTGTATAATCCTCATTTAAAAAAATGTTCCTCTGCTGCAACATGCGTGTGCATATAATATTAGGTTTGATTTTATTATCTTACTATGTGTGACTGTGTTTTGCATGCTCTTTATATTACTTTGTTTGTCCCTTATTATTATTTTTAAGAGGGCTGGATGTAAACAATAGCATGTACTATTTTGCTTTTTTTAAATTTTATTACCCTCTATAAATAAAATTCATTCCATTCAATTCAATTATCTCTCTCTCTCTCTCTCTCTCTCTCTCTCTCTCTCTCTCTCTCTCTCTCTCTCTCTCTCTCTCTCTCTCTCTCTCTCTCTCTCTCTCTCTCTCTCTATCTATCTATCTATCTTTCAACCTCTCAACCACTCTCTCATGCTGTTTCAGAGAAACTACCTGCAGAAAACCATCATCACTACCTCCTCCTCCACCACCCAACCCCCCTTCCACCAACACCACCACCACCAACACCCCTGTCATCACCACCACCACCACTATCACCCTACACACATTTTGTCGTTTTTGTCATCATCATCATCATCGTCGTCGTCGTCGTCGTCGCCGTGTGGTCACGTGCGGCGCGTGTTGCTGCTGTCGCTGATGATGGCGGCGGTTACGGCAGTGGCGGTGGGCGTGTCCTCGTTAAAGCGGGAATATGCTGTGCATGTGGCAGTGCCTAGAGACGTGCCCATACGTGAGTAGCAAATTGTGTGTGTGTGTGTGTGTGTGTGTGTGTGTGTGTGTGTGTGTGTGTGAGAGAGAGAGAGAGAGAGAGAGAGAGAGAGAGAGAGAGCATTTTGAATAATTATTTGGTCAAAGAAATTTAAAAAAATTGTTGTTTTCAGAAAGATTTTTTTCCTCTGATAAATCAAAGATTCACAGCAGTGCAAGGGAGGCAAATATTATTGGCAATGTTGTGTAACAGTTTTTCATAGGCTGAAATTGCGCCCCATGTTAGCTTTTTTTCCTGAACTATAAACTCTGTGTGGACTGTCGTTGCTGGGTTGCTGTTTTTCTGTCCATTTATGAATTATTGATTGATGTTGCAGGCAAGGTACGTGCCTTCAGCAACAGTCCAGAGATGTCCGAGCTGACCACGAGCCCTTCCAGCCTGGCTCTGGTGTCCAGACTGCAGTTGCTAGGTCAGTGATAAAGAAGACCCCTTTTAAATGGACCCAGTTCTGTTGGAAGAAATGTCAATTTTATCGCTTGATATAGCAGAGTGTAGAGTGGCACAGAGGTAACGCGTTCGCCTCGTGTCAAGTAAACCCGAGTTCGAACCTGGGTACAGGGAGTTTTCGCACTTTGCACTAGGCCTTACGGTCTGAATGTGGAGTCTTTCCTTCCTCATCAATCACACAAAAATCGCATCCAAAAAAACAATTGGGTGGCACGCCTCTGGCTGCAACGCGCTCTCCAGGTGCGAGCAACCCGAATTCCACAGAGACGCATCTGTGACTATAAAGTACCGGTAAAGGTAAAGATGTGCCACCCCCCCTACATTTCTCGGTTAATTGAAATGTTATGTTTTTGCCTTTCTTACCAAACATAAAGCTGTATTTTAGGAACCTTTTTAGCTAAAAACCTTTTTGGAATACTAACCCTAGCCCTAAACCTAACCCTACCCCCCACTATATGTAATGCAGTACACCGCGATTTGTCACAGTTGTGGTTCGTTGCGTTTTTCCCAGGTTCGACCCACACTGTACATTTTAAAATGTCCCATACGTAGGCTACCTGTTTCAGGTCGGAGGACGTTAGCCATACTTTCTTCTTCTAAAAGAAATGTGTTTGTTACTTTGTGCTTTTATTTCTCCCCTTAACTCTTTACTGGCCACACATAGACATAGCCTCCACCTCACTCTGCTCGTACTCTCCAAACAAAATCAGGACACAGTATATAGCCTTCTTTCTCCTCTTCAAGTCTTAACTAGCAATAGGGCCTACACGTGTTTCTTGTTATTATGAGAAAAAAACACGTTTCTCAAGTAAACGTTTTAAAATAGAAAATTCGGAAATTCATAAGCCTAATATATACGCATGGATGCAACTGGAAAAAATCCCAAAACAGGCAATGCACGGGTCCAGGGCCGCCCAGGCCCCTGGCAGGGCACAGAGGCAGAGCCCCTGTTGGGGGGTCAGGGAGGGCAACACCCCCCTGAAGCTGAAGAAAAAGCAAAATCATACTCAATTTGAAGCTTATTCCAGGCTTGTAAAGTGAGAATTCAACACTTTTTTTCCCCTTGAACTTTGAATCAATTTGTTTTGTGGTCAAAATTTTGAAAAACAGGCGCCACCTTGTATCCGAGGCAAGGTTGCATCCATGAGTAGGGGAACACGGGGTAAAAAGCGCATGGGCGGGTAAGAAGCCCACCCCAATTATCTCATGAAATGAAGGAAATTTCAGTCTCATTTTGCCCATGAGACGAGCGTTAATGTCTAACATTCGTCTCATGGGCAAATTTGACTGAAATTTTCTTTATTTCATGAGATAATTGGGGTGGGCTTCTTACCCACCCATGCGCTTTTTACCCCGTCTTCCCCTACGTGTGCTGAAAAGTTGGACCTTTATCATACATTCTGTTTCTCCTTGTACAGAAAACAACATCTGATTCAAAAATAGTTAATTTCAAATATTTTGTGACAAAAACTTCATAACGTATGACGAATGTTTTGTGGTTGTTGTTTTGTTTCCAGATCTGAGAGACTGCCGTGGCAATCTGTCCCAGTGCCAAACCACAACCATCTGTGACAGGGGCAACGGTAAGGGAGACAACGACCTTCTGTGCCGCTGTAGGCGGGGCTACTACTTCCACCAGCACAAGTGTCAAGGTGGGTGATTGGCTGTCTTTCAGCCTGTGCATGTGGTGCGCGCTGTGCTTTGATTGGTTTATGGTCTATGACTATATTCACTTATTTTCCCGTAAGGGAGATAGATAATTTAGACACAAGAAAATGTTGCTCCTTGCGTCAATTTTATAACTACATTCATTATTTCTAGAAAACATCTTTTTAAATAACCTACCAAACCAAAGCATCTTTTATGATAAAAAGTAATCGTCTTCTTTCTTCTCAGTTACATTTTTGTGTGTTTTTCTTGAGGAAGGGATAGGGTTAGGATCAGCCAAATGTTATTGTTATGAAACTAAAAGAACCAGACTTTGAGATTGAGAGTCGCAAACATGAGGGTGGATGGGTGTTGTCTGAACTACAACTTTTGTTCTTAATTATCTTCTCTTACGGGAAAAATGTTAAAAAAAGTTAAACAATTTTTTTTATCTGATGCTATAATTTGGTGAAATAGGTAGGCCTACTTTGTTGGGAAAGATTTCTATCCCATGTAATTAAATGTCATCGTTTTTCTCTGTTGCTGAACAGAATGCAGGGCATCGTGTCCAGAGGGACACTACTTGCTCACTCCCTGCTCTGCCAAAGCTGACGCCGTCTGCATCCGTATGTCTGTCTCTCTGTTTGTCTGCCTGTCTGTCTGCCTGCATTCTTGTCTGTCTGTCTGCCTGCCTTCTTGTATGTCTGTCTACCTGCCTTCTTGTCTGTCTGACTCTCTGTCTGTCTGTCTCCTTTCTAAATCTACTTGCTGTCTAGCTCATTCATAATTGCTTGCTGCGTGGCGGTCTGGTTGTTTAATTAATTATTTAACCCATTGACTGCCAGAGAAAATTAAAGAAAAAAATCATGCCACGAAAAAGACAACTGACAGTCAATCTGGGAACATGGTCTGGGGATATCACTCTCTTGATGTGTTAGAGCAAAAGCCAACATATCATCAAAGCTATTCCTCTTCATCTGATGACATCATGAGTGATGTCATCAGGTCAGTACGTGATACGTTGGTGGCAGTCAAGAGGTTAATGGTTCAGTTGTCTTGATGGCTGTCAAGTTGCTGACTGAGGGTTATTGAATCTCTGTAGTTTTGCCTCATGTACACTATTGTCTTAATTGTGTCGGATTTTATTTTCGTAATTCTTTTCATCTGAGTTCTTTGTGGCCTGTGCTTGTTTGCTCTCTATAACTTTTATTTGTGTCTCGATTTCTTTCAGTCGCTGTTTGTGTATCTGTAATGTTGTCTGTGTTCATTCCTCTCTCTCTCTCCCTCCCCATCTCTCTCTCTCTCTCTCTCTCTCTCTCTCTCTCTCTCTCTCTCTCTCTCTCTCTCTCTCTCTCTCTCTCTCTCTATCTCTCTCTCTTGTAAAGAACTTGGTTTATGCAACAATTGTGCAATTGTGTCATTATAATATATAAATGTAATTTGCTTTGATAAAACGTTTTTGTGTCCAATGTCTTTATTTGTGAATCTCAGAAACAAACTCAATTATCATTACATTTTAGAATTGTTCTGTGTTCTGAAAAGAAGAAAAAAAGAGTAAAATGTGCTGATTTACTTTTTCTCCCAACGGGGGAGAGGACAGTGCCCATACAGAGACAGCTGTTTCGACCTAAGTATTGTGAAGGTCTCCTCAGTCTGCATATCGGCCTGCAATGTGACTGTGTCCAGTGGTTGTCAACTTGAGCAAGAAGACATTCTACAAGAGAATGGTGTCCTCTTTGCAGCAAATTGAAAGTCCGTAATAAAAGTTAAACCGGAAATAGTAAAAAATGTATGTAAAATAACGAAAATAATAACGTTCTAAAATTATTTGCTTCTTTTCAGAACACAGAACAATTCTAAAAGTTAATGATAACTGAGTTTGTTTTTGATGTTCACAAATAAAGACATTGGACACAAAAAGGTTTTATCAAAGCAAATTATTCTGCATTACAAATGTACCCACTTTTTAGTCCTTCAGATTAGGAGAACGGAGCTCAGCTAATCACTGAGAATTTTCATTCATACTATAGGGGAAGACGGGGTAAAAAGCGCATGGGCGGGTAAGAAGCCCACCCCAATTATCTCATGAAATGAAGCAAATTTCAGTCTCATTTTGCCCATGAGACGAGCGTTAATGCTTAGCATTCGTCTCATGGGCAAATTTGACTGACATTTTCTTTATTTCATGAGATAATTGGGGTGGGCTTCTTACCCGCCCATGCGCTTTTTACCCCGTCTTCCCCAATATAAATGTATCTGTCACTGATCGCTGATTGTGTTGCTCTGTCCTCAGCCTGCACCTACTGCAGTGGCTCCCAGTATGAGGCAGCAGTGTGCACGTCCACCAGAGACACCATTTGTGTGGGTCAGTGCACATTCTTCTGTTGTCCTTCTTTCTCTGTGATTGTGCATGCGTGCGTGTGTGTGTAGGCTAGCTTTGTGTTGATGCGAGCGCTACATTATGAAAGGGGGGGGGGGGGATAAAAGGCGCATCACACTATCCAAACCAAGTCGGATGAAAATGATTGTTACATTTCCAATTTTCCTTTCATTCAACAGAATAGAAATCACAAATGCAAACTTTGGTCGACTGAAATTCTGCCAACCAGTCGGGATGAATTGGCGACTGCACCATTTCCTTCCAATTCACTCAGGCAGTTGTGGGAATACAGCCAATGCTTGCTGATAGTGTGAAGTCAACACACGGCCACAACTACTTGAATGAAGTTCACAACTCAATTTTCTTTCGACAAAAAGGTTGGATAGTATTGTGACAGCTTTAAGAGGGACGATGTCATTGAATGCGTGATTTTGAGTAGGCCCTATATTTTCAATTGTGCTCGCATGTGTGTTCCTTTCTGTGCGTCTCTGCTTTGTTTGACATCTATCCTTGTTATTTGTTTGTACGTATGATAGTTTTAATGTATGAGCACGCGCACGTGTGTGTCTTTCTCTCTGTTGTCTGTCTATCCGTTTGTGTGACTCCATATTATTTTGATGACTGTTTACAACATTTACACGTGTTATTATTGTTCTTACACTGCCCTTGAAAACATTACTAAATATTCGATGCCTTGTTTCTTTCAATATTCTAATTATGTCTTGTATTTTATTTTGTAATCATTCATTTTTCAGATGTTATGCATTATTAATGATTTGATACCTTGTTGCTCTCAATGATCTAATTATGCTTTGTAATCATTCGCTTTTCAGATGTCACGTTCGCTGTGGAGACATTACTAATGATTTGATACCTTGTTGCTCTTAATGATCTAATTATGCCTTGTAATCATTAATTGTTCAGATGTCATGCATTACTAATGATTTCATACCTTGTTGCTCTCAATGATCTAATTATGCCTTGTAATCATTCATTTTTACAGATGTCACGTTCCCTGTTGGGATTCTGCCCATGAACTCCACACATCTGCAAGACGGTCAGTCTGTGTGTCCCCTCTCTGCCACTACTTTACCTCCAGTCCCACAATACGCACACACATACACATACTCACTCTCTTTTCCCCACCCCCTTCTCTCTCTCTCTCTCTCTCTCTCTCTCTCTCTCTCTCTCTCTCTCTCTCTCTCTCTCTCTCTCTCTCTCTCTCTCTCTCTCTCTCTCTCTCTCTCTCTCTCTCTCTCTCTCTCTCTCTCTCTCTCTCTCTCTCTCTCTCTCTCTCTCTCTCTCTCTCTGTTGTAGGCTATGTATGTCTCTCTTTGAGCGATTAATGTCTGTCTTTATCCATCTCTCTCTCTCTCTCTCTCTCTCTCTATCTCTCTCTCTCTCTCTCTCTCTCTCTATATATATATATATATATATATATATATATATATATATATATCTCTCTCTCTCTCTCTCTCTCCCTCCCCACTCTCTCTTTCTCTCTCTCTCTCTCTGATTGTGTCTGTCTCTGTCCGACGTTCGAAGTTTTTGTCTCTTTTGTCACTCTCTCTACACCCCTCCCCTCCCCCCTCACCCTCTTTTTTTCCATCCTCTCTCTCTCTCCTTACACACTGTATCTCATCGGCTGTACTTCAACGCTCAATGAGTCCGCCTTTGAATGTATTTTTCCTTCTTTTTGTCTTTCTCTTCCTCGCAGACGGCACCCCCATCACGGTGTCTCACAGCCCCAACGTGTTCCTGGAGCGGCTGTCGTCCATGAAGGAGCTGGAGACGCCCATGTATGTCACCAACAACCAGCAGACCCAGGACTTCGTCTGGCACCGGGACTCCGGCATCGACATCGTGGTGGGCATCTCCGGTGTCTTCCTCATCCCGGAGTATCGGGAGATGCCGGCCGCCGACGACTCCCAGTTCTTCCTGACGCAGAGCCGAGAGTCCCAGAGGACCCTGGATCTGTTCACCAAAACCCAGAAGGAGTACTGCAGGTGTGTATCGGGCATCAGAGTTGTCAGATGATTTGCAATTTTCAGAGGATTTAATATTGCCGGTAGAGGATTTGATTGTGGTGGCTGTTTTACCATTGCTTATGAGGGTAATCCTTCACTGTCAAGTAGCATTTTAAAGTAATTTCTGAATGAATTATGCCTTTTGGTCCATATTTATAACTGATTTCAGTGTCATCCATGTACGCTGTATGCGCATTGATTGCCCTGTTACCGCGGTTTTCAAAGGATTGGATCTCTGTGAATCTGTATCTGATGCCTGGTCATAACATGGATAAAGAAGGTTGCCTCTTAGAGGAGTGTCTCTTCATGGGAAGAAGATTTTTTAGAAACAAGGTCATATCGAACTGAACGCCGAGTCCTTCGGATGGGGACTTGTAGCAGTTCTGACCCGTGCGCTTTGCGTACGTAAAACAACCCGTAAAACAACCCATGGCACTGAAAAGCCGATGCAAGCAGAGAAAGTCACGCTGTCTGTATGAACTAAACTGATATATCTAGTTTTCCGTGAGTCCAAGCCTTTTCACTGTTTTAATTCTTTGCCGCACACATATAATAACTCCGTGTAGAATACAGGATGACATGATAATTCTGCCAATTCTGCAACGTGGGTGTTTGGGGGGTGTTGTTCATCATGATAATTCTTTACATTATACTAGCACTGTGTCAACACTACCATCTTTCCTCCAGACACCCGGTGCCAGACTACTACTACCTGCACCTGGAGGTGATCAAGAATCGAACCACGGCGGCCCGGGTGGTGCGCTGTGACTCTCAGGATCCCGCGGGACCCCGCTGTCCCCCGGGCTACAGGGACGGGGATCGATTCCTCCAGTGGGACGTCAACAAACGCTGTGAAAAACTGCAAGTATGTGTTGACAGAGAACCTTTTAAACGTTGCTCGTAGCTAGAGAGAAAGAGGGGGAGAGGGAGGGGCACAATGTCTAAAAATGAATCAAGTTTGTTTCAGCAAATGTAACACAAATGATGCTTTTTCATGCCTACAGAGAGATACAAGACTAATGCGCAAGTGCGTTCGCACACGCGCGCACACACAGATTCTCTCTCTCTCTCTCTCTCTCTCTCTCTCTCTCTCTCTCTCTCTCTCTCTCTCTCTCTCTCTCTCTCTCTCTCTCTCTCTCTCGTTCACTTAATTCTTACCCTATTATACTATAGAGTACCAAAGGGGGTTGCTTACCCCTCAAAATGACGCAAGCATGATGTGATTTCTTTATAATCTCTATGATTTCAAGGGGGGTACACACGTACCCAACCAACGCGCAGACCTATTAGTACTCTAGTTGTAGAAACAATCCATACTCTCTCTCTCTCTCTCTCTCTCTCTCTCTCTCTCTCTCTCTCTCTCTCTCTCTCTCTCTCTCTCTCTCTCTCTCTCTCTCTCTCTCTCTCTCTCTCTCTCTCTCTCTCTCTCTCTCTCTCTCTCTCTCTCTCTCTCTCTCTCTCTCTCTCTTGACATTTCTTTGCTGTTTACTGCAATGCCGCATTTCCTTATTCTTTTCTATTATCCTATATATCTTTTGTTTATGTTATGATTTATATACTCCCTCCCCCCCTACCCATATGTGATACGGGCACAAGGCCTAATTATTAAAATGTTTGAGTTGAGTTGAGTCTCTCTCTCTCTCTCTCTCTCTCTCTCTCTCTCTCTCTCTCTCTCTCTCTCTCTCTCTCTCTCTCTCTCTCTCTCTCTCCTCCCCCCCCCCTCTCTCTCTCTTTGATTTTGTCTCTCTCTGTCCGACGTTCGAAGTTTTTGTCTCTTTTGTCACTCTCTCTACACCCCTCCCCTCCTATATATAAACACCTCCACCACCACCACCACACCCACACAACCATCCACCTAAACCCCTCACCCGCTAACACACAGCACTCAAAACACACGTTCATTCTCTCCCAACAGGCGACACCGGGCAGCGGTTCCCAGGAGGAGGAGGACCTCCCCATCCTGACAGACGGCTTCAACAACGTGGTGTGCACGGAGGAGACGCCCCTGGACCGGGACATCTTCAGCCAGGCCCGCCCCATGACTCTGGAGATGATGTTCCCCTCCAAGGACTGCGACCAGGCCCGACAGCAGTGCGGCATGTGTCTTTCCTCTGCGGCTTGTTCCAGTAGAGGTAGGACTGGACTCTGTGTCTGTTTCTGTCTCTGTCTCTGTCTGTCTTGTGTGGACTGTGTCTTTCCTCTGCGGCTTGTTTCTGTCTGTCTGTCTGTCTTTTGTGGCCTGAGTCTTTCCTCTGCAGCTTGTTCCAGTAGAGGTACTGCTGGACTCTGTCTGTCTGTTTGTGTCTGTCTGTCTTTTGTGGCCTGAGTCTTTCCTCTGCAGCTTGTTCCAGTAGAGGTACTGCTGGACTCTGTCTGTCTGTTTGTGTCTGTCTGTCTGTTTGTGGCCTGAGTCTTTCCTCTGCAGCTTGTTCCAGTAGAGGTACTGCTGGACTCTGTCTGTCTGTTTGTGTCTGTCTGTCTTTTGTGGCCTGTGTCTTTCCTCTGCAGCTTGTTCCAGTAGAGGTACTGCTGGACTCTGTCTGTCTGTTTGTGTCTGTCTGTCTGTCTGTCTTTTGTGGCCTGTGTCTTTCCTCTGCAGCTTGTTCCAGTAGAGGTACTGCTGGACTCTGTCTGTCTGTTTGTATCTGTCTGTCTGTCTATCTGTCTGTCTTTTGTGGCCTGTGTCTTTCCTCTGCGGCTTGTTCCAGTAGAGGTAGGACTGGACTCTGTGTGTCTCTGTCTGTTTGTGTCTGTCTGTCTGTCTGTCTTTTGTTACTTTTGTTTTTAGTTTGAAATAACATTCTTGTTCAATTTATTTGTTTATTTTTATTTTTGTGTGTTCAATGTCAGTACAACTTTTTAATTAATCTAACAATAAGTTGGATCCACTCCAGTGTGTGCGTGTGTGTGTGTATGTGTGTGTTCGTGAGTTTGTATGTATATGAGTGAGAGAGTACACGTGCACACGCTTAAATGCCAGTCACTCGCTTCTGACAATGACCTCCAACTAGCAGAAGAGGCAGTGCTGTTCTGGAAAGCTGGGCTACAATTAATTTTTTTGAAGTAAAGATGCCTTTACCCCAACAAGGGACACCTTGATTTGAAAGCCTGCAGTTAATTAAGTCACCAATTCAATTGTTTCATAGAGACAAGCGTAACGTGATTTTGATGCCTGAATACTAACTAGTCCAGTAAACTAGTGTTTCACGTGCACACACTGTGGTGTCGCAGAGAGGGCCAACGCTTGCTGTGGTCTGTCCTGCTACAAGGACGACGCCTGTCACCAGTTCCACGGCCCCGACTGCCCCCCTGCCCAGGTGGAGTGTGCTTCTGGTGAGTTGGCGGGGTTGGTTTCTGTGTGGGGTTTTTTTTTGTACTGGGACATTGCTCTCTCTCTCTCTCTCTCTCTCTCTCTCTCTCTCTCTCTCTCTCTCTCTCTCTCTCTCTCTCTCTCTCTCTCTCTCTCTCTCTCTTTCTCTTATTTACTCTTTTAGGGTTCTTATTTCTTAGTTGTCTTCATTTCGTCTCTTCTTGACTTGAGTAGTCACAGCTTTTAATTTGTTGACTTTAGCCTGGCTTTTATTAATAAATGATTGTTTGTTTGTTTTGTGACCGTCTCATAATTCTTGTTGGTTCTTTGTATTCTGCTGTGCTTCTGAAACGTTTCTTCCAGCTGTTTTGGCCCCCACATCCACCCAATGACTTTATTTCCCCCCAATGGATTCGATTATTCGCAACTGTTCTGTGCTTTTCTGTTAGGGTTGACCCTGAATCCACAGCAGGTACACATTCATGTACGTGTATGCAGGCCTATAAGCAAAGAAGCGAGCTGTAACGACAGGTTGTTTCTATCGCTGCCAGTAATCCTTTGTTTTTTTCTTTCGATGATAGGAACACGCTTTTAATTAGCGACACCCGGAACTGAGAATAGGCTGCGATTGCCTTCAATTTAAAGAAGCAACGCGTGGATTAAAGTAGTTCAGGAGTGTTCCTAAAATCAGGAATGGAAAAGCTGATGGGAAGAGTCTTCAGGAATGGCCATCTTGTCAACCTGAACGTCGGTCTTGCAAAAAAACATGTTGTCTGTTGGCATCGAAAGGAGACTAAAATGTGATGATAAGACATGCAATACTAACATCCCCACACTCCCAAATATGCGCTCACCACCACAGGAATGCAGATATGAGACTCGGGATTTTAAAGATTCAGAGACCCTCGAAACGCGTCATTTCAAGAATGAGAGAGTGTTTCACTTCCACCCGTGATAACGAAGATTTAATAAATCTTCCGTTATTTCTTTGTCCCCCAGGGGAGGTGCACCGGTTCACGGTGATGCCAGTCTTCTCCTCCATGGCGCGGGGGTGGCACTGCCACCTGACCTACCACCAGCCCCCCGCCCTCTACACCATCACCTACTCCATCTCCGTGCCCAGCCTGGGCTTCCAGGGCCCCACCAGGACCTACATGGCCCGCGCCCACACCCTGCGGCAGCACCGACACCACTCCCACCGCTTCCACTTCATCCAGGTGGGCAGGAAACCCCGGCTGTGTGTGTGTGCTGTGCTGCTCTGCTGTGTTCTGTTTCTCGGTCGTGTTGTATAAACAAAAATTTAAAACTGAATGACTGTTAGCCAAAAGGCCGAGTGCAACTTTTCCTGGTATACAACTTTTCAAGGATTTCCTGTTCTTGAATTTTACCAGAAAAGGAAGTTCCTTTTCTTAAAATGTGTCAAACAAGATCTTTGTGTGTCTACTGTATTTTGCAAACACTTTGAAATAAGCATTTGTATAAATTGTGGAAAAAGCAAACTAAAATACCTTCATAAATCAATTTTTGCTTCAGCTGCAGGGGGACATTACTCCTGGACCCCGGCCTTTCAGGGTTTTTTTCATTTTGTGTAGTTGCACCCACGCTGTTAGGTGGTAGAGGATGTGGTTGCTATTCTGTGGATTATAATTATGCATTATTTTTTTTTTAGCGATTTAATTTGTGTTGCAGTATTTACATTTTGTTTTAAATTTTCTCTATGACAGAGAGAGAGAGAGAGAGAGAGAGAGAGAGAGAGAGAGAGTGAGTGTGTGTGTGTGTGTGTGTGTGTGTGTGTGTGTGTGTGTGTGTGTGTGTGTGTGTGTGTGTGTGTATGTGCGTGTGCGTGTGTGTGTGTGTGAAGAACCTAAAGCAAAGTACGTCAAAACAAAATATAGACCCGTTCACTGGAAAGCATTCATCTTAACAGGTGTGGCACGACACGCGCACCAATGTGTTCCCGGACGTGATCCTGAAGGGAAACCACCACGAGCTGAACGCCACCAGCCTCAGCCACATGCAGCCCTTCGTGCTCCACTCCCTCAAACAATCCCGCTCAGAATTCTCCCGCGTCCGGCGCGGCTTCTTCATGACCAAGACCGAGGAGACGGCTTACACCACGGCGGTTCAGTTCCAGAGACCCTTCCTGTACAGCTCCACCTCGTGGTACAAGGACGGGTGCGCCAAGAACGTGTCCGGGATCTACCCGAACCAGACCGTGTACCGCAACGACGCCATGAGGGTGATGGCCAAGAAGATGGACAAGCAAGGGGATTTCTGGTACCAGGTGTCGCACGGGGATCGTTCGCCTTATATCAAGTTGTCCGTGGGAGGTGAGTGAGAAGTTGGGGGGGGGGGGGGGGGGGAGAAAAGGCGAGAGGAGTGTTCAAGATTGGGGAAACTTTGATCGAAGGTAGTTGGGGTTCCTAGTGTGTGTGAAAATGTGGAGTGACAGAGAAAATAAATTATTATGTTGGTGGGGTGGGGGTGGGGGTGTTCTACGGAATGTAATGGTGTTGGAGTGTGCACGTCGGTATGGTGTGTGTGTGTGTGAATGTGTGTGTGTGTGTGTGAGTGCACACAGTCTTATATGTCGGTCTGTATGTGCAGGCTATGTGCGTGTGTATTTCTCTGTGTGTGTGTGTGTGTGTGTGTGTGTGTGTGTGTGTGACTAGGCTTTCAAGACTGCACTTGGCCATCTCCAAACATGGAGTACTCCATTTTTAGTAAAGTTTTATTTGTTGTTGTTATTTGACGGTTTAAGGTTTTGGTTAGGGCTAGAGTCAGTTTAATTTCAGATTGAATGGTTAAAAGATACACATTCTTAAAGTTTTGCAGAAAACCGACATTGTCACGCGAATGGCGTCGCTTTCCATATGTGGAGATGACCAAGTGCAGCATTGAACGTCTTGTGTGTGTGTGTGTGTGTGTGCGTGTGCGTGTGTGTGTTGTTGTTGTTGTTGTTCTTTAATTTAACGTCTTTTCACTTAGAAGTGATATTAGAGTGTGTGTGTGTGTGTGCGTGCGTGCGCACACACGCACTAAAAGGTGTACATTTGTGTGTATGTCCTTTCAGGTATGTGTAGGCTAAATCATGTGCATGTCAATACCTATGCTGCAGAGGGTGAGTCTGTGCTGCGCTGGTTCCAAGACCAGACGCCCGAAGGCACCATCGTGGCGGAGACGCTGTCTGGCTCACTGTCCTGGGACCCCCTCCATAACCACTGGACCGTCAGTGTGGCTGGCAAGTCTTCAGTTCCCATCCGCTCCCTGCTTTTTTTCCCTCCTTCTATTTTCTATCTCTATTTCTATCCATGTGTTTCTCTTTTTGAAATTTCCTACCTGGTTTAAATGTTTTATTTTGAAAAGAAACATCAACAATGACATAACTGAGGCAGCAACAAGCAAAGCCTATGACGTGCTCTTTTTCCTACCTGTCTTTATTTGTTTTGGTTTGTTTTGTTTTTAGTCTTAATCTTTAATTTAAACCCAGTGCAGTTCTTTTTTCATCTCCTTTGTTGAAAATGTATGTTTGTTTGTATTTCTATACCTGGAGTGAAAAAAAGACGATGAAGGGATTTTAATGAAGTTCGGGTAGAAGGTTAAATGTTGCTTTAAAACAAAATACATCCTCTCGTGTAATGTAAATGTTGATGCAGATGTTTAGTACATATCGGGATCACAGAGTAGGCAAAAAATGTGACGCTCCAAACACCAAAACCAGCCTGCTAATTTTGGATGAAAGTACCGTTTTAGAACAGAACGACGGTTAGATTAATCAGACAAAAATAAAACTAACAAAAAGGACTTTCGTGAGTTTTATGGTCAAGCTTTTGCTTAAAGCATTGAAGTATATCACATCTGTTCAAATTCTATATTGCCCAATTCTTCTGACCTTCTCGTATTTGTTCCCATTCCAGGGTCCGTCAAGGCGTGCCCTGCCATCCTGACCCTACAGATCTTCAACAAGATGATGACCTCTTGCGCCGGGATCTACGACGTCCTCGTGGCCTGCCCTCAAAACTTCACCTTGACCTTCAACCTCTCAAGGACGCGTGAGAGTCCTGACACTAGCGCTGACCTCCCGGACATCTTGGTGCTGATGGTAAACGACACAGCGGCCTCCCATCAGCTGGTGCTGACCTCGTTGGTCCATCCACTCAGTCTGCCCGTGGCCTCGCTTCATTCCGCTCACAGCGCGGACCCGGGGACTGCCGATGGTGGCCTGTTTCTCTGGGCCCCTCTGTTCGCTGTTCTCATTCTAGGTCTGATAGCCCTGGCTGGCACCTTCGGGGTCTACGTGCATGTCAAGTTCTCGGCAAGCAAAGACGCAGAAAAGGTGGCAGAGCAGCAAAACCAGCAGCCACCAACCGAAACCGCCATGTTGAACAACCAGGCGGCCAAACCGGCCGAACCGCGGCATCATCAGTCTCGTTTAGCCAAGAAATGCCTGTGTGTATTTGTCGTGCTGTATGTGATTTACTCCATCGTGTTCTCGTTCTGTGTTACCCTCTCCCTGCTGTACTTCACACAAAGTGCTGTGATGAGCGGCTTGAGCGGGGGTCTGACGGATTTTTCTGCGGAGCTCCAGAAAGAGCTGAACGCCTCTTTCCACCAAGTCCAGCTTCATGAAAGCCAGGAGGAGATCCGACTGTTCAGATCTATGGAGTCTCGATTCCAGGCCTGTGCCACCCACCTCCAGCGACAGAACAGGGAGTTTCTCCGAAGTTACCAGAATCACATCACAGAGCTGTTGAACCACGTGTATGTGGAAGGTGGAGCCATTCAGTCTTTAGCTGGTCAGTCCATCGTTCAGAACTCTTCCATTTACGCCGAGGAGATTCAGCAGTTTGTGGCCGACTGCAACAAAACTGTGCAAAGTATCTTGGACCGCTTTGATTCCCATTATGTCGTGTACGCTAAGGAGATGGCACGCAATGGTTGGCTGGATTTCCCGAGGGAAGTGTTCCTGACCCAAGAGGGGGACCCTGCGGACAGGAAGTACATGTCCTCGGATCAGCTGGTGAGGTTCCTGCACTGGCTGCAGGTGGATAAAACGGATGACCTCTTCTCCATCTCCGAGAAGGTGGCTGCTAGGTGAGAGGAACTGGGACAAACTTTAGTTATCACTTGAATGTTTTTGTTTGATCACGTTTAAAACGATCTTGTTGTTTGATATTACATCATGCAAGTTTACGGATAATCGGCCTAAAAATTGTCTGTGCGTTTATTTATAAAGAGTGAGTAAAACCATTTCAATAAGAATGTAATATTCATAACAAAACTAATATCGTAAGGCTTGGACGTATTCTACACACTACTATTAAAACAAGCCTCAAATGAAGAAGGGCGGTATTTGAACTGTAAGCGCAGAGAAGGCACCGCTTTAATAGTTACAATAGCTTATTATACAATTTCATTGTCTGTTCTTTTTTATAACCGCTTCAAAGCTTTCGTTCAGAATATAGTAGCCTCTATATCAAAAGCTTCCATCCATTCTTCTTTTAGAATCTCGAGAATTAAAATTGTTTACATCTAGTTCGGTCTGAAAATAAAGTAATGTATATAGCATGCTATGGCACATGTGTATTTGCTTGGAGCATACATTTTAAGGCTAACTGTATTACTGGTGTGCCATTTTTTCCTATGTGTTCCAGACTGTCTGAGCTGAGCTTGCCTTCCCCCAGTGATCACCTGCAGCACACAGTGGTGACCTCCCCCTTTGAGGCCTTGTTGTCCGCCCTTCCCCCTGAGCCCATGGTGGACGACCACACCTTCCTCCTCCTGGACACCCCACCTCCTCTCTCCTCCCCCCTCTCCCCCACCCCAGCTTCTCCCTTGCCCACTTCCACCGCCAACTCTTTTTCCCTCCCTCTGCGTCCAAACTCTGCCTCCCTGCACAGCGGTAGATCTTCAGGGGGGGTTGATGAGAACGATGTGGGTTATCTCACGAACGGATCTCACAGCCAGCCCCTAGTGGGTGACAGATCATACCAGGGATCCCAGAATGCTAATAAAGAAAAGAACAACAAAGAAGAGGAGGAGGAGGAATTCAGTCTGTGGGTGTACATCTTGATCGGCCTGTTCCTGCTGATGGACGTGCTGCTCTTCGTCTTCCGCATGTCCTGGATGGTCAACCAACTCAAAGCCGCCAGAGCAGGCTACGAGGACCGGATCCCTACAGACCCAGTCTGCCAGAAACTGCTGGCCATCCAGACGGGTTACCCCGTGTCCGGGCTTCAGGACCTCTACCATCTCCCGCTAGGCTACCCTCTGGACTCCAAAGACAATCACCATCCTCCTACGGCCGAAGAGCGAGCCTCGGAGAGCGAGTTCAACACCTACTTCTGCCAGTCGTACCCCAAATCCAAGGACGACATCTTGCGCGAGATCATGGCCCAGAAGATGAGCAGCACGGAGACAAACCTAGGGCAGGAGAAAGCCGTGGACACCATGCAGCCCCCTGGGGGACGGTCCCCGCAGGGTCTGGGGCTCCTGCCGCAGGTTTGGGCCTAGTTTTCCCTTTTTTAAACACATTTCTGTGAGTTCAGTTTTGTTTCTTTGACGAAATCATCAGTAAGGATTATTCAAAGTTATTGTTAAAGTTTCAGCTGTGTTCACATCCATTTCTTTTTGTAAGGAAAGAGTAAAATGAAAAGATTGTGTTCAACAATCCTGCCAATGAATTCTCTTACCACAAACCATCCTGAATGAAATAGGGTTCAGTGCAGTGACGAACAACAAAACTGGTGCATGTAGGCCTAATCTCTCTACCCTCCCCCTTCCTCCCTCTCTCTCTCTCTCTCTCTCTCTCAACCATGCGCGCGCACGCGCACACACACACACGCACACTAACTTTTCTTCCTCTACTACTAACAGATTCGTGCCTTGCTATTCTGGCTGCTCCGTGTGTTCATCTCTTTACACTGCTGTACATGGTTCTTGGGGTTAATGTCTGTGTCTGTGTCTCAGACATTTCTTTTTCATCAATTCCTTGCAGATTCGTGCCTTGCTATTCTGGCTGCTCTGTGTGTTCATCTCTTTACACTGCTGTACATGGTTGTTGGGGTTAATGTCCGTCTCTGTGTCTGTGTCTCAGACATTTCTTTTTCATCAATTCCTTGCAGATTCGTGCCTTGCTATTCTGGCTGCTCCGTGTGTTCATCTCTTTACACTGCTGTACATGGTTGTTGGGGGTAATGTCCGTCTCTGTGTCTCAGACATTTCTTTTTCCTCAATTCCTTGCAGATTCGTGCCTTGCTGTACTGGTTGTTCCGGGTGTTCATCTCTGACCTGCTGTGGCGGGGTGTGGTGAGCGCAGTACTGGTGGTGCTGCTCTGTGTGCTGATGTACACGGCAGACTTCTGGCTGACGGCAGACAACCTCCGCGTGCTGGTCGGGGGACAGTCATCACTGAGAGACCTGCATTTGCAGGTGAACAGACTCCTCTGTATCTCTTAATTATCTCTCTGTCTTTCATTATCTGTGTCTCTGTCTCTCGTCTATCTCTGTGCTGGTCGGGGGACAGTCGGCACTGAGAGACCTGCATCTGCAGATGAACAGACTAGCAGTAGTTGCTGCATGTCTTAATCTCTCATCGTCTGTTTCTATCTATCTCCCTGTCTTTCTCTGTTCTATTCAGGAGACAGACAGTGTCTTCTGGTGAAAATTGAAGACACATTATATGGTAATAGCTGTAGCTTGCTTTTTTGTTTCTCCATTTATCGGTGTCTGTCTCATACACGTGCATGCACACACACACACACACACACACACACACACACACACACACACACACACACACACACACACACACACACACACACGCACGCGCGCGCGCGCAGGCACACACACACACACACACACATGCACGCACGCGCGCAGGCACACACACACACATTCATGAACCACCAACCAAATTCCTTCAGTTTATTTTGAAATGAAATACTATTTTCATCATTGTTCTTTTTGCTTAGTAAAAGTCAGAAGACTGATGCTACCTTGCACTGGCACTCATCCAACGTAATTTGTCTCTCTGCTGCAGGTGCACATGACCAACCATCACCTGGCAGGCCTGGCCTCTCACTTAGCCACAGTGTTAGAGGAGCACAGGACAGCAGTAGATAGCGAAATAGCCCTGGCCACAGCGCTCCTGTCCACTACGCTCAACACACAGGTACGCCCACAGAATGAAAACGCACGTCCACCGCGTTAAGCAGTTGTAAGAAAGTGCCAGATTACAATGGTAAGAAAGTACCAGACTACGATTGTAAGAAAGTACCAGACAACAGTTGTAAGAAAGTACCAGACTACAGTTGTAAGAAAGTACCAGACTACAATTGTAAGAAAGTACCAGACTACAATTGTAAGAAAGTATCAGACTACGATTGTAAGAAAGTACCAGACTACAATTGCAAGAAAGTACCAGACTACAGTTGTAAGAAAGTACCAGACTACGATTGTAAGAAAGTACCAGACTACGATTGTAAGAAAATACCAGACTACAGTTGTAAGAAAGTACCAGACTACAGTTGTAAGAAAGTACCAGACTATGATTGTAAGAAAGTACCAGACTACAATTGCAAGAAAGTACCAGACTACAATTGTAAGAAAGTACCAGACTACAATTGCAAGAAAGTATCAGACTACGATTGTAAGAAAGTACCAGACTACGATTGTAAGAAAGTACCAGACTACAATTGTAAGAAAGTACCAGACAACAGTTGTAAGAAAGTACCAGACTACTATTGTAAGAAAGTACCAGACTACTATTGTAAGAAGGTATCAGACTATAATTGTAAGAATTTTTAAAGTACCAGACTACGATTGTAAGAAAGTACCAGACTACGATTGTAAGAAAGTACCAGACTACGATTGTAAGAAAGTACCAGACTACGATTGTAAGAAAGTACCAGACTACAATTGTAAGAAAGTACCAGACTACAATTGTAGGAAAGTACCAGACTACGATTGTAAGAAAGTACCAGACTACTATTGTAAGAAAGTACCAGACTACAATTGTAAGAAAGTACCAGACTACGATTGTAAGAAAGTACCAGACTACAGTCTACTTCCCTAAGACATTCTTGTTACAGTAATGGTCAAAATGACTTTGGTGACTTACATGAAGAAGACCACACGTCAGCCTATGCAGTGTTGTTGTTGACGTATCCTGGCTAAAAGACTCCAGGGATAATCCCAACAGCCAAAGCACTTTTCAATTAAACACGCTGGTACTTTGGGGTATTTAGGAGACTGGTGATGTTATGCTAGGAGCTTGTCATGCCTAAAGACAATCCCCGCATATGCGGATGTAGCCTTGGTGTTCTAGCCTATGTCAATTGGTCTGACACATAGCCGTTAAGCCAAGGCCGGAGTCTATGCAATAAAATTAAGTACAGTGTAAGTGTTAAGTTTGCACTGGTTCCCATTGCAGAGGGAGTTGCTGGTCAGCCTGTTGGACAGGGTGTGTGTGGGGGCGGGGGGTGGCCTGATGTGTAACGTGTCCAGCGACAGTGCCCTGCCCCTGCCAGAGGTGCCCGCCTGGCAGGCCTGCAACTTCCTGCCCGCGCAGCCCCACCTCTACCAAGGTCAGTGACCCCTGTCTGTCCTCAACACGCACACACACGCACGCACGCACACGCACGCACACGCACACACTCATACACACACACATTTATATCCCTAAATGGGCCCCTACACTGCATGCGATTTGACCCCAATGCGATGCGATTTGACATTTGTGAAGCATGATTCTCGTGAAATTATACTGTCTAAATGAATCTGATGAAATCTTACTAGTTTTGTTCACTATGATATTTGTAATGCCCCCCGTACACGAATCTGATGAAATATCTGTATTTTTGTATCACACGTTTTATTTGATGCGTGTATTCGGGTCTACTTGAATAATAGTGAATGAAAATAGTAGAATTATTTTTAGACGGAAGCGTTTCACGTGAATCATGACTCAGACATCGTCACAATCGCATCGTTGGGATCGAATCGTATGCAGTGTGGCTGGCCCTTAATTAAGCCCTGCAACTTGTGCCTGCCCAGCCTCACCTCTACCACAGTCAGTTAAGGCTCTCTATCCACCCCCACCCCCAACTCACACACAACTTGTGCCTGCCCAGCCTCACCTCTACCACAGTCAGTTAAGGCTCTCTATCCACCCCCACCCCCAACTCACACACACATACACACAGTGCCCTAATCTTTCCATTCTTTTTCTTTATCCGTTGTGACTTGCGATTAAAATTCAGTCACTTGGCTATAGGATGAAACGTAACCTCCAGAATTTGAATTCTTCTTTGCGTCTCCCTTGAGTTTCTCCCGAGTTATTGTTCTTTGAACATCTGGTATCATTGTTCCTATAGGGAGATGAAAAGGGATCTAATAATATGATGGCTTGGAGTCAAAACTATCTTTAGATAGTCCATTGACATATTATTGATATTAGTACGAAAACTAATAACTTGTATAAAAAAAAAAGACTGCAGAAATATAAAAAGCAAAACCCCCTTTATATATTTCTGCAGTCATTGTTTGATACAAGTTATTAGTTTTTAATAGGTTCAATAATGCGTCAATGGACTATCTAAAGATAGTCTGCTTTGACTCTGAGCCATCGAATTTAATTTATAGGCGTGGAACAGCATGTCATCAGTTCTCATGGGCAAAAAAAAGGGAAATGTGAATGATATGATAACGATCAACGTGTCTGTCCCCCGCAGACATCAGCGGGGAGAACCTGGACCAGATGGTGTCTCAGCAGCTGTCCCCGTTGCTGCGCACGGCCAAGCACTGCGTGTCGTGCACGTGCAGCCTGCTGGTGGCCCTGCTGGCCCTGCTGTTCCTGGCCCAGGCCCTGGCCGCCCTGGGCCGCTGCTACCTGCTGCTGTGGGGCCACCTGCCCCGGGTGCAGGTCTTCCAGATCAGTGAGAACACCAGCATGATGCTGGACGCACAGACGGGGGAGGGCGCGCACCACAAGCCCATGCAGCGCAGCGCGTCCTGGCTGGAGAGCTGCGAGAGCGGGGTCTACGTGGAGAATGAGGCAGAGACTAACCTGAACCACCCTCATCATAGAGACCTGTGACTGTAGGTTACAACTGGGATGGGGGATGAACAATGTCTTGATGTGTGACTGTAGGTTAAGATTGGGATGGGGGATGAACAATGTCTTGATGTGTGACTGTAGGTTACGACTGGGATGGGGGATGAACAATGTCTTGATGTGTGACTGTAGGTTAAGATTGGGATGGTTGATGAAGAATGTCTTGATGTCTGACTGTAGGTTGTTAAGATTGGGATGTGGGATGGTTGATGAACAATGTCTTGATGTGTGACTGTAGGTTAAAATTGGGATGTGGGATGGTTGATGAACAATGTCTTGATGTGTGACTGTAGGTTAAAATTGGGATGTGGGATGGTTGATGAACAATGTCTTGATGTCTGACTGTAGGTTGTTAAGATTGGGATGGGGGGTGGTTGATGAAGAATGTCTTGATGTGTGACTGTAGACATGTTGTGACTGTGCTGTGTGTGATGTGGTGAGTGTAAGACATCCTAATGTGTGACTGCAAGTATCATGTGACTTCTAACATAGTGACTCGCAAGACAGTATTGCGGATGTGAATGCATACTTTAAATGTCCTTATGTGTGACTTAAAATGATGTAACTTCAGGATTTTAACTGATCGAAACGTATAAAATGCATGTCCTAACATGTGACTAGATGTTGTGTCAAAGAATTAAGACTGACTGAGATGCGTGAGTGCATACTTTAAGTTTAAGCATCCAAGTATGAATATTGATATTGTGAGACTGATTTTTACTGGCAGATCTGTGCGAGTGTAACATAACTTCAGCATCCTAATGTGGGTTGAATGAAAGCCTGATATTGAGACAGAAGTCATCAACACAATGTGTTGATCGAATATATTTTAAAGGATAGGAAATGCTTATCCATTATGAGATTGTGACTAAAGGATTGATTGTGCGACTTCTAAAAATTGTTACTGACAAATGTGTGCATGGACAGGTGTAAAAAGTATCAACGTTTTAAGTTTTCATAAAGCAGCTTAGTAGTATCACTGTGAAGAGTGACTTGCATTTATCATACTGTAGGTGCAAATGTGTGACCATAGCACTAATATAAGGGAGTGAAGAGGTGGTGAGAATGACCTTGGACATAATCATGTACTGATGATAGCCAAATGGGACTGGGGTATACAAAATGCGTAATTATTTGTGAATTGTGGCAGTATAGTGTGTGTACACGATTGTACAAATGCTTTGATAGAGAAGTGTAATGTGACAGGGACAGATGTGTACTTTTGTTGTTTTGTTTGTTTTCAGGTGTTTTAAAATAATGAAACAGTGGCAAAGGTGAAAATATTAAAATATTTGGTGGGAAAAAATGTCTTTTAAAGTCCTAAAAAAGGAATTCCCAATAATTGTTAACAATTATTTGAGATCTGATGATTTTAATATTCATGTTGGCAATCTGTCTGAGTTGGGTCAATTTCTTATCAAGAAACGTTTTTGGTTTCTTTGTTTTTGTTCTAAATGTTATGGAACTTTTTGCTGTTTTCTACTATAAGGTCACCACATAAGAATGAATATAAGCTTCTTTCGCATCAATATTTTCTTTTCAGAACATACATTAGAAGCATGCATGGTTGTAAACGGGCCACTGTGTCCTAAATGCATGCTGTTTATGTGCCTGGCAGCTGTTGATGTCAAGTAAACGTTCTTGAAAAGTACCAGTACATTCTGAGTTATCTCCGAGCACACACACAGTGTGACACACATACATAAGCCACCACCACACCTACTCCCACCACCACCAATCTCAGCGCATTTCAACTTCCCCTGCCCCCTCTCTCCTTCCCTCTGTACCCTCCCTTCTCCCTCAATGTAAACTATCAGCATGCTTCCTTTCATTATCCCTAGCATATCTCGGTTTTGCCTATTTGTTTTGTGTTAGTTTTAGTCTCAAGGACAGATTGCAAGAATAGGCTTTGCCTAAAATCAAAATGTTCAGTCTTCAACCTATATTTTATGTTGTTCTGTTTGCTTTTAAATGGTTCGACATAGGAGAAACAACAGGGTCATATTCTGTCATGCACACTTCTACAAGTGCAAGGATTGGTGAGAAAGTGGGGGGTTGTTTTAGCTGAACATTGTTAGCATTCACAATGGAGCTGTTTTAATTTTGCCTTTCTTTTTGAACCCTGTCTGGATTATGTTTTAACTTAACGGGCAAAATGATGGATTTTAATTAATATTACAATCTATCTAGCTAAATACCTACCAACACCTAAAACAATTGCATGCACACCAACCGACCTGGGTATCAGGAATGAGGGGAAGTCACCCCGGATGACTAGGCTACGGTACGCTATCATGGGAACTAACCCCACCGCGATAGCTGGCCTAGTAGGCCTAGCTCCGTGGCTGACTTTGTTTCTTTTATGTGTTAAGGTTTAACCCAGGTCGGTTGGTGTGCATGCAATTGTTTTTAGGTGTTGGTAGTGTATGGCTAGAATAGATTGTCTGGTTACAGCTGTTGCTTTTATTACATACAGGAATGCTAAAATGACTGTGTATGATTGAGGATTGTGCACATGCATTTACGAGGAAAATACTTATTAATGACAGGCGGATTGAATGGGTGCTCTATTCATATGTCTATGCTCTCAGCCATATCTTAATCAACGTAATTATCATGGAATAACAGATTACCACTAAAAGGCAAGATCTGAGAAACACAAATGGATATGTGTAAAATTATTACTTATCATTTTGATTGCATTTTTTCAATTGAGAGATAGAGAGAGAGAGAGAGAGAGAGAGAGAGAGAGAGAGAGAGAGAGAGAGAGAGATTTGTTTAAGCTTGTAAGTTTTGTTTATGAATTTTTGTATCAATATTAAACAAGAATGAATGGTTTAATATAAGATCCATAAAAGTTGGTAAAGTGACCTTGGGTTGTTGCTTTGGTGTTTTTTTTTGTGACATTGCTTTTTTACCTTAGGCAGTGTGTGGTTCTGTGGCCATGCTTTATGATCAACCGTGAAACCTGTGTGACATAATTCGTTACATTGATGGTCCAGGTGAATTGTCTTTACATTGATGCCCTCCACCCTATCAAATCTATAAGCCAGGTAGAGTATCTTGAAACATTGATGGCCAAATTAAATGACATTGATGACTACGGGTCATAATTACATTCATGTTCCAGTCGGATCAAATTGACATCGAACAGTATGATTTCCTTTTGGCTGCAACAGATTCATTTGCATCACTTTCCCCCCAGGTCCTTCCCAACATGCACTACAATAGGTACGAATTAAGTTTACTTACTAGAACAGAAAGGGAAGGGGTAGACATAGGTGGGGTGGGGAACAGTGTTGTTTTCATACTAAGGGTCTGTGCACATTTATGAAAACTACCGTACAGAAACCCATCCGCAAATAAAGAGAAAGTAAGAAATAAGTGGATGGCTTTCCGCTTGTATGTGCACATGCATTCACATTTCTTGTGTGGTTTTTCTTTGGGTTTCTTTTGCAGATTGTGGATGGATTTCCGTACGGAGGTTTTTGTAAATGTGCACACAACCTTGTGCAATGTTATTGTTTCAATGTTGTCACTTTTTATAAATATTCAAACATAAAAACATTTGGTTAGCTATTTTTGTTTGTTTTCTTGTGCAAGCAATTATGTTATCGTTTCATTTTTGATGCTCTTAAAATGCTTGTGATTGATGTTTTCCTTTGACCAATGTAGGATTTTTTTTGCTATTGCTGCTTCAAGTATTGTATTTACAATTCCACACAAGCCTTGTTTGTATGTTTACTTCTTCTTCTTCTGAGTTCCCAGGCCATAAGGCCACAATGGGTACATATGTGTCTGTTTTCCAGTTTTCACTGGTGTCCTCACTGCATTCAGTGGACACATTTCGATTTCAGAAGAGCTCATGGGAGGAAACTATATGGAAGATTTTTTGGAAAAAGGCAGGAGAATGGTCCAAAAATCAGAGATATATGACTCAAAGCAAGGGAAAAGGCAGAGTCAAAGAGAGACAGATTAGAGGAAGTTACAAGCACATAACTTCCAGAAGGTGGGGGAACTATTTGGAACTATTTGTACGGAAGACCCCTGGTATCCCCACGGGGGGGGGGGGTTACAAATTTGTTGTCCATTTTTTGTTCATAGAGGGTTTTTGTTTTTTTAATCTTGGGAATGGAAATGCTGAAGCTTGATTTTATAAAATTTGGATTCACTTTGGAGAGAGCTAGGCAAACTACTAAACAGGTTGTGTAACTATTTCCATACAAAAACAATTCTTGACAAGCCCAAATTCTGCAACAATTTTGTTTTTACAAGTGAGAGGGGGGGGGGGGGGGGGTACAAGGTTAGATGCGTGTTACAGCCTAACGGAAAGAAGTCATCCAGAGAATCCATCGAAATCTGCAAAATGTATTGCATCAAAATGACCCCAATGTGTGCATGTGAAGTACTTGTTGCTTGAAAAAGACATCAGTTTGTTGGTTGTGACTTTACTATTTAACTTTTTTTTCTCCAATTTTGTCTGGCTAATCTTGCCTTATTCGTTTGACATGTTCTTCTCAACCTGACTTCATTCATTCTGTTACGAATTGTATGGGACAAATTTCTGTGTTGCATGCGTTTATGTTCCGTTACTCATTTAACATTCCATATTTAACATCACTGACCTCGCTATGTGTGAAAAACGGATGTTCTGTTGAATTTGAGAGCAAATATATCCTCAAATCCTCAAGTGGTTGAGTTTGGAAAAAGAGACTATGTGAATCCAGCATTTTCATCTTTCTCTGAATACATGAGCAGTTGTGAGAGAGTTCTTCATTTTGAGTGGCAACATTTCTGTTTCTAATTCACTGTACAAATAACGAATAAAGTTTTGTTAATGATTTGACAAGAGGAATAGTAGTTGTTTTTGTATGTCGAGTGCCTTATAAGATCGTGAGCATGAAAACGTGAATGAGAATATGCGTGATAATTTAAAATGCACAAAACAAACACTATTTGCAACATTGGAACACTAGAATCAATTAAGTACCGATTTAATTGGACTTTGTATACTGAAAACTCACAGACTTTAAAAAAACTTTCTACTCCTAGACTTACAAATATACTAACATGTCCACAACATCAAAAATATATTGTTCAATACAAGAATGCCAACTGAAAAAAAAAAAAGAATACAGCTTCATAAAATATAAAATGTAATCAAAATGCTGAAATGTACAGTACAATACTGAAATTTAAAATGTTTAAAATATATTAAAAAAATTTAGACAGGATAATTTGTGGAAGGAAAGGTGGAAAGAATATGGTATGCAAGAGAATATATTTGTAATGACCAGGCATAATCTTATCAGCCATTTAACATCAATTGCATTACCATAGTCTGTCAACATATTCTTGAACTTGGACTAGGAATATAAATGCATTTTTGATTATTACCACTACCAGCCACAATGCGAAACTGGCAATGTTTTCAGTGACATACATAATTTGTTTGTTCCTGGCTGACTATGTATGCATGTGTGTATGTTGCCATGATAACGTTTGAACGGAGGTACCTAGGAGGCTCAAAGTTTCCATGCGCATAGGTACTTAGGATATCTAGGTCCAGTTAAAAAATGGTCATTGGTCAAGGTCACTCAAGCAGAACATGGGCCATTTTGGAAGCTGTTAACACGATAATGTTTGAACAGAGGGACCCAGGAGGCTCAAATTTAGCACATGTAAAGGCAGTAAGGATATCTGGGCCAAGTTTGAAGAGGTCATTGGTCGAAGGACTTAGGTCAAGGTCAATAGAGCAGAAAATGTAGTGCGTGGCTGGTGGTCTTAATGCTCTACTTTTATAATACAAAATATTCTAAATGGTTTTTTTTAAATATTTAACACTTCTATTGCTTTGCCTTTGTATAATGAAAACAATCGTGCAAAGCAATAAATGCTCAACCAGAACACACAAAAAGTCCCATGATTACGGCACACACACACAAAAATGATGTGATATGAATATTGTCAGTTCAACCAAAACATACAAACATAAAGTGCATATATTTCACCTCATTAGCAAAAATCAACAGAATAGAGTAATACAAAATGTTCACAGAACATAAATAGATTTCCTTACAGACCAAAAAATAAACAATTTAAGTTTATAGTCTAAGTCTACATTTATCACCGAGTGACTGAGAAAAATAAAATGTGCAAGAGTAAACCGTGTAATAACCGACATTTCACCAGTGAAACTTTGTAAACAGGTTTTCTTGCACACAAAATACTTCAAACAGTTGTAAAAAATCTCTGATTGCTAAACCCTACCTTTACCTAAAAGACCAAAAATAAAAACTATCCTTGGACACGAAACAATGCTCTCTCTCTCAAATATTTTCAAGCTTTCTCTTATTTTGGCATTTTTACTGAGATCAGTAAATTGTCCACAAAGGGGCAGCCTTGCACATATACACACACACACTTATATCAATACTTACAAACACCAAATTCAACATTATCTTTAAATTAGTTGAGCATTAGCATGACACAGGTACATGTACAGCAATGTGTATGTAAATTACAATAGCTAGAAACACAGAATTTGAAATAGAAAAGATATATCTGTTTTTAAAAAATCTGTCTGCACTGAGACACAAGCTGAAGTATTAAGGGTAGAGCTAAATATAAATAACAATGTGTTAGAGTAAAACAACACATCACAAAGAATAAATCCATGTACTACTAATTTTGTTGCTTGAAACAATCTTGGATCAAAGCTGGTACAAATTATGTCAACATGATTGATTTAAAAAATGTCATGTGATCTAGCTATTTCATTAACACAATTAACAATAGCACCTGGAGTATTTATGCAAATGAGACAAGCAAGCTACTGTACTAATAATTCAGGCCGAGATTTTTCCCTGTTAAATTGGTTTTAATATTGCTGGTGTTATTGGGAATGGGGTTGGGGTGGTTGCACTACAAAATAAAACTATACAGTAGAGGAGAGAGAGCTTATGGAAGTGACATTAACTGACATAGAAGACTGGAGTTTCCAACTGATTTGAAACTGGTTAGGTCAATTACATTCACTGCAAAAGCAAGCACAAACTTTTGGCCATAGGTAAAAACATGTACTTTAAAAATTATATTTTCATATTTAAAAAAAGAATGCTAAGCCTTAACAAATGTATATTTTTGTTAGTTTACTCAAAATGTTACAACATTAAAAATGTTGAACAGATATGCAAATCATCAAAATCCCTTATTCAATGAATCTGATTTCAATAAAATTATTGGATTTTCTTTTAAATCACTATCAGTATGCATACAAAAACAAAAACAAAACCTACAACAAAGAGACGACATACTCTTGAAGCACATAAACCAAAAAATTAAGAAACTTCAAGCATAAAAATGTCAACATATTACACAAAACTGAATCATATTCATACTTTTTTTTTTTTGGGGGGGGGGGGGGGTGTGGCAATAGCAGCAACCAAATGCTAACTGTAAATTTGAGCATGGGATTTCACATTTGTGGGTCAGTCAAGATGAGCAATCTCAATTCATACATCCCCTCCTAACAATCTACAGCTCTTTGCGAGCACGTAGGTTGTAACGACCGGACTTGGCGGCGCCGGATCGCGACCCCTCCCCTCTACCCTGATTGCCGCCTCTCTCCTGCTTCCTAGTCAGGGAGGACGGTGCATCGTAGTCCGGGGCGATGCCGTTGTCACGGATGTCGACCCAGGAGTGGTACATGAGGGCGAAGGGGACGACCACCCACAGCATGTTGAAGAAGAACAGGTAGAGCCACAGGTAGAGGGCGTTGTCCGTCACCAGAGCCTTGCTGCCCGTCAACCACTCGGGGCAGAATGTCATCCAGCCTGTGTATGCACACAATACAACAATAATCATTTTCTGACATTAAAATCATATCTCGGCTTACAAGAACAACGCGAGCCATTTCCGTCTGAGTGATCGACGAAGAAGAAGAAGAAACAAAAACAACAAACACTCTTGTGTGCATTGCAACATTTTTCTTGTGAATCAAATACCAAAATTAAGAGATATTTTTCTGGACTATTATTCTTGAAGACTACTTAATTGCATCCTTGTATTATTTTTTGTCAGACCCCAACGCAAAAAATTGATGTCAATGATGGGATGATTTATAGGCTGCAAGGCCTAGGCTGATGAAAGCCTGTCTCTAGTATTCTGTTTAGCTACAACTCTCACTAGCATAGAAGAGGGGCCGCCCTCACAACAGCTGGAGGTGGGACACCCTGGCAGAGCAAGAGAGACAAGGAACCAACTGGGGCGACATTAACTGATTAAGCGAGTAGCCCAAAACCGAATTAGACGGTGGAGGGCTGTCGATGGTCTATGCTCCACTGGGGGCAACGGGCCAAAGTTAATAAGTACACCTCACCACACACAGTCACACACATACACAGTGACATACACACACATGCACGCGCGCGCACACACACACACTAATGGAGTCACACACACCACAAACATTACTGACCTCCATAGAGTTCACAGACACAGAGCACCAGCTGCACATAGTGGCGGTAGAAGCGTCTGGCCAGGATGGCGTAGACCAGGACCAGACACAATGACCCGTCCAACACAACGGTCAGTATCTCCAGAGACACGATGGTTGGGTCAGAGTACAGCCACCGACTGTCCGCCTTGCCGTATTCTTTCCCTGAATAAAATAAAAACATATTTATACATGTTATTGTGAAACCTTAAAAAAGCAAACAAACAAAAAACTAGCAGAGTCATTTGTGTGCAGTCTGTTGTGTATCCAGTGTGTGTGTGTGTGCGCAAAGATTCTAAAGAAACAAATTTTAAGAACTCATTCTTTGAAATCAAATGGGCCTATGGCCTAATCAGTGTGTAAACCATTAAAAACTCATTATCAATATGAATTATCATTTAACACCCAAAAAAATTCAAGCTCAATCACATCAAATTTATGCAATTGCTTACCTCTATCTCTCTTCAATTAACCAAGCACATCAATCATTGTAGAGCATTTATTTATAGAATCAACATACAGTATCATGTGTCATTGCTTTACCTCTATCTCTCTTCAATTAACCAAGCACAGTAAGTGACACTATATTTTATTTATCGAATAAACTAAGAAGGGAGAAAGGTGGCAGAGTGGTTAAGATGTTCGCCTGCCAAATGTAATGCGTGACTGCAGCATGAGTGACCCGGGTTCGAATCCCGGCCTCGCCCTTTCTTTCTAGTTTGACAGGAAAATCGAACTGAACGTCGAGTCCTTCGGATGGGGCTTTCACATTTGTGGGTCAGTCAAGATGAGCAATCTCAATTCATACATCCCCTCCTAACAATCCACAGCTCTTTGTAACGACCGGACTTGGCGGCGCCGGATCGTGACTGCTCCCCTCTACCCTGATTGCTGCCTCTCTCCTGCTTCCTAGTCAGGGACTAAAGCGCACGTAAAAATGCCACGACAGTTGAAAGTTGGTAAGAGCAGGGATAAATCCTGCTGCCTGGTATGGCCAAATTAATAGCTAGGTTTCCCAAGTGTGCCCACACCCCCTCCTCACCCTGTGCCACCCACCCACCCAAAAAAGGGTAGGCGCTGCACTTGCGGTGATGCGCTCTCTGGGGGAGAGCAGTCCGAATTTAGAATATACCAAATACCAAGAAAGTTCCCATAGACTTTTCAAACTTTCTTGAAAATATGTCTACATGTGTGTTGGTAATTAGTACCAAGTACCTACTTGAAAGTTGCTTTTAAATACACTCACAAAGCTCTGCAGTCACATGGGAAGAATTTGCCACCGTGCCCGTCAAGGAAAGATAAACAAAGGGTCCCTCCTGTCAATAAAAATGTTAAAAGACATCACTGAAAAATAACGTGTGATAACTCAAAATAGAATGACCAAAAAAAGAAGTGTGTGCGCAGGTACAGAGAGAGTTAAAGCCTTCCACAAGCAGAGATGTCCCGAGGCCCCAGTCATAAGACATTGACCTATTAAAATTGAAAGTGTCATATTGTGTTCTTCCCTGTCTGGACAAATGTCTGATTAAATTTTTGGTAAAGGTCAAGATGTGCCCCCCCCCCTACATTTCTCGGTTAATGCCTTTCTTACCATACATAAAGCTGTATTTTAGGAACATTTTTAGCTAACGTTTTTGGAATACTAACCCTATCCCTAACCCTAACCCCCACCCTATAAGACGGAAAAACGCAACCACAATTGTGACAAATCGCGGTGTACTGCAGTACATAGTGGGGGGTAGGGTTAGGTTTTAGGGCTAGGGTTAAGGTTAGTATTCCAAAAAGAGAATTAGCTGAAAATGTTCCTAAAATACAACTTTATGTATGGTAAGAAAGGCAAAAACGGAAAAATACAATTAACCGAGAAATGCAGGGGGGGTGGCACATCTTTACCTTTACCAAATTTTTAACACTGGCACACTTTGTCTTATCGATTTCTGCAAGGACATTGTCCTATTGATTTATCTCGTTTCAGGACAGTTTGAGACCTGCTACTTTTCAATCCTCGGTGCATCACTGCACAAAGCTGTTTTTTCTGCTGATGCTAGACTCATATTTAACTTACATGTGTGTCTCTCTCTTCCGTCTCTTGACTTCTTCCTCTTCGTTAGGATCATCTATCTTCATCATATTGAAGATTCTGATGATACTACTACAGGGATCAATCTTGTCACAGGACATCATAGGTCATTTGACCAGTTTGAAGAAAATATAATAGGTCATTTTTATAAAACAATAAGTCATAATGTAAAAAAGAAAGAAAAGGAAATACAACTTGAGCGCAACTAAAACTGTTTTCTAGGACACTCTGTTGCAATCAATCACATAGTTTCACAGACTGCATGTTCAAAGAATGACATGAGAAAAGTTTGTTTGTTTTGTTTTATGTTTTATATTCATTGTTTTGCATGAGAAAAGCTAATCCAGTACTATGCAATGTAAATAATAATAGGGCAACTATTTTTAGTCAATTGTTTCACCTAAGTCAATCTGATCAGTTGCAGCGCACATCAAAATCCTTAAAGTTGCTAACAGACACGAAGTAAACATAATAAGTCAAATGACCTCTTGCCTGCAAAAACAATAGGTCATTTCAAAATTTTATCAGTCAATGACTGATGACCGGTGCTAAGAATAATCCCTGCTACTAGTACTACTAGTACTAGAACAGTAGAAGAGTTTCTGCACTGGTCCAAGATTTTATGTGTTGGTATGATCAAATTCAAAGACACAAGTTTTAGAAGCTCTCAGTGATCTCACAAGTCACAAGGAGGTGAAGAAAGATCATTGTGAATGTGAGAACACACACACACACACACAAACACACATACAGATACACACAAACCTTGCATTGCAGTCTGCAGCCCATGCATGTTACATACACAGTTAATACTGTGAAAATCGCTTTAAAAGTAAAAATTGAAGAGACTGAAGTGATATTTTATTTTGAGATAACCAATACTTAAGAGTTAAAAGGGCTTTTGATTTAGGGTAATCATGATTAAACTGGGACCAGAAAATTATTGTGAGTTATAAATCCAGTTTTTGAGTTAGCAAGAATCCACTGTAATTTATTTTGTTAAGTTAAATTCTGGGACAGTAATATACTCTCTCTCTACACATGTATACACACACACACTGACACACATATACGCATGCATGCGCACGCACACTGCAGGAGCATAGCATCCACTTTTTTCTGAGAACAAAAATTAAAATTAAAATAAAAATGAAAGAAAACAGGAAATATGTGACTATCACTGATCAGTCACGCTATCACCTTGAATTTGAATGAAGGGGGGGAGGGGGGGAAGTGGCAAAGGGGTCTGGTCGTTTCGAGCGCAAACCATTTCGTGCGCTGGTCGTTTCGAGCACAAATTTCACTTTTTTCTAGGGTTAGGTAAATGAGCACAAATTCCACTTTTTTGATAGGGTTAGGGTTAGGCAAATGGTTCAAGTAAAGAAAGAGTGAAATTAGCGCTCAAAATGGATTGCGCTCGAATCGACCGGGGCATATCTCATATCCCCCTGAGAATCCCCCAGACCCTCATCCAACTTCTGGGCGGACTTTCTCTCAAGACACCCCTCCACACACACACACACACATTTCAGCCTGACCACTTCTAGACGGCTTGCTACGCCCCTGGAAGAAGAAAACCGACACACCTGTGGACATAACCAGGGCAGTGTCAGCGACACACAATCTGTGGTGGTACACACAGTAACACAGTCCTAAATTGTGATGCACGCAAGCACGCGCGCACACACACACACACACAGGCGATGTCTCTCACAGTCACACACACTCACACACACAGTGTGTGTTACCCGTGATGGTGATCATGCCTACCAGAGTGAAGTGTATCAAAGCGTCGAACAGAAGCCAGGCGAGGATCCATTTTTCCACAGAGGGGAGTTTTCTGCCAAGCCGAAACCCGCCAACAACACTTCCAATCGCATAAACCGCTGTCACGGCCAGCGATACCACACTTGTGAACGTCAGCAGTTCGGCCATCTTGTTAGCCTAGAATCTTGTCGAGTCAGGTCACACACAAAAAAGAAATGATAGGCCTAGTGACGAGATAGCCTAAATTTGACCAAAGTAAAAGTAGGGGGCGAGATAGCCTAGCACGACAAAGCTCAAACATTGAAACGCGCCGCGTTACACGTGCGCATGCGTGGTTGATCGTCACAGCTGGATAGGCCTAGGCTAATGAAAAGGCACAGTTTTTCTTAGGCCTAATGAAAAGGCACAGTTTTTACAGTTTTTCGTAGGCCTATGAAAATACTAAACGTTTATGATTGCTTGTGATAAATAGGTTGAAATCCCAAGGGCAGCAGCAAAAAAAAAGAAGAAAGAAATCACTGACACAGAGCAAACATGTGCATGGGGCAAGCAAACACACGCGCACACACACACACACTGCAGAATCTTCAAAGTGCAGCAGAATCTTCAACGTGATGAAGTTGGCTGCCTAAGGCGAAGAAGAAGAAGAAGAAACTTTTTTTTTAAGAACATATTTTTATTCAATAAAAGTGAATATAGGAAAACCACAAATGTTAACAAAGTGAAAGAAAAATGCTGAGTACATTGACAGAAAAATGTCATCAATGAATAAACTTTAATGATAACTTTCACCGAAAAAAATTTGAAGATGATTTTTTTTCCCTGAGAAATTAAACCAGCAGACAGAAATCTCATTTGGTTCTGAAAGACAATGTGAGAAGATAAAAACAAATGTACTGGCTATAGGCCTCTATGTATGTAGTGTTTATTTTCTGAATAACAAATGTACTGGCTATAGGCCTCTATGTATGTAGTGTTTATTTTCTGAATAACAAATGTACTGGCTATAGGCCTCTATGTATGTAGTGTTTATTTTCTGAATAACAAATGTACTGGCTATAGGCCTCTATGTATGTAGTGTTTATTTTCTGAATAACAAATGTACTGGCTATAGGCCTCTATGTATGTAGTGTTTATTTTCTGAATAACAAATGTACTGGCTATAGGCCTCTATGTATGTAGTGTTTATTTTCTGAATAACAAATGTACTGGCTATAGGCCTCTATGTATGTAGTGTTTATTTTCTGAATAACAAATGTACTGGCTATAGGCCTCTATGTATGTAGTGTTTATTTTCTGAATAACAAATGTACTGGCTATAGGCCTCTATGTATGTAGTGTTTATTTTCTGAATAACAAATGTACTGGCTATAGGCCTCTATGTATGTAGTGTTTATTTTCTGAATAACAAATGTACTGGCTATAGGCCTCTATGTATGTAGTGTTTATTTTCTGAATAACAAATGTACTGGCTATAGGCCTCTATGTATGTAGTGTTTATTTTCTGAATAACAAATGTACTGGCTATAGGCCTCTATGTATGTAGTGTTTATTTTCTGAATAACAAATGTACTGGCTATAGGCCTCTATGTATGTAGTGTTTATTTTCTGAATAACAAATGTACTGGCTATAGGCCTCTATGTATGTAGTGTTTATTTTCTGAATAACAAATGTACTGGCTATAGGCCTCTATGTATGTAGTGTTTATTTTCTGAATAACAAATGTACTGGCTATAGGCCTCTATGTATGTAGTGTTTATTTTCTGAATAACAAATGTACTGGCTATAGGCCTCTATGTATGTAGTGTTTATTTTCTGAATAACAAATGTACTGGCTATAGGCCTCTATGTATGTAGTGTTTATTTTCTGAATAACAAATGTACTGGCTATAGGCCTCTATGTATGTAGTGTTTATTTTCTGAATAACATGGATGCTTCGTTATAATGGTGTAGAGTGGCACAGAGGTAACACGTTCGCCTCGTGTCAAGTAAACCCGAGTTCGAAACTGGGTACAGGGGATTTTTCCTCTCACTCTGCACTAGTCTAGGCCTTAGGGTCTGAACGTGAAGTCTTTCGGGTGGGACGATAAACTGAGGTCCCGTGTGCCCATGCACTTAGCACACATTAAACCCAGTGGCAACGAAAAAGTTGTCAACCCCCCCATTCCTTCCTCATGAGTCACACAAAATCACATGTAAATAAAAATTTCAAGGGTGGCGCGCCTCTGGCTGCGACGCGCTCTCCAAATGGGAGCAACCCGAATTTCACAGAATTGTGATATTTTTTAATAAACTATCACAAATAATTTAAATTGATACTGCAATCACCCAAATGGACCAAGTCAAAACAACATGTGCAACATTTCTTCAACATTAATTTGCCAATAGACAATCAAAGAAAATAATACATTTTGTATTTACAATTTGCATAGAAATGCTGGCTAAAGAAATGTTATCAGTTGTGTAATATTTTTTAAACACACAATTCATGATTTCTTGCCATAGGCTGTGTAAAGTAATGCCACTTTTCAGTTGTTTTCACTCATAAATATGTCAAATTGGTTTAAAGTTTTCGCAACACACCGATAGAATACTAGCAGTTTACCATCGCCAGTATGTTAGCAACAGGCAAAATGTCCCTGTAGCTGACAGTGGTGCGGCTGCTTTCAACTCATTCAGTTAAACACAAATTAACGAGTTGGTTTTCCAATTTTATATTACTTAAAGGATTAAAGATAAGTCTAAACCACTATACAAAAATAAAGTCACTGCGATCTCCAGATTTTTTAAGAGAATTTCTTGAAAAAGGCCAAAATCGGGTCTCCTGAAGGAATTTCTAGTCCTTGACTGCAGCGTGCTGAGGGAATAGGGAGCAGCGAGAAGGGTTGTGTTGAAAGTGTTAAAAAGCACATGTATCACCGACTTACTGGTCTTTTGTTTTTCAAAACCACCCAGTTTTACTCAACCTAATGCCACAACAAAACACTTTTGCCAAATGCATGCTTAAAAAAAACCTATTCCTTCATGTACTTTCCACTCATTATTAAAACATTTCACTTCAGTTCAAAGAGTGCTTATAACGAATCTCTTGCGTTTCCTCTTTCTTTCAAAGCTTTTTTTTTTTCTGGTGTCATTTTGCAATGATCACGTACCCAAGGATATATTACTGAAATGCCATGTAAGTCAGTCAGACCTTGCTCATATTTACATCAACCATTGACTTGAGTGCTTTGTTTCAAATATTTACACTGCATAATGCCCACAAAGTCAAAGTTTGAACACATTCAGACTCACCCCTACAATTTCAAGTAAAAAAGACATCAGAGAGAAAACACACCAATCTCAAAACAACCGTAGCCAATACGGAATTCAAAGGTAATTGGCAAGAACAGGGTTTATATTTTTATAATCATTAATAACAAAAAAGGTATTTAACTTTTCATCTAGACGCAAAAAACGTCCCAGCTCTTACATGGCCAAGTTTAACATCCATATTATTTCTATTTTCTGAAAAAACATTGTTCAGAAAATGCAGATCAGAGATAGAGAAAAAGAATTCTATAAGCAATATTTCAAATGTGGTTAATGTTTCTGTTAAAATTACATTTTCAGTCAAAGGTTATATAATACATAACAAAACATTCAAGAAACATCACATTACATTACATTAGTTTGGATAAAAAAAAATCATATCTGCTTTTACAAAGCTAACTAAAATGCATTAAAGTATGCAAGCATGCACACACGCACTTCCAAAAAGATCTATCTAAATAATGCCTCTACACTAACATTTAAATGCCATCAACATCACAGACCGTAACAAACACAATCGCAAGAGTGGAATGACAATAGAACATAACAATTCAGCAAAATTATTGATAGAGTGTAACAAAGTCAACACAATAAAAACAAATGTATACAGAGAGACAGTAAAACTGATAAAACTGTTAGTAAGAAATAAAACTTGATTCTGAAAAAAAGACATTTAAAATCAAGCATGATAAATAATGAGCAATTCCAGTCATTGTATTTATTTTTTGTGAACTGTAAAGTGAGAAATAAACACAGCAAACTACTTCCACTCTTTGTGTGCCAACAATTTGGTATATAAAAGCTATATAAAAGATATGTTTAGCGCCTTTCTTTAAGGTCAAGTTAAGAATGAAAATTACTATAAAAAAATATATTAAAAAAATGTATTCATTAAAGATGTTAAAATATTAGTACTCCAGAGTTAAATATTGAAAAACGACATTCAAGGCAATCTTATAAACATTGTTTTAGTAATCGAGTTGCTAACCTCTGGAATTTACTAACACCTAACCTAAAAAGAGCACTAACACTAAATACCTTCAAAAATCTCCTTGACAAAGATGAAAACTTTAGTCAACTATGTTTTGAACATGATGATTGAATTACAATCATAATTTTAAAAGGCATGCTTATGCAAACAAAACAGTGTCAATGAAGGGATGTTTATAAGCCACAAGGCTTAGGCTTGAGCCAGTCCCACACTATACTATACTATACTATATACAATACTATATACTATACTATAAAGTTACATAGAATTATTCAAATTCAAATTTAGTGTTGAGTTTTATGCATAATTATTGTGCAATTGTAAATAAAATGATACAATCAAACACTATTACAAAGGATAAATGTAGCATGTTTACCCCGTTTTCTCTTTTTTTTCAACAATTAACAATGGGATAAGGTTACACTTGCATTACTATTCACTTCTTATAGTTTTGTGTGCAGTTTACCTTTCTTGTCTCCCCCGCTGGCTTCCACCTTGTCGTGGTGGGGGAGCTTTAACCCTTTCACCGCCAGCCATCTTTGAGCCAAAAATGTCCGTTAAACTTACTTGGCTACAGAAAAGATTTTTGTCTGCAATATTGTGGGATTTCTCTGTGACACATTTAGAATACCAATACGGTCAATCCTTACTGCCCAGCACAATATCATTGAATAACAGACCCTGATTTCAAGGGTTTTAATGACATGGGTGTTAAATCATTGTGGTGCAAAAATGCGACATTGGCGGTGAAAGGGTTAAACTAAGAGTAGCCCCTCATCCCCATTTTTCATTCTCTCCATCCTCATTTACAATTTATGACATCGTCACATGCCAGGTCTTTTTTATTGTTCACTGGCTTTCACGCACGAGACCTTACGCCCTTGAGTGGGCACATGTTGCCCATTCTGCAGTGCATATTTGCCTATATGGCCTTTTTATATATTTATTTTTACTAGGATGTGTTTGTTATCCTTTCTTACTTTTTTTTTAACCTGGATCCGATAAGAAGAGTAGAGTGGCTCAACGTTTCCAGCACTGTGTGAAATTATGAGCTAGGCCTATAGGGTACAATGATGGAGATGCCATGTCATGAATTGTACTGTTTACTTTTTTGTTGTTTTCAGGTTTTGGGACGTTGTTAAGAATCACTGATGTGTTTTGTTATACATGGTCGAACTTTACGCGGTGACAGTCCTGAAATAACCATAGCTGCTGACGGGACTATAATAGACTAACTAACTAGCTGTGTTTTCGATAAATTTACATTGAAATATTTATCATCATGGACAATGCTGTCGATGGCAGTGATGCACCAAGGATGGAAAAGTGATGGGACAAACAGTTCTGAAACAAGAAAATGAAAAGGACAAAATGTCCTGTCTCACTTTCAGTTTTAATAGGACTATGTCCTTGGGCCAGGGCCTGGGGACATCACAGCAAAGGTCTGACGAAGTAGACCTTTTTGTGGAGTAATTGGATCAAGCAGTAAGTCATGGAACTGTACAGTATATGGGGGCACCACATGTTTTCAAGCTTACTTCTGACATGAAATATCACTATTCCAAAATAACACAAACGCATGAGATGACAAGTAACATTTCCACATATTTGTGATGAGTGATATTCCTAATTTTGAGTGATGTAAAAAATCTATTCAAAACATAGTGGCGCTGCCCCCGATGTGTGCTGGCAAGGTGCTAAGCCTTGCTGGGGTGGGCTGCAGCAGGAAAGCGCTCAGCAGCCACCGTCAGCATCCTGACAAAAACATCCTCACTCTGAGCCCCTGAGAACATGCGTTGCCCGTTGAAGTAGTACATCGGCACACCTGAAATCACACAATAACAGCAACAATGTACCTGCAACTGTTACGGTTAAAAAAAAAGAAATGTTGCACATGAAACACATGTTATCTCGAGAACCTGGAATAAATTATGAATGGGAGAGGCTGGGGAGAATGAGCAGGCAAAATGGTTTAGCATACAACTTACATTATTGTAACTTACAAGTCAATCAAACAAAACTGTGCACAGCAACAGCAGGGACTTTGTTCTCTCCCTCTCTCTTCTCTTTATATTGCTTCCCCCGTGATTTTCATTTACACCTGATCCTTCAAAGAGCTCTGTGTGTGTGTGTGTGTGTGTGTGTGTGTGTGTGTGTGTGTGTGTGTGTGTGTGTGAAGTTGTGTGTAGAACTCTTTTTTTGTGTGTGTGCGTGTGTGTGTGTGTGTGTGCATGATTGCGTGTGAACTGTTTTTGTGTCTGTTTCTGTATGTACATATGTATGTGTGTATCCGGATGTGAACATTTATATATGAGCACATGTGCATTTGTGGTTGCAAACAAATATGTACCTCTTGTGTTTGTATACTGTGCATGTGTGTGTGTGTGTGTGTGTGTGTGTGTGTGTGTGTGTGTGTGTGTACATGTACATGTACATGTGTGTCACATAGTGACTATGAGTGTGTGTGCCCTACCTCCTGTGGTCTTGTTGCGGTTGTCTATACAGGCCTGCCTGATGGCCTCCAGGTTCCCAGGGTTGGTGATGTAGGCCCTGATCTCCTGGGGATCAAACCCTGCCCTTTCACCCACCCCCACCAAGGTGTCCTCATTCAGCATAGTGCCATCCGTAAAATGGGTCTGTGGGCACAAAAAATAATGGATGGTTAGAGAGTAATGAGGAATATTGACGATGATGATGATGCTCAGATAGCATGGTGGTTTGAGTAAAAACTGGTACCTAGTGGTATGTGTCCAAGGTGAAAAGGCAAAGTGTGACACTGACAGCATAGCGCATTGGTAAAACGGATCTGTGGGGACAAAAGCGTTAACAGTGCAATGTCATCCATAGAATGACAATGAGTCTCTCACTCTCTGGTGATAAAAAAAAGTATTTAATAAACCAAATGGCAAGTAAAATGGCTATAGTATAAACATAAAACAAAAGACAATAAATAATTATGATTATAATTATAAGAAAGACAACAACAATGCTGCATACAGATCTATGACTCACAGACCTGTGTATAAAACATATTGCTCTCACCTTGAAAATCATTTCGGCCACTTCGTTCTGTTTGATTCCCTTCTCATCATCTTTGGAGCCCACAAAGTCTAGCAGAGTGTGGGCCTGCGTGGTGTTGGGCAGGACAGCATAGTTGAAGTTCAGCTCAAGGCCCACCTCCTCCCCCATCTGTCTGATCTGGGTCAGGCTGGAAATGGAACAGAGGACAGAATGCATGATTATAATTGAATTGCAGATTTCCATGGCACTGGTGTGCTTCTCTTTCCCTATAAAAGGATACGTGCACAAGGAGAATTCTAAGAAGAGAGTGTCATTCTCTTGGTGAAGGATACTTCTTCTTCTTCCATTTAGTATCCACAATCAACAATTTGATGGTAAAGGTAAAGATGTGCCCCCCCCCCCCCCCCCCCACCCCCCCCCTGCATTTCTCGGTTAATTCTATTTTTCCGTTTTTGCCTTTCTTATCATACATAAACTGATAAAGCTGTATTTTACTATTTTTATATTTTAGGAACATTTTTAGCTAATAACCTTTGTCACAGTTGTGGTTCGTTGTGTTTTTCTGTCTTATAGGGTTAGGGCTTGGGTTAGGGTTAGTATTCCAAAAAGAGAATTTGGTGAAAATGTTCCTAAAATACAGCTTTATGTATGGTAAGAAAGGCAATAACGGAAATATACAATTAATCGATAAATGTAGGGGGGGTGGCACATCTTGACCTTTACCAATTTGATTTTTTGATACTGTTTCACTTACTTTTTTTTATATTGTTTGCAACAACAAAAAAGTGTGTGTTTGTGTGTGTGAAACAGTTTCACAGTCACACACACACAAACACACACTTTTTGTTTTTTTGTCTAATATCACTTGCGGGTGAACAGACGTAAAACTAAAGAACGAACACGTGTACACACACGCATACACATACTTACAGCCTGGGGTCTTTATACTGAGCGGGTACTTCCATTCCCTCGGGCGGAGCTTCAGGTCTCAGTTGGAATGGTGACCATTTGACGCGGAAATCCATTTTATCTTCCAACTTCTTCATGCTCGCCTCCAGCTTCTTCTTGCCAATCCAGCAAAACGGGCAGGTTACATCGCTCACAACATTGATATTCATTATAGCTTTTGCGGCCATTCTTAATGCAAAAAGTGAAGAAATGGGAACAATGTGATAATAGAGAATCGGAATTCCTAGGTCATAAACGAAAGGACTTCTGTTTGCCTTCTGCTAAATCATCCAATGAATGACCTTGACCTTTAAAAATAATGCCAAAAAATGTTGACTAGATTTATGTCCCCTGATTATGAAGGATCAGGCGCTTAATGTAGTTTTACCATAAGAAACAATACATTTCTGTGGCTACAAATCACTCAAAATCTATCAGCAACCGCGAGGGGGGTAGGGGTGGGGAGAACACACACACTCTCTTACACATACACACGCACGCACGCACGCACGCACGCACGCACACACACACACACACACACACACACACACACACACACACACACACACACACACACACACACACACACACACACACGTACAGTGTGACACATAATTATAACACTAGGTATAGGTACGTGCACATAGGGTTCAGACAATCGTGTTAAGGTATGTGAGTATGTATGTATGTATGTATGTATGTATGTATATATGTATGTATGTGTGTGTGTGTGTGTGTGTGTGTGTGTGTGTATGTGTGTGTCCATATGGTGTATTATTTATATGCTATGCTAGTAGGTAATGATGATACCGTCCTGGTGTGAGAGTGTGCCTATGGATTTATGCACACACACATTGACTTAATGTAAACGACTATGGTTAAGATTGATTGGCAGCATGACGATTCAAGTGTGATATTACATAATGTGTTTTATTGATTTTAATGTGAATCTAATTCTACTTAAGTCTTAACTCTGTTAACTAAGATTTTAGGGCAGTGACCACGTGTTTGAGTATGTGTATAAGTGTATGTGAAAGCTAGTATAATGTATATGCGAATGGATAACCGATTTCGAGTGGGGTGGGTGTTGGGAGGGATCGAGAGGGAGGTCTATGTGTGTGTGTGGGGGGGGGGGGGTATAGTGCGTGCGTGTATGTGTATTAGTGTGTGTGAGTGTGTGTGTGTGCGTGCGTGTGTGTGCGTGTGTGTGTGTATGTATGCTGATGTGTGTGTGTGCTGTGTGTGTGTGTGTGTGTGTGTGTGTGTGTGTGTGTGTGTGTGTGTGTGTGTGTGTGTGTGTCGTGTGTGTGTGTGTGTTTGATATAATGTGTGTGAGTGTGGGGGTGTGTGCGTTTTTTCTCTGTCCATTATCTCCTCCTCTTCCTTCCCAACCTCTTTTCTTGTTTCCCTTTTCCTCTCCCCTCCTCTCTCCTTTTCCCTCCCTTGAACATTGTTTTTTTCTTGCTATGGGCGTGCAAATGTGTGTATGTGATTTTGAGAGGTGAGTGGTTTTAAAGAATATTTCAACGATAATGCATAAACCCGTTTTTTACTTGTCAGTCCATGGTTTGTACTCGTAAAAGAAAATAAATTCGAAATATTGTACGGTCGTAGAAGCGGGCGTTGGGGTGTTTTGTTTATAACATAATTATATGCATGCACACACACACACATGGGAAAAAACTTTCTGTCGAGATTCTATTTTTACTTTTGTTCTAAGTAGATTCACATGTAACAAACACAATAACAAAAGCGTATTCCAATAGGGGAAGACGGGGTAAAAAGCGCATGGGCGGGTAAGAAGCCCACCCCAATTATCTCATGAAATAAAGAAAATGTCAGTCAAATTTGCCCATGAGACGAATGCTAAACATTAACGCTCGTCTCATGGGCAAAATGAGACTGAAATTTGCTTCATTTCATGAGATAATTGGGGTGGGCTTTTTACCCGCCCATGCGCTTTTTACCCCGTCTTCCCCTACTTTAAGAAAATGAAATAAAGCACCAACAAAAGTAGGTTGCGCAAATTAAACGATCTTTAACCGGTGACCACAGACGCTTCTAGACAGTCTTTGCTTTAACTTAATGAAATTGTTTGTTGGGTGGTTGTTGTTTTTTAATTTTCATGAGTCAAAGAAATAGTAATCTTACTCCAACAAAAATAATAAACAGCACAAATAATTTATGTCATTACTGAATTCACAAAGGAAAAATGATACAATTAAAGAGGATCGCCGTATGTTGGTTGATGAGAGAGAGAGAGAGAGAGAGAGAGAGAGAGAGAGAGAGAGAGAGAGAGAGAGAGAGAGAGAGAGAGAGAGAGAGAGAGAGAGAGAGAGAGAGAGAGAGAGAGAGAGAGAGAGAGTGTGTGTGTGTGTGTGTGTGTGTGTGTGTGTGTGTGTGTGTGTGTGTGTGTGTGTGTGTGTGTGAGAGAGAGAGAGAGAGAGAGAGAGAGAGAGAGAGAGAGAGAGAGAGAGAGAGAGAGAGAGAGAGAGAGAGAGAGAGAGAGAGAGAGAGAGAGAGAGAGAGAGAGAGAGAGCAAAAACATTCACTATAAAAAATAAAACCTATGAACTTACTTATCAATGTTATTTCCATTTCACAGTAATCAGTTCTAAGTAATTCTAACACATAAGACGATACTTGGAAACATCATCCATGCTCTCAAACTGAGTACGGGCCAGGCCCCAGTTCATTAGGCCCACATAAATACAAAGAGATAATATTGGTGTGTGTGTGTGTGTGTGTGTGTGTGTGTGTGTGTGTGTGTGTGTGTCTGTGTGTGTGTGTGTGTGTGTGTGTGTGTGTGTGTGTGTGTGTGTGTGTGTGTGTGTTGTGTCTGTGTATGCGCACTTGCACGTGTATAGTCCTGATACATTTTTAGACAGGAGGTGGCCACAAAACACTGGGTTTGTAAAGCTTTTCCATTTTACTTCTCCAAACATGTCCGGAATTCAGTTGTCACAACTGATCATTAATGCCATGAAATATTCACTTTATAAGCCACGTAATAGGATCAGATCAGATAACAAGGGGAAAAAAGGTTTTTGAGCATGGGATCTGGATCAACTAATTTGACGCAGTGAAATTCCATAATCGTTTTGTGGACAATTATCTGTTCCTCTCGGTGTTTTTGTTCAAGGTCAGACGGTACACAGTCTGGTGAACCGGAGTCAATTCAAACTCAAACTGAGGGTTGGCTCTCACAAATTCTTGATTGAGACACTTCATGTTTTATGACCGGGTTTGCTGCCAGACGCGACGCCACATCCAGATTGACAAAAATTTCAAGAGACTCAGTGAAATCCTTGCATGCCAAAATGACTTATGCGCTGCAGACTCATCCACTTAATTTTGAAGATATATTTGCACTAGAGGGGCAGAGGGTTTGAACAATTTCTGGAAAAACACGTCCGCAACATGTTCATCAAGATAGGGAAACCAAAAGCACTCTCAGGTCTGGACAAGCTTCCATTCAATTCTGCCACGCTAAGTCCGGTATATCTGAACTGGAACGATAAGTCAGAGTCCAGTAAATGTGGACACTTATATCTTTCAACACACGGTCCGCTTCAGCTTGCCGGTTCAAAGCTTTTCGTAAATTCCAAGCGCTTTTAATTAATCTCATATACTTCAGAACTGGAAACGCTTGCACCAAGAATGCTAGACAAAAAAAGCTCTGTATAACTATAGTCAAGAGTGGTGACAACCCCGCATAGAGGTTTAGAGCTGAGGTTACACCTGATATACTTTTCAAGTCCGCAACCTTCCAGTTTGATCCTCATGCAAATTTTCAATTTTCTTTTTGCGCCCACACAGGCAGACAGAAATCTTGACCAGTTGCATCAGCTACGGTAGAAGCCTTCAAAAACCAGCTGTAACTCCCCACCCACCTTTTTTTTTTATACATCAAGCGGAAATCTTTTAAACGAGACAATTTTGAAGAATAAAAGAAAAAGATGTAAATATTTTCCCCCCGTCTCTTTAGACCTTACTTGAATTTTAAATCTTTATTAAACTTGTTTTTAAAAAGTGGTCCTGAAAATTTTAATCATTTGCTCTTGCTCAGAGAGGTACAGCTAGAAGTTTTTATCTAATATTTTATATCAAAAGTAATATATTATAATTTAGAGTAGTCTCATGCGAGCCATGGTTCCTAAAAACAAACTTGACCCTTACTCAAGATAAATATTTATAATATTAAAAGAAAAAACTACAGCAGATAATAAAATATTTGTTTCATGTCCCTTCCCCCCATACTTCCCAAAATCTAAAGTAAAAAGAAATGTCCCATATGGCTTAGGCCGGGAGGACGTAAAACATTATATTTACCCACCCACCACTGTCCCCCTCCGGCCCTCCACTCTTTCCCATCTCCTCTCCCAACCCTTTGCAGAATCCTTATTTTAGTCGCCAACATCTTAAAAACGATTAAGTTGGGCGTCATAATGAAGAAGAAGGGTGTTCTAGTAGGCCTAGTATAACTCAGTTACAAAAGTTTTTCCTCACGTTGACTTTTAGGTCATTAATTGTTACGGGTCCTTGAGTCGTTATATAATCGAAACAAACAATTGGTTGTAGTAGTATCAAAGCTATGGAAAATGTATGACATTTATCGGGTCTCCTTCTTGTTGTCTACGTCAGGGATGATAGATTTAAGCAGTTAGGACATATATATATATATATACAATTCTGATTTAATATTAACCACCTTTTATTTTAAATTTCAACTAAAAAGATAAAGGATTGCACTACAAACATACAAGGGCAACCAATAATATTAATATTCATGTCGTATGTGCTTTATTTACATTTGTTTTATATCTCACCTCTAGTGATATGGGCCTAGGCCTAATCATTAAACCAATTGTTCATTGCTCTCTCTCTCCTTTAATTGTTTTAGGCGAAACGAGACTACTTATTAGTTAGTCGATGAAACGAGAGTATGCAAAATGCGCGTAGGCGAAGAGGCGGTTGATCAGCCTTAACACACAAAGTCGTTTTGATAAACGTACGTTCATCTGATAACAGTCCCTGCACAAACTAAACTTGCTTCTAACAACCATTTCAAAAACCTCATAGATAGAGATCCCAAAATTGATGTATTGAAATACACAAACAATTATGATTAAGACAACAATGATTGCTCAAAAAGCGTCACAGATATGCCAATATAATTGCAAAGCAAAATCACTAAAACGAACAATCAAAAGAAAGGGCACATCAAGAGGCCGCGAGGCCTGGCTGCCCTGCCATGCCCTGCCCTGATATAACACAGTTTGACTCTTATTCCTGTAGAACGTGTCTAAGCTGTTGTGGCGTGCTTTATAACATAAAAACGATCGTGTCTCTTCTTCTTCTCCTTCTTCTTCCTTATCCCTTTCACTGCCAGCCATTTTTCAGCCAAACAACATCTTTAAACTTAACTGGGTAGAGAAACAAAATCGGCAATATTGCGAATTCCTCTGTGACATATATAACATTAGGCCTATCCTTACCTCCCCAAAATTAAGAAAATAGGGTCTTTGGATAACAGGTCCTGATTTGATGCCTTTTAGTGACATGGGTGTTTTAACCATTGTGGTGCTGAAATGCGACATTGGCGGTGAAAGGGTTAAACTAGACAGGGCCTTCAGGCGTATAATGTCCAACAATTAAATGATTACACTACAAGGCAGGCGGCTCGTGCTCCCAACTAAGTGTTGAAAATGTTCGCTAAAAACAGCGTCCACTGCTCTAGAAATGTATTAAAACTATTTACACTGTCTCAGCTATTAATTATAATTTGCTTTTTTTTTAAGTAGCATGTATTGGTATTTTGTCAGATTTGTTCCTCTGAAGAGATGACCTTCGAAGAGAGAGAGAGAGAGAGAGAGAGAGAGAGAGAGAGAGAGAGAGAGAGAGAGAGAGAGAGAGGGAGAGAGGGAGAGAGGGAGAGAGAGGGGTGGGGGCGTGTGCGTGTGGTAAGGAAGGGAAGGGGGACAGTTAAAGCAATGAAAAGGGAACTGTAGGCCTAATAAGGAAACAGAACGTAAGTGTATGATATAATGTTCTGTGGAAAACAACCAGAGAACAACAAAAATATACTAGGCTAAAAGACAATTCATAAAATTGGCAGGCTCACTGCTTAAAGTTACTGATAGTGATGAGTGTATGGCAATCAATTTTCCACTCACAAAACGGAAAGGCAGTGGTTATTCTCCCTCTGGTGGCAAAAATAGAACTCAGGCAATTTACCCCTCACATTGTTTTGTAGCTTGGAGTATCTGATTTCACCAAAGCATTGCCGAAGTCACTTCTGCGACTACGTGGTGAATGCCTTTGTGCCCACGTGTCGTTGTGCCCGTAATGACGTGCCAATGTGTCCACGTGTCGATATGTCAACGTCTTTTCCTCCTTGTCGTTGTGCCCCAATGTCATTGTGCATATGAGTTGTTGTGAGACCCCATGTTATTTTGAGCCCATGCCATTGTCACCCCCATGTCCTTATGACTCTTTGCATTGACTTGTAACTCTGTGCATTGTAACTCTGTGCATTGTAACTCTTTGCATTGTAACTCTGTGCATTGTAACTCTGCATTGTAACTCTTTGCATTGTAACTGTGCATTGTAACTCTGTGCATTGTAACTCTTTGCATTGTAACTGTGTTTTGTTGTGACCCCATGGGCACAACGACATGGGGAACAACACGGTGGCATAATGACACAGGGACACAATGACATGTGGGCACATCGACACTTGAACACAGACACATTGAAACGTCATTACGGACACAACGACACTTGGGACACATAGTCGAATTACTACTCCGTACCTCCAGGATCTGCTCAGAGTATGGAATGATGGTTGGTTGATGGTTCATCCCGTATGTGCTGTTTTGCAGCCGAGCGTTGGGGATCTTCCATCTACCCTGAAGTACGTTTATCCAAGAGTGTAAACACTGTATGAAACAAATTCAAGTCCTATCACTATGTGTGAGAAAAGCCATTGCCTCTTCTGGTATCTGAAAGTCATAGTCCAAAATGAGTGGCAGAGATGGAATACAGTGGAAGACCGACATTTCAAAGTGATAAGTTGTGTGAATAAGAGGAGTACTTCCTAAACAAACTGCACTATTTGTCTAATATCACAAGTGATGTGAAAAGACATTAGATTAAATAGTCTCTTCTGTACTATTTGGCGGGAGAGGAAGTGAAACAATAGACCCGTATATTTTTGAATGTTGCTTGATAAAAAGAATGTGAAAATAAAGCGAAACGGACTAGAGAGTCTACACCTGACACAGAAAGGACACAAGCAGCATATAACCGAATTTTAAAATATTTTTATTGTTGAAATCAAATATTCTATGACCATAAAATATTAACAAAAAATGTTACAAAACAATGATACAATGAAGAAAATGACAAAAGAAAAAAATCACTCTGGTATAGATCACCCTGATGATATTCCAATAAAACAACATGTAATGGAAAAGCAGTACAAGTATGTACAAAACTAAAGCTAACACACACACACACACACATGCACTAACACACACACTTCATACAGACAGCTTAACTGAAATGGCAACAACAACAAAGAAGAATTAACACTGCCATTGCTTAATTTCAAACAGATGTAAACGAATAGAATAAATGAATAAAAGCTATAAACAGACTGTCGTCAGCATACTATACAATGTTCAACATTGATACTCAATACACTGTACTAACATTTATATGAAAAACACTACCAAAGTAACACAGCCATTAAATAACAAACACTTTCGTAGAAAAATCCTATGCAGACACATATGCCTCACATTGGGATTAGACACTTTTGTTGTAATATGGTGCTTAAATCTGAACTAAATGTACATGCACACGCACACATACACACTGAGTACCTTACACATTCACATACACAATTAGATTACTATCCTATTGTGAAAACTGGCAGAGTACTGAAGCAAAAACGTAAAATTACTAGTTGAAGAAAAATGACGACATAGATGACAATGATCAGATCCAGTTTGTTCCATTCATGCTGCCTACTCTATCTGTCCCCTCTCTCTCTCTCTCTCTCTCTCTGTAAACCTGTTTCCATGCATGCATGCAAATGACACAGATGCATTCTTCTCAGCACATTCTGCATGATGACAGGTGCATACACAATGGTCTGTGTTGAAGACAAAGTAACTTTGAATGCATTAGCAAATTAGCTGAAACGAAGAAATGTTCATGTTTATGAAAAGCAGTGATGTTATTACCTTCAAAGACTTTAGTCCATTATTAATCCCTTCAGTGCCATTTATTAGTTGCGCCTGTTCTGCCTCTTTGCTGCACATTTTTTTTAATGCAGCAAAACCGTGACTGAGCACCAACGTATATAAATATGTCGGCAGCAAGTACTGAAGCTTACAGATATGAATATACGTCGTCGACACCGAAGTACATACGTCGTCGACACTGAAGAGGTTAATATTATCATGAATCCAATGGAAATCAAATGGAACTACAATAAGAATTTGGGAGACCTTCACAACCAATCTTCACATTAAAAACAACTGTATGTTAAATATTTAAGATAATGTTCACACAGTAATGCAGATTTTGAAATTCACTTCACTTCATCTCATTCACTGATACTGTGAAAATTTGGGGTTCAAAATTTTACAGCCATATATGCACACAAAATATAAATGCACACCAGCCAAATTCAGAAAAAATAACAAATGGTTATAAAAAACGATATGCAGATGTTCTTTTTACAGCCAAATACACTAAAAATCTCATGCCTCCAGCCATGTATAATTCATTTTACAGATCAAAACTCTTGGATGGTATTTCATTTGCAATACTTTGACATGATTGCAAAGTTAAACAATTTGAATATTTACCCGCAAGAATAATTAACCCCCAAAAGAACCAAACATGTCAACGTTTTAAAAAAGGAGAACCACCACCACCCCATCAGTATTTGGAGCACTAACAACCCAACAGTCTGGAAGAAGAAAACAATAATCATGGACACAAAACATCATCAGCTCATTTGAACAGCGTGCCTTTCATAATGTAATTGGTTCCCTGTATACAGGTAACATAAACAGTAGTACATAAAACTGTCACACGAATACACAACAGCACTTGAAAATACTAAGAATAACATGGTAAAAAAACTGATCTACATGCATAACAAATACAAATTTTACTTTCAGCCATGACTTTGAAAATATGTACAAGACAGACATAAAGACTACATGTTTCTTGCGTTGTTTTACAAACATATTTATACAGCCGTTACCTTTGATCACGGATCAAGCTTTAGGGACTTTACAGTCACGCAGACTGGTGCGGCATCTGCACCAGTTTAAGCCAAAGATTAACCCCTCAACTCCACCTCAAGCTCCCCCCTCCCATCTCTTCTACTCACTCATCAATCTTTCAGCACAGCAGCAGTCGCACCAACAGTGGTTTTAAGGCACATAGTCTTACGCCATACTATATCCATTGCAGTACAGGGAATCCGCCACAGATTAAAAACGGCAGACTGAACCTGCAGTGCAAGTGGTTAGAATGCGTACAGAACAATGTTATGAACTGTTGTCCACACACACGCATGTGCACACACACACACAAACACTACATGCCGATTTAAGACAACCCAGCAGATAATAGCAACACATACAACATCATGGGAGTAAATTACTATTTTTTTTGTTAGTTTATTTTGTTTTTCAGATTATCTGTTTGTCAGAGTACATTATACATAACAAACAGAGTACATTATATATAATAATCATTTCAATGCACATTAGCCTCGAGTCCCATTCATCATGTAATACACATAATGGCGAGTCCAAAAGCGGCAGATCTTATTCTGTCATTCCTAATTATCCTCTGAAGTCGAAGTGTGGCTGCCCATGTGGTGGGGTAATCAAAAACGGTCACACACGTAATAAATTCTCATCCCTAGCTGGTGCATTTGTACCATAGTGTTCAAGTGCTTCGGCTGTTGGGATGATCCCTGGAGTCTTTAAGCCAGAGTATGACAACAACAAACAACATTCCTAATTACACATCATCGCTGAAGGAGAAAAGAAGCAAATACAAATAAAAATGAGCCCAGCACATTTATATCCAACAACAAATCATTGGATGCATGATTAGTACGAGTTACTCATAAACTTCTTGTGACACATGCCAGCACCAATCATAGATTTTGTTCCAACAATAACAAGTCCTTGGTTCAAGTGTTTGATTCCATACGCAAATGTATAAACATTCAACAGATGCACTATAGTCCAGTACATCGGTCAGTGCTAATTAAGTTGATACGACATGAATACACTGCAAAAATGTACACAAATATGGGAGCATGATCATATAACATGCACTGTGGGCTTTTAACAAATCTGGAGATCCAGCGCCATTTTGTTTTAAAGAAAAACATTCTATTACAGCGACAATGCACATCTAACAATGACTGACCATATAAAAAATCTTCACTGTGTTAATGAAACTACACATTGTACAAGTTAGTGATGATTAAATGCTTTTTGAAAGGGAAAGAAAAACTTTAGCTGGTCAAAACTACTAGCCTGGTGGTAGCCATTGGCTAGCATAGAAATCTATGGGTGACCAGATTTCAAAAGTCACTAGCCCGGTGAGCGACTGTAAATTTCAGTACTGCATGGCCCTGTGTGTGGGTCTGTGTGCAAGAACGCGTTCACTCGCGTGCGTGCACGTACGTGCGTGTGTGTCTGTTGTGCGTGTGTGAGTGTTTCAATGCTGATTGTAAAGCACTTTGTGCTCGATAAAAAGCGCTATATAAGTGTCCGTTTATTATTATTATTAATATTATTTACCACTGAGTCTCCCAACACCATTTGTCCCTTCCAATCTACTATCAAAGCAAGCTCAGCTGTCTGCTAAGATAACAACATGCTAGTATTGAAAAGAAAAGCAGCCTCCTCAATCTCCTCCTCCCCCTCTTCTCTCTCCCCATATCCTTTCCATTTACTTCTCTCCTTTCTTTCTTTCCCACTCTTTTTCTTGTCTTTCTCAGTTTGTCTTCCTCTCTCTCTTTCCCTCTGTGTGTGTGCCCAAGGATTTTTTTTTCTTCGGGCTAGTGAAAATGTGTTTGGGTGAGTAACATTTTTGAGTTACTCACTTTCTGGGCAAGTGAAAATCTTAAAGGTTGGCCAGCTCTGATACAGTATCATAACATCGAATGTACCAGGTGAATTTGAATTCTTCATAAGCAGTGCATGATTATAATCATACCCATTGTGCTGAGAAACAATTAGTATTAGCAACTTTGATTCACCACTCATATAAATTTTAGTTAATAATTTTGTATTGAAGAGTGCCTGTGTTAAAACAAGAGTTCATAATATCAGGAATAATAATTGATCAGTAGATGGCAAAGATCGGTTAGTGCCAAAAATAACTGTCATATGTTTGCGAACATTTTCAATGAATTAATTTTCGAGTTGGAATACCAGCAATTTCTTTTGACTTTAAATTTTTTTTTATCAATCTGCTTTTTTTTTAAATTTCTTAGTCTTTTCCTCATTAAGTGTCTTGTTTTCTGTGAGTCATTACACAGAACTGCATAATAAATGAAATGAAACATTTGAATTTATTATTTGTACAAAGAACCTCCTTTAAAAACTTTTTTTAACAAACATCAGGTTACAAAATAACCACCAGTTTAAAAAAAATATGGGGAAAAAGCTACAATAATCAGCATAACATTTTAGGGGGGGGCTTGTTAAAATCCAGCTATGTTTAATTTTTGTGATTTAGAACATACATTCCACATTAGAAAATGGATTCCAATACCATCTCCATGAATATTATAGCAAGGAGGTGGGGTAATACAACTGATAGTGAAGATACAAAAACAAAGTGTTTACACACAATATTAACGAACATGGCACTTTTACTTTGCGTCCAAAAAAAGTAAAGCATGTAAGAAAATGTTTCCTAACATCAGTTGTTCTTAAGAGCTATAAAATGAACAATATGAATAAATCATACATCGCACATCTAGTTTTGAAAAGTAGCCACATAATACATAATGATAATGAACCTATATTGAATGAATAAGGACATAACAGATGACCAATGCTATTTTAGATTGAAAAAGTCTGTTGAGTAATGATGAACAATTTACAATGCACTTAAAACCACTGAATGAAAAAAAGATTGAGATAAGGGTGCTGTTGTGTTTAAATTGATGAATACAAACATGCATATGATTTTACTGACGGAAGATCATAATATGAAGAAACAGAATATTAAAACTTGGAGACGCACTAAAGAAAATAGCTGCCATCAAACTTTTCCTTGTATTTTTTTTAATTTAAATATTTTTTTTGCATTTCTAACAACTAATTAGACTTAGTTTTACCAAGGAAAATCAGTGTCCACAGCCACCAATCATAACATTAGAAGAAAAAAAGCAAACAAACAAATTACCGGAACATCAAACAAAAATGTACTTATATACAAAAAAATGCAGGAGAAAATAAGCCCACTTTACATAAATATTTTTAACTGAATTGAAAACATAGTGGAAAATTGTTTTGCTTTGCTTGCTTTTTTTAAAACTGTCAATAGGCTTTGAAAAATGTCTACAGTATTTGGAAATAAGAAAGGATCTGTACTCCCTACTATTTAAAAAAAAGAAAGAAAGAAAACCACCAACCTGAAACCAT